>CM066034.1:194119475-195319475 GCA_033557465.1 Ichthyophis bannanicus | reverse complement strand
TCTAGACCATTCTTCAAGCTTAGCTAGATCCCTCCTCATGTTATCTACACCTTCCTGGGTGTCTACTTTATTGCAGATTTTGGTATCATCCGCAAAGAGGCAAACCTTACCCGACAGCCCTTCCGCTATATCACTAACAAAGATGTTAAAAAGAATCGGACCAAGAACAGATCCCTGGGGCACACCACTGGTAACATCCTTCTCCTCAGAGTGAGCTCCATTTACTTGTACTCTTTGTCGCCTCCCACCCAACCAATTTCTAACCCAAGCAGTAACTTTAGGGTCCATCCCTAGGGTGCTCAGTTTGTTTATAAGTCGCCTGTGAGGAACAGTGTCAAAGGCTTTACTGAAATCTAAATACACCACATCTAGAGCTCTCCCTCGGTCCAACTCCCTGGTCACCCAGTCAAAGAAATCAATCAGATTTGTCTGACAAGACCTGCCTCTGGTGAATCCATCCTGCCTCGGATCCTGTAATCCGCTGGACTCCAGAAACCTCACTATTTTCTCTTTCAACAGCGTTTCCATTAATTTACTCACCACTGAAGTTAAACTAACTGGCCTGTAGTTTTCAACCACATCCTTACTTCCGTTTTTGTGTAAAGGCACCACATGAGCCTCTCTCCAGTCCTTTGGCACCACTCCCGACTCCAACGAGGCATTGAAAAGGTCAGTCAGTGGAGTTGCTAGAACGTCCCCAAGTTCCCTCAGTATTCTAGGGTGTATCCCATCCGGTCCCATCGCTTTGTCTACTTTAAGTTGAGCTAGTTTCTCACGAACACAGTCTTCTGAAAATTGTTCAAGATGTCCCTCGCTTCTGTTCTTATTTGTGGGTGTTTTCTGAGGTCCTGCTCCTGGTTCTTCATCTGTGAACACAGAACAAAAATATTTGTTAAGCAATTCCGCTTTATCCTTATCAGCTTCTACATATTCCCCCCCTGTACCCTTGAGTCTGACAATACCACTTTTGCCCTTCCTCTTCTCACTAATATATCTGAAAAACGTCTTATCCCCCCATTTTATTGCATTGGCTATTTCCTCCTCCTTTTGAATCTTTGCCTTCTTGACTACTTTGCTAGCTTCTCTAAGTTTTTCCAAATACAGATGCCTGTCTTCCTATGGGTAAGAAATCTAATTTTGCAAGAAAACGTGACGTGATGGAACATTTTGGCTATTTTTCCTGGATTCAGCACCCCAAAATCTATAGGAATCAGTTGCAAAACTGGAGGCAGTTTTTTGGTAGTGTACCTGTGTTATCAGTAAGTAAATGCACTCTGTAACTCACCTTTGAACAACCACATTGCAGAGTAGAATCTGTGCTAAGAGACACTCTATATAGCAAACATCGGAAATTATTCTTTTTGTTGTTTGCTCCTTTTGCTTGATTTTGCAGTGCACATGCCATCTGACAAAGGGAAATAATTTCCTGCAAATAAACAGGTGCAATTCTAATTAAGAAACTGCCTATCGCCTGGCAGCAGAATAGGTTTCAACAAAATGTTTATGTTGCGGATTTCATAGCATGACCAAGGATTAAAGCCTCCCACTCCCTGTGCCAAGGGGTTTGTGGACGTTAAAGAATAGGTGTAATGTAATAGTTTGTTACTCTCCTAAGGGGAAAATGTTACACTAATGTGCTTAGATTAATAGGGCAGTAAGCTGCCTATTTCAAGCCTGTTTTAGAAGGACATGTAGATATCTACTTGTCTTTATAAAATGCTAGCATAAATTCCTGCACAAATTGTGCTTAGTTTGCAAGCATGGAGTTTATGCTTACTCAAGAGCAGGTGTCATATAAGTGTGTACTTTACACATATATGTGCATATTTAATGAAACCTGTGAATACTTCATGACTCCATCCCTGTTCTGCCGAAACTCCACCCCATGATCTCCTCATCCCCAATATCCCCCAACAATATCACATGTTCCTGACATCCCCGACTCTTACCTGCGGCCCTGGTGGTATCAGAAGCAATCCCCAGTCATTCCTCCTCCATTCGGCTTTGAGTTCAAAATGGTACCCTTAACTTTTAACAATAGTTTCACATTACTGTCATTAGAGATTAAGCTGACAATTTAGCAACTTGATCCTTAATGCTAGTAGCATGAACTCTGTTCAGTGATATAAAGCATCAGTTGATGGAACATGAACCACTGAATTACCCCTCAAAACTTTAGTTCTTCATTGCAGGCTTCAGATACCCTCTGTACCCACACAGACCAAATCTATTTCTTTACTGATAAAATAAAAATCTCTCTCTAAACCCAACTTCACCCAAAGTCTTCTGTGTCTCCTAGCATGCCAGAATATCTACCCTTTGTGTGTAGCTACTCTGAACTGTGAATTTAAAGTAAAGTAAAATAAACTAAGGAGCATGTTTACTAAACTGTTGTAGGGAGCGTGGGATTAACACGTGGAAATTGCACGTTTCTCCTGTGACAGAACCTAGTGGCCACTGTAGGAACAAGGGGTATGGGATGTATCCAAGGATAGAACAGAATGATCATGTAATGTTGAAATGAGGCTTTTATTTACAATACCAATGGATGATGCCCACCCGACACAGGCCGTGTTTCGTTTAATAAAACTTCATCAGGGGTAAAGGGCAACTAAAAACAAAAACATCCAATAAATACACTCAAATATACATAACAATAAAACATGCACTAAAAGAAAGTATATAAATAACTAAAATCATAATAAATAAATAACTATACAAATAAACACTTATATAAATATACCTAAAATTTGTTGGAACGCTATATAAATAAAATAAGAGAGACTGAGGAAAGAGCAAAAAATGTTTAGATAAAACTGGTGCAATAACCGTGAACCAAAAGAAGAAGAGGAGGAAGATCACGTTCCTCTACTGTGGACTGTTTCTGACGTGACGTTTTGATCTTAGTTGGACCGGAACAAGGGGTATGGTCATAGTATACTACAACTGCTGAACTAATCACATTACTAGCGCAGTAGTAAAGAACACATGGCTGTAGTACATGTACACAATGTACATGGTCGCAATGTGCATCAGGAAAAGGAAAGCCAGAAGTGTGATATTAGGGCGGTGTTGGGCTTCAGATTCACTGTGGACAGTAAGAAAATGTGCCCCAAGCACACATACAGGAAGGTAGCAACTGGACAATTCAGAAAAGAGAGGGATGACTGGGAATAGGTCCAACTGCCTGCACAGCTCAGAGCATAGGGGCTAGATAGGAGAGGGTGGGGCATGGAAATCAGCAAAGCAAAGTCAAGCAGAGGGTATATGCCGTGTCCCTAACTGTAGGAGACAGGGCGCAAATGTGACATCAGGAGATGCTGAGGGCCTTGCATGGGATCAGGCAGGGTGTCCAAAGTGTCCATCATGGGGGACAGGGCTATGAACCCCTCTCATCCTGATGTGCCAAGAGTGTCTGTTCACCTAGGCTGCAGGGAACACAATACAAAGTTGTTGGTGTGCAGGCTCCACCTCTCATTCCCTCCTGTGATTAGGCTTTCCAGTTGGGTATGTATGTTATTTAATTACTATTTTTAGGTGCACATATAAATATTGCATGCTCATTTGATTGTTTTTATCTGTTATTGTATGATTATATATGTTTGGTTTTATTTCATCGATTAGTTGCCCCTGACGCAGGCATTCATTGCTGAAACAAAGTTGTACCAGGTATAATCAAATCTGTTCTTAATTTTATTCTCCCACTCTTTGTTTTGAGGATAGCCACAGTGTTCATAATGGGGAATAGGGATATAGACCCCCCTCACCATAAGGTGCCAAGAGTGCCTGTTCACCTAGGCTGCAGAGAACACAGTAGAGGGCCTTTGATAAGGGGATGGGATCCACAGCTTATGTATTTATTTTATTTATTTATTTATTTATTTATTTGGCTGAGCTTTTATGCCACTTTTCACTGGGTCAAAGCAGTGTACATAGAACAGATTTAAACAACGTTTCCAGAGAACTGTAACTATTTACATGAACAGTTTAACAAGCACGTTACATCCAACTTATATACATAGCTATCTTCGATTATGGCTTGGGCAGCAACTTAGGGGCTTGTTTACAAAGCCGCGGTAGCGGTTTGCGATCGTAATCGGAGCCACGGCCCCATTGATTTCAATGGGGCCGCGGCTGCGATCGTGATCGCGAACCACTACCGCGGCTTTGTAAACAAGCCCTTTAGTCATTATAGTGTGAGCCTCTCATGTTGAGGGAATGGCCAGGAGGGTCTAGAAACCAAACACGGGCAGCACACCTGCTCAGGGTGCACATGAGAACCATAGGGTCAGGAAACACCCTCATAACCCAGCATACAGAACACCCACCACCATGATCTAACAACAACAAAAGGTAGAGGGGGTGATATTCATCTACCCACCCAGAGAGGGCCCCCATGCACCCTCCTACTGGGAGAACACCACATCAAAGTGATGAATCCCTCAGAGCCTCCAGACTGTATGCATCAGCTTTCATGGAAATAATATCTCCCCCAAATCCATGAATAGTTTCAGCACCTGGACAAGAGGAACAAGCAGAAAACACCAATCAACAATCTCCAAAATACAGACACCCACATTTATACTGCAACTGCTACTCAGAACTGGTTGGTCTTCACCACATTCTCCCTAGGTCAGAGTGAGGGGCCATCTGCTCACAGATAAATGGCCTATGGCAGCAGCATGGCCCCCTAGATGCATGTACGCACTGCCACATGCCTTCCCCCATGTAGAAGGGCAGGGGTCAGATGGCCCTTGTGTTGCCACACTGTCATTTTGTCATGAAGTGCACTACCTAATTTGCATGCCACTCCCCCCACTATACTCTGCTGGCTCCAACTCTGCCTCTGAAGTCAGTATTGACTGCAGCAGAGAGCACAGGCCCCATCTCCTTATATTTCCACAGCATACAAAACCAGCAGCCCTCTGAAATCTATCCAATGCATATGCAGACATGAACAGCAGTCTGTCAGGACAGCTTTTGATGTTTTTGTGGATGTTTACCCACTGTCTTAGCAGGGCAACTGCAGATTTGTAGGCCCTAGTCTTGAGATTGTCAGTCTGGTGTGTTCCACTTCAATATCAGCTATACCATGCAACACCCCCAAAACAATGGCCTTGGCGCATGCCTTGGTATTCAGCTCACATCTGCTATTGGCCCACTATTCTTCCTATGTGTTTGCCCTGCTTCTGCCCTTCAAATTTCTTAACACTCATATTTGAACCGCACGTCTGAACCACACGACCAGCATGTGGGAGCATGGTGAGTTCAGCTAGTGCCTGGTCAGAGGCAGGCATTTGCTGCCCTCCACTAGCGGTGCAGTTCTGTAGCTAGCGCACCTGCCCCAGCAGTGCACCCTTTCTCCACCCTGTCTCTCCCTCTCTTTGCCTCAACCCCGCCCATTCACGTGATAATCTCTGGGCAGTGCACTCCTTGCCACAGCACGGACCAAACACATGGGAAGCCCACGCTGAACCTGGTGCTATTGGCTAACGTATTTTAGTAAACATGCCCCTTAGTTTACTGCTCTGTATTTTAATATTTTAAATTGTTGCTTGGGTATTTTTGCTCTCATCTAATGCCTGCTTTCTTTCTTGAACTCCTTTCCTAAAAGAATGTGGTCTATCATAACTTCTTTATACTTAAAGAAGTATGATATGGGTTTTAACATATTTATCTGGTCTTTGACAATTTCATTTGATAAGTAATTTCTTTATTCAAGATATTTTCTTGGCATGTATTTTTGAAAGCCCATTAATACATAATGTAATTATTAATACCAGGAAAAGATGCTTTAGTAGGTCTATGACAATTTCTCACAGAATAAATTAAATTCATTGGGCTCAAGATGAATAGGAGTTCTAATTAGAAACACCAGTTTTGTAATACTGTACTATATATCTACAAGAATATATCTTCAGGACTTCAAATTAACTGCTTTCTCAATTAATGGTTAGAGCAAATGGACTTAGAAACAGTGAAACCAGTGACTTTGAGCAAATCATTTCACTCCCCATTACCTCAGATATAAACTTAGGGGTTTGTTTACTAAACTGCGTTAGTGCGATTCGCGTTAGGAGCCGCGGTAGAGACAGAAACCCCAAATAAGGACATGGGCGGTACATCATTTCCGAGAACGCGCGTTACAAGGCACCATAAATGAAGGAGCGCTACAGGGCACGTTACCGCGCATTAATCTTAAGAAGGCGCGCAGGCATACAACCACAGCAACAGAGCTGTAGCACAATGGTTACAACACTGACTGATGGTACAGGGGGCAAGGGTTTGATTCCCCAGTGGGCCTAATATATAAGGCTGGCTGAGGCAGCACCCTTTACATTTAAGTAGTGATTGTTGAGGCATGTGACGTGTATTTTAATTAGTGCTGCCAGCAAACACACCCTCACGGTGGCATAACCTAAGGTGCCGCATAAGGCACCCCATAACGTACTCCATAGGGCACATTATAAAGTGTACTGTCCACCAAGGCACCCTATAATGTCCCCTATAGGGCCACTTATAAGGATGTGAACAAAGCCCTGGCTGGCTGCAGGACTGCACGTCACCACACAAACTGTCTGCTGTGGTTACCAGGATAGGGGTAACCCACCCGTACCCATGATGCACTGCACATGCAAATCAGCAGTCGAGAGATGGGCACAAGATCGGGTATGCACCCCCACAGCACCTCGGCCTTGTAGGGGGAACAGACCGTGTGTGACACTGCCACAGAGTAGCCACAGACAGTCACATTGTGCGGGTACAGTGCCCACCCTGAGGTTGAGGTGAGGCGCCCAGCACCAGGTCCACAGCACCTTTCATGACTGAAGTATGCCATGCTGCAGGTTCCCATCAGTGTGTGATAGGTAGTTCAGTTAGGCACACCTAGGATACATCTGTGTCCTGTTGTATGTCTCGGTCATGTCTAGTCCCTATGGGCGATGCCGCACCCAAAATAGTGCATATCCTGTGTTGGTGCCATCATTAACTGCTGTAGGTGGTGAGGAGGGGTGTATGGACCCATAGGCAGATTATGTACCACCCCACAACCCACCCTCTGGGGCTCAAGGTGGGAAACAGTATCACCCACCAATAGATCCACAATCTACCTCCCTGCAATGGCAACAGTAGAGAGAACCAGCAACCCCAGTCATGCTGGGGAACAGACAGAGCAGTACACATCCATAACACAATAGCAGACAGACAGCAGGCCTGGAAATGCTCAGCTGCCCCCCACCATTATCTGACATTCCCCAGCAGCAAGCCTCCAACCACTGCACCCTGTAAGGTGTTCCAGCAAGACACATACTAGCTGCAGACAGTCTGCCAGCTAGTCCATAGTGCATGGTCCTGGAGGAGATGCATGTACCCAGAACAGGGATGTCAGCATACACACCAAGCAAATAAGTCAGTGATTGGGTCCCATAAGAAAACCCATAAATATCACAAGAGAAAAAAGCTATACAGCACTATGGGGGAACCTAGCTATGCCATGGTCATTGCTCAGTCAGGGTGAGAGTGACCTCCCAGCAGGACATGCTATGTCCACCCTGTCTGTGCAGGTGGTGGCCAGGCACTACAACGTCCGAGCCATTGCCATATGCCGTGTGCAGATGCATCCAGGCCAGGCCACCCTATCCAGGCTATTCCCACAGTACCTTGCTCCTCATTATGCACATTGGCAGGCCAATACTGGCAACAGTGCTAGCAGTGTGGGCTGTGGAGTGTGTTGGCAGCCACCACATACTGGATAGACAGACACACACTCCCCACACCTATGCCAGCATTGTGCAACTATAGAGGTGTTGGGCAGCCCAGGCCACCACACCAGTCCTGGGCACGGTGCAGGCATGGCTATGGTACGCAATACTGTAGGAGTCACTCCCAGGTTGGTAAACACTGTCAGACACAAGACCTGTAGCACACTCCACAGACATCAGAAAAGTTGCTATGATGCAGCTCACTCAGAAAAGTGTACTTAACCTAGGAATTGCTATCTGCCAGTACTCATAGCAACCTTTTGATAGATGTGTACCATATTCCCCGGTTTAGGGTGGCATTACTAAGGTATGCAAGTGCTAGTATTGGGAGATGCACGCAGAGCCCAAAGTCCTGCCTCTCCAGGAGGCTTTGGATAATGGGGCCTGTGGGTGCGGGTGTGTCTGCCCCTGTTGGCTGCTGCTTTACGGCAGAGGTTCCCAACTCCAGTCCTGCGGTGCCAAACACTGTTCGGGTTTTCATGCTGTCCCTCATGAATATGCATGAGATACATCTGCATACCATGGAGGTGGCACATTGAAATGCAGCACAGGCATCTTTACCAGAGGCAGCATGGAACCGGGATGGTGTTTGGCCCTCCAGGACTGCAGTTGGGAGGCTCTGCTCTAGGCAATGTGCATGTTTATGGTGTCTGTGCTCTGTAGGGTAAAATGTAGGTGTCTTGGGCATGTTTACGTCATCTGCAATAAAGGTGCTGTCTGTATTAGCATGTTGTAGTAGTGGGTAAAATATAGGGACTGGGTTGGCAGGAACCACAACTGGGACTTGAACCTGTGACCCTCTGCTTCCTGAATACACTGGTTTTGTGCACTGCACCACCTTGTTGTCACAGATTCAGTACATTCCTTGGTGATACCATGACTGTTCGTCAGACAGGGCCTGTCTGCTGCAGTACACGGCATCCACCTACACAGGGCTAGGCCACGGTCTGCTCTGGGCAGCTGCCACTGCCCCCTCCACCACCAGTATCCCTCAGCCACCATGCTGACATGCCCTTCTGCTGGTGGTGCTGGTGGTGCGCAGTCTCAGGCCATCCAGTGTGCAGGTAGGCGGCTGCCTATGGTGCGGGTTCTGGGGTAGGGGTGCCTGCATAGGTGTCCACACTTCCCCCTAGCACCGCCTGCCAAAGTTCCGTGCCCTTGGGGGTAGCTGCTGGGTACTATCCCTTGTGATACTGTGGGAAACACGGTCGTGCCCATGTTGGGCCTTCAGCAGTTGCTGTCTGGCTGCTCTGCTGCTTCAGCATTTGTATGGGCCACCTAGGCATCGCCCTAGTCCGCACTGTGGCCCAGCTGCTCCACAGCATGTGCCGCCTGCGGCCCTCTGTATCCCCTTCTCCGGCATCTGTCCAGTTGCCGTTCTGACATGCCCGCCCTGATGTTGCGGGATACGAACCCTGTCCAATGGTGGGGAAAAACCTGAGAAGCACTATATCACTGTGGGCTCATTCACCTTGTATGGGGGCGGAGTATAGACCCTTCCACGATTTATATCTGTTCTATGGAGCTTACTCGGGGGGGGAGGGGTTGATGATTCTCATTGCTACCACTATTGGCCAGCTTGGTTATGGTCTTTTTCCAGTTTGTTGGGGTCATTTTAAGTGTTTATGTGCCCTTTTGTTCTGTGAACATGTATCACACTTATCACTTGTTTTTGGTTTCCCTGCCTGGGCTGTACATTGCTGACACTGAAATGGTTTCTCTCCCCTGTAATGTGCATTTAATGGCAGGTTTTCATTCGCGTTGGAATTGAGCTCTTCAGATCAGCGCGTTAGTGTGAAGGGAGCCTCTCCCCGCCCACTCTCCACCCATTGACCCCTTCTCTCCGCCCTCTCTCCACCTTCTGCGGTGTTTTACCGCGCCTTGGGAGTTTACAATCGTTAACTATGGTTAACGCGCGTTATGTAACGTTAACGATCGTAACCAATGCTAATCTCCTCTCTCTCCCCCTCCAATCCAGCATCTCTCCTTTGTCTCCCTTTTCCCCTGCCCCATGTCTAGCAAATTATTTAATGAATGGAGTGGAACGGGTAAACGTAAATCGATTGGGGGCAAACTAATTAGAGTCTCTTAATCAGCCTCTATTACTCAAGCACTATACTTCTTTGCACACAGAGCTCAGTTTACACTGATAAAGGTTTCCAAGTGGGATAAGTCAATTGGAAATGTATGTTGGTCTTGTCAGAGGGATGTTGGCACTCTAAGGCATGTGGTATGTTGTTGTTGTTAAGTGCCGTCGAGTCGGAGTCAACTCATGGCGACCCTCTGGATAGCGACTCATGGCGACCCTCTGGATAGCGACTCCTGGCGACCCTCTAAATTGTGTTCGGTCTTCAGTCAGGCAGCTCATTGTTGACAGATTGGTACCCATAGCTGCTGTTATTGTATCGATCCATCTCATTGCTGGCCTTCCTCTTTTGCGTTGACCTTCTATCTTGCCAAGCATGATGTCTTTCTCTAATGATCTCTCTCTTCGCATGATGTATCCAAAGTATGAAAGTCGAAGTCTTGTCATCTGAGCTTCTAAAGAAAGCTTAGGTTTGATCTCCTCTAGTACCGACTGGTTTGTTCTTCGGGCAGTCCATGGTATACACAGTATTCGCCGCCAGCACCATAATTCAAAGGCATCAATTTTCTTCCTGTCTGTCTTTTTCACTGTCCAGCTTTCACATCCATATGATGTTATTGAAAATACCATGGCTTGAACAAGTCGAATCTTTGTATGGAGAGAGACATCTCTGCTCTTGAGAATCTTATCTAGGTCTTTCATAGCCATTCTGCCAAGAGCAATGCATCGTCTGATTTCTTGAGTGCTTGTTGCTTCTTTATTGATAGTTGATCCAAGTAGGTTAAAGTTGTTCACAATTTCAATTTCTTCTCCTTCTCCTTCAACGATGAACCTGTTGATTATGCCAGTTGTCATGATCTTTGTCTTCTTTACATTAAGGTGCAGGCCCATTTTGAGACTATGTTCTTTGATTGTGAGAAGCAAATGTTTCAGATCATCTTCACTTTCAGCCAGTAATGTAGTATCATCAGCATAGCGAAGGTTGTTGATGAGTCTTCCACCAATCTTCACACCTCTGTTGTCTTCATACAATCCTGCTTCTCTGATGATTTGTTCTGCATATAAATTAAACAGGTAGGGGGAAAGTATGCAGCCTTATCTTACACCTTTGCTTATTTTAAACCATTCTGTTTCTCCTTGTCCCGTTCGAATTGTTGCTTCTTGATCAATGTACAAATTGCACAAGAGAACGATCAGGTGTTCTGGTATACCCATGCTTCTTAATGTGGCCCAGAGTTTCTCATGGATTACACAGTCAAAAGCCTTGCTATAGTCGATAAAGTCCTTAATAGCACAAATCTCAGAGAGAAGTTCCTGCAAGGCCTCAGGACAATCTCAGATGACCGCCATTTTGTGAGATGAGAGAGGCTCCGTTTTAGTTCGCTTTGCACTGGCGTTTTGCGTACCTTGGTAATCCAGGCATGTCGGTTTGGAGCCAGACATTTCCGGAATCATTTGTGTCCAAACTAGGTAGGATTCGCTCTATTAAAAGCAGCAGAAGTCAGGATTCTTGACCATTACCCTCCAAAGCATAGCTCTCACACGTCCATCTTGCCCAAAGTTAGGCTCCGCCCCCCACCCGCCCACTGATGGGTAGTTTTAAAAAATGCTGGCTATGCATGAATACTATAGAAAAAGTCGTTCACTATCAATTCCAAAAGTATGTAGAGGAATAGTGCTCTTAAACTTTCACTGCAATCAAATCACTCAATTGTAAAACAAGGTCTCAGATTTAACAAGTGCTTCTTCCTGACATTCGTCTTGGAAGAAAAAGCACGTCAACACATCAACGACCTTGTATAAATTTACTTAGAGTGAGCCAGTCCTATATTTTGACATTTACTTCAACTCTTCATTTTCGACCCGAGAGAAAGAATGGAGTTCTAGTAAGAGGGTCGTGGATTAAAAATGTAACGTCGGCAGCATCATTGAACCTCGTTAAGAAATCAATAACAGGATCCCCTGAGGAACCCTAGCAGTGAAACGCGAGATACAGTGAGGCGAGCGTCGGGATCAGGAAAACAACTACTGAGCAATGATAAGTTCAGCCCAGCTTTTTCAAGTGAAAAGTTCATGTGAATGATTTATTTTGTGCTTATTGAGAAGCAGGACTGGCTTACCCGATGAAAATGAGACTAGTAAAACAGTCACAGCGCAATGATAAAGTTTAGCCCAGTTCTCTAGCGTGAAGAGTTGAAGTAAATGTCAAAATATAGGACTGGCTCACTCTAAGTAAATTTATGCAAGGTCGTTGATGTGTTGACGTGCTTTTTCTTCCAAGACGAATGTCAGGAAGAAGCACTTGTTAAATCTGAGACCTTGTTTTACAATTGAGTGATTTGATTGCAGTGAAAGTTTAAGAGCACTATTCCTCTACATACTTTTGGAATTGATAGTGAACGACTTTTTCTAGAGTGTGCATAAAATCGTTCCTAAGAAGACCGTGTTTTTGTGTGGCTATGCATGAATGGCAAAAAAGTGCCTGTTTGCAGCCTATTTTATAAATGTGTCTTTTCACTTACAACAACTGTTCTGACACTTGAGGTTACTCAGCCAAAAATAAATACAATATCTCAACAGTGCAGCAAGAATGAGTATTTAAGCCTAATTTTATAAATATATTTATCTATTTCTTTTTCCTCTTGCATTCACGGCATCCAAACAGTAAATAAACATATGAAAATAGATGAACCTTCAAAAGTCAGGAGGACTCTATGGTCCCCTTCTGAACACAGCAATCACTTCATTTGCAAGTGATCACTACGTTCAGAAGGTGGTTCCTGAGGCAAAGGAGCTTAAATGTGTGGCTCCTCGAAATGTGAATCCATGTTGGACTTATGCTTTGAACCATCACATACTTGCAGATAAGTTTTACTGTAAAATATTTACTAATGGAGTTTTACAGTGTATGTTGGATGAACTGATGATGAGAATGAAGGGAGCGTACTGAATGATTCGTCAGGTGAACATTCAGACCTCCCGACTTTTGCCATTTACATGTGGAAAATCCAATACTTACACATGTAAATGGCAATGCAATGCAATGCAATGCAAGCCTTCAAGTCAATGCTCACTCCTAGCAACCCAGCAACTCCTGGGTTTTCTTGGCAGTGTAACCAGAAGTAGATTGTCAGAGCTTTCTTCTGAGGCAATGGAGGGTTAAGGGACTTGCCTAAAGACACAAGGAGTGCTAGTGGGAATAGAGCCCTGATCTCTTGGGGCCCAATATTCAAAAGGCATTTACATGGTTTACAGCCCAGTAAACTGTAAATGCCTTAAACAGGGATATTCAACAGCATCTACATCGAATTTCCTCGTCTATGTCCGCTACGCACCCCGATGCTATCCAGTTAGCAATGGGGCATGCTGGGGGCATGCTGGAGCATGCTGGGGGCGTTCCTTGGCGAAGCAGAGGCGGAGATTGCTGCTAACCAGGTAGCAGCAATATTGTACTGCTACCCAGTTAACAATCCATGGCTAAAACTAGGTCACTTTTTTGCTGGCCTAGTTTAACCTGCAGATGCTAGCCGGGTAGCGGTGCAATATAGCCGCTGGTGTCTGCTACCCTGGTGTCTGCTTTGTGCCGAATCCGGATATGCAATGCCATTGCCATGGGATTAAATATCCAGGGTTAGGGGTCAGCGGGCAGGGCTATGTGTTATAGTGACGCATATCCTGCCCAGTTGAATTTCGGACCCTTGGTTACTAAGCCAGTGCTGTAATCACTAGGCTACTCCTCCACATGTAAATGGCATCTACTATGTGTAAATGGTGATTTTAGAAAGGGCTAAATTATATATAGAAGTCTATAACACATATGGAGTGGAGGAGCAGCCTAGTGGTTAGAACAGTGGCTTGGTAACCAAGCAACCAGGGTTCAATTCCCACTAGCACTCCTTGTGGCCTTGGGCAAGTCACTTAACCCTTTGTTGCATTGGAAGAAAGGCCTGGCAATCTGCTTCCAGTGACACTGCCAAGAAAACCCAGGAGCTTCTGGGTCACCAGGAATCAGGACTGACTTGAAGGCACACATTGCATTGCATAATACATAGAATTTACAAGATGGCATATTAAGGCATGGTTTAGGTGTAGCCTAAGCAGGCCAAAAATCTAGACATGTATTTCCCATTTCATAAAGGGAATGTACATGTATGTCCAAAATTGTCCATGCTGGGATTTACATCTGCTCCCTGGCACATATAGGTTTTTTATTTTAAAAGGCTCATTTCTGCTAGCCTTTTACAGAAGGGATTAAGGAGATTATCCTCCTTAATACCCCATTGTTTATGTCCCCCTCTGAAATGGCATTAAGTAAAGAATGGGGCATGTTTACTAAACTGCGGTAATCATGAATAACGCGTGTAATGTAACGTTAACGATCGTTCGCACGTCAGAACGCGTGTTATGACGTGCGAACGATCGTTAACGTTACATTACGTGCGTTAACCGTAGTTAACGATCGTAAACTCCCGCGGCGCGTTAAAACACCGCAGAAGGTGGAGAGTGGGCGGAGAGAAGGGATCAATGGGCGGAGAGTGGGCGGGGAGAGGCTCCCCTCACACTAACGCGCTGATTTTCAGAGCTGAATTCCAACGCGAATGAAAACCTGCCGTTAACTGCAAATGACAAGGGAGAGAAACCATTTCAGTGTCAGCAATGTACAGCCCAGGCAGGGAAACCAAAAAAAAAGTGATAGGTGTGCTATATGTGCACAGAACAAAAGGACACAGAAACACTGAAAATGACCCCAACAAACTGGAAAAAAACAATAACCAAGCTGGTCAATAGTGGTATCAATGAGAAACATCAACCCCTCCCCCCCCCCGAGTAAGCTCCATAGAACAGATATAAATCATGGAAGGGTCTATACTCCATCCCCATACAAGGTGAATGAGCCCACAGTGAAATAGCGCTGCTCAGGGTTTTCCCCACAATCGGACAGGGTTCCTATGGCGTGCACATGTCCCGCAACATCAGGGCGGGCATGTCGGAACGGCAACTGGACAGATGCCGGAGAAGGGGATACAGAGGGCTGCAGGCGGCACATGCTGTGGTGCAGCTGGGCCACAGTGCGGACTAGGGCAATGCCTAGGTGGCCCATACGAATGCTGAAACAGCGGAGCAGCCAGACAGCAACTGCTGAAGGCCCAACATGGGCACGAGTGTGTTTCCCAAAGAGTCACAGGGGATAGTACCCAACAGCTACCCCCAAGGGCACGGAATATTGCCAGGCGGAGCTGGGGGGGGAGCGTGGACGTCTATGCAGGCACCCCTACCCCATAACCCGCACCATAGGCAGCCGCCTACCTGCACACTGGATGGCCTGAGACTGCGCACCACCAGCTCCACTAGCAGAAGGGCATGTCAGCATGGTGGCAGAGGGATACTGGTGGTGGAGGGGGCAGTGGCAGCTGCCCAGAGCAGACCGTGGCCTAGCCCTGTGTAGGTGGGTGCCATGCACTGCAACAGACAGGCCCTGTCTGACCAACAGTCAGGGTATCACCAGGGAACGCATCATCTCTGTGATAACATGGTGGTGCAGTGCACAAAACCAGTGCATTCAGAAGCAGAAGGTCACAGGTTCAAGTCCCAGCTGTGGCTTCCGCCAACCCAATCCTCACATTTTACCCACTACTATAACGTGCTAATACAGACAGAACCGTTCCTGCAGATGACGTAAACATGCACAAAACACCTACATTTTACCCTACAGAGCACAGACACCATAAACATGCACATTACCTAGAGCAGAGCCTCCCAAATGCAGTCCTGGAGGGCCAAACACCATTCCGGTTCCATGCTGCCTCTGATAAAGATGCCTGTGCTGCAGTTCTATGCGCCACCCCCATGGTATGCAGATGTATCTCATGCATATTCATGAGGAACAGCATGAAAACCCGAACAGTGTTTTGCACTGCAGGACTGGAGTTGGGAACCTCTGCCATAAAGAAGCAGCCAACAGGGGCAGACACACCCGCACCCACAGGCCCCATGATCCAAAGCCTCCTGGAAAGGCAGGACTTCGGGCTCTGTGTGCATCTCCCAATACTAGCACCTGCATACCTTAGTAATGACACCCTAAACCTGGGAATATGGTACACAGCTATCAAAAGGTTGCTATGATTACTGGCAGATAGCAATTCCTAGGTTAAGTACAAATCTCTGAGTGAGCTGCATCATAGCAACCTTTCTGATGTCTCTGGTGTGTGCTACAGGTCTTGTGTCTGATAGTGTTTACCAACCTGGGGAGTCAGTCCTACAGTATTGCGTACCATAGCCATGCCTGCACTGTGCCCAGGACTGGTGTGGTGGCCAGGGCTGTCCAACACCTCTATAGCTGCACAATGCTGGCATAGGTGTGGGGAGTGTGTGTCTGTCTATCAAGTGTGTGGTGGCTGCCAACACCCTCCACAGCCCTCAGTGCTAGCACTGTTGCTTGTATTGGCCTGCCAATGTGCATAATGAGGAGCAAGGTACCGTGGGAATAGCCTGGATAGGGTGGCCTGATCTGGCTGCATCTGCACAAGGCATAGGGCAATGGCTCGGACATTGTAGTGCCCGGCCACCACCTGCACGGACAGGGTGGCCATAGCATGTCCTGCTGTGAGGTCAGTCTCACCCTGACTGAGCAGTGACCATTGCATGGCTATGTTCCCCCATAGTGCTATATGGCATTTCTCTCATGTGATATCTATGGGTTCCCTTTTGGGGGCCTAATCACTGACTTATCTGCTTGGTGTGTATGCTGACATTCCTGTTCTGGGTACCTGCATCTTCTCCAGGACCATGCACTATGGACTAGCTGGTGGACTGTCTGGAGCTAGTATGTGTCTTGCTGGAACACCTTGCAGGATGCAGAGGCATGCTGCTGGAGAATGTCAGATAATGTTGAGGGGCAGCTGTGCATTTCCAGGCCTGCCATCTGTCTGCCATTGTGTTATGGATGTGTAGCGCTCTGTCTGTTCCCTAACTGGACTGGGGGTGATGGTCCCCTCTACTGCTACCATTGCAGGTAGGTATACTGTGGATCTATTGGTGGGTGCTCCTGTTCTGCACCCTGAGACCCAGAGGGTGGGTTGTGTGGTGGTACATAATCTTCCTACAGGTCCATAAACACAACACACACACCCCCCCCCCCCCCGGTAACCATGGCACCAACACTGGATATGCACTATTCTGGGTGCATCATTGCCCATAGGGACTAGACATGACCGAGACATACCTGTATCCTAGGTGTGTCTAACGGAACTACCTACAACACACTGATGGGGACCTGCAGCATGGCGTATTTCAGCCATGAAAGGTGCTGTGGACCTGGTGCTGGACGCCCCACCTCAACCTCAGGGTGGGCACAGTACCCGCACAATGTGACTGTCTGTGGCTACTCTGTGGTAGTCCCACACACAGTCTGTTCCCCCTACCATGCCGAGGTGCTGTGGGGCTGCACATAGTCAGGACCCCCACCAGTCCTAGGTGATGGGGGGGAACACCTCATCATATGACCATCTGTACACAGCTGATTTGCATGTGCAGTGCATCATGGGTGTGACTGCTCCAATCCAACCCTGTGCACCACTGCAGATGGACTGTGTGGTGAACTGACGTCCCTCTGTAGCCAGCCAGGCATGTAGAAGGAGCTACAGAGAGGTAGTCCACTGGCAAATGCACTGACTGTGGAGCCTAGAGGTTATGGGTTTGAACCCACTGTGGTGATCTGTGGCAGGGCTGCCAGGTGCATTTCCATCTGGAGCAGTGGTGTTTGCAACCAAATAATACCAGAGGTAAAGTACAGAATCCAAGCCTATGTTTTCTGCCAAAAACCCAGAGAGGAACGAGTCCAAAGGTGAATGAGCACGCTTGAACAGGAGCAAATTCATGCTATACATTTCCAGTCAAATACACACAAGCTCTCCATTGGTCCCAATGCCACCCCTACATTTATCCAATCAGGGACTCTCTCTGTGCCTTTGTCTCTACACACCCTCCTCAATTCATCTAAACAAAAGGGACATTAGAAATGTGAGATACATCCAGGGCTGTGGAGTCGGAGTCAGAGTTGTGGAGTCAGAGTCGGAGGAAATTTTGGGTACCTGGAGTCGGAGTCAGAGTCGGCAAACAATGCTCTGACTCCGATTAAATTTAGATTGGAATTTAAAAAACACACAAAAAGGAGAAGGCAGCAGCTTCTGCCCAACTACCTCTCTCTGCTAGAAGAGCTTAGAAGAACTTGGTGGAACAGCTTCTTGGATTCAACTGTAAGTGTTTATATTTATTTTAAAACCTGCATGCCTGCTTGTCAGTATGAGGGAAGACATGTGTACATGTTTCTGGAAGAAACTGTCTATCCTAGGTTTGTAAGTGTGGTGCTGCAGGAATGTATGAATGTTTATGTATAGTGCAGATTGTTTATATGCTCTGAGTACTAAAATGTAGGCTCTGTGTTATGTGTGTGTGTATACAGTACATGTCTGTGCATGTTTTTCTGTATAGGACAAATCATGTCTAGGTTTAGTGCTGGGATATATAGCTTATTTGTTTGTATAAAGCCATGTACGTACAACTTACAAGACTGATATTAAAAATCTAATTATATGCCAGTTAGTATAACATATTTTATATTTTAGGGAAAGAGGCATCCTAAACAATGGCAAAAAGACTGCTAACAACAAACACGACAAAGTCTACTGTTTATGAGCACTGTGACCCTCGGATTAAAGGACACTCAGGCACATCACACCAGTGATTACCTTCAGAAGTTAGTGGAGGGTGTTCTAGAAGATTTTGAAATTAAAAAGGAACAGATTTTATGTGTTGTGACAGATAACGCTTCTAACATGTTGAGCACAATTGAGAAGATGAACGCAGATGAAGAAGGTAACAAACAGATATTAGAGTTAGAGGAAGACAGCTCTGCAAGTATTGGAGAAAGTTTAGAAACTGAAGAGAATGCTGACATTTTTTTAGACAACTTTGTTGAAGAAGCATTGAAGCTTGCTACTATTCATCATATGCGATGTGCTGTTCATACACTGCAACTTGCCATAAGAGATGGATTAAAAGATCGCCATGCAGCTACACTAATTGGCAAATTACGGCAAGTAACTGTTGCAGCCAGGGCTCCGAAAACAGATGCAATTTTGAAAAGACGTGCAGGAAAAGGAGCCATTTTAGATCAAACAACTCGCTGGGGAAGCACTTATTTAATGGTGAAGCATTTGCTTGAACTTAAAGACTTCATAGAAGAAATGGACAATGAAAATCTTGCATTAACTGAAAGCCAGTGGACACAAACAAAAGAGCTGGAGAACCTTCTTTTTCACCCCTTCACTGTCACCAAGAGGTTGCAATATGACGATCTAACCCCGGGTAAATTCTTCTTGGAATGGAAGAGCCTGTTATATCGCCTGAACAAAAATGGAGGTTAATAGCCAAGGGCATTGCATCTTCAATGATGAAAAGAGAGAGTCTTTTGCTGGAAAATGAAATCTTGATGGCGGCTATTTATGTCGACCCAATGAGCCAAATTTTGTTGAACAGTGAACAGACTGCTACTGGGAAAAAGGCCCTCTATGATGTAGCAGTTCGCATGAAGGGATTACGACCTGAAATACCTCCACAGGATGAAGTTCTTCTTTTAAGCAATAGTGGTAACTCAGGATCATCTTCTTCAAACAAACAATTAGACTTTGATTCCTTCTTAAACAAAATAGAAGTTGCTAAACGAAAGCGACGTTGCATAAGCGTTACAGAACCAGTAAATGTCCAAAAAAAAAAATTCCAACAGGAGTTTTATAAAGCACTAGAAGAAGTTGAAAAGTATGATCGCTCATCAAAACTTACTGTTGAAGAAGCCATCCTTGTTTATCCAGAGATCGTTAGTGATGTGGCCAGAATAGTTACTGCAATGCCACCCACCCAAGTCAGTGTCGAAAGATTATTTTCAGCCCTAAAAATAATAAAGTCTGACTTAAGAGCCTCTATGAAAGAGGATCTGGCAGAGGCAATTCTCTTCCTTAGAACTCTACATTGAATTGATTTGCATTTGCTAAGCCTATAACTACATTTCAAGATTAATATAAACCAATTCTAGGTTTTACAGATTTTGTTTTTGGTTAATATAGATAAGCTTTGTTTTTGTTCTAAAACAACCAAATAATGTAGTTTGTATTTTTGGACTGGCTACTATCCAGCCACTTGATTAATTAATAAAAAAAAATTAATAAAACTTTGTTGTTTTCATTGTGTTTGTCTTTTGCTTAAACTGTTCAATACAGTAGACTGTTGGCTTCCCAGACAGTAGTCCTGTGGTAATGACATGTATGTTGCCTTTCTTTCCTTCAAGGAATGTATAAAATACATTCGCATATTAATACAGAGGAGTCGGAGTCGGAGTCGGAGTCGGAGTCGGGGAGTCGGAGTCGGAAGTACAAAAAACTGAGGAGTCTGAGTCGGAGTCGGAGTCAGAGTCGGAACATTTATCTACCGACTCCACAGCCCTGGATACATCTCCACATCAAGGACATCTCTAGCCAAAGGAATGTGAATGTATCCTAATGTGAGATGTGTGAAGCAGAAGATGTTATAAAACATTATGCAGACTCTGCAATATGTAGCAGCAGTACTAAAAAGTGGGGGTTTTAAAATCCAGCTCTTGCTCACAGGCTCTGATAAGCCATAGGCCATCACAATTATAGATGGTAGCATTAATGTGAGGTGCAATACACCCTCAAGGGTCTGTAATCTAAAGTGCCCACGCCGGAATCAACGCACGTATCCACGCACGTAGTTACACCCGTACCAACATATGTATTCATGCACGTGGCTACGCCCTCACCAACGCACGTGGCTACGCACCAGAGATACATTCTGAGCAGATGGCTGCCATGTCCATGAAGCCTGCGTTCACCCACAGAGAGCTCTACATGCTCACAGAGCTGTTCTGCCTCCGCCAGCAGCGCCTCTTTCCTGGCTCATCCAGGAGGCAGAACCTATCAAGGGTCAGGAGGGCCTGGGAGCGCCTCACAAATAGATATAACAGGAGCTCTGATTACCCACGTGAGGTAAGTGCATGGGGACAGGCACCCCAACTGAGGATGTGGGGAAGAACACCCTGTAACCAAAGCACCAAGAAACTATGCACTGCCAGGGAATGTCAGGTGTTGCCGCGTCCAGCTGGTAGTTAAGTCTGCCACACACCCAAAATCAGAACCCCCCAGCCCCTAGGGGGTAGCTGCAACCATGGCAGAGGTGCACTACAGACCACATTGGTATGGTATGGGGCGCTGTTGCAGCCTCCGTGATGTGCCCTATCCACAGGAAACCACAGGCCCACCACTAAGGCCAAGAGACACACAGGGGTCTGTCACTTGCCCTTGTCAGCTATCACAAGGCCCAAATACATCCCAGGATGCTGCAGGCCCCAAAAGAGGGGTCCATCCCCCATCCTGGTGCTATGGAATCAGGCCCTGTTTGTGATTACAAGAGACAAACCATAGCCCCAGGATGCTGCAGGCCCCAAAAGAGGGGTCCATCCCCCGTCCTGGTGCTATGGAATCAGGCCCTGTTTGTGATTACAAGAGACAGACCATAGTCCCAGGATGCTGCAGGCCCCAAAAGAGGGGTCCATCCCCCATCCTGGTGCTATGGAATCAGGCCTGGTTTGTGATTACAAGAGACAAACCATAGCCCCAGGATGCTGCAGGCCCCAAAAGAGGGGTCCATCCCCCGTCCTGGTGCTATGGAATCAGGCCCTGGTAGTGATTACAAGAGACAAACCATAGCCCCAGGATGCTGCAGGCCCCAAAAGAGGGGTCCATCCCCCATCCTGGTGCTATGGAATCAGGCCCTGTTTGTGATTACAAGAGACAGACCATAGTCCCAGGATGCTGCAGGCCCCAAAAGAGGGGTCCATCCCCCGTCCTGGTGCTATGGAATCAGGCCCTGTTTGTGATTACAAGAGACAAACCATAGCCCCAGGATGCTGCAGGCCCCAAAAGAGGGGTCCATCCCCCGTCCTGGTGCTATGGAATCAGGCCCTGTTTGTGATTACAAGAGACAAACCATAGCCCCAGGATGCAGCAGGCCTCACCTCAGGGCTCCATACCCCATCCTGGTGCTATGGTGGATGCCCCTGTTTGTGATCACAAGGGCGAACTATATCCCCAGGATGCAGTAGGCCTCACCTCAGAGCCCTACCCCCCATCCTGGTGCTATGGGGAATGCCCCCATTTGTGATCACAAGGGCGAACTATATCCCCAGGATGCAGCAGGCCTCACCTCAGGGCTCCATACCCCATCCTGGTGCTATGGTGGATGCCCCTGTTTGTGATCACTAGGGCAAACTATATCCCCAGGATGCAGCAGGGCTCCATACCCCATCCTGGTGCTATGGGGAATGCCCCTGTTTGTGATCACAAGGGCGAACTATATCCCCAGGATGCAGTAGGCCTCACCTCAGAGCCCTACCCCCCATCCTGGTGCTATGGGGAATGCCCCGTTTGTGATCACAAGGGCGAACTATATCCCCAGGATGCAGCAGGCCTCACCTCAGGGCTCCATACCCCCCATCCTGGTGCTATGGGGAATGCCCCCATTTGTGATCACAAGGGTGAACTATATCCCCAGGATGCAGTAGGCCTCACCTCAGAGCGCTACCCCCCATCCTGGTGCTATGGGGAATGCCCCTGTTTGTGATCACAAGGGCGAACTATATTGCATACAGAGATATATATGTGTTGCGGCAGAGGCCCCTAAAGGGTGTCTGTCCGCTAATGTCTATATGTGTTGTCACTCCAATAGGTGGAGGATCTCCGTAAGAAGGCGCGGGAGCTACGGGCACGATACCCCCGCTTTGTCGCACGGGTACAGAGGGAGCGGATGGCCCAACGAGACGGTGAGTTATGTGACATGGCCCTGTGGGGCAATGGCTGTCAGAACCACAGGATGCATGTGACTGCCATGGCTGATGTGTGACCATGGAGATGACACGTGTTTCCCCTCTCCCACAGCGGATGCACGTGCTGCCGTGGAGCCTGTGGGGCCAGATGCTGCAGCGGGGCCGGAGGAGGTGCATGGCGACAGCGGCCAGGAGATGGAGGACGCCCCGGTGCCCATGGAGGCAGACAACAGCGGGGCGCAAGATGCTGTGGATGCTGCAGCTGACACCGAGGGGGAGGAGGGGGACGGGGAGGAGGATGGGGAGGTGGGAGCGGGGGAGATGGAGGTGGTTGGGGTGGTTGGAGCAGGGGAGGAGGTGGGGGAGGGGGAGGCGGCGGAGGTGGCGGGAGGGCAGGGGGTGGAGGGGCGGGTGCAGGTGGAGGGGGAGGGGCTCTGCGGTGGGGGGCCAGGGGCCGGAGGGGGAAGAGGTGGGCGGGCCGGAGCTGGAGGGGGATGGGGCGGGGGCAGGGATGGGTTTGTCGGCTGTGGCATGTGCCCATCGGCATGGGCTGCCACAGGTCTACGGGGGCACCAGCCACCTGCTCCATGGTGCTGGCGAAGCGTCCCCCCTGGACGTGGGCCTGCCACACATAGCCGCTGACAGGCACACCGTGCATGCAGCCACACAGACACGGGGAGATCTGTGTCTGTGTGGCTGCATGTGCGGGCTGCGCGTGGCTGTGGCTGTGCGTGCCCAGGCACACGCCCAGAGGCAGCACGCACTCATCATGGGGCAGGTCCTGGCGACCCTGACCATGGTGGCTGACCGGCTGCGTGTGCTGGAGGAGCGTGTAGCCAGTGGCGCGCCTGGCCAGCCACCATGTGACGGGGGTCCCCGGGGTGTGTAGTGTGTGGATGCGCATGGCACACCTGCCCTGTGACAGCCCATGCCATGGCCTGCCACACTCACCAGGGACAGTAGGCGTGGCACATACAAATGTCGGCATGAGCAGCCATGTGCCGGTGGAGAATGTAAATAAAGTTGAACATTACTTTCAGATAACTATGGTGGCCAGATGTCCCTCATTGCTATGTGTCAGTGTTGTGTGAATGACACATGTGGGCACCCACATGCGTGTCTGTGTGAGCTACAACAGGAGGACGCAGGGTACTGTACCCACGTCAGGGGTGGGGCGATATTAGGGGCATCACATGGGGCAGTGCCACACATGGCCAAACCCACACACGTGAAACAGTGGGTATGGGGCAGCTGTGGTGGACCATGCAAGGGTATGTGCAGCAGTGGCGATCTACCTTTTGGATACGGTGGAGCCTGAGGGTTTGAACCGTGAAATAGACTGGCAGAGTCTTCTCAGAATGTTGCTGTCGGCATCACTTTAGTCTCCAATCATAATAGGGATTCCCCTTTCTGTGGGGTTCTCTCTTTTTTGATTGGATGGTTCTTCTTTAAATAGCATTTCGGCCATTGAAAATTAGACCTTAGCCGCATTGATGGCATTTTGGATGTCGGTTGCTGGGAATTCTTTAATTCGTGGATATTGCACTTGAGACAGGGCAAGGTGCCCGAAACGTGCACGTCGTGGAGAAAGATTCTTCTCTACTAGCAACTTGGGATTGAAATATTAACTGAGATAAGTGAAATAAAGTTTTTTTTAGACTTAATTATTGAGGTGAAGAACCTTATGAGAAAAAAAGTAGCTGACTGCCTGGTGTGGGTCGTTTTTTCATTTCGACCCTTCTCCGGCTAGCTCCAACAAAAAAATTACTAATAGGTCGCTGTATCTTTGGTTTGGTTTTCTTTTCTGTTATTTATTTGTCCGAACCAAAAAAGGTTTTCTTCTTTTTTTGTGACATTCTTTTCCCTGACATGTCTCATGTTTGTTGGCAGGACACTTCACGTAACCATTATGTTTCCCCGCAACAGAGCGTTCCTAGGCCATGCTCCACTGACAGCTGATCATGAGGTCGTGGTGATGGACGCAGTTCATCGATGTCTGCAGCCTCTCCTGGGGCCCCTTGTGCCCTTGCCTGACTCTGGCTTTCCCCATCAGTCCAATGCTGTACCTTTCAGGTAAGTTTCATTGTTTGCAGCTGGGGGATCACCTGTGCATTGTTGTGGAACATTGACATGTCACTGGGGATGTTGCATGGTCTCTGTTGACTCTGCATGCCTCAACATGGGTCTGTGGGGGGTTAGGGATGGTAACTGATGTGCATATGGTGGGGGTGGGCACTGTGGGGACATATCGTGCTGCCACCCTCCTCACCGCATTGTACAGTCTGGTTAGGACAGGTGGGGACAGGGGTTAGGGTGACAACGGTGGGGTGGGAAGCAGGGTGGTTGGGGTCCACGGACAACACCAGGTAGTGCGCCTTGCAGCATGGCTCTGATGTGTGATGGCGATGGTGCTGTCTCCTTAGGGTGCCTCCTCTGGCGCCCTATACCATGCCCTATGAGTCACCCTTCCAGGCGCCCTTTGGGGGTCTCCCATATGGGACATTATGTGGTGCCTTGACAGACGGTGCACTTTATTATGTGCCCTCTGCATTGCCTTATGCGCCGCCTTAGGTTACGGCCCTGTGAGGGTGTGTTTGCTGGCAGCACTACTTAAGGTTAACAAAATAATGCTTCTGTCATCACTGCTTTAGGATAAATGGGGATGTCTCTGCCAGCTTTACTCATTTGACCCACAGGGGTATTGAACTCACGACCCCGGAGCCATTAGTCAATATATTAACCATTGTGCTGTAGCTCTGGATGCCTTGCTAGTCACCTTTTCATGCACTGTATGGGACACCCTGTTGGATTACTGTCTGTAGGTGCTCTGTGCCAGTGAGAAACACGGTCAGTTCCCTCTACCAGGCCGAGGTGCTGTGTGGGTGCACTGTGGGTATGCGTGGGTTGACCCAGATCCTGGACACCACAGCAGTTTGTGTGGTGACCTGACGTCCTTCATCTGCCAGCCAGAGATTTGTTAGAGCTGGGGGAACAGGCATCTGGCTAGTCTGTCTCCACGTATTCATCGTAGGTTGTGTGTTTCCTTGGATTTTGACAGTAGCTGTCCATATTTGACAAGGTTGGTGATGTTATTGGGCATGTTGTTTTTGGTAATGGTCTTGACCTTGGTCTTGATCGTGTTTGCCATATGCCCTTGTTTGCTGAGACCTTGGTTTGTTTGATTGGCAGGCATTTTTGGTTTGTACTTAGCTAACCTGTTGTTGATCTGGTGTGGGACCTTTGACCATCTGACATTTATACTCCATAGGTTGGCCACATCGTTATTAGGACATTGTTGGTCACACTGGCGATATTGCCCACAAGTTACTTCACTGCCTGTGTGGCCAGATGTCATGGGTTGGAACCCACAGTGGGGTTACTTGGTGGGGCTGTGTGAGGCATATTCTTTTTGTTATTTGCAGTGGTGCTGCCAGCTACCTCACCTTCACAGTGCTGTCTCCTTACAGTACCTCATCAGGAACCCTTTCACGTGCCATGTGCAGCATCCTTTGATGCGCCCTGTGGGGTGGCCCATAGGGGGCATTCTAGGGTGCCTTGGTGGGCAGTGCACCTTATGATGTGCCCTCTGGGGTACATTATTGGGTGCCTTCTGCGCCACCTTAGTTTACGGCCACGTGAGGGTGTGTTTGCTGGCAGCACTACTTACGGTTAACAAAATAACTGCTTCTGTCAGCACTGCTTGAAGGTACACAGTGAGGTCTGCACCAGCTTTACTCATTTGATCCACAGGGGTATTGAACTCACGACCCCTGCGCCATTAGTCGGTGTATTAACCATTGTGCTGTAGCTCTGGATGCCTTACTAGTCCCCTTTTCATGCACTGTATGGGACACCCTGTTGGATTACTGTCTGTATGTGCTCTGTGCCAATGGGACACACGGTCAGTTCCCTCAACCAGACCGAGGTGCTGTGGGGGTGCATACCCCGTCTTGTGTTCATCTATGGACTGCAGATCTGCATGTGCAATGCACCATGGGTATGAGTGGGTTGACCCTGATCCTGGCCACCACAGCCGACAGTTTGTGTGGTGACCTGACAACCTTCATCTGCCAGCCAGGGATTTGTTCATAGCACTAACAATGTGGCCCACTGGTTACTTCACCCCCTGTGGGGCCAGGGGTCATGGGTTTGATCCCACAGTGGGGATATTTTTTAGCGCTGTCTGTGGCATTTTTTTTTTAAGTTCAATTGGTGCTGCCAGCATGAGACCCTCATAGTGCTGTCTCCTTACAGTGCCTCATCAGGCGCCCTATACAGTGCCCGATGCAGGACCCTGTACTGCGCCCTGTGGGGTGACCCATAGGGCACATTCTAGGGTGCCTTGGCGGACAGTGCACTTTATAATGTGCCCTCTGGGGTGCCTTATAGGGTGCCTTCTGCAGCACCTTCAGTTGCGGCCCTGTGAGGGTATGTTTGCTGGCAGCACTAATTAAAATTAACAGACAAACTGCTTCATATAGCACTGATTTTGAGTAAAAGGTGATGTCTCTGCAAGCTTTATTCAGTGAGCTCAAGGGGGGATTGAACTCACTTCTCTTGCACCATTTGTCAGTGTATTGACCATTGTGCTACAGTTCTGGATGCTTATAAAGTGCCTTATAAGGTGCCTTATATGGTGTCCTATGGGGGACATTATAGGGCGCCTTGGCACTTTATAATGTGCCCTATGGAGTGCCTTCTAGGGTGCCTTATGTGGCACCTTAGGTTACACACTGTGAGGGTGTGTTTGCTGGCAGCACTATTAACGTACTACTCAACTTCCTCACAGCCCAATACCTAACCCTTTCCAGGCCACGCCCAAAACTTTCGGGATCCGAACATCTGCCTAAACATTCCTATCAAATGGTATATAATACATGACCATGGCAGAGGGTACGTCACTATTGAAACATATTGAATAAGATGGGTACAATTTTCCTGCCATATGCAAACATTAACCCGGCTGCAGAATGTGGATTAAAATATTGTAGTAGGCTTTCAAAGGGTTACATATGACGCCTCAGCCAGCCTTCTTCATTAGGCACACTGGGAAATCAAACCCATAACCCTTGCACCATTGGTCTGTGTAGTAACCATTGTGCTACAGCTCTGTTTCTGCATTTGGGTGTCTGCACACCTTCTTACGCTTAACGCGCAGTAACACGCCCTGTAACGATCATTGCTGCGCGGCACCTTACAACGCGCGTTATTGCGCGTTATCAGTAACGATGTACCGCCCATGTCCTTTTTTGGCTTTCCTTCCACTAACGCGGCTCCTAATGCGAATCACACTAATGCAGGTTAGTAAACATACCCCAATGTGACCACTATAAGAATTTGTATGCAAAATGGCCCACATACATGTGTAAGTGGCAGCACTTTCATTTATTTATTTATTTATTTATTTAACAATTCTTATATACCGCACTATTTATGATCAGCGCGGTTTACATATAACAACAACATCCGACACTATACAAATGTCTGGTCATTACATTGAACAGGGAATGAAACTTGGAGAGAGGGGGCAACTATATACATACGAAGTTAATAGGGGAGGGACCTATTTGGTGTTTACATATTTGTGTAAATTTCTGAGTTTCCCCCATTGATTTTCCTCTTGCTCCACGTATCAGCAAAAGACTTCACATTTAGCAGAGCATTTTCTAAAATACTGCCAGAATTGCATACACTGCAACCTCGACATCCAAAATGTACCTTTATGTGTCTTTATAAAATCCTACCACAAATTCTACAGAAATCACAGGTAAAACAAACCTGCATATATTGGCAGGTGTAAATAAGCACACAAATGCATGTATTTTATAAAGTATGTCCACCTTTTGGGATCCTGCCAGGTACTTGTGACCTGGATTGCCCACTGTTGGAAACAGGATACTAGGTTTGATGGACCTTTGGTCTGACCCAATATGGCATACCATATATACCTTATGTATGTATATAAACTCCAACTCCACTCCTACTCTACCCAGACTTCATCAATAACATACCTACACTATAGTCACATCAAAGTATACATATTCTTGTCATCACAGGTACTTGTACATGCAGGGTAGTTTTATAAGAGCAAGAGGCATTCTATGCATATATATTGCCATATACACATGAAAATGCCTTTATAAAATTACCCTTTAGCAGAATACCTCAACTACATCATACTGGAGAAATAGAAACCAAAATACATTTTCTCCTATACTAAGCAGAATACAAAGCCATCTGAAACAAAAACTGACATATTCAAACAACTAACCTGAAAATAAATTGTTCTTTAATATCTTTGCTGTCTCAACATTTATTTTTTCTAATGATGTTAGTCCTAGTCTTTTTTTTTTTTTTTTTGCTTTCCTCTTGTCTGTCTTTTCCAGGACCTATTTTCCATTTTCCATGTTTTCTCCTCTTATCTTTTTCACTTTCTTCCCTACATCTGACTCTTAGATTGATCTTTCCCTTTCCTCTCTCTTTTCCATTTCTCTTTTTATGCCTCCTTTGTCTATTCATAACTAGTTTTCATCTGCCCCCCTTTTCACATATCACTTATTAACCAGCTTTCCATCTCCCACTCATCCCCTTCCCAGTCCATCGCCCTGCTTTCCCATCCCTTCTCAAGCCCTTCCATATCCCCATCTCTTTCTTCTTCCCTACTTTGTGCCTCTTTCTCTTTCATTCACTTACAAGTCCAGCATTTTCAGTATTGTATTAATCTTTCCTCCCAGCCCTTATCTACTTTTTGCTGTGTCTTATCCCTTCATTAGCCCCAGCTCCATCTGTTACTTATCCCTTCCCCTGCCTTCAACTATTTTCTTCTGTTCTTTACCTACTTTCCCAGCCAGTACCCAAATCCCTGTGTTTCTTTACAATTTCTGAATGTCTGCACTCCCCTAGTAATTTCCTAGAGCCTACTCCTACCATCTATCTGAAAGTCACTCAACAAATCGCCAAATTCCCTGTTATGCCCTATCTTTTCTTCACCCGGTCTTTAAGTACCATTTCTCCTCCCTATCTCCAATCTCTGAGTCCCTTTTCTCTCAGCCACCAATCCTCAAGCCCTGTTCTCCTTTCAGGGTAAGATCTAAATGGAGACTTGAACTGGGGTTAACCCATAAATTCAGGTTAGCAGGCCAGCTAGCAAGCTGAAGCAAGTAAAGGCAGCAGATAAAATGACTGTATCACATAGCTCTCATGACCAGAATCCTATGTAGGGATCTCTAGTGGTGGTACCAGGTAAAAGCACTGATATCGACATTAACTGCATTGATGAACTTTCCAAGTCTGGATGGGGGGGTCATGATAATGATGTAGTACGGAGGGAGGTCCTGCCCAATACCATCTGGGAGGAGGAATTGATAAAAAAGGACTCATTAAGTCCTATGGCACCATCAACCTGAAGGAATCATGGGAGGGAGACAGTCCTAAAGTATGGCTTATGGTTTATTTAGTCTTTATATACCACCTCTCTAATTGCAAATGTTTACAATTAAAACAAATATCAGGTGAAAAGAATTCTGACATAGAGTAGCAGGGAATCAGAACAGAGACAGAACAAGAAACAGAAAAGAAGAAAAGCGGCAACCCTCCGCACACCAGAACTAGGACCCTTACCTATTCCCAAACACTGTCGCAATAACATGGGTTTTATGCAGCTGTTTAAATCTACATTAGTATTAGACAGTTCAGCACATAACATTGGTAGTAAAGTATTCCAGAGGAATGGAGAGGTAAAATAAAAAGCAGCAGAATGAGTAGATTCACCCCCTTCACCCTGACCTCTCCCCTCTTAATTCTTGCCTTTCCTCTGTAGCTGACTGGCTGGTCTCTAACTGTCTACACCTAAATATCTATGAGACTTTGGCTATTTGGTTCGCCCATGGCAGTCCCCCTTCCTTCACTGGCCCCATCCTTTTCTGGTTCCCCTATCCCACTACTCTCACATTTTTGGTATCTGGGTGTCCTTCTCGACTCAAACCTCTCTTTCGGAGATCACATATCCAACGTTACTAGGTCCCCTTTCTTTTTCCTTCGGCAAATTCGAGCCATCCATCCCTTCCTCACACCTCAGGCCCTCACTACTCTCATCTTGTCTCTGGTTATCTCCCGACTCGACTTTTGTAATTCTGTCCTTTCTGGTGTTCCTAAATCCCAGCTTCTCAGACTACAACGCATACAGAACACCGCTGCACACATTATCTCTCACTCCACACGCTGGGAACACGTCACTCCCCTTCTTATTCATCTTCACTGGCCCCCCTCTGGCTCAACGTATCCATTACAAACTTCTCACACTGGTCCATCAGGTTATATATACCCGCACCCCACAGTACCTGCCAGATCTACTACATAGTAACATAGTAAATGACGGCAGATAAAGACCAGCATGGTCCATCCAGTCTGCCCAGCAATATGGCAAGAGTAGGTGCACCTGTCACTCTGTGCAGGCCACCCCACCCCATGTCTTTGTTTAGGGGTGGACCCACCACTCCATGTAGGACACCCCTATTTGTTGAGAAGTTAGATGGTTCAGTTTATTTTGTTTTTATCCTGTTGCTATAAAGGGATCTGCTGTGCTTGTCCCATGCTGTTATGAATTCCGTCACCATGTTTGCCCCCACCACTTCCATTGGGAGAGCATTCCAAGCATCCACCACCCTTTCAGTGAAAAAATATTTCCTGATATTGCCTTTCAATTTTCCACCTTGCATCTTCATGTTATGCCCTCTAGTTTTGCAGCTTCCCCGTTTTTGGAAGAGGTTTGTTTGTTCATCGTTCCTCTTTAAGTATTTAAAGATCTGAATCATATCTCTCCTATCCCTCCTCTCCTCAAAAGTGTACATATTGTCATGAAGAAGACCCTTCTGAGCCTATGGAGTTGGTGAGAGAAGAGGATTCCGTTTCAGAAACTGACAGGCAGTCTGAGCACATGGCTCAGTGTTTTCAGAGAGAATGTAAACAGAGTCACGAGCTGGAAAGACACTCCCACGCTGTGACGTAGTCCCTAGTTCAGGAGATAATGAGATACACCTGTTTAAGGGAGGGGCACAGTTTAGCCCAGAGAAACAGGATTTTCCTAGGACAAGCAGGATGAGTCAGCCACACTTGGTGACGTCATCCGACGGTGCAGAGACGGAAGTACTCTCCATAGCTCAGAAGGGCTTTCGCCCTTCTGAGCATGGGCCAACTGGCCTTGCCCCCCGGCCCGCCCCTAGCTAGCCAGTTTCAGTTCTTCCGCCTTGCCAGCAAGATGGACCTCTCTACTCTCCAACTGAAATTACACATTTCTGAAGAAAAAGAAAAATTCCTCTTCTTTGTTTAAATTCTTTCTAAATTCTAACACTGTCTCTGATGATTTCTTCTAGATTGCTACAAAAGATATATATATATATATATATATATATATATATATATATATATATGAATTCCTGAATAAAAGAAGAGATCCAGGATAAGCAACGGCAAGAAATACCTGAAGAAGAAGCTCGGCAGCCCAGGACGTGCCTAATAAGGCCTCCGTCCCCGGCCAGCCTTCTGTTCGAACTCCTACCTCTTTCTCCAGTTGCAGAAGGAAAGGATTCCGGAGGAATGGCTTTTAAAAAGACGATTCCAGTCAGGCAGAAGCCCTCGTGGCAGCCCAGGATGTGCCTGGGAAGGCCTCCGTCCCTGGCCAGCCTTCCTCTGCTCCTCCATCGATCCGGGAACCTTCCTTGCACGTGTGGCCTGTTGAAAGCAGCTCCCAGTGAGGCAGTAGCCTGTGGCAATCCAGGACGTGCTTGGGAGTGCCTCCGTCCCTGGCCTGCCTTCCTCTCTCCTCCGTCCTCCGGGAAGCCATCCTTGCACGTGCTGACCATGGGGGCAGCCATCTTGTCAGGGCGTACTGCCCTTTTCCTGCCTGGAGGTGAGGTCAGCAACTCTACTCCTACGATGCCATTGGCAGATGTCTAACTCCGCCCCGGGACGCCATTGGCCCCCGCTGAAGCCTGCAGCCTCTCTCCGCCCTACTAATGGTCTAGGCTCTGCTGCTTCTTCGGCGCCGACAGGGAGCGCCTCCACGATTAAGCCAGTGCAAGGGCCGGGCATGAAAGAAAGGCCTGGATTTGCAGATCGGCGCCACGTTGTCATGGCACCGCCTAGGGGACCGGCGGCGGCACTGAGAAGCTCCTCTTCACTGCGCTGCCAGGATGGATGAGCCGCAGCCTTGGGGTTTCGGTGCCGAAAGTGGAGCGGAAGGGCCCCAATGTTTGCCCGCATGACCCTGCTCCGGGCGCTTCTCAGTCTCCGGGTAGGTTTTTTTTGCTGAGGCTCGCGCTGAAGCTCAATTGATGATGCTTCTGAGAGGGAGAAGGTCCCTGTCATCCGGGGCATGGTGCATCCCACCTACCCGCGCCATCCGAAGAGGAAACTCTGCGCCGAGCCAAACTGTCCAGATCTTCACTGCTGTTAGACCCGCCGCAATTGGACCCCATTAAAAGTCGGAAAAAGATCAGGCACTCTTGAAGCATCTGTGCCTGATCCTGCCTCACTGCCTTGCCAGTGTCTGTGCAGAATTCTGTACAGCAAGTGCTCCACACTGGGTGGTGGACACATCTACAAAAACCCGGTTGGCTCAACTGGCTTTAAAAGGAAGCGTCTTTTGGAGCCAATTTGGAGAAGCTGCTGAACGACCTTCTTCTAACCACATGACAGGCTCAGATCGCTCCCCACCTTTTCTTCTCCCCATTACACAAAGTGCCGGACAGCTAGATCATCTTCAGTGCACTCAGTGCCTACTCAGGGTGCTGCACCGAGGATCGACACATTCGGGGACGTAGAATGGCGCACCCGGCGGCCGCTTTTGCATCCTCCCGATGGCAGGCAGATATCTTAATATCACTCTTCTGCCTCCTGGGCAGATCCTCCACGCTGACACACCGCTTACAGCAAGTGAAGCTCACTGGCTGAAAGTTACCCATACATCAGCAGGTATGGAAATGGGGCCGGGGAGTAGATGGAATAGGACAGATGAGGATGGGACAGGCAACCATCACTCATCAGTTCAATTCTTAATCTGACGCTCCATGTGTCCTGGAGTATTTATTTATTTTATTTTATTTATTTATTTAACATTTTTTATATACCGTCTTTCTACGAATCAAAACGGTTTACATAGAACAATAAAAAGCAGTGTATTTCAACTGTTTACAAGGAACAATAACAGGGTACAGAATAAAAAACATGAAGAACTAAATTATATTATACAATTAATTACAGTGAACAATGATAAACTATTTACATATTTACATATGTGTGTGCAAAGCTACGGAGGGGAGTATTGTAAAGTTTGAAGGAACAAGGGCAGGGAGGTAAAAAATAAGGGGTTTAGGTCTTAGGGTGGGAGAGAAAAATGATCAAGGAAGAGATGGGTCTTTAACTTTTTCCGGAAATCAGTGTGGCTCACGCATTTGCGCAGCTCATGCGGAAGGGAGTTCCAAAGGGATGGAGCATAGAGGGAAAAGGTCCTGTTACATGTGGATTGTTTACAGTGTTTTTTAGTTGTAGGTATAGTCAGTAGGTTTTTAGTGATAGAACGGTGATTTCTAGTGTCATTGGAGAAGGAAAGGAGAGGGGAGAGGCATGGAGCTGACTCCTTGGAAATAATTTTGTGTATTAGAGTAAGAACCTTGAATTTCACTCGGTGATGAATTGGAAGCCAGTGGAGATCATAGAGGATTGGTGTAATATGAGATCGTCTAGGATTGTTTGTTATGAGACGCGCTAATGTATTCTGGGCTAGTTGGAGGGGTTGAATAGAGTTCTTGGGGAGGCCCTGATAGATCAGATTACAATAGTCAAGCGAGGGGGTTGTAAGGGCCTGACAGACAGTGTGAAAGGAGTCGGGGCTTAGGAGAGGTTTGAGGTTCCTGAGAGTGCATAGTTTAGCATGTCACTTTTCACGCTTGGAATGCCCTCCCGATGGAAGTGGTGGGGGCAAATACACTGACAGAATTCAAAATGGCATCAGACACAATGGATCCCTTTATAGCAACAGGATAAAATCAAAATAAGCAAAACTATCTCTTATATCTGAATAAATAGGGGTGACCTACACGAAGCGGTGGGTATACCATAAGAACATAAGATATGCCATACTGTGATAGGCTATGGCCTAGAATAGCCTGTAAATGTATGTTATGTAGCAGAAGCCTGTAGGTTAGGCCTGAGTCCCCAACCCCCACTTCAGAATATTATAGCTAAGTAGAGCTGAAAAGCCAGAGAAAATAGAAATAGAAATAGAAAACAGCTTTAAACTGCTTCTGCTGATAAGAATGTAAAACTTTTCCATTGAGTTTGTTATGTTATCCACAGATGTATTTCAGTATCCTGGCTTTCACACAGTGTCTGTGCTGCGAGTGACCTTGTAAGCAAAAAGCAAGGCAGAATATGTTATGTCTAGATACTGAGCCATGGCTAGGAAGGCCTGAGAGCAGGGGGAGAGCGAGCGGTGTGGGCCCGGTCAGAAATTTCCATTGGATGGGGGGGTGAGGGGGTCACCTGGACCAATGAGGAGTTTGTCTGTATAGAACTGATGAAGAGAGCTATAAATGCTGTTGTTTTACTGAATGCCTTTGCTCAGACCATTTTGAAAGTGACAATTGACAAGCGTCTGAGACTGTGCACAAATAAACTGGTTTGAATTCTAGTAAATAGACTCCTGGTGTATTCGTTGCATGCACTTCGCTACTACATTGGTTCCCTGACCGGGAAGGGTGGGGTACGTGAATGGTGCGCAAGTGAATACTACCACGTATTACTGCCTCCAGGTTTTGTCCGGCTGGGACCGCAGCCGGCCGACAGCGGAGAAGAGCCCAGGCGCCGCCGGTCCCCTTGCATCGGAGGGTTCCGCCCTGCCTCGGCGGCTTGCCGGGTCCGGCCGGCCAACACCTCGAACCCGGGAGGGGAGTCCAGGATTCAACCCAAGGTGGAACTGGTTGTGCAGCGCATTAGCTACCGGATCCGGTGAGTATTGATTTTTCTGGTTCTTAGTCAGTTAGCTCTGGGAAAGTCTCGAGACTAATATGGTATGGTAACAGGTAAAGGGAGTCTGATCAACTTCCAGGGCAGTCCTAGTAACCCTGCATGAGTAAGCGCGGGGCGAAGCCACTGACCCTTTTGGTTTGGTAATTTTGGTTTAGTCAGTTAGCCCAGGAATTTGGAATTTGGGAAATGCTAGCAAGTTTGGTTGTGTGAAGTGTGCTTGAGAGGTCTTGTAATACAGGCTGGGCGAGAGCGGACTCCTAAGTAGCGGAGTTCCTGGCCAGGCGACTGCGCCCAGGTCGCGAAAAGGAGGAAGCGTCTGGTGTTTGTCCCCCTCCTTGTTCCGTGGGCTGGGCGGACCCCTTACCCGCAGCCATCCTACCCATCCTTTCTGTTTGCTGTCTTGTCCGTCATATGTCATAATGGGAGGGGCGGAGTCCGTACAAACTCCGTTGAACTGTATGATCACGAATTTTAAGAAGGGGTTTAGTGGTGATTATGGGGTAAAAATGTCACCGACCCGCTTAGAAATATTGTGTAGTAGGGTGTGGCCGGCGCTGGACGCCGTGTGGCCACCAGAAGGTACTTTTGATATTCAAATTGTGTCCCGAGTACACCAGGTGGTGCGCAGATATAGTTCCGAGCAGTTTTCCTATATAGATTCCTGGCTAGCTATCTGTGAGAAGCAACCCCCTTGGATAAAGCGTTGCCATGATGGGCAGAATAGAATTATGTTAGCAACGGCAACAGGAGTCCCTGCTAAGAAGGAAAAGCCCCCTATTTTTGCAGCCCCAGAGCCTCCAGAGGTCCCGAGTTATCCACCCACATTTCTGTATACACCAGTCCCGTCAGCTCCATCAGTACCCCGAGTAGAGCCAGAGGTAGTGAGAGTACCCCCAGCTGAGGTACCTCCACCCGGTCACCCACCACCCGAGGACCACCCCCTTCCCCAGAGTTGGAGCCCTAGTCCTGAGCAGAGCGCTGCAAGCCCTGGGCAGAGCTCTGCAACAGAACCCTCATCCCCTGAAGGATCTGCTGGCGGAGGGTCAGATGCCAGTCCAGGGCCACCCACTAGTCCAAGCACCAGCAGCAGCACTACCCCCGCTAATCTGCGTTACGCCTTCAGAAGCAGGGCAGCGGGCCAGAGAGAAGTTCGCCAAATGCCACTGCGGCAGGTCCCAGGATTACCTATTGTAAATGCAGAGGGTCAGGTTGTGGTCGGACCGACCAGTCTAGTTTATGTGCCTTTCACCACAACAGATTTATTGAACTGGAAAACGCATTATGCCTCCTATAATGAAAAGCCCCAAGATTTGACAGAGTTAATGTCCAGTATTATGCAAACCCACCAGCCTACCTGGTCTGACTGTCGCCAGCTCTTGGCTACCCTCTTTACTACTGAAGAGCGGGCACGGATAGTGCGAGCAACCACTAGATGGTTGGAGGAGAACCCTGAAGGCGGGAGAGACCTAAACCCCCAACAGGCAGCAGCTGTAGATTTCCCAAATGAAGATCCCGGATGGGACCCAAATAGTGTTGACGGAGAGAAGGCCCTCACCCGGTTCCACCATGCCTTACTGCAGGGCCTAAAGAAGGGAGGGCAGAGAGCCATGAATGTTGGGAAAGTAGCAGACGTTCTTCAACGCCCAGATGAAAGTCCAGCTGCTTTCTATGAACGATTAACTGAAGCCTATAGACTTTACACCCCATATGATCCAGCAGCCCAGGAGAATTTACGTATGGTGAACGCTGCTTTTGTGAGTCAGTCCCAGGGAGACATAAAATGAAAACTGCAGAAATTAGAGGGATTTGCGGGCATGAACTCAACACAGTTAATGGAAGTCGCACAAAAGGTATTTGTGAATCGTGATCAAGAATGCCAACGGGAAAGTGAAAGAAAGATGAAGAAGAAAGCGGATCTGCTCGCTGCAGCACTAGTGGAAGGACGCGGAGGAGGATATCCTAATAGAAGAGCTAGAGGATGGGGAAGGGGCCGGGGAGGTGCTCGGCCCCCCTTAGGTGCAAACCAGTGCGCCTATTGTAAGGAAGAAGGACATTGGAAGAACGAGTGCCCGAACATTAGCTCCACCCCCTGGAGGGGAGGCGGGAGCACTAAGAGAGCGGGGGGGCAATTCCAGCAGCGAGGGGGGATGCAGCGCGCGCAGTTTCAACAGCGAGAAGAGACTGCCATAGCGGGAGTGGCAACCGCCGAAAACAATTCTATGGATGATGAGGACTAGGTCAGACCGGGCTCCAAGTTCGTCCTAGGTCTCCAGGAGCCTATGGTCAAATTAAAGTTTGGAGACCAGCATATGGACTTTATGGTAGACACAGGGGCCGAGCATTCAGTAGTAGCCAAACCTGTGGCTCCTGTGTCCTCTCAATCTGTCACAATTGTGGGAGCTACTGGAACGAGAACCACAAGACCTTTTCTGCAGAACCGCGCCTGTGAACTAGGGGGACAGACGATAACACACCAGTTCCTGTATATGCCTGAATGCCCAGTTCCCCTTTTGGGCCGAGACATGCTTGCAAAGCTTCAAGCACAGATATCCTTCGTTGAAGGGGGAAAAATGGAAATGACTATAAATTCAAAACCTGCTAGCCTGATGGTATTAGCTGTCACCCAAGAAGAAGAATGGCGGTTCTATTTACCTACATCCAAAGCAGCAAGCTCCTGTATACCTACCAGCTTTGCAGCCCCTCCTGGAGTATGGGCAGAGAATAATCCACCTGGCCTAGCAAAGAATATAGCTCCTGTGCTTGTCACCCTTAAGCTAGGAGCAGAACCAGTGCATGTGCATCAGTATCCCCTCCCACGACCAGCAACTGAAGGTATCCATCGCCACCTGAAGAAACTACTGGTGTGGTTCAGTATTAGGACTAGGGCTGTTAGAATCCATTTCAAGGTGAGGATCTTAGACTTTAGGAAGACTAACTTTGCGAAGATGGGCCAATACCTCAGGGAGTCGTTAGTGGGATGGGAACAGCTGGGGGATGTAGAAAAACAGTGGGCAAAACTGAAAGGGGGTATTTTAAAGGCAACCAACCTTTTTGTTAAAATGGTAAATAAAAGCAAAAGGAACAGGAGACCGCTATGGTTTTCGAAGGAGGTAGCTGAAAAAGTGAAGAAAAAGAGGGAGGCCTTCATGAAATACAAGAGATCACAGAGAGAGGAAGACAGACATCTGTATTTGGAAAAACTTAGAGAAGCTAGCAAAGTAGTCAAGAAGGCAAAGATTCAAAAGGAGGAGGAAATAGCCAATGCAATAAAGTGGGGGGATAAGACATTTTTCAGATATATTAGTGAGAAGAAGAAGGGCAAGAGTGGTATTGTCAGACTCAAGGGTGCAGGGGGGGAATATGTACAAGCTGATAAGGATAAAGCGGAATTGCTTAACAAATATTTTTGTTCTGTGTTCACAGATGAAGAACCAGGAGCAGGACCTCAGAAAACACCCACAAATAAGAACAGAAGCGAGGGACATCTTGAACAATTTTCAGAAGACTGTGTTCATGAGAAACTAGCTCAACTTAAAGTAGACAAAGCGATGGGACCGGATGGGATACACCCTAGAATACTGAGGGAACTTGGGGACGTTCTAGCAACTCCACTGACTGACCTTTTCAATGCCTCGTTGGAGTCGGGAGTGGTGCCAAAGGACTGGAGAGAGGCTCATGTGGTGCCTTTACACAAAAGCGGTAGTAAGGATGTGGTTGAAAACTACAGGCCGGTTAGTTTAACTTCGGTGGTGAGTAAATTATTGGAAACGCTGCTGAAAGAGAAAATAGTGAGGTTTCTGGAGTCCAGCGGATTACAGGATCCGAGGCAGCATGGATTCACCAGAGGCAGGTCTTGTCAGACAAATCTGATTGATTTCTTTGACTGGGTGACCAGGGAGTTGGACCGAGGGACAGCTCTAGATGTGGTGTATTTAGATTTCAGTAAAGCCTTTGACACTGTTCCTCACAGGCGACTTATAAACAAACTGAGCACCCTAGGGATGGACCCTAAAGTTACTGCTTGGGTTAGAAATTGGTTGGGTGGGAGGCGACAAAGAGTACAAGTAAATGGAGCTCACTCTGAGGAGAAGGATGTTACCAGTGGTGTGCCCCAGGGATCTGTCCTTGGTCCGATTCTTTTTAACATCTTTGTTGGTGATATAGCGGAAGGGCTGTCGGGTAAGGTTTGCCTCTTTGCGGATGATACCAAAATCTGCAATAGAGTAGACACCCAGGAAGGTGTAGATAACATGAGGAGGGATCTAGCTAAGCTTGAAGAATGGTCTAGAATTTGGCAGCTGGGATTTAATGTTTAAAATTGTAAGGTCATGCATTTGGGCTGCAGCAATCCAAGGGAGCAATACAGTATAGGAGGTGAAGTACTTTTGTCCACTAAAGAAGAGCGGGACTTAGGCGTGGTTGTGTCTGATGATCTTAAAGTAGCTAAACAGGTAGAAAAGGCGATGGCAAAAGCTAGAAGGATGCTTGGGTGCATACGGAGAGGAATGGCTAGCAGAAAAAAGGAGGTGATAATGCCTCTGTATAAGTCTTTGGTGCGACCTCATTTGGAGTATGGTGTGCAATTCTGGAGACCGCACCTTCAAAAGGATGTGAACAGGATGGAGTCGGTGCAGAGGGTTGCTACTAAAATGATTAATGGGCTTCATTATAAAGCATATGAGGACAGACTTAAGGATCTTAATATGTACACCTTAGAGGAAAGGCGGGATAGAGGTGATATGATTGAGATGTTTAAATACCTCCGTGGCATAAATGTTCAGGGAGAGAGCCTCTTTCAATTGAAAGCAAGTTCTGCTACGAGGGGACATGGGATGAGGGTGAAAGGAGATAGATTCAGGAGTGATATGCGGAAATATTTCTTTACAGAAAGAGTAGTGGATCCATGGATTAGTCTCCCTGTGGAGGTGGTAGAGATGAGGACAGTAACTGAATTCAAAAAAGCATGGGACCAACACAGAGGATCTCTAAAGGTAAAAAGTAGACTGTTGTAGTTGTTGTTATGGAAGGACAGACTAGATAGGCCATGTGGTCTTTTTCTGTCATCATGTTTCTATGTTTCTATGTTACTGCAGTATGGACTCCTTAGAGAATGCCAATCACCCTGGAACACCCCCCTTCTCCCAATCAAGAAGCCTGGGACGGGTGATTACCACCCAGTGCAGGATCTACATCGAGTGAACAGTGCAGTTGAAACCATACACCTTGTAGTACCAAATCCTTACACCCTCCTGGGACTGATTCCAGCAGAAGCCACAGATTTCACTGTTCTGGACTTAAAGGATGCCTTTTTCTGTATACGCCTGGCATCTGCCAGTCAGCTTTTGTTTGCATTTGAATGGGAAAACCCTACCACAGGACGACGAGGACAACTCACTTGGAGTCGATTACCACAAGGATTCAAGAATTCACCCACTATCTTCAGTGCAGCCCTCAGTCACGGTCTGTCAAGTTACCCTGTGACTCCGGGAAAACGAATCTTACTCCAATATTTAGATGACTTGTTTTTAGCCACCAACAACGAAACTGATTGTGTGCAAGTTACCCCAAGAACCTCAAGCTGCTAGCCCTTAACAGGGCATTATTCATAGGAAAATGACTTTTGCTGCTAGCCCCCATTAGGGCATCACTTCTCTCCCTCATTACTAGGGCCCCTGGCAGCTTCAATAGCTCACCAATGTTTACCCTGAAGTCTCAGTACGTTCAGCCCCCACCACGCCATTAGGAGTATCCCCGTTTGAGATTTTGTATGGGAGGCCCCCGCCCATAATACAGGGGATAAGGGGGGATATGAATCAAATTGGATCAGTAATCACTAGGCAAGAATTGTTGGCTCTAAGTTCTGTTTTACAGGGCCTTCATGCCTGGGTGCAAGACCGGTTGCCTATCAATCTAACAGAGCCCTTGCATCCTTTCAAGCCTGGAGCCTCGGTGTGGGTAAAAGAGTTGAAGAAGACACCGTTGGCGCCTCATTGGAAAGGGCCATACATCATCTTATTGTCAACCCCAACAGCAGTCAAAGTGGCAGAAATTGACTCCTGGATCCACCACAATCGAGTAAAGCCAGCAGCAGTTCCTGAGAGTCACCCCTGGACCTTGATTGCTAATCCTGCATCACCATTGCGACTCACACTGCGAAGACAAGATCCATCATCGTAAAGACTTTGCCAACCTACTCCTGGACATCAACGAAAGAGCCGCCCTTCAGTTTTGCAGTATCCACATTGCAGACTCTATCAACCAATCAACCATTATCTATCTACCTCAATCAACCATTACCTACCTCATCAATTATTAGAGACTATGATCATGATGCTTACTAATTACTGTTTTATTCTTGCGGTAGCCCTGGGACACTTGAGAACCCTTCTTGCCTTGCCTCCTTGTGCAGCCTGTATAACCACCACCCGAACTGGAATGCAGGTCACTCAGACTCTACTTTATCACTCTTACTATACTTGTACTGGCATAGTCAACCAGTGTATCTATAATGGTACAGAACTGAACGTCTGTACAAAGGGAAAGACTCGTACTTGCTTCAGACCTCGACAAAATCCATCTTACTATGTCCTGGAACTGAGATGGAATGATGAAGATGGAGCCCTCATCAACGCTACAAGTCAACTCTCTGATCCCACCCAACCTGCGTACCTGTATTTTGATGCTTGTGACTTAATTAACAGAAATAATTACTACAGGTGTGGATCATGGGAACAAGCCTACTATTATGATGAGAAATATATGTGTCCAGAAGGTGCATACGGATGGGGAATGTGCACTGGAACACACTCACCAACAACATATAGCAAATCATCAGAAGCAGACTACTACTGTCCGAAGTGGGACTGTGTGTACTATGCTACCTGGTCTGGTAGCCCAACAGGACAAACTGGAGATAATCGTAAAGCTGTACTGGAAAGATTACCCCTACTAGAACCCAACAAGTGCAAGAAGAGTACATGCAATCCCCTACGACTCCAGATCTTTGACCCCGTCAAAGGAAGCAAGGATTTCGATTTGGCCTGCGCATAGCAGGAGGTGGAACTGATCCTGGAACCATCGTATTCATCCAACTGAATGTAAAGACTCATGTTTCTTCACCTTATCGCATACATCATACCTTCCACGAGGCCATGAAAGCAGAATTTGTAGTTCCCCACGCTTCGCAGAATTTGTTCATCGAACTAGCTGGAGCTGTGGCCTCCAGCCTCCATGTCTCAGACTGTCTCTTTTGTGGAGGAACTCAGACGGGAGACCAATGGCCTTGGGAAGCGCAAGAACTGAACTATTCCGTACCATATAACCAGACTGATGTTCATAACACTACCAATGAATGGGTCCTCGCCCACTCCATAGTGGGTAAACTATGTTTTGTACGAGCAGGACCACAATTGACTGCATTAGTAGGACAGTTGGTCTGTTTGAACCAGAAATATTACAATGCTACTACTGAGAAGACATCTTGGTGGTCAGGTGCCAATACTCCGGAACCTTCTAATCCTTTGATCGTCTTTCCTCACTTGGCCAGGATATTTATTATTATTTATTATTATTATTTATTTATTTATTAACAATTCTTATATACCGCACTATTAGACATCAGCGCGGTTTACATTGAACAGAAAACATCCGACAGTTTACACGTGTCTGGTCGTTACATTTAACAGGAAGTATAACTTGGCGAAATAGGGGAAACTAAATACAATGCAGGGTTATCTGATAAAGGATATCCTGGTTAACTATATACAACAGTGGTACAATAGTATATGGAACAACTTGCTATTTACATTGTGAAGTTGGTCTGTTGCGGGGTCTGGACAAATCTGGCTACGCATAGCACCTGGCAAGCTCGACCTGGACTTTATTGGATTTGTGGCACTCGAGCATATGCTAAACTCCCTGCCAATTGGGGAGGAGCATGTGTTCTAGGAACTATACGACCATCTTTCTTCCTTTTGCCCCTGTCCCACGGAGAACAATTGGGATTCCCTGTATACAAAAGCCGACAGAAGCGAGAGGCTCTCAAAATCGACCAGTGGGACAAATGGGATGCAACCTCTGAAGAATGGCCACCAGAGAGAATTGTTTCTTACTATGGACCTGCTACCTGGGCACAAGATGGTTCTTGGGGCTACCGCACTCCTGTGTATATGTTGGACCGTATTATACGTTTGCAAGCTGTTGTTGAAATTATAACCAATGAAACTAGTAGAGCACTAACCTTGTTAGCCAAACAAGCCACACAGATGCGTACAGCCATTTACCAGAACCGCTTAGCATTAGATTATCTGCTTGCAGCTGAAGGAGGCGTATGTGGCAAGCTTAATTTAACTAACTGTTGTTTGCAAATTGATAATGAAGGGCAAGTTGTAGAAGACATAGCCAATCACATGAGAAAACAAACTTATGTCCCAGTTCAAACCTGGCATGGCTTGCAACTTGATGGCTGGTTTGGTTTGTGGTTTTCAGGTATGGGCGGCCTGAAGACACTTGTATTGATAGTATTCTTAATTGTGGCTGTGTGCTTATGTGTCCCATGTTTCCTTCCCTTATGCTTGCGTATGCTGAACTCAACCATTGCTAGAATTGTTGAACGCAAGGTCGATTCACAGATACTAGCCATGTGGCATTACTACCCTAGCCCAATACCACGAAGTGATCCCTCCACCCTTGTGTAAAGTGCCATATGTGATTTAATTCTCACCCTTTCTCACTTGCGGGTGAGAATAATCAAAGGGGGGAATGTGATAGGCTATGGCCTAGAATAGCCTGTAAATGTATGTTATGTAGCAGAAGCCTATAGGTTAGGCCTGAGTCCCCAACCCTCACGTCAGCATATTATAGCAAAGTAGAGCTGAAAAGCCAGAGAAAATAGAAATAGAAATAGAAAACAGCTTTAAACTGCTTCTGCTGATAAGAATGTAAAACCTTTCCATTGAGTTTGTTATGTTATCCACAGATGTATTTCAGTATCCTGGCTTTCACACAGTGTCTGTGCTGCGAGTGACCTTGTAAGCGAAAAGCAAGGCAGAATATGTTATATCTAGATACTGAGCCATGGCTAGGAAGGCCTGAGAGCAGGGGGAGAGCGAGCGGTGTGGGCCCGGTCAGAAATTTCCATTGGATGGGGGGTGAGGGGGCGACCGGGACCAATGAGGAGTTTGTATAGAACTGATAAAGAGAGCTATAAATGCTGTTGTTTTACTGAATGCCATGCTCAGACCATTTTAAAAGTGACAATTGACAAGCGTCTGAGACTGTGCACAAATAAACTGGTTTGAATTCTAGTAAATAGACTCCTGGTGTATTCGTTGCGTGCACTTCGCTACTACAATACTGGGTCAGACCAAGGTCCATCAAGCCCAGTATCCTGTTTCCAACAGTGGCCAATCTAGGTCATATGTACCTAGCAGTTTCCCCAAAAGACACAGGTTCTGCAATGCTTGTACTGGGTCCCTTCTTAATAATGGTTTATGGACCTTTCCTCCAGGAACTTGTCCAAACCTTTTTTAAACCCAGCTACACTAACAGCCTTTACTACATCCTCCGGTAACAAATTCCAGAGTTTGATTACACGTTGAGTGAAAAAATATTTTCTTTTATTAGTCTTAAATAGTTTACCCTGTAGCTTCATTGTATGTCCCCTAGTCTTTCTATATTCTGATAACGTAAACAATCGATCTACGTTTACCCATTCCACTCTGTTCATTAATTTATAGACTTCTATCATATCTCCCCTCAGCCGTCTCTTTTCCAGGTTAAAGAGCCCTAACCTTTTTAGCCTTTCTTCATAGGAGTATCCTTCCATCCCCTTTACCATTTTGGTGGCTCTTCTCTGAACCTTTTCTAATAACGCTATATCCTTTTTAAGATACAGCGACCAGAATTGCACACAATATTCAAGGTGCGGTCTCACCATGGAACGGTATAGAGGCATTATAATATCTTTTGTTTTATTTTCAATTCCTTTCCTTATGATACCTAGCATTCTATTTGCTCTCTTGGCTGCCGCTGCACACTGGGCCGAGGTTTTTAACATGTTATCCATGTTACCCCTAAACAAAGGCATGGGGAGGGGTGACCTGTACGGAGCCACAAGTGCACCTACTCTTGCCGCCTTGCTGGGCAGACTAGAAGGACCATACTGGTCTTTATCTGCCGTCATATACTATGTCACTATGTAATCTTCTTTTTGAAAGTATAGGAGAAGGAGGCCGAGAGAAAGAATTCTGAACTTTCTTATTACAAGGAAGGTATTCAGGTCTCAGAGATCTAGAATGGATGGTATCCTCCCATCTTCCGGGTCGCTGGGAGGGCGGGGGGGAGGGGAGGCGGTAGGGTAAAGGGAGGGGAACCCGAGGCGGTTATGCCAGTTGCGTGGCTGAGTCCCGGCCGCGAATCAACGCGGCCGGGCACAGGCACGCGATGGCTCGCCAAGGTTTCGGTGGGGGGGCGGGGGGACGGCGGGGGGGGGTGGGCAAAGAGCCGAGTACAAAAGAGCGCGCCCGGCGTCTGCTCGGCCTCTTTGCCTCTCAACCCCCCCTCCTGGAGGAAGCCGGACAGCAAACGCTTCTGCGAGACACGGAGACAGAGGATCTGCGACTTGGCCCGCTTCAACGGCAGCCGGAGACAACCGAACTAAACAGATAAAACAGCAAGTATGGAAAAAAAGAAAAAAATGGTTAATACACTGGGGGTAGAGGACCCGGGGGGCAGAAACAGTCAGGGAGCATCGGGGTCAGCGGCGCTTCCGCCATGTGCGTGGGGAGCCCCCTCTTAACAATGCCGCCGAAGCGTTCGGTAAAGGTGGGGGGGAGAGAGGAAAAGCGCGAAGCTGAGAGGCTAGCAAACTTCTTTAAAGAAAGCCAGCAGCTTACCTTTACAAGCGGTATCATACCCCGAGGGCCAGTCAGGGGCAGCAGTGCCGATTACAGAGGCTTTAAAACCGCAGTAGAGGGCAGCAATGCAGCGCTTTATGAGCCAGGAGGGAGCCAAATGGACACGTGGCTGGGCTCCGTGACCGAAGCCAAGTACTGGGGGTAAACAAAGGACACGTGGGGGCAGCCAGATAGGGATGACCAGGGAGCAGCCCAGATGGTTCGTTGTTACATTAAAATAAATATTAAAAAAAAAAAAAAAGAGGGATGACTGCTTGCAGAGAATAAAGTGTTTAAGCTGGTACAGATAAACAATGGGGGCTGTGAATGCAAGTATAAGGCTGCCATCTGATGGAGAAATGTGGTACTGCGGACTGTTAATATGATGTGTATTTCAGGCTATTGAAGGCATAAGGAAATATCTTTAATGGGTTATGGGGTACAAGCAGTTAGATAGCACTACCTACATATTGTTGACCATAGGAATCGAGAAGAGCACAAGATGGAGGCATGTACCCTTAAATGATAGTAATCTAGACCTTCCATTACCTCTGGCTAGTAATTCTATCCTAGTTAAAGGATGCTGAGAAAGGTGACACAGAAGACTTCAGGGACACGAGGCGCCAAGTCTACAGCGAAGGCGGCTCCAGCATCAAAAGCGAGGGCAGCGGCCGCGTCAAAAAGGGGAGAGACACAGAGTGCGGGCCGCGATGCCACCACCCAGGCAGCCACACCGAAGCAGCGGCGCAGTAACCGGATGAAGGTGCCACATCAACGGAAAAGCTCTGCCCCGCCACAAGGGCAGGAGCTAGATGACCTGCTCCAGATGGTTCGAGATCAGGTTACCCAACACGGCCTGACCGCAGTAAAGCAACGACTGGGTACGACGAGTTTCGTGAACGAGGAAATGCCGTCGACGAGCGGCAGCACGACAACACCCAGCTCAACGCATGGTAGGTCTGGGCGTGAAAAGGGGGTGCCAGAGTCATCAACATCATCATCTGATGAGTCCAGTTCAGACAGTGGGAGGGACATAGAGTGGGCAGACATGATGCGATATGCACTAAAGAAATTTAAAAGGAGGAAGGGCCCAAAACAATCTAATCCCCTCAAACGGGCATGGTCGGGTGACAGTCCGAGCGGCGAGGACCAGGCATCCATGCCATATGGAGCGGCCCAAAGAATGCAGCAGGACTGGCGTGACACCAGTCGTGACCCACGCTGTGGGGTGAGCTCCCTGGCCGTGTCGGTACCCAAAAAGATAAAGAAGAGGATTTGGAAGAGAGAATATATTGACATATTCTCTCTCCTGCTCAGAGAGCAAGAGGATGAGTCAACCAGTGGAAAGGATAAGGAGAAAAGAAGCGAGAGAGATAGGAAACCTAAAATTCCCAAATCCATCAACAATTGGGTGGCAGCATTCCACGTCTTTATGAGTGTGGTGATGGAAAAGGAACCCGAAGCGGGGCCATACCTGACCAGGTACCTGGACACGATCACCCGCGCACACAAACAATACGGTGGATGGGCCTGGCTAAACTATGATGTGAAGTTCAGGAGAAACATGGCTGACGATCCCACACTAGCATGGCACCATAGAGTTCTGGACATGTGGACAGAAGAAATGGCACCCAATAGGCCATGGTGTCAGGATGGGCTGCAGCAGCCGCTCCCGAGCACCCAGTGGCAACAGCCTTTTCAGAACAACCAATGGAGGCAGGCCAATCAGGTACCAGGGAGACGGGCATGTAGGCAGTACAACGCAGGGAGTTGTACTTGGCAGCCATGTAAATTCAAGCACTCCTGCTCAGTATGCAGAGGAGGACATCCCGCTTTCACATGCAGGGCTGCAAGGGAGGCGAAGCCTTTCAGAACAGTACAGCAGCGATCCACAGAAGGGGTTGGCGCCAACACCCATCAGAATTGAGCGTATGCGGCCATAGCTAAGAGCATACCCTAAGCGAGACATAGCTATCAGTATAGAAGATGGCTTCTCACAGGGTTTCCGCATTCCATCCCTAATCTTAATGAACAGAACAAAAACGCGCTTACTGAACAACCCACCATCTGTCCAAAAACACAACGAGATCGCCCGCGGCAAGATAGCAAAGGAATTAGGTATGGGGAGAATAGCAGGTCCTTTCCAGTCACCCCCATTCAAGGACCTCGTAGTCTCCCCATTGGGGGTCATACCCAAAAAGGAGCCGGGACAATTCAGGTTAATTCATAACCTATCGTACCCCGAGGGCCAGTCCGTCAACGATTATATCGATCCGGCATTATGCTCGGTCAAATATGCAACCATGGACCAGGCAATTAGACTCATACGAAGTAAGGGGCCACGAGCACAACTAGCGAAGGCGGACATCGAGTCTGCGTTCCGCTTATTGCCGGTTCACCCCGAATCTTTTCCACTGTTGGGCTTCTCGTTCAATGGAGAGTTCTTCTACGATAAATGTTTGCCCATGGGATGCGCAGTATCATGCGCATACTTTGAACAATTCAGTTCATTCTTACACTGGGTGGTCGAAGACCTGGCTGGCCCCAATACGGTAGTGCATTATCTGGACGATTTCCTATTTGTGGGAAAAGACCATGACGACTGCAAAAGGATATTGGATATCTTTGAGCAGACGGCACGGGCGTTTGGGATCCCGTTAGCAAAAGAGAAGACAGAGGGCCCAAAAGGGATTATCACTTTCCTGGGCATACAATTAGATGTGCCAGCACACAGGTCGCGCTTGCCAGCTGAGAAAGTGCTGAAGTTGAGGAAAGATATGCAACTACTGCACAGCCAGCGGAAAGCGACACTACAACAATTCCAGTCCATGCTGGGCCTCCTATGCTTTGCGTGCAGGGTGATACCCATGGGGAGGGTGTTCTGCCGGCGTATGGCATGGGCAACAAAAGGTATAGCGAAAAGATACCACCGCATCAGAGTCACCAAAGAGATACGGGATGACCTGCAGGTCTGGTTACAATTCCTTTGCGCCTTCAACGGCCTTGCCTTCTGGCAAGCGCTCCCGGTATCTAATGCGGAACTGGAATTCTTCACCGATGCCTCGGGAGGGATTGGTTTCGGCATATACTATAAAGGTGCGTGGTGCTCTGAGACATGGCCCAGGGAGTGGCACATGGATGGTATTACCAGGGACATCACGTTCTTGGAGCTGTTCCCGCTAATGGTAGCCCTGTGTATTTGGGCCCACGAGCTCGCCAATAGAGCTATCACCTTCCATATCGATAACCTAGCGGTGGTGTGGGTGGTGAACAGTATGAGAGCCAAGACGCCAAGGGTAGTCGCACTATTAAGGCGAATAGTGTTGCTATGCCTGGCACATAACATAACCCTTAGAGCAGAGCACATTGAAGGCGAGAATAATAACATTGCCGATGCTCTTTCTCGTTCTAAGATCGGGCTTTTTCACCAGCTGGCGCCCGAAGCCGACGAGGTCAAGACATCGGTCCCGTATCAAGTCTGGGAGTTTGGTCCACCGAGATCTGGGAGCTCCTGTTAGGAGCTTTAGCCGAGAATACCCGGCGCAGATACGTAGCGGCATGGGAACAATACCAAACATTTTGCAGAGAGGCTATAATCCAGCAGGAAGACAGATTAACAGTGGCAACGATTCTGAGATGGATTATGCACTGCAAAACCAATGGCTACACAAAGGCCGCGGTACAAGCCCGTTTAGCGGCAGTATCATTTTTTGCAAAGGCCATGGGGAAGAAGAGCCCCAAGGCTGAGTTTATTGTAAAGAAAGTGATGAGAGGCTGGTCCCGGGAACAGCCCCGAAGAGTGGACAAACGCCGCCCGATCACTCATCAGATGCTCCAACAACTGATGGTAATGACCAGCCAAGTGTGTTACGATGAGTATGAGACGAGGCTGTTTCGATGCGCCTTTTCCTGGGCCTTCTACGGAGCATTTCGAGTAGGGGAGCTTGTTGCTTCCTCATCCGCGGAGCAGGGGACAGCCTGCGGAGGTATGGAAAAGCGAGATGTGAGCATACTCACTAGGGCCGTAGAGCTACAGTTGCGCCGCTCCAAGACCGACGCGGAAGGAAAAGGGGCAAAGGTGGTGCTGTCGGCATTGCACAATGACCCCTCATGCCCGCTGAGAAATGCTTTAGCCTACCAACAGTTACGGGTGTGCTCGGAGAATCAATGGTTCGTACATGCGAACGGGGCACCCTTATCACGTTTCCAATTCATCAGAGTACCCAAGCTAATAATTGAACGAACTGGACGGGATGCAAGCTTATACGGCTCGCACTCCTTTCGCATTGGAGCTGCTTCTACGGCAGCCAGCATCGGGATGTCCAGAGAGCAAATAATGAGGATAGGCCGATGGCGCTCGGATAGATACAAACTGTATATACGTCCAGCGCAGTGAACAATGATGGACTAAGTAATATCAACCAAAAAAAAAACAAAACCCAATAACCTGTGTAATGGCATAGAGCTGGATTTGGTGGCAATGGTAATGTATAGATGCATTTTGTGTACAGACAAAGCGAATGATCATTGTTGTATAAGTACTGCCATAATCATATCTTTCTGGTTGTGATCCATGCAGGGGTAAGCTGCCACCTATGGCCACGAGAAGTGTGGATATGTGGCCATTCATTTGTTCACTGGGCCCAAAAGCGGACTCGGTGCAGACCGCAGGGGTTGAATTTGGGATTACCAAGGGCAGATGTGGCGGTGGTGTGGCTAGGACGACGGGGTATGGTGTGGGACCAGCTGATGCCATCCTTGCTCCAAAGGAAGAGATCGACCGGGAACCCAGCGATGATTGTGATCCATTTGGGGGACAACAACCTCGCGTCTACACGCAGCGTCGAGCTCACCAAAAAGATGCAAAGCGACATGCTAGCGCTGGCTAACACATTTCCCGGAACGATCTTGGCATGGTCACACATCATACCACGGCGCGTGTGGAGGGGAGAGAACTCGCACAGGGCAGTTGAGAGGACAAGACGAAAAGTGAACAGATGGATGGCCCGCTTCATGGGAGCCATAGGGGGATACAACATCACGCACGACCTCATAGAAGAGAGATGCTCGGGATTGTATCACGCAGATGGAGTGCACTTGTCCGACATTGGAATGGACATTTTTCTCTGCGCCATACAAGATACGATCGAACGACTATGGCAGAAGCAGGGGTTGGCCACAGCTGCGCGTTGATCGGTGGGGCCCCGTCAACAAGCGAGGATTCGCTGTCGACAGGATTGGCGGGAAGAAACGCACCCAGTGAGAGAGAACACAGCCTAGGCCTTAAGTAAAGGGGGAGAGGTACAGGAGCGAAACACGGACCTGTCCCCGGAGAGAGTAAGATGGTGACAAGAACACCGCGTGGAGGGCCCCCTGCCTGGCTTCGATGGCGGGCAAGGGGGGTAAAGAAGAAAAGGTTGCCAAGTCTGCTTGAACGGCAGGCGTAACAGCTTTTGAATGAAGGACATGAAAGACTGAGGGGCGGAGAAAATGCTTTTACAGCATAATTTCGCCGCCGGACATTTACAAAGACTGCGGGATATTGGCTGTGTCTCTCGAGGGGGCAAAAGGAAAGAGGTGTTACAGGGAAGTTGTATACTGTGTTGTGTGGATTGTTACGTGCATGCTGTGGCCAACAGTTTTGTGCTGTTAATAACCATTTGTGTGTAAATAAATAGAATTAGTCTGGTGAAAGAAACCACTGGTGTAATGTTGTGACTAATTATAGGGGAGGGTCGCTGGGAGGGCGGGGGGGAGGGGAGGCGGTAGGGTAAAGGGAGGGGAACCCGAGGCGGTTATGCCAGTTGCGTGGCTGAGTCCCGGCCGCGAATCAACGCGGCCGGGCACAGGCACGCGATGGCTTGCCAAGGTTTCGGGGGGGGGGCGAGGGGACGGCGGGGGGGGGCGGGCAAAGAGCCGAGTACAAAAGAGCGTGCCCGGCGTCTGCTCGGCCTCTTTGCCGCTCACCCCCACTCCTGAAGGAAGCCGGACACCCGCCCGACCCGCCCAAGTAGGGAATGGGGGGGGGGAAAGAGTCGCAGCATGCCGGGCTGCGGAAAGAAACGCACCCAGTGAGAGAGAACACAGCCTAGGCCTTAAGTAAAGGGGGAGAGGTACAGGAGCGAAACACGGACCTGTCCCCGGAGAGAGTAAGATGGTGACAAGAACACCGCGCGGAGGGCCCCCTGCCTGGCTTCGATGGCGGGCAAGGGGGGGGGTAAAGAAGAAAAGGTTGCCAAGTCTGCTTGAACGGCAGGCGTAACAGCTTTTGAATGAAGGACATGAAAGACTGAGGGGCGGAGAAAATGCTTTTACGGCATAATTTCGCCGCCGGACATTTACAAAGACTGCGGGATATTGGCTGTGTCTCTCGAGGGGGCAAAAGGAAAGAGGTGTTACAGGGAAGTTGTATACTGTGTTGTGTGGATTGTTACGTGCATGCTGTGGCCAACAGTTTTGTGCTATTAATAACCATTTGTGTGTAAATAAATAGAATTAGTCTGGGGAAAGAAACCACTGGTGTAACGTTGTGACTTATTATAGGGGAGGGTCGCTGGGAGGGCGGGGGGGGGAGGGGAGGCGGTAGGGTAAAGGGAGGGGAACCCGAGGCGGTTATGCCAGTTGCGTGGCTGTGAGTCTAAAGCACTGGGTGCACTTTTTGAAATAGCTAGCATGTTTCTGTGACATTTTGGATGAAAAAAAGCTGTGATGAAATCAAACACCTCAATCTTGAGGAAAAAATAAAGTAAAAATAGAACCACGACCAAGTGTATTTGAAGCCTACAGGGACCTATGCAACAACAAAGGTAAAATAAAGGAAACTTCAAATGCCTGAAAACAACTGAAAAGTACTACAGGGAAGTACAGTGGTGACAGGCAGGAAGAAAATGCCCAAATTACTAACAACTGTTGAAAAAGCTGTCATAAAGATGACTCGAAAATTCTGCAGTGCAAAAGGCTTCAGTCAGGCTCCGCAGAAAGAACAAGACTGAGCTCCCCAGGAACATCTGCAGCAGGCGGGAAGAGACACATATGCGGTTGAGCTTTCTAAAAATTTCTAGAAAAGGAACTGTCAGAGTTCCCACATGGGCTTTATCAGATGACATCACCTAGAAGTGAGCACTTATCCTATTTGTCCACAAAGAAAAAGGATTACCACTGATCCTAATAGAAGAGGATTCAGAGGAAAACCCTAGGAGGTGAGACAAGTGGGGCCAGGGTTCAATGAAAAAGAAGTGCCTGTAGCCACATCTGTGTCTAGTCTCCAGAAGCTGTAAGGTATTGGGAAGATGTAAGGACAAGACTGGATTTCCATTACTTACGAGAACTTTAAGTAGTAAAAAAGAGGAGGTTTCTCAACCTAGGAGCAGAGAAAAGGTAAACTGTGACTTTTTACTATTTTATATCCTGCATCTCTATCGACTCTCCACTTATTCCATCATTTAAAGACTTGGGTCATTCAGTACAGCAAAAAGTGGGGATGGACGACGAGACTAGACGTCCATCCCCGCTATTTACTCCCCTGCCAGCCCCGGCTAATGCATCTCTGCACAAACAGTGCATTTGTATAGGAACGCTTAGACAGGGGCGAGAGGGGGCGTTACTGAGGTAGAAACAAAATACCAGTAACACTGAACCTTGTGTATGAGAACAGACCTGATTTAATGTGCCTCACAGAAACTTGGCTATCAGAATCAGACACAGTACTGACTAACCAACTGAATCTACCAAGATACAACCTTTTCCAATGCACCAGAGTATCCAAAAGAGGTGGAGGTATCCTAATCTTAGTAAAACAAGAACAAAAGGGATCCTCCACTCCAACAAAAACATTGATGATATGTGTGAACCAAATGGAAAAGACGATGGGGATGGTGGAAATAAAGGAGGTCAGCAAGGTATCGGGGAGTGGAAGTGTGAATAGTTTTGTGAACAAAAATAAGAATTTTATACTCACCTCGAAACCAGACAGGCAACCAGTGTAAGCAGGCAAGGAGGGGCAAGATGTGATCAAAGCGAGAAGAGTAAGTAAGAATGAGGGCAGCAGTATTTTAGAGCAATTGCAGGTGGTGAAGTTGATACTGAGGAAGACTGGTGAGCACAACATTGCAATAATCAAATCTGGAAGTGACAAAAGACAGAAGGAGTGTAGTCAGGACTGCAGGGGAGAGAAATGGACAAATAGCGTGGATCTGACATAGATTTTAAAAAAGGAGCATCGAGAAACAGAGGAGATATGTTCAGCGAAGGAGAAGGAAGAATCTAATATGACCCCAAAATATCTGAACTAAGACACCAAGGGGATAGTAGTGAAGACAAGAGTGGGGACCAGTGAAGGGTGGGTTCCAAAAGTAATCCAGATGGCAGATGATTTTTCCGGATTCAAGTGCAGAAAATTGGAAGTCAACCAGGAATGGACACAGGCCAGGTAGGAATTTAGCATAGAAAGGTCAGATGCAAAAGAATTAGTGAGGTGCAAAAGAAGAATATCATCTGCATAATAGTATGCAGAGATGCCAGATTATTGAACAAGCAAAGAGGAGCCAAGAAAACATTGAAAAGAAAAGGAGACAGAACAGAACCCTAAGAAATGCCACCGGATAAGGCAGTAAAGGGAGAGGCTGGTGCTTTGGAAAAGACAGAGGAGCATGCAGAGACACCAAAATCTGAGAGACGAGAAGTGAGAGTGCGATGATCCACAAGATCGAACGCCGAGGAAAGATTGAGGGAAACAGAGTGAGGTCACCGTGGTCATGTGCAATGTGAAACTCATTAAGCAAAGAGAGAAGGACAGACTCCATACTGTGACCCTCACAAAAACCGGACTGATGTGGATGAAGAGCATTGGTTGAAAGAAGATAAGAGGACAGCTAAGCAAAGACCAAGCGTTCCAGCAGTTTAGAGAGAAGCAAAAGTTGGACACTGGGTGTCAATTGGTCAGTACAGAGGGGTCAAGGGAGGGCTTCTTAAGGATAGGGTGGATCACTGCGTGCTTCCAAAGGGTTGGGAAGGAGCCAGAAGAAAGAGTTGCATTGAACATGGACAAAAGAGGTGGTAGAAGGGTGAGAGAAGGCTCAAGGAGCCAGGTAAAAGGGATGGGATCCAAAGGAAGGTGGTTTTACGGGTAGAGGACAGGGTAGAAGCAAGCTTTCATGCCGTAATCAGCTGGAAAGAAGACCAGGAGTGAGAAAGGGAGGAAAGTGAGGGGGGAGAAGCAGCAGAGGGAGACAGAGAGATAGGGGAAAGTGGGGGTGGGCAGGAGAGGAGTGAAGAGCGAAGGGAGAGAACCTTATTTGCAAAAACGTCCATCAGCTGAGCGGACTCTGGGATGGAAGAAGAGGAAGGGGAAGAGAAAGATGGCAGGGATGAGAAGGAACCAAAAACGGTGTAAAGCTGGTGAGAAGACTGGGATGAAGAGGTAATGAGGCAGGAAAAGTAATCTCACTTAGCCTGGTTGATTGCAGAGTGGTATTCCCAGTGCCGCTGACAGTAGATGTAAAGGGAATCGGTGGAGGGGTTTGAGCACCAGGAGCATTCAGCGTGGCACAGGTGGGACCGAAGAACGCGGAGGCCAGGGTGATACCAAGGATGCCGGGTTGGGGGAATAGCAGCGGGAAGAGGATGAAGAGGAGCCAGGAGGTCAAGAGCAGCAGAGAGTGAGGAATTCCAAGTGCGGGCCTGAGAATCTAGAGACAGAAGGGCAAAGTCTGACGTGAAAAGCTGATCGGCTGAGGGAAAGAGTTGCAACTTGAGTGTGGTGATGCGATATCGAGACTGAGAGGGTGCGGGGGACTTAGAGAGAACAATGGAGGGGAATGGGAGCTGTAGAGAAAAACAGATACAACAATGATCTGACCAGGGAAGGGAAATTGATGAGAACAGCTGTAGTGTGAAAGGGAAAATGGACAAGATTTCCATGTGGGTGGGAAACGGGACATGCTGGATCAAGGAGAGGTCATTGAGGAGAGAGGCAAAAGCTTTATCATTAGGATGAGAAGGAGAATCTAAGAAAACCCCACGTTACCAGCTAGCATACTTTAGTGAAGATGCCTCATTGTGCGTTATAGGTTTTAAGATTCTGTATTCCTATTTTGTTAAATGTGTTTAAGTCGTATTGAGGAATAGTTAGGATTTCCCCCCTAAACCCTCCTTTCCCCTTCCTCCTTTCTCAGTCTCTGTGGATAACTCTCTACTCCTCCCTTTCTCCTCAGCTCGCAACCTTGGGGTCATCTTTGACTCCTCTCTCTCCTTCTCCACACGCATCTAACTGAGAGCTAAAACCTACCATTTCTTTCTCTACAGCATCAACAAAATTTGCCCATTCCTTTCTGAACACACTACTAAGGCACTTATCCACTCCTTAGTCACCTTCCATCTAGACTATTGTAACCTACTCCTTGCTGGTCTCCCTCTGAATCATCTCTCTCCCCTTCAATCTGTTCAACACACTGCTGCTTGGCTCCGCCAGCCTTGTCATACTCATATTACCCCTCTTCTCAAGCCTCTTCATTGGCTCCCTATCCATTTCCACATCCAGTTCAAACTTCTTCTGCTGACCTATAAGTGCATTCACTCTGCAGCTCCTCACTACCTTTCCTCTCTTATCTCTCCCTACATCCCTCCTCAGGAACTCCGCTCTTCTGGAAAATCACTTCTATTTGTGCTCTTCTCATCTATTGCTAACTCCAGACTTTGCTCCTTTCACCTTGCTGCTTTTTATGCCTGGAACAAACTATCTGAGTCTGTACGTCTGGTGCCTTCTCTGACCCTTTTCAAATCTAGGCTGAAAACTCATCTCTTCGCTGCCACTTTTGGATCTTAACTCACCTGATCTCCTCTGTGTTTCCTTACTATTCCCCCTAGCTGTATCCCATGTCTATAGCTACTGTGTTGTCTGTCTTGACTAGACTGTAAGCTCTGATAAGCAGGGACCGTCTTTTACATGTGTCTGTGCAGCTCTGCATACATCTTGTAGCGCTATATAAATATTCAGTAGTAGTAGTAGCAGTAATTATCTATTGTATTAGTTATTATTTTGATCCTCTTGTGTTTATTCTTTTGTTTTTATATTTTTTAAGCGGTCTCAAACCGTAGTCGAGGATAAAAATGGGATATAAAAGCCCCAAATAAATTAAATTAAATTAAATGACTTGTACAAAATTGATACCATATCCCCCCCACTGTCCATCCAAGGAATTCAACCTAAATTATCTCACCCATCTCTAAGTTAACCAACAAAGACCTTTGAAATTTGCAGTTACCATTGAGTCGTTGCATAGATAGTACATGGATAGATTCCTATGTTCTTCATCTTTGCAACAGTTCTTGCCAGCTTTTTCATATATGTTATCCTGTAAGAAAAAAATATTAAAAGTAGCAATGAGTGGTGGATTTAGGATACAAAGCATAATAAGTACTCATATATGGGGCATTTTCATGAGTACACTGATGCAATGTGTTTTCCCAGTGAAGTTAAACTTTTGAAGAAGATATATGCTGTATGTAGGAAAGTTACTCACAACTCAACAATGAATCATATCTGATGTTTTGGCCCATCTGTTTCCTCCTGTTTCTTATAGAGACTGGAGATATTGAGTCACTACCTCGATAGCATTCATTTTAAGGGCTAACTTTATAAAGATAAGCTATTTATATAAGCTATGCCAGCATTTTTAGCAATTACATTCAAACTTATCAGTGCCTCTATGTACTATGCAACTTGCGCTCATGCAGAATTTGTATGTTCGTGTGAAGATCCAATTATGCTTTCTGCAGAAGCTTTTGCTCACCAGACTTTTCCTGTGGATAATTTAGAAGCCTTTTGCAGCATTTACACAAATAAAATGCATATATGTGTAAATGACAATTTGCACCTGTAGAAGATGGCCCTGGACATCCAGATTCAAATGAGCGTGATTTGAGTGAGCCAAAAAAAATCACACATGTATTTCCATTTTACAATGTGAATACATATCTATTTTGAAAAATGTCTCTATCGGCTTTTGTATCATCTCCAAGACTTGCATAAACTTCTGAAAAGTGCTCATTTCAGCCAGGGCTTGAAATAAATGATTAAGGGGGCAGTTTGCTTAGCCCCCCCCCCCCACCTCTCCACCTCAAGTACATTACATATGCTTTAAAATGTAAATGTTGGCCTTTCAGGGTTTCTCTCCTTAATTAGCTGGCACTTGTACATGGGAACAGTGAAATCAGCACTTTCATGTATAATCACCGGCACTTTTTCCTGGAAGCTGCCAAGCGATGCTGCTCTTTTTCTGCATGCATCGATTTTAGAAGTCGATGCTTCTGCTGTGCGCGCATCCTTGCTAGCATCCTTATTTCACAAAAGACTCCACATTCAGCAGAACCTTTATTAAATACTGGGGGAACTATGAATGTTACAGCCTGGAAGTCCCAATTCCTAATTCAAGGTCCCATAAGATATGAACATAAAACATAAGATATGTTATAGTAGGTCAGACCAAGGGTCCACCAAGCCCAGTATCCTGTTTCCAACAGCGGCCAATCCAGATCACAAGTACCTGTCAGGTTCCGAAAAAGGTATACAGATTCCATGTTGCTTATCCCAGGGGAAAGTGGTGGATTTCCCCAGTCTACTTTAATAATGGTTTATGGACTTTTCCTCCAGGAACTTGTCTAAACTTTTTTTAAACCCAGCTACACTAACAGCTTTTACTACATCCTCCGGTAATGAATTCCAGAGGTTGATTATGTGTTGTGTGAAAAAATATTTTCTTCTATTAGTCTTAAATGAACTATATTGTAGCTTCATTGCGTGTCCCCTAGTCTTTCTACTTTTTGAAGTAAACAACCAATCTACTCCATTATTTACAGACCTCTATATCATCTCCCCTCAGTCGTCTTTTTGCCATGTTGAAGAGCCATATGGTTTAAAAGGATGGTGCAGAAACCTTTCGCTTTCTGTGTGCCTGGTGTTACGATCCCTGTTCGGCTGGAGAGAGCCCATAGAGGAGTGGGCTCTAGGTCAGGTGGGGGCTCATTCTCATTATTTTCAGACAAGGTTGTGCTCTGAGAATCTTAAATGGGAAAAGGGCCTTGTTCTTCCATGACCATGAGGTGTGCATCTTTTGCAGTCTACCCTAGAGAGGCATAAAAGTTTCAAGTCTCTTACCCAGCTTCTACAACAGGGGGAGATCAGGTACTGATGGAGCTTCCCTTTGCCTTGATTTTTGAAATGGATAACGTGTAACATAAATTAACAGAGTTGGAAGATTGCCTGGAAATGGTGGAATTTCTATAACAGGGAGCGCTCGGTTTGGGGAAGGATGGACATGCATGGAAAGCTTTGACCCCTAAGGAGGAGGAAGATCCTTGAGTCATGGCACAAGTTGTATGAAGTCGTTGGGGATGGCTGTGGATGAGATATGAACACATCCGAACCACCTTGATTGTATATGCTCACAATGTGTTTTTTGTTTATTATGTATACCTTGTTTTATGTTGGGCTGTTGTGAGATTATGCCCTGAATCCTGACAAGGTCTTCTCTTGGTTTAGGGGGGAAGGAGGTCTTTGTAACTGACTGAGCAGTGACCATGGCATGGCTAGGTTCCCCCATAGTGCTATATAGTATTTCTCTCAATGCTGTTTGTTATTGTGCTGACATAAGGGATTTCACTGTGTTTGTGAATTGTGTTATGTGAGTTCGTTGAGGAAGGGGGCAAGGATCATTGGTTGTTTTTCTGAAAGTGGGTGGGGGTATCTGCTGAGCTTTCCTTTGTTTTGTTTTCTTTTATGTAAAGTGAGTATTAGCTTGTGCTGGTAAATAATTTTGGGGAAGTTGAGGGTGGATTGGTTCCCTTTTTCACTAGTGATGGCCCTAGGGGGGAGAGAGAGCATTGGGAGGGCCTAGGATATAGGCGCCCCCAGTACGATGCCATGGTGGTGGCATGTTCTTTGGGGGAATTCTTTGAGTGGGGTTTTGGTAGATCTGTTTGGAGGAAGTAGAGAGGGGTGGGTGGGTTGAAAGGGGGATCATTGGTTGATTGGTAGGAGATGCTTGAATAACCCCATGCATAATAGGGTTATTCTATGTCAAAACCATGACAGCAAACAGATTTTCAGCTTTCCACATTATATTGCGAGGAGCTATAAATTCTACCCCCTAATACTAAATGTAAATATCAGCTATTGTTTATGAAGCTTTTCATCACTGCTTCACAGTAAAATAGCAGATGACAACATCCTTGTTACTCCCACCAGAATAAGAACCCTACTTGCTAACATACACCATGGAAAATATAAAATTAATGTTCTTTGCACTCCTCCTACTGGCATTAGCCTCCATTACTACCCTCTCTACCGCCCTCCAAACTGAAACATCACCGGAATTGCACATTCCCATCATCCACTGCAGACATTACCCTGCTCACCTTACACTCAGAAATATATATAAGCCACACAACCCATAACAAAACAAAATGCATAATAGACTTATATACATACATGCATAAAATAACAGCCCCACACATTCCCCACCCACCGCACTGATCACAATAAAATGCATTCTAATTAATGTAAGGTCCATAAGGAACAAAATTCCAGCCATATTAGATGTAGTAAGAGATGAAAAACCCCAACTACTATGCATCACAGAAATCTGGATCTCAGAAACAGATACAGTTATCCTACACCAACTAAAGATTAAAGGATACCAGCAATTCAATTGTTCAAGGGACAATAAAAGAGGAGGTGGAGTCCTCATACTAAGCAATCAAGACCTAAACCTCAGCACCTGCAACAACATAGATGGAATGGACATAATAACGACAGAGAACAACACCTGTCCATCTGCTTGGTTTACCGACCACCAACCCCCAACCATAACAACCTAAACTCCATCCTGGAATCTACATGCACAACATTTCTAAGAAAACCTCACATCCTCCTTGGGGACTTTAATTTGCCATCCCTCCACAACACACAATCAACTTTATTCATCAACTCTTTGGGGTATCTTTACTAAACCATCCGGTGGTATTATCGCACGATAAGTGACGTTATCACGTGATAATTATCACGCAATAACGTCACTTAACATGCGATAATGCAGCGGCAGCGTTAAGGCACACTAACGCTGTGGAATCCAGGCCTGAAGGGTGGAGTAAGGCTTCCCAGAGGGCAAAGAGAAGGGGTCAATGGGAGGAGAGTGGGCGGGGAGAGGCTCCATGCACACTAATGCCGTGAAATCAGAGTCTGAAAATTAGCGCCAGTGAAAACCTCGCGCTAGAGGCACATTTGCAGGAGAGAGAAACCATTTCAGTTAGCAATGTGCAGCAAAGGCAGGGAAACCCAGAAAGTGATAGTTGTGATACATGTGCAGGGACCAAAAAGGCAAATAAACATATAAAAGGACCAGGACCACATCTAAAATCCCAATAACCAAGCTGGCTAATAGTGATATTAATGATAAACATAAAGCAACACTACTGACAAAGCGTATAAATTCAGATATCATGTTTGGAAGGGTCTATCTATGCTCTGTCCCCCTACAAAGTGAATGATCCCACATTGAAATAGCACTGGTCAGGATTTCTGTTGTTTAGATTGGGCAGGTTTGTTATGGCGTGCACATGTGCAGCAACAGCAGAGTGGGCACGTAGGAAAGGGCAACTGTACTGATGCTGTAAATGGGATACAGGGGGCTGCAGGCGGCACATGCTGTGGTCCAGCTAGGGCACAGTGCGGGCTAGGCAGATGCCTAGATGGCACATAGGAATGCCGAAACTGTAAAGCAGCAAGACAGCAACTGACGAGGGTCCAACATGAGCACGAGTGTGTGTCCCACAGTGTCACAGGGGAGATTACCCAGCAGGTACCCCCAAGGGCACATAACATTGGCAGGCGGTGCGGGAGGGGGAAGTGCACATGTCCATGTAGGCACCCCTACCCGAGAACCCACACCATAGGCAGCTGCTTACCGGCATACTGGGCCTGGGACTGTGCACCACCGGCATAATGGCATGACAGCATGGTGGCAGAGGGGTGCTGGTGGCGGAGGGGGCAGTGGCATCTGCCCACAGCAGACCATGGCCTAGCCCCGTTTAGGTGGGTGCCGTGCACTGCAACAGACAGGGTCTGTCTGATGAACAGTCATGGTATCTCCAGGGAATGAACAGCCCCTCTGGCAACAGTGTGGTGCAGTACACACAGCCAGTGTGTTTATGAGCAGAAGGTCACAAGTTCAAGTCCCAACTGTAGCTCCTGCCAACCCTGTCCTCATATTTTACCCAGTAATAAACCGTGGTAATAAAGACGGAATCTTTATTGCAGAGAAAATAAACATGCCTGAAACGCCTATATTTTACCCTACAGAGCACAGACACCATAAACATGTGCAATCCCTAGAGCAGAGTTTCCCAACTGCAGTCCTGGAGGGCCAAACACCATTCAGGTTTCATGCTGTCCCTAATAAATATGTCTGTGCTGCATTTGTATGCGCCGCCCCCATGGTATGCAAATGTATCGCATGCATATTCATTAGGAGCAGCATGAAAACCTGAACAGTGTTTGGCCCACCAGGACCAGAGTTGGGAACCTCTGCCCTAGAGCAGCGGCCAACTGGGGCATAAACACCCACACCCACAGGCTCCACTATCCAAAGCTTCATGGAGAGTCAGGCTGTTGGGCCCTGCGCGCAGCAGCATCTCCCAATACTAGCACTTGCATACCTTAGCAATCCGCCCTAAACTTGGGAATACATTACACATATATCAAAAGGTTGCTATGATTAATGGCAGATTACAATTCCTAAGTTAATTACAATTTGCTGATAGAGCTGCATCATAGCAACCTTTCTGATATCTGTGGAGTGTGTTTCAGTTTTAATTTCTGACAGTGTTTACCACCCTGGTGAGTGACCCCAACAGTATTGCTTACCATAGCCATGCCTGCACTGTGCCCAGGACTGGTGTGGTGGCCAGGGCTGTCAAAAATCTCTATATTTGCACAAAGCTGGCATAGGTGTGTATATGTCTATCCAGTGTGTTGTGGCTGCCTACACCTTACTCAGCCCACACTGCTTGCACTGTTTCCAGTGTTAGCCTGCCAAGGTGCATAATGAGAGCAAGGTACTGTGGGTATGGCCCGGACAGGGTGGCCTGGGCAGGATGCATCTGCACAGGGCATATGGCAATGGCTGGGACATTGTAATGCCCGGCCACCACTTGCACGGACAGGGTCGCCACAGCATGTCCTGCTAGGAGGTCACTCTCACCCTGACTGAGCAGTGACCATGGCATGGCTAGGTTCCCCCATAGTACTATATAGTATTTCTCTCAAGTGATATTTATGGGTTCTCTTTTCTGGGGCCCAATCACTGACTTATCTGCTTGGTGTGTGTGCTCACATCCCAGTTTTGGGTGCACACATCTTCTCCTGGAACATGCACTGTGAACTAGCTAGCAGACTGTCTGCGGTTAGTATGTGTATGGCTGGAACACCTTGCAGGGTGCAGCGGCTGGAGACTGTCAGATAGTGGTGTGGGGCAGCTGAGTATTTCCAGGCCTACTGTCTGTCTGCCATTGATTTATAGATGCATACAAATCTGTATTGACTGTCCTGTAGGGTGCCTGTTCCCCAGCAGGACTGGGGTTGATGGTCCCCTCTACTACCACCATTGCAGGGATATAGAATGTGGATCTGTTGGTGGGAGATCCTGTCCCCCCACCCTGAGCCCCAGAGGGCAGGTTGGGTGGTGCTACATAATCCGCCTATGGGTCCAAACACACCCACCCCCCCTTTCGCTTAAATCATGTGACCATGGCACCCACACAGGATATGCACTATTCTGGGTGCATCATAGTCCACAAGGGCTAGACGTGACTGGGAAATACAGATGGACACAGGTGTGTCTGCAAGGACTACCTATCACACACTGGCACTGATGGCGACCTGCAGCATAGCCTATCTCAGCTAAGCCAGTTGCTGCGGACCTGGTGCTGGGCGCCCACCTCGCCCTCAGGGTGAGCACAGTACCTGCACAAGGTGACGGTCTGTAGCTACTCTGTGCCAGTAACACACACAGTAAGTTCCCCCTACCAGGCCGAGGTGCTGTGGGGGTGCATACCCCATCTTGTGATGATCTGTAGACTGCTGATCTGCATGTGCAGTGCATCATGGGTACGGGTGGGTTTACCCTATCCTGATAACCACAGCAGACAGTTTGTGTGGGGGCCTGCAGTCTTTCTGTAGCCAGCCAGGGGTTTGTTAGTAGCTATAGAGATGTAGCCCACGGGTTATTTCACTGACTGTGGAGGCAGAGGTCATGGGTTCCATTCTGCAGTAGGGTTATGTAAGAAGGCTGTCTGAGGCATTTCCTTTTTTAATTTAAATTAGTGCTGCCAGCAAAAACACCCTCACAGTGCTGTAACCTTAAGGTGCCTCATAAGGCACCCTATAAAGCGCCGTATAAGGCGCCCTATAGGGAACATTATAAGGTGCCTTGGCGGACAGTGCACTTTATAATGTGCCCTCTGGAGTGCCTTATAGGGCGCCTTATGCGGTACCTTAGGTTACGGCACTGTGAGGGTCTTTTTGCTGGCAGCACTAATTTAAATTAAAAAAGAAAATGCCTCAGACGGCACTGGTTTAAATTAAGGAGTAATGCCTCAGACAGCCTTCTTACATAACCCCACTGTAGAATCAAAACCATGACCTCTGCCTCCACAGTCATTGCCATGACCAGTGAACTACATCGTTATTCCTTCTGACACTGCGCTGGCATTAACTTAGGGTTAACGCGCATTAATGTGCCACGGCACTCACTATCGCACGATACCGACTCTTGCTACGTTAGGACTGGAACGCCCACTCCTTATATGGCATTCTTCACATTATCGCTGGAGCTAGTGCCGGGAACATTAAGACGGTTTAGTAAACATACCCCTTTGAATGACATGGGGTTTCAACAAACTGTCATCACACCCACACACTCTAAAGGGAACATCCTGAACCTGATTTTCATACCAAAGAGTATTACCAACCACGCCACATTTACTCCCCCTAAAACAAGACAAATACCTTGGTCTCACCACTCTGTAATAGAATTCACTGTACCCATGATACTACACATACCCAATCTAAAGAAATAGCTCAAACAAGATGATTCACTCAATTCAACAAAGATGCATTCCTTAAGAATACTTTCCCATAGCTAAACAACTTACCAACAGACTTAAACACATCTATAAGATCATGGAATGCCACAATTTCAAAGACTGCAATACATGCAAATACTCAGGGAAAAAAAAAACATAGACCTACAGAAATCTGGTACACCAAAGAACTTACAACCCTAAAGAATTAAGAAAGACAGAACATAAGTGGGGAAAAACAAAAAACATGGACACCAGAAACGCTTATATGACAACCCTACAAAAACACAATAAACCAGTCTTAGCTAGAAAGAAAGCATACCATACCAATTTACTTAACAAATCACTAAATTGCCCAAGGGAGCTTTTTAACATAGTCAAATCCCTAACTCAAACATCCAACACACACTCAAACAGTTGTACAATCAAACCACAAATTCTCACAAATCACTTTGCGGATAAGCTTAAAAGCAGCCCTATGGCTGACCCCTCACCAATGAAGAAACAAACTACAAACCTCCATTACTGGAGTTCCTTCCACCCAGTCGATCAAAGACAACTCATAAACATCATCAACATTATCAACACTACTACTTCTGCACTCGACCCATGCCCTGTAAGCTGGATCAAGGCAACTAAAACCGAATTAATATCTTTCATCTTACCTATAGAAAACCAATCCCTTACCCAGAGGTGCATGCCAGTTGAACTGAAACAGTCCATGATACGCCCTATTTGTAAAAGTAAGACTATGGACAGAATCAACCCTAGCTCTTACAGACCTATAGTGAACATTCCACTGTTATCCAAAATTATCGAGAAGGCTGTCCAAATACAATTGCAAGATCATATTGATCACAACGCCCCCTTAGATGAACATCAATTTGGCTTTCAACCCCACCATGGAGTCAAAACGCTACTATTAATCCTCCTAGACAAACTTATTTGCGGCCTAGATAATACAAAGAAAGCATTTATCCTAGTCTTCATAGACATTGCCTCAGCTTTTGACAATGTCAACCATTTCATCATGGCCAATAGACTGGAACAAATCGGCATCACAGGCACAACACTTCAATGGTTCAGATCTTACCTAGAGGATTGCACACAACAAGTCCAAATAGGCATGGAAACTTCTCTTCAATTTAAACAGGAACAAGGAATCCCACAGGGCTCAGCATTGTCCACACTATTATTTAATCTTTACCTCCAACCTGCATGCAACATATTCAAAGAATTCAAAGTACTGTAGGATATCATATTTACACCGATGATATCATGCTGTATGCCCCTATTGACATCTCGAACCCAAATCAACACCCACTCACCGCCAGCATCAAAGAAGCCCAATTTTGGCTAAACTCAATTAATCTCTGGATAAACCTTAACAAAACAGAAGTACTATACATAATCAGGAATACAACATTTGCGCCCCCTCTGAGCTTCTCAACAGATGAAACCGACATCCCAATCAGAAAAGAAGTAAAATACCTAGGAGTCATTTTAGACCAGACCCTTAGCATGGAATCTAATCACCAAAAACATATTTTTCAAACTAAGAACACTCCAGCAACTAAGACCATTACTTGATTCACACGACTTCAGATCAGTTGTCCAAGCTCTTGTCACCCTACACCTCAACTTCTTTAATAACCTACTCTATGGGCTACCAAAGAAAACTATTAACCAACTTCAAACAGTACAAAATGTTGCAGCCAGAATTATATAGAAAACACACCCTCATGAACATATTACTCCCATCCTGCACATGCTACATTGGCTCCCAGTTGCAAGCAGAATAAAATTCAAACTTCTGATGACCACATTTAAACTAATTAACAATGTATCCCCCTCATTCCTCTCTACCCTATTACATCCATCAACAGACACGAATAACAAAAGAGGATGCCATATGAACACAATCAAAATACCCTCAGACTACCAAAAAACCAAACAGGCCATGAGTAACAGCATTTTCCTATCTCGCCCCTTCCCTCTGGAATTCCTTTCCAAACACACTCAGAGCTATTAAGGACCTTCAAACATTCAGGTAACAGATTAAGACATATCTATTTATTGAACACTATGGCAATGGCATCTTAACCGCACAAAACACGCAGAAAACCTCTGCACAATGCGCCCCCACCACATCCAAATGAACAACCCTACTTATTCATCACTGTGTAAAACATGCTGTACTGTAAATAGTTAACTCTGTACATAGTTAATAAATGAACTCCCCAAGTTAATAACCCCCCTGATGTTGATTACCCCCTAATTGTTTTAATGTATACAGATGAGTTCTATGTAAACGGCCTTTGATCATTGCAAGGGGCGATATATAACAACCTTCAAATAAATAAATAAAAAGACCAATTGACCCATCCATTCTGCCCAAGCATTCCGTGTAAATTGCCAAGGATATATGCCAGTGCCAGCCATAGAACATGCTGACCTTTCAGATTGGCATATCCTTTGTCCACTCCCCTCCTAGGCAAAGAAGCATGCAAGATCCTCATTTAGTTCACATTCATCATCCTTCCCTTATCATGTCTAACTACAAGGCCCACAAACGTCCAGCACAACAGCCAACACTGACATGGACACATTCATCCAGTCTCCTACTGTAAGTCACCATGGCATTTCTGGGCATTATCTGCCACCTCCCAGACCCAAGTATGTGAGCATCTGTGTTTCCACTAAGAATTTGAATAACTTGTATTACTGTATTTGCAGCTTACCAAACATACCCAGTTGCTGCCAGACTGACCTGGCTGCATGGAAGCCCATTTTTTGGCTAAGTACAGAGAAGAGTCACCAAAATGGTAAAGAAGCTGGAAGGATACCCCTTCCGGAAAGGCTTAAAAGATAAGGGCTCTTCAACTTGGAAAAGAGACAGTTCAGGGGAGATAAGATAGATGTCTTGAAGAATGGTCTAGAATTTGGCAGTTGAAATTTAATGCTAAAAAATGCAGTGTCATGCATTTGGGCTGCAAAAATCCAAAGGAGCAGTACAATGTAGGGTATGAGGTACTTCTGTCCACAATAGAAGAGCAGGACCTGGACATAATTGTGTGATGAACTTAAAGCAGCTAAACACGTAGAAAAGGTGACTGCAAAAGCCAGAAGGATGCTTGGGTGTATAGGAAGAGGAATGGCCAGCACAAAAAAGGAAGTGATAATGCCTCTCTATGAGTCCCTGGTATGACCTCATTTGGAGTATTGTGTGCAATTCTGGAGACTGCATCTTCAAAAGGATATAAGCAGGTTGGCGTCAGTGCAGAGGATGGCTACTAAAATGGTTAGTGGTCCTCGTTATGAAGCATATGAGGACAGACTTAAAGATCTTAATATGTATACTTTAGAGGAAAGCCATGATAGGGCCGATATGACAGAGACATTAAAATACCTCTGTGGCATAAACACACAGGAGCATCTCTTTCAATTGAAGGCAAGCTCTGCTATGAGGGGAATTAGCATGAGAGTGAAAGGGGATAGACTCAGGAGTAATATGCAGAAATATTTCTTTACAGAAAGAGTGGTCGATGTGTGGAATAGTCTCCCAGTGGAAGTGGTGGACACGAGGACAGTATCTGAATTCAAAAAAGCATGGGTCAAACACAGAGGATCTCTAAAATAAAAGAGGACTATTGTTGTTGATATGGAAGGGCAGACTCGATAGGCCATGTGGTCTTTTTCTTTCGTCATGCTTCTATGTTTCTGTATGGGTTACATCACAGGAACCACTTCCTAGCTCTTCTGGAAGCTTTTGGAATGGTCCCAGAAAGCATGTGTGTCAGTTCTCACCATGCATGATCTTTTCAGACTATGCACAAACTGAAAGCAGAATGCATCTCCAAATGGAGCTGGGAGGGTTGCAGGGACTTATCCTGTGTCCACAAAGAACATCTGCTATAGGTAAACAACTCTGTTTTCTCCATGAAAAAGAAAGCTAATATCCTCATGTATGGAATTTGTGAGCTACAAGCTGCTTCAAAAGAAAAGGGGAAAATAAACAAGTGTTACAACTAATAGAGCAACCTTATTTTATTGGCAACATGCCTTCTTATGATTTTATTTGGGGTTTTTTAGGAGGCAGCCTGGAATGAAAAATAGCTGGGCCTAGGGAAGATGGAGTTGGATTCTGTTACCCAAATACATTCTGGTTGAATCTACTGTCGCATCGAGTCCCTCAGTCCCCCAGTAGTGAGATGTGAATTTGTGGATGGACGTCTACATCGTGGCTTTGCAAATCTCTTCCATGGTAGTCAACCTCAAGTGAGTCACCAACACAGCCATGGCTCGGACATTATGATCCTAAAGGATTACATCAGGCAGGTATAAGTGAAGGTAATGCAATCCACTAGCCAATTTGAGAACGTACATTTGTGGATGGCAGCCCTTAGATTAATCAGGTCAAAAGAAACAAAAGGTTGGGTGGACTTTCTATGGGCTTTAGACCACTCCAGATAGAAGGCCAAGGCTCTCTCGTAGTTCATGTGCAATGTGCTTTCCCCTTCACATAGTAACAGAGTAACATGGTAAATAATGGCAGATAAAGACCAGTATGGTCCATCTAGTCTGCCCAGCAAGGCGGCAAGCATAGGTGCACCTGCCGCTCCATGCAAGTCACCCCTCCCACGCCTTTGTTTAGGGGTGTATCCACTGCTCTGTGTAAGTCACCCCTATTTGTTCAGATATGAGACAGTTATGTTTCTTTTGATTTTATCCTGTTGCTATAAAGGGATCCACTGTGTCTGTCCCATGCCATTTTGAATTTTGTCACTGTATTTGCCCCCACCACTTCAACCCCCTTGCAGCTTCATGTTATGCCCTCTAGTTTTACAGCTGACTTGAAGCTTCAAGGGGGTAAAATGAAAGGCAATGTCACAAAATACTTTTTCACTGAAGGTGCGGTGGTTGCTTGGAATGCCCTCATGGTCCCCATCATGAACTCGGTCTCCAGCTCGGCAGCCATGCCCATGTACAGCTGGTAGGCCTGGATGCGGCTGATGAGCATTGAGCCCTGGTAACATTTTTTACCGAGGGCATCCAGGGTGCAGGCCTCCCTGCTGAGGGGCACTGAGGAGTTGATCTTCTGGCTTTTCAGCCAATGCATGGTCGACTCCACCATGTGGAGTTATGCGGCACTGTGATTTTTGGAAGCCCAGGCTCCAGAAGACTCGATACATCGAGTCGAGCTGCTTGCTCACCACCAGCAGCGATGCCGGTATCTCCCACATGTGGAGTATTAGCTATTCCAGGATGGGAGGGCTGGGCACCATGAGTGATTCCCTTGGAGGAGCCTCATATTGGAGGATTTCCAACTCATCAGCCCAAGGGTCCTTCTCCAACTCCGTAGGGAATGCCAGGGCCTTTGACATGTCCTTGACGAAATCAAGGAAGCCCATATCCTCCGGCGGGAACCGCCGTCGAGGCTCCAAGATGGGAGAGTTGGATGCGAGATTACGGTGGCGATGGGTGTCGGGGGACGCCTCATCCTCCGTCCCACTCGGAGTAATCCATCGAGGATTCATAGGAGGGCTGCTCCGCGGGCCTCGGTGCTCCTGAAGCTCCTTGGTTGGCACCCGGCATATTTGCCGGGGATGATCGTGGTCCAATAGAGTGGGAATCGGATCACAACCTTGGCCGAGGATTGACTCAAGGCTGAAGGACCTCGAGGATCGGCTCGGCCAACAGGGACGTCTTGGACATCAAGGGCCTAGTGGTCAGGGCGGATGAACCAGTCATGCTGGACAACAGCATCCACTGCTGGTCCATGAAGGCAGACAAACTGTGCTCCAGGGCCGCAATTCTGGACCCCAAGACAGAAGGCTCCACAGCCTTTGGTGCAGGCACCGAGGGACTCGGGCCTTAACGCCAGCTCCCCTGAAGGAGAATCCTCGACTAGGATGGTGTCTGGGGCCTGAGGCCAGTCCGAGGTCGAGTCCTTCTGGAGGACCTTTGCAGGCCACTCCTCTGAAGCCTCAGACGAAAGTCTCAAACTGCAGGACCGGATCTGAGGGGCACCCAGCCTGTTGGAACCATCCAAGGACGCCACCTTTGAGGGTTTCTTCTTCTTCCTAGGTTCCCCCGAGGGAGACCCCCTTTCTGAGCACCCACACTGGGGCTCAGGCTCAGAAGGTTCTGCCCAAGGCTTTGAGGCTTCATACGAGGTCCTGGCCTTCAGAGGCACCGGGAACTCGGGGAAAAACTTATCATGCTGCTGCTGGTGGTTCTTGAGGGCCTTGCTGGACATCCTTTTGTGGAGAATGCAGGCTGCTGGGTCATGGTCTGCCCCAAGGCAGCGGAGACTGCAGTTGTGTATGTCGGTCAGACATAATTTTTGAGCACCATGGTGGCCATGGAAGAAAAAAGTACCCTTGCGAGGTCAAAGACTCGCCGGGCTGTCAGTTGGGAAAAAAGTGCGAAGACGCCAAAGAAGGAAAAGAATGGAAATTACAAAAATAGACCTGAACTCAACGTCGAGGCAGGAAGGTCGGGTGGCGGGAAGAGAACCAGTTCAATACTGAAGCCAAGTGTGAAACTCAGAGAGAAAAATCAACTTTTGCCGGGGACAAGCCAGATGAATGTCTGAAGGGCTCTGTGGAAAAAAGGAGACTGAGCAAGATGGCACCCTTGTGCGGGACGGGGACCACGCATGCGTGGTGGCATCTCCCAAAGGCTTTCTTTGAAAGCTGGGGGGATGCTTCCCGAGGGCTCTGTCGGTGCCGGTGTCACCCATATGTGAAGACTGACTTTCTGCTTGTTCCCAGAGAAAACTGAAGACTGAGAATATCACATGTAGTGGCAGCAAGTGAGACCCAAATGCATGCATGTTAGGATCATTCCAAAAGTTTCTAGAAGGCTCCATGGATGATGTCATCCATACCTGAGGGCACTATCCTGCTGGTCCACAGAGAAAAAACTATTTTTTGATATTGCTCCTGAGCCTACTCCCTTGAAACCTCATCTCATGATCCCTTGTTTTACAACTTCCTTTCCACTGAAAAAGGTTTGCTCGTTGTACATTAGTACCTCTGAGCTATTTGAATGCCTCTCTCGTATCTTCCCTGTCTCTCCTCACCTTTAGAATATATATATATATATATATATATATATATATATATATTTAAATCTCTAAGTCTCACCTCATAGAGCTTCTGATGCAGACCTCACACCATTTTGTATCTCTTCTCTGGGCCACCTCTACTCTGTCTATATCCTTCCAGAGGTATGCTTACAGAACTGAACACAATACTCCAGATGAGGTCTCACTCATTGACCTGTACAATAGCATAATCACTTATTTTTTTCTAGTAATTATGGGCCTGCTATATTCAATTGGGGTGGCTATGAGCCATACTGGCACATAGCCATCATCACTGATGTCTAACCCCGGATATTCAATGCCAGGGTCATATGCGGCCCCAGCATTGAATATCCAGGGTCACCGCAGAGCCTCCAACATCGCAGAAACTAACTGGGTAGTGATGATATTGCACCACTACCCAGTTAGCTCCCATGGGTATAACTAGGCCAGCTTTTGCTTCGCCTAGTTTTACCAATAGGTTACTAACCGGGTAGCAGTGCAATATCACCACCACCCAGTTAGCGACTGTCGCCATGCATGACATGTCTCCGGAATGCCAATGACATGCCCCGATGCAAAGCGGTTAGCATTGGGGCATATAGCAACATTAGTTGGGGATATTCAGCAGCACTAACTGTGTTAGTGCCGTTGAATATCCTATTCAGCAGCATTTACACAGTTTACAGGTCAGTAAACTGTGTAAATGCCTTTAGAATATCGGGCCCTATGTTTTTCGGCATCCCTCCAGCTTTGGCCACTGCCTTTTGCATTGTTTCACTATATTGAAATCATTGGATAGCATCACCCAGAATTGTTTTCTGCTCTGTGGACATAAGTATCTCACCCCTCCATTCTGAACTACTTTCTCATATGTCTGTATCTGAAATGTATCCCTCTATACTTTTAGAATTGAAACCTAGCTGCCAAGCAGTTAATCACTCCTCAGACTTTTTAGATTGCTTCTCAAGCATGTTCACTTTATTGCTGATCTTAGTACTATCCATAAAAAGACTGCTGAGATATGCATCAGCTATATATTAAAGCCTACTGTATTGAAGACTGCAATTTATTGTAAGACCAGTAACTGGCGCTGTTCTGTTTTAGGGGTTGAAGTAACGGATGCTAGTTGTTAACAATATGAACTTATATCTGAAAGTCCTCTTTCAGATTCCAGCTGCATCCTGTTCTTGAGTATATGTTGGAACAAGCTCCCTCTGCAACGAAGACAAACCTTTACTTCTAACCCCTGCATGATATCATTTAGAAAGATGACAAACAATATCGGCCCCAAAGCAGACTCTCGAGGCTTCATCTCCCCCAAATTTCTAAAAGCATTGTAAAATGCCAACAGTACATAAAATATCACTAATACTTCATAGCAATTAAATTTAGTGCTGAGATAGCACACTCAGGAGCTGGAAAGGACAACTACTACAATAGCTAGCCACTGAGGATGTTTGTTGGAGAAGGCAGTTTTCCATCCCTCCTAGGTCTGGATGAAGATCCTGAGTCATCTGGACAGGACCAACTTGTGGGAGGCAGTGGCAGAGACCCAAGAAGTCATATAGAAGAGTAAGGATAAAAATTACTATCAATAGACTTCCATGAATAAACTAAAATTATTCAAAACCACAAGTATAATAAAAACATTAAAAAATATTAACATACCACGTGTTCAATTTCAACATGTATAACATTCATATAATCAGCACGTATTATGGTCATATTTTTCCTCTCACAAGCAGGCGAAGTACTTGGCAACAGGACGAGCATCAGTGAAGGAATCCCAAAGATATACCTGAAAAAAACTAAACCACAATACCATCAAATAAGAACCTGCTATAAATACCAGTTAACAGGCTATATAGTCAGCCATAATAGGAAGGTTATAGCAGAATAATATAACTGGAAATGTGATATTCTGCCCCTAAACTGTCATACTGCTCCTAATACTTCTATTTTGAAATAAGAATAAGTAGTGATCGGGGTGACCACCTACAAGTTTCTTTTGAAAGCTGACACCGGTATAATGTTCATGCTCTCATCCTGAGGGAGGCACATGGCTAAAACATTGCCAATTCTGGGAATGAGGCCCACAGTGAAGACAAAAGCCAAGTGATATGAGGAGTGGAGGTTTTGGAGAGATGAATCATAGAATTTCAACATCAGGAAAGCATTTTAGTTCCAGTGATGCAGAACTATATGGGATCTGCACTTTTTGCAAATAAAAAATTATATATAGCAATACTTGGATAGTAGATGGAGGAAAATGATTAATAACCAAGAGCACAGACTATCATACGAAGCCCAGACTGAGATTCTGATATCCGCTCTTTCACATGTATGATTTATTTGTGTCAAAGAAGATTTGGGGGGGTTCTTTTGATTTCTGAAGTTTGTTATATGAAATGATCACACAAGTGAAAAGGCTGGGTGATTCATCCACTCCAGCTGCATTTAACATAGCCCCGACAACCCACCGATCCTTGTTGGTCTGAGTGTAGTGAGGAGGGAGGAACGGAGAAAAACAGAGGAAACGCAAAGAGGCTAAGCAGAGCAGGAAGGGATGGATTTGAATCCCACGGCCTGTCAACTAGCTGTGGATTGTATGAGAGTGAGAAGAAAGGGAGCAGGCCCCATGGAGAGAGGGAGGGGACATGCGTGGAGGGTCCTAGTCCTGCATTTTGCTCAGTTTGCCAGTGCGATTTCCTCCACCCTACCCTGTTTTCATAATTTGGTAGGCATTTCAGACACATTCTTTGACCTGAGCATTTGGGTTGTTTTTAAGGTTATAAGTAATTGCTGCATGTGGGGGTCATTGCATGTAAATTGTAAAGGAGCTTGCGCAGGGGAGTGCCATTGGTGCTGTAAAAGTGGCAATGTCAGAAGACGGCATCCTAAGCGGAGGATATTTGCACACCCCACGGGACCCACTCTGGGAATGAGGCAGGAAAGAGAAGGGAGCCACTCAACAATGGCGAGACATTCTGTAGGAGCGGCTGTCTTTTCGATGCCAGAGGGAATGGGGAAGGCAAGGAGAGGGAAACCATCAGTGGGGTAAGAGGACAACTTGGCTCATGTTCTTTGTTATTCTGAACAAATAAAGCTGTGGCCTATGTATTCCCAGAAACTTCATATTGGGTGTTACTCTTAAGCAAAGGGTTCATGAAACGAGAAGGGCAGCAGAAAGGATAAATACTGTAAATGGGAGATTCAGGAGAGCATCTTGGATGCCTAAGATATGCATGCATATTCTGAGCTATAATAGAGATTCCAAAGAACCAGCATGAGAAAGCAATGAATCAGAAAAACAAATGAACAAACCACACTGATTTTCCAACTTTTCAGGAAAAAACTTTACATGTCCAGTGTATAAAGCAAAAACCAGGGTCTATTGGTCACAGCCCAAGTGTCTGAAAGGTGTATTAGTATTCAGTATGTAGCATGCATTTAAAAGGTGCTAATGGCAAGATGCACTGGAACAGGGCATTGCCAAGGGAATGGAGGGTACGGGAAACGCCTGGGGAAGCTATACAGCGCGCCCCGGCTGATGGTGCTGCGAAAGGGTAGAGTAACACAGATGGAGAGTCAATGAACGGTGGTATGGGACTGGTTGCATGATGAGTGCAGTGAGAGGGGGAGGGATTGTGTGACGTGAGAGAAAGGGGTGGGGCTGGGGGTTGTAGGAGAGGGAGGAAGGAGAAGGGGGAGATAGGTTATTGTCTGTTATTGTTTTCTGCTGGTATGGCTCGGTTGCCAAGCTTTTCCATCACGTTCTTCTTCCTTTAATTTACCTATTTATTTTATTTATTTTACTGTACTTATTTTCGTTTGTTAGATCACCTTTGTAATACAAAATAAATGACTCTTGAAATGACTTGTTAGCACCAGAATGGATGTTCATATTACTTATTGGCTGTTTCAAGAATAAAACATTATTACATTTAAAAAAAGCTGCTAATGCATGATATATGCAAAGCACACACAAGAGCTGTCAATATCACTAAAAACAACAGGACCCATCCTCAGTAATATATATATATATATATATACACAGTATATATATATATTAGTAAGCTGAGCTGCAGATAAATGCATGCATAGCAGCTCATTATTATTGAAATGGAGAAATGGATTGTGTCAACTTCGCGATTCACTTTATTTATAAGTTAACTATACTTCAAGAGATGTAATTAACTTTCATGCAGGAGCATGCAGCACCGCCATTACTTATGGACAAAAAGGGCAGCGGCCCCTGAACAACGGGGGTCCAGCTGCCCTGCTGCCCATAGGTAAAAGCAACCCTGTTCTTACCTTCTGCTCCTTCAAGCTGCTTGCAAGAGAAGTGAGTGGCGCTTTCGTGACGAGACCGATGACTTCCTGCTTACAGACCGGTCTTGCAGTACGAGCTCATACCACGAGACTGGCCCACGAGCAACACATCTCCAGTCTCTTCACTAAAGCGTCGCTCGCTTCTCTTGCAAGCAGCCTGAGGGAGCAGAAGGGAGGAACAGGGTCGCTGACTGTGTTGCTCCAGAGAGAGAGGCCACCGAATGGGAGGGGGCCGTGAACGGCGGGGGGAGGGGGATCACATTCTCAAAGGTTTGCCCATGCGTCAGTCAGTGCATGCTGTATAGCTTCCCCAAACGTTTCCCACAAGGGGATGAAGCGGCCCTGGGAGCCTACCTGCCAATGCTCCCAGCACCCTCCCCCTGAGATACCTAAAGAGGCATGTAGCTTCAAGCTCACCTCCCTCCACCACGAAATCTTGGTTTCCAATGAACTGCTCACCTCTCTTGGCCCACCCACCTACCTCAAAACCTTCCTTTCCGTCTGATTTTAAACACACACTCCCCACCCCAGTCCCCTGGACAGTCCCTCAGACCTCACCCTTATTCCAGGACAGAAAGCAGTCTTCAGGAACAGCAGCAATTGAATTGTTCCTACCCCACCAGGGTCAAAATTCAAAACAGCACTGACTGACCTGCAACTCCCCTTTGGTCCACATACAAGTCTAGTCCCTTATCAATGAACCCAATTACACATGTCACAGTCTAGACCCTAGACCTACATAAAATGAAACCTCAAAACATCTCCACGCTTTTCTCTACAATTTTGTAAAGCTCACGCATCTTTAAGTATCTGCTCTAGGAGCTCCAGTTATATTTGTTGTTTTCTAGTTAAAATCAACATATTCCAAATCTATTAAAAATGTCTTTTGACAGCCTGTAAAACTACTTGTTTGTGACTAATTTGTTGTAAAATAGTACCATGGGCTGCCTCAGGGAGAAATGTATTAGTACATATCAGCATTAGTACATATCAGCAAACTAAAAGTCCACTTTTCCAAGAGGCGCTTTCATCAAATAACCTTATCCAGTCCCTATGTGGCAATAGATATTTATTTTTATGGCCTGTATGCACTGTCAGTGCAGTTGCACACATCATTTCTCATCGTAGCCCTGCTCTTGTGTCGCAGCCTCTACGGATGTGGGGAGTGAGCTGATACGGCCAAGCATCTGCCTGATCCCTTACGGACCACCAGAGTTATGACATTCTGCTTCCCCCAATAGGTCACTTAACTGTGTAATGGGGCAGATAACAGGGTGTATGGCCTGGATCCACTATAGCATTTTACTATCCTTATCATTTTCTTGGCTTAGGCAGAAGCCTAGCAGGCCTGCTCAGACATCTAACAATAAGTTGGTCATTTCTTCTAGTTTTAGAGGTGTACTTAAAACACCTCTGCAAAGGACTGTGTGCTGTTGAGACAATTCTTGCACGGATAATAAATGACTTGCTGATATCAATGGATAACAATCACTTGCCACCAGTAGCAGGAGCAAATACTTTGTACCACTACGCCAGGTGTGCACTGGTGAATCACTTGATTAGGCCTAACTGTAAAACATTTTTAACCAGTTCATGTCTCACTTGGAAGATTATTTCTGAAAGCACATCTATTTAACAGCTATTTTAAGATATTTCTGGATGTCTAGTCAACCTCTTTATCATTTACCATTTATGAATGATTTAGGGTGTTGGCATGCAAGTTCACTTTAATGTACAAACATTTTTTTTTAAAAGTGCTGTCAAGTCAATGCTGACTCCTGGCGACTCAGCAGCCCCTGGGTTTTCTTGGCAATGTATCACCATTAGTAGATTACCAGACCTTTCGTCCGAGGCAATGGAGGGTAAAGTGACTTGCCCAAGGTCACAGGGAGTGCCAGTGGGAATCAAACCCGGATCTCTTGGGTGACAGGCTGTTGCTCTAACCACTATACAGGTCAATAAACCAAAGAAATTAATTAAGGTGATATCTTTTTATTGGACTAGCCTAATACATTTGATTTCTTCACTGACCTTTAGCAGCTGCCAGTCACTTCCCAGAGCAAACAAAAAAAAAGCAGGTCCAAGCAACAGATGAGGTGATTTCTGGACTGGTTCAACTGGCATTGACCTACCCATTCTGGTTTGACCTGAGGGACAGAATGTCAGCTCCCAAGTTAGATGAGAAAGCATAGTTACTCACCTGTAACAGGTGATCTCTGGGAACAGCAGGAATTTAGACTTCACATATGGGTATCGTCGGTACCGACGGAGCCTGCGCGGGAACGCTCCCCAGCGTCCAATTAGACAGTTTTTGGGAGCATCCCACAGCACCTGTGTGCTGCCTTCCCGCCTTTCCCAACTGCCTCTCTCCAGTTGAGTTTAAAGCTGAGACAAAGAGAGAGAGAGAGGGAAAGAGAAAGAGATAGATAGAGAGATACAACTCCTAGGGGAGGTGGGTGGGTTGTGAAGACTAAATTCCTGCTGTTCCCGGAGATCATCTGTTACAGGTGAGTAACTATGCTATCTCCAGGAACAAGCAGGAATGTAGTCTTCACATATGGGGACTCCCTAGCTTTAGATGCCAGGGAGAGACCCCAGAAGTTGTGCATCCCTGTGAAAGGGCTCCACTTCCCCCCATGGATCTCCGGCATCCTACCAGGGATGGTGGGTAGGAGTTGATTAGGTATGGAACAGGTGTTGGAGAACAGCCTGACCAAACAAGGCATCCCGGCAGGAGTCCTTGCCCAAACAGTAATGGGCTGTGAAGGTATGAACCGAGGCCCAAGTGGCTGCTCGACAGATGTCGTCGATAGACACAGAGTGCAGATGAGCCATTGAAGCTGCCATGGCTCTCACATTGTGAGCTGTGACATGGCCTTCCAGAGGAAGATTCTTACTCTGATAGGCAAAGGAAATACACTGTGCAATCCAGTTGGACAGTGTTCTCTTGGAGACTGGAAGTCCCAGATGAGAAGGATCAAAAGCAACAAAGAGTTGAGAGGACTTTCTATGTTGCTGTGTCCTCTGAAAGTAAAAAGTTAAAGCTCTTTTGCAGTCCAAAGTATGAAGATTCCTTTCTGCATTAGATGCATGAGGCCTTGGAAAAAACACAGGCAGGCAGACCGCTTGGTTCAAATGAAAAGGCGAGACCACCTTTGGCATAAAGTGTGGATGAGTCCTAAGGACTACCTTGTCATGATGGAACCTTGTATAAGGAGGATCAGCCACTAGTGCCTGCAACTCACCGATGCGACGTGCTGATGTGATTGCAATAAGAAAAATAACTTTCCAAGAAAGGAATTTCAACGAGGTAGTAGCTAAGGGTTCGAAAGGTGGCTTCATGAGCTGGCCAAGAACCAGGTTTAAGTCCCATGCCACCGGTGGTGGCCTAATGGGAGGCTTAGTTAGAAGAAGGCCTCTCATAAATCTTGCTATAAGGATGGGAGGAAATAGGTCGTCCATTTAAAGGCTTGAAAGAACCTGCAATATCACTTAAAGGAGTGGAGGAGTGGCCTAGTGGTTGGGGCAAGGTACTTCAGGTTGGAAGGTCAGGGGTTCAAATCCCACTAGAGGACAGCAACCTTGGGCCAGAAGGACTGGGGTTTCTAGTCCCACAGGTTGCTCCTTGTGGTCTTGGGCAAGCCACTTAACCCTCCATAGCCCATGTTCCCTGTAAAAAATAGTTATCTCCAAGTTATAATGCCCTGTTCAATGTAATTTCAGTTTGTTCAATGTAAACCACACTGATGCAGAATAGTGCAGTATATAAGAGAATGTAAATAAATAAATGGACTCTTACTAAGTTAGTTTTAAGTCCTGCATTGGATAAATGAAGGAAATACTCCAGTAATGATCCCAGAGGTATCGCAAGGGGGCTAAGACCCTTCTGAGAGCACCATATGGTAAACCTTTTCCACTTGAAAGCATAAGAGCATCTTGTGGAAGGTTTTCTAGAAGCATAAAGGATATCCTTTACTTGCTGAGAAAGGTTAAGATCATGAAGATCTAGGCCTTCAGCAACCAAGCCCTGAGATGCAGAGAGTGGGGATTGGGATGCCATAACATTCTGTCCTCCTGAGACAGGAGATCTGGAGCAGACCCTAACTCCAGAGAGGGAGCTTGAGAGAGATGTAGAAGCAGATGGTACCACACTTGCCGTTGCCAATGTGGAGCTATGAGAATCATACGGCCTCTGTCTCTCTGAAGCTTGAACAGGGTTTTGGGAATCAGGGGAATGGGTGGAAAGGCATAAAGGAAGTCTTGACCCCAATGAAGGAGGAAAGCATCCCTGGCCTGAGAGCCCTGAGCCGGAATTCTGGAACAGAACCAGGGAAGTTTGGCATTCAACGGACTTGCAAAGAGGTCTATGTCTGGGGTTCCCCAAATTTGAAAACTCTTGGCCATCTGGTCTGCATGTAGAGACCATTCGTGTGGAAGCAGAACTCGACTGAGTCTGTCTGCCCAAGAGTTTTGGATACCTGGAAGATATACTGCCAGGAGATGAATCTGATGCTCTCTGGTGAGGGCCCATAGTCGCAAAGCTTCGTTGCAAAGAGACAGAGAGCCTGTTCCTCCCTGCTTGTTCATATAGAACATGGCTATTTGATTGTCCGTGTGAATGAGGACTTTCTTGTAGCTGAGCAGAGTGTGGAACACCCGAAGAGCAAGGAAGATTGCTCTGAGCTCTAGGAAATTGATGTGTAGATGAATCTCCTGTGGAGTCCAGGTGCCTTGGGTGGAGAGGTCTTGCAGATGAGCTCCCCAACCCACTGGTGAAGCATCTGTTGTGAGAGTTGCCTGGGGTAAAGGTTGTTGAAATGGGGACCCCCCCCCCCCCCACAACAGGTTTTGAGTGGACTGCCACCATTGGAGGGACAAAATTAGGCGATTTGTGTTTACTATTTTGTCTGACAGGCATCCTGATGCCTGGGTCCATTGAGTGGATAGAGTCCACTGGGCTGCTCTCATATGGAGGCGAGCATAAGGAACCACATGCACGATAGATGCCATGTGGCCTAGTAGTCGTAACATCTCTCGAGCAGTGAGATGAGACTTTAGCACTGCTTGAGAAGCTAACTGCACTATGCAAAGGCAACGGGTCTGGGGAAGATAGGCCCTTGCTTTTCTGGTATCCAGCAAAGCTCCTATGAACTCTAGAGACTGAGTGGGAATTAGGCTGGATTTTGGGATGTTTATGACCAGACCCAAATACTGGAGGATACGCATTGTGCAAGACAGAGAAATCCTGGCCTCTGACTCTGATGGGGCTCGAATGAGCCAGTCGTCTAAGTAGGGGAAGACGAATATTCCTAGAGTGTGAAGAAATGCTGCTACCACAGCCATGCATTTCGTAAACACCCTTGGTGCTGAGTCCAGGCCAAAAGGAAGCACCCTGTATTGGTAGTGCTTTCCTTGAAAAAGGAACCGAAAGAACTTTCTGTGAGATGGATGGATGAGAACATGAGTGTATGCATCCTTGAGATCTAGAGAACAAAGCCAATCCTGACTCTGAAGGTATGGCAGCAGCGTTCCCAGAGAAACCATCTTGAATTTCTCTTTGAACAGGAATTTGTTCAATTCTCTCAGGTCTAAAATAGGTCTGTATCCCCCTGTTTTCTTTGGGATAAGGAAATAGGGGGAGTAAAACCCTGTACCCTGTTGGTGAATGGGTACTTCTTCTATTGCCCCTTGGGCAAGAAGCATGGTGACCTCTTGATCTAACAGGTTGATGAGAAAGGTCTGAGAATTGAACTGTCTTACCATTGTGGGAGGGGGCATGCGGAGAAAGTGAAGCTTCTACCCCTCTTTTATAATGGAGAGAGTCCAATGTTCTGCTGTTATCTGCTCCCATCTGGGGGCAAAATGACACAACCTTCCTGGAATGGTGGAAGGTTCTAGTCCATTGAGGGTCAGGATGGCTAAGTTCTCTAGATGGAAGTCAAAGGCCTTGTGGAGGCTGAGACTGCTGAGACAGTTGAGGCTTAGCAGTCTTTGCTTTCCTTTGTTTAGGTGGTTGCTGACTCTTCCGGACAGGTTGACCTGCAGAACGTCCCTGCTGAGAATAAAAGGGATAAAACCTCTTCTTTTTGGAGAAGAATGGTTTCTTGAAAGATTTCTTCCTTGCAGGATCAGCTGTGGCTTTGGATAATCTATCCAAAGTGGAGTTGTCAGCATCCAACTCATTGGCTTTTTCTTGCCAATTTTTGCCAAATAGATTCTCACCTGTACAAGGGATATTGCCCAGTTTGTCCTGCACCCAGAGCTCCAAATTGGATGCCAGGAGCCAGGCAATTCTACGTGCACCTATGGCAATGGCAGAAGTTCTGCTTATGCACTCAAAACAGTCAAAAGCTGCACAATTAACAAATTTTGAAACATCCTGGGCATGTTTAACCAGTGTGAGAAAATCCTGCCTCTTATCTTCAGGAAGAAGAGGGCTCAAAACCTTTAAATCTCCTGTGACTTCCTTAAGGAACATTTCCATATATAAAATATAGGAACTGATCCTGTCAAAAAGCATGGAAGCTTGAAAAGTACGACGTCCAAAGGCATCCAAAGTTCGACACTCACGTCCTGGAGAATTAGAGGCATGCCTCTTTGCACTTCTGATCCTTCTCATAGCTGACTCCACTACAATAGAGTGGTGAGGAAGCTGAGTCTTCTGGAAGCCAGGACGCGGAGATACTCGATACATGGTATCCAGTCTATGAGAGTGAGGGGAGGTGGTAAGGGGTGTTTCCCACATTCTTAACATGAGATCATATAAGATCTCATGGATAGGCAAAGTAGCTGCTTCCTTAGGAGCCTTGGGATATTGCAGAATCTCCAACTCCTTTGCCCTGGGCTCTGTTTCAGGAGCCACAGTAATGGAAAGACCTCGAGCCACCTCCCTGATAAAATCCTGAAAGGAGATATCTTCTGGAGGAGACATCCTATGTTTGGGAGAGGAAGGCTCCTCGGGGAGAAGTACTCCGGTACCGACGGAGCTGTCAGAATCCTCAGACTCCTCCAAGGATTCAAAGTACCTTCTGTCCGAATGCTCTTGTAGAGCACGATAACCGTACCGACCGAAGTCTGTGCCGGGGAGAATCGGTACCAGTGTATCGGTACCGGAAGGCATGGCTTGACTGGGTGCCGGCAATGCAGACACCGATGTCGATGCTGATGCTATTGGTACCGGTACCGATACTGGCGCCGGAGTCAGTGCCGGTACCGGTTGAACTGTCTGATGCTGTTCCGAGGGTGTCGATGCCACAAGGAGAGCCACCAGACTGCGTTCAATAGCCAGGAACCTCTGGTCTATCGATGTTGCCGATGCCTGGGTATCGGTACCGGAGAAAGCAGCCGGTACCCCAGAGCATGGCACCAGTAGTTCTGCCGAGGTTGAGGCCTCGAGAACATCCTGGAGTCCCGATAATGCTTTGGAAGCCGAAGCCTCCCGCCAGGGCAATTTTGCCTGTACAGAACCCTCAAGGGCAACGCCAGAGGCATCTCGATGCTTGGAAGGAGATCTACCCTTTGAGGACCAGCCAGACTTATGTTTAGTTACCTGAGATCCATGGGAGGAAGACGAAGCCCTGGCAGACGTTGATGCCACAGAGGCTGCATCGGAGGGAAAAAGGGTGCTGAGTTTAGCAGCCCGGTTTTGTCAACCCCTCTTGGACATCATGGCACAGGCCATACACTCCGTGCACCTGAAGAAAAAAGGTTTGGAAAAAAATATATAATTTTTTTTTTTTTGAAAAGAAAGAAAGAACCGGCAGTACTGGTATAGCATCGAGGAAAGGCAGACGCGACCACAAAAAATAAGGAGAATAGGAAAAATTTTCTGCGGTGACAGGAACGACAACCTGCTAGCTCCGTGGAAAACGAAGAACTGGAGAGAGGCAGTTGGGAAAGGCAGGAAGGCAGCACGCAGGTGCTGTAGGATGCTCCCAAAAGCTTTCTAAATGGACGCTGGGGAGCGTTCCCGCGCAGGCTCCGTCGGTACCGACAATACCCATATATGAAGACTACATTCCTGCTTGTTCCTGGAAATATGTATTAAGATAATCCAATAAAAAGGAGTCACCTCATATACGTTTTTATTTCTTAATCCTTTCAGTCTGTTTTATGAATTCAACTGCTACAAAATGTAATTTTTCCCCGTGCTGGAATAACAGATTCCATTGAATTTTTTTTCACTGTATTATTCTAAGATTGGTCCGTCTGGAGACTGTAAATCACAGAGCAAAAGTCTATAAATATTCAGTTTCCTTCTCCCAAAATAACCTTCACTTATGCTACCTACTAACATCCCTAAGGTCAGGCTATTTGCTCAAAAATGGTCAAGAGGAGTCTCTCACGTTAGTGGTTCCATTCTTGCGATTTGTACGTATTATGCCCTAGGAAAGTCAGAGACCTCTTAAGGTTAGGAGGATCGCACTTAACAATATTTCTACTTTTGCCAGCTATTGGCTTTCACCAATTGATAACGTTAATCATCCTCTCTTCTTGACTATCGGACGCTAGAAACCCTGCCGCTTGCATAGCAGCTAAAGGGCAGGATGCAAAATCCGGACACTACTTAACCAGCTCTACATAAGTCTACCGCATAGCGTGTCGTTTACACCCAAATATTGTCCGGGTTTTTTTTTTTCCTATAAAATCAACTGAGAAGGTGAGTCATTCCTCGTCTGGAAGCCTGTCCCAACCCGCCCTTCGTCTGCGTTGTTTTTGTGTCAAGTTGTATTCCCATACACGCGTGAAACGCCGCTCCACAGACTGCGTGACACAGCGAGCAATTGTTGGAAATTGTGCGCTTAATGATAACTGATGGCCCATTAGCTACATTTTAACTGAACGCGGTCTGCTCATACGCACAGATCACAGAATGTCACTTAACACTGAACAGCTTGCTCAGACTTCTGCATTTGAATCTCGCGTGCTAAAACTTTTTAGAGATCTATATTTTGGAAGTAAGTCCAATCGGAAGAACTCAGCGAGCCAAAACAAAAAAAAGCAAATGTATGGTCCGTGCTGCCGCCGCCGCCGCCGCCCGGGATCCCAAACGCACCTTCCGGCGATCCGCTGGAAACCCGAGCACCGGAGCCGCCGCCGGAGCACAGCCTGCAGACAACGCGCCCGCCCCCGCACTGCTGGCCAGGCGGAAGTTCTGCTTCGGAGAGCAAAACCGGGAATTTCCCAACTTTGTGCGCATAAAAAAGGCAGCGGCACAGCCGCCCTGTCAGTCTGAGCAGGGAAAGGGCCAGCGAGCAGGTGAGGGCTGCGCATTTCTTCCCCTCCCCTCCCCTCCCCTCCCGGAGGTGGCCCACGGGCGAGTCTTCCAAGCCCCGGCACCGCGCTCCTAGCCCGGTCATTGAGAACTGCTGCCTGCCAGACACAGATCCCGAGCCTCCCGTGCCAGTCCTGCAACTTTACGATTTCTATAGATAGATTTTTTTTTATTTTCAATTTTGCGTCGTCTTTGCTGCCCTTTACATTTTGTTGAAATGATTAAGCTAAACTGCTTCCCCGGCATTTACGATCAGGAAGTTCTGCTACTTGCCATTTAACATGGTCCGGAAGGTGATTTCAAGTTCTCTGGAGTTTCGCTCATGTTGGACTCGTTTCGTACATTGCTGTCACTGCTGCTGCTCGCTTCTGAAGCGTCTAAGAGAGAGGTGGCGAGAGCTGCTGCCCCTGCCTCTTCCCCGAGGAGTTGGCTGTGGCTGCAGCCGGCTCCCTGGTGGGCTTTATAAGATCTTCTTCATCATATACTGGTGGAAATAACGTTGTCAAAGAGAAATCCTCCTGTTGGCTTTGCTTTTGCCATGTGAACTTCCGTCTGGCTCCCAGCAAGTACTTTCAGTTTCATACCGTTCTCAGGCGCTAATAGGAATTATCGTTCTGTATCAGGAGTTGAAGTGGAGGGCAAAAAGCGAGGAGCTCCAGTTGAGCCTTTCATTCTCTCCTACCCTTTTATCTCCTGTTTGTAACCCAGAATTTTCCTTCCTCCCTAACCCAGTTTGCTTACACGTCCCTTCATCCCTTTTTCCCTCTGTCTGTCAAGCAGAAGAAAAGTGATGCCACATACAGTATTTCCATGGATCCCATCGAAGCTGCTCAGTGCTGGCCGCTTTCTGACCGTGCGGTGACGGATTCCGCACCGCTCTGCTAACTCACTTCAGTACTCCCAGGAGGAATAATTGGCTAGACAGATATTTTCATCGCCCTTTGTCTGCACCCTCTGCTACCCGATGCCCTTCCTCTTACAGAAAGATCCTTCATAAAGGAACTTTATATAAAATATTTTTGCTATACTTTGAATATCCTTCTTTCCTCCCCCTGGATCAACAACAAAAGTTGAATTAGGACAAGGTTGACTAATTCAATCTTCGTTTTCTGCACGTTACATTGTATCTGATTTATAGGCTTGTATTTTTCTCTTGCACAAAATCTAAAATTAACTAACTCTGGAGTATGACGTGTATGACTCTTGGTTGGCCTGTGCTGTTTCAGGTACTGTGTCTGCCTGCTGAGTGCTGTTCTGCTCGTTTGTTTTGGCCCACCTTACTGTCTGGCAGCATGCAAGCTCTTCTCATTTACAGCTGCTGCGCTTTTGCAATATGGCACAGGTCAGCCTCATGCTGGGAATCTGTATCGGCTGCTGTTCCGTTCAGATGCTTTCAGCCATTCTCTTGATTCCTAAACATTTGCCACTGTTTTCTTTTCCCTTCCACCTTTCAGCACATTTCCTCTTCATCCCAATGTATCTCTTGCTCCCTCTTATCTTCCTCATTTAATTTTATTTCAGTTATTACATCGTTACACTGCAGAACATAAAAACATCCATAATACATTAAAATATAATAAAACATCTACATAAAGACCAGTATGGTCCATCTCGTCTGCCCAGTAAGGTGGCGAGAGTGGTTGTAACTACCGCCCCATGCAGGTCACAACCCTCTATGTCTGTGTTTAGGGTTGTACCCACTGTTCTGTGAAGGTCAAGCCCCCCCCCCCCCCATTATTGAAGTATAAAAGATATGTTTGCTTTGATTTCATCCTCTTCAGTGGCAGCACAAGGGTTTCCGCTGACCCCCCATGCTGCCCCCTCAAAAGTCTGTGCCTCCATCCAGCCAACCATGCTGGCTGCCCACTTGTGCTGAAGTGGCGGTGGCCTGCCGTTACTGCCCCCTCCGATGCAACTTTCTTGGAGGGCAGACAGGAGCGGCAGGCTGGAACTCTGTGCATGTGCATGGGAGTTTTAAATTCCACCAATGCGCTTAGGTGGCAATTCAGCTGCCACTTCTGGGGGGTTGGGGTACTGATGCCACCCACCAGGGTCTGCTGTCACCTAGTGGACAGGCCAGCCCTTAGCCTTTTGCTATAAAGGGATCCATTGTGTCCCCATGCCATTTTGAATTCTGTTACTGTGTTTGCCCCCACCACCTCCATCGGGAGGGCATTCCAAGCAACTACCACCCTTTCAATGAAAAATTATTTCCTGATTTTACTTTTAAGTTTACCACCTTGCAGCTTCATGGTATGCCTTCTAGTTTTACAGTTTCCCTTTCTTTGAAAAGGTTTGTTCATTAATACCATTTAAGTATTTAAAGGTCTGTATCATATTCCCCTATTCCTCCTTTCCTCTAAGATATACATATTTAGGTCTTCAAATCTCTTCTCATATATCTTCTGTCGCAGGCTCCAAATCATTTTGGTTGCCTTCCTCTGAACCATTTCAAGTCTTTTTATATCCTTTGTGAGATATGGTCTGCAAAACTGAACACAGTACTCCAAGCGAGGCCTCACTGATAGCTTGTACAGGGGCATTAATACCTCCTCCTTTCTGCTGGTTATTCTTCTCTGTATGCAGCCCAGTATCCTTTTGGCTTTGGCTTCCACCTTGTTGCATTGTTTCACCTCCCTGAGATCCTCAGACACTATCATTCTGAGGTTCATCTCCTGGTCCATGCACACCAATCTCTCGCTCCTATCTCATACAATTCCTTCGGATCTCTGCATCCTAAGTGCATGACTTTGCACTTCTTTGCATTAAATCATAACTGCCAAACATTACACCATTCTTCCAGGGTTTGTAGATCTTTCCTTATGTTGTCCACTCTTGCAAAATTTTGTGTCATCTGCAAAAAGGAAGACTTTTCCATTCAATCCTTCTGCAATATCACTCACAAAGTCATTGAACAGTATTGGTCCCAGGACCTAACCCTGAGGCGCACCACTACACACCTTCCTTTCTTTTGAGTGAGTTCCGTTTACCGCTACCTTCTGTGGTCTGTCAACCAATTTCTGATCCAGTTCACCACCTTGGGACCTATCCCTAGGCTGCTTATTTTATTGATGTCTTCTATGAGGAACAATATCAAAGGCTTTGCTGAAATCTAGATAGATCATATGCCCTTGATTTAGTTCTCTGGTCACCCAGTCAAAGAACTCAATCAAACCTGTTTGCCATGATCTTCTCTTGGTAAAACCATGTTGCCTCAGATCATGCAATCTATTGGTTTCTAGAAAGTCCACTATTCTTTCTTTCAAGAGTGCCTCCACTACTTTTCCCACTACAGAGGTAAGGCTTACCAGCCTATAGATGGTCACCTCTTCCCTATTACCACTTTTGTGAAGGGGTACCACATCAGTCTTTTTCCAGTCCTGCGGAACTTCTCCCATCTCCAAGAATCTATTGAAAACATCCTTTAAGGGCCTTGCCAGAACTCTCTGAACTGTTTTTGGATCCTGGGATGTATCCCATCCGGTCCCATGGCCTTGTTCACTTTCAGTTTTGCAAGCTGTTCAGAATCATTATCTTCTGCTCCATTCCCATTTGTATATATTTGTCAATCATATGTGGTCTTTCTCCAAGATTTTCTGTAGTAAATATAGAACAGAAGTATTTGTTTAGCATTTTCACTTTTTCAATGTCACCTTTCACAAATCTGTCCTTGGCATTTTTGAGTCTTGCAATTCCACCTCTGATCTTCCTCTTCTCCTGAATATACCTGAAAAAAGTTTTGTCGCCACACTTCACATCTTTCGTCATTTTTTCTTCCGCCTTTGCTTTTGCTATTCTTATTTCTCTCTTTGTCTCTTTTAGCTTTATCCTGTATTCTTTTCTGTATTCCTCTTTTTGTGAACTTTAGAATTTTGTGAAAACTGTGTTTTTTGCCTTTATTTGTGCAGCCACTTCTTTGATGAACCATATAGGTTTCCTTTTCCTCTTTTTCCTTACTTTCCTTACATATACAGTATATCCATTGCCCTTTTTATTGCCTCTTTTAGTTTAGCCCACTGTAATTCCACTTCTTATCTCCTCCCACCCTGTCAGCTTCTCCTTCAGGTACTTTCCCATTTTACTGAAGCCAGCGTTTTTGAAGTCCAGGACTTTCAGCTTGCTGTGATTGGATCTCTGCCTTGGCTTTTATCTCAAACCACTCCGTATGATGATCACTGCTGCTAACCCGGATATTTGACATGCTATCATCAATGGTGAGTACTAAATTCAGTATCAAACTTTTTCTGGTTGGTTCCATCACCAGTTGTCTGAGCAATGCTTCTTGGAAGGCATCCACAATCTTTATACTTCTTTCCAGATTTGCAGAAGCAATACTTCAATCCACATCTGATAGAATAAAGTCACCCAATATGATCACTTCTCCCTTCATTGCTACCTTTGCAATATCAGTGGATCAAGTCTCTATCCATTTCTTCAGTTTGAGTTGTAGGCCTGTAGACTACACCAATGTAGATGATAGTGCCATCTCCTCTTTCTAACACAATCCACAGCACTTCTTCTTTTCCCCATGTCCTCTACGTTTCAACATTTTATTTTTGATTCTATACAACACTCCCTATCCCATTCTCACTGGTCCTCTAATATTCTCCATGGACAAGCAGGAAGTAATTCCTCAATTATGGGTGACGTCTCCAACAGAACCCTGTGCGGGAGCTCTCCCCAGGGTATTCTCCTCCCCTGGAAGATATGTTGCCCTGAGCTCCATCCAGTAGGTGATGGCAAACCTCCATAATCGGACTGCTTCCCAGCACAGGAAATACAAATCTATGGTCACCCCCCCCCCCCCATCCCCGCTTGTTTATGTAGTACATCGCTACCTAATTGTCGGTCTGAATCAGATGAGTTCTATTTTGTAAATTACCACTTCCATACATAGTTGGTTCTTCAGTTCTCAGTTCAATTTTGCCCTTGTTGGGCTTCTCAGCCTCCTTGGTTTTCAGTAGCCTGTAGTTTGGGAGTCCCATACATGAGGACTTACTTCCTGCTTGCCTAGGGAGAAAAGGTAATTAGTTACTCACCTATAGCAGGTGTTCTCCATGGACAGCAGGAATTAAGCCTTCATAAACCCTCCCACCTCCCCGAGGAGTTGTATTCTGCTATAGCTTTGTTATCAGACTGGGGAAGATGGCCCCATGGTGGCAGGTGAAAAGGCAGACATGCAGACACGGTGAAGCCTCCCAAAAGTTTCCAATAAAAGCTGGGGAGCGTTCCCGCACAGGGCTCTGTCGGAGACATCACCCATATGTGAGGACTTATTCCTGTTATCCAGGGAGAACTATCTTTTCTCAGTCAACCTAATTCCTTTTTGTAAATAAAAGGCCTTTAACTGCTTTCAAAAATGTAACACATTCTGTTGTAACCACAGGGATAGTGGTAACGCATTCCATAAATTTGTGGCAATTATAGAGAGTGCTACATTATGTGTTATAGCCAAGCAGCCTTCATGCAACGAAGGCGTATGTTGTAATTCATGCACATTAGACTGCGGATTTCTCATAGAGGAATATTTACTCAGCATATCAACTAACTCATTCTCCATGTTTTGTCTTACAAACCGATGCACTCAATAAAGACACAGGGGTATGTTTACTAAACAGCAGTAGCAACTTCAATGCAATATCGGGCCACAGCTCCGATATCACACTGAAGCCACTACCGCTGTTTAGTAAAACATACCCTTTAAACTCACTTCCCTGTTTAACGGAGAGCCAATGTAAATCTCACAGACAGGCAGAAATATGGTCAGAGGGTGAACGCCTGCTCAGATTAATAATGTTCATACCGCTTTCTGTAAGATCACAGGTCATTCGTAAGTTGAAATTATGGTTACAGCCAGAACTGTTTAGATGTTTAGTACAGGCAGTACTACCTTCCATGGATTATTGCAACTTAATTTATTTAGGTTTACCAGCAAAATATATTCATGCATTACAAATTGTGCAAAATCCATCTGTTTGCCTTATATATGGATATATGGATTGGCTATCTCTTGTCACCTCCCATCTCTCTCCATCCCTTCATTTCTTCTCCCTCCTCCTTTCTCCCTCTGAAAAGCAGCAGAAGCAGCAGCAGGTAAGCGTTAGACGCACAGTTTTCCTCACTACCAGCTTCTATGCCTTCAGTTTGAATGATGTAGTGCGGGTAGGTCTCACCATAGACTGGACTGTGCCGCCTGGTTCAAAGCACGGTAAGGTTTGCAGCCGGTAGAGAAGAGTCGTGTGTGCTCTGGTGAGTGGAGGGGAGGTGGAACAGCAACATAGTACTGACTAGGAGCCAAAGTCCAGCAGGTGTGAAATGCTGTGACTGCTAGTTTCTGTTTGGAGTCTTAGAGCCCCTTTTACTAACACTTAGCTTGAGCTGTCTGCTACACAGCCGATAGAATAAAATGGGTTATGCAGCTGATAGATAGAGCTACGAGTTAGTTGCAAAAATGCAATGTGTGCCTTTGAGTCAGTCCTGACCCCTGGTGACCCAGAAGCTCCTGGGTTTTCTTGGCAGTGTCACCGGAAGTAGATTGCCAGGCCTTTCTTCTGAGGCAATGGAGGGTTAAGTGACTTGCCCAAGGCCACAAGGAGTGCTAGTGGGATTTGAACCCTGGTTGTTTGGTTACCAAGCCAGTGTTCTAACCATTAGGCTACTCCTCCACTCCACATGAGTTAGTTAAAAGGACCCTTAAACCTTTCTCTCCACAAGTTGCCTAAAGGCCTATTTTATCTTAAATACTTGTACTATTCCAGATTTCTCAGACGAGTTAAGAAAATATTAAGCCTGGAGCAGTTTCTTACCTTTCCAACTCTTTCAAAGAAGCCACCCTAGTAGGGCAGGGTTTCCTGGCAAAGTGAAAGGCCATTAGTAGTCAGTACTGTTCAGTTATGCCGGAAAGCAGATGGGTTCAGCTTGTGATCTTAGGTAGCTGGACGTGCTGTACCGGCTCTGTACATTTACAGAGCAAAGGCCCTGTGACACGTGAATGGTCAGTGACTGATCGATCATCTAGGAACTCATACAAGTGGGAATACAATGAAGCAGAAATCCAAAGGTACTCAAAGAAAGGAATGCAGATAAAGAAATCTACTTGAGTAGGCTGCACTCATTGCAACTTTAAAGTAGAAAAAAATTAGAATTAGTTTATTAAAGGATGAAAGTCAAAGTTCAGCCAAAGATAAAATCCTGACTACGTGTTCCTGAGTGAATGTGGGGTTGTCAAAAGTAAATATTTGTAAAATGCTCTGGATGTCTGGGATCCTGAGTTGGGACCATTTGTTCAGTTCCAAGATCTGCCAACTTATCTAGAGTCAGTCCTTTTTTTGTGAATTAAAAAGTAACCATGGAGCCAAGACACTGTTACTGACGAGAAGTCTGGGTTTCAGTCTCAGGTCTGCCTCCTGTCTGGGAAAACTATGCTCAGAGACCCCGAGAAAGAGACTGTTAGGGACATACTACTAGCTGGAGAAGTGCTAGGACATAACTGTTAGGAAAAATGACTGGGAAGTTTTAGGTTTTGAAAAACCCTTATCCCTAGTTTGGTGGTGTTTTCATACTTTTTGAAAGTTAAGTGATAATATTTATACAGCTTAGTTAAAAAAAAAAGGAATGAAAATAAATTGTACCCCTAGATTCCCATCAATTTTATGCCCTATTTATTGCGGGTTGTGGAAGGTGGTCTTATTCAGATGGTTGCTGGAAGTCTGCACCCAAAAGCTGATGAGAGTGAGGAGGGTATGCTTTAATTAATTATTTGTAAGTCTTGCAGTAATTCCCCACATCTGGGAGCAGTTTTACATACAAACATCTGGAAGAGCTGTAATGCATGGAAAAAGCCATTTTGGAATGGCATAGGTCGGATAACACGTTGCATGCCAGGGCTCTTCTGATGGCTTCTGAACATTTTACCAGCCAGAACTGAAAACTAGTGTCAAGATTGGAAGAAGGGGAATAAATATTTAAACATGTTAAAATCCTGTCCTGTCCCCACACTCTTTCTTTCAGCTTGGCAGTGAATAATATTGCTAAAGGTTTTAATTAGACCAGGATTTGGAGGGAAAAAGACCTACCAGAAGAGGATGTAAAGGTCACTTTTTATGATTTAGCCCCTAAAAGAAAATTCTCTACTCAAAGCATTTGGGTGGGAGATTGTGTCCTTCATTGATCCCTAAACCAGAGGTATGACATATTACAAATACTGAACATTTGTGCCTCAGTGACATGATATGAAAACCTATGCAGTAGAACAATGTCTAGATTTCTCAAAGCTTTGCCAGAGCAGGACCAGATTTATGAAGAGTTTTTCCCATGGCCTCAGAATGGGGGAATATGTTTGTGATAAATCATAGCCACAGCATCTCTTCTGTGAAATTTGGGGCTGTACAAATACACAAGTAAATCTCTACAAGACAGAAGTAAATGTCTTCAAAGACAGCCCAGGTATAAGGCAAATCACACTTTGCGGCCTGTCTCCAGATATTCAGTCATTTAAGCATCTTAGAGATTTTGCATAAGGTGACTAAAAGCTGTGCATGCTATATTGTTCCACACAACTTCTCTGCAGGCAATAAATAGGAGTTCACAGCTTAAAGAACACAGTTGCTCATTTCTCTCTGAAAATGCATTATGTAGTTTCAGATCTCCAGGCTGTGGAAAGGAGGCTGCTGTATAAATGTTAACAATTTTAACCTACATTTGCAGAAAGTGAGCAAGCAATGTGCCATGACAAGAAGCTGGACAGCGTCCAGTTACAGACATCTATGGCAGAGGATCTAAGAGCAGGAACAGAGGCCTGCGTACTGAGAAGCAGAAGTTGGGAGAATTTCTGTTGGAATTAGGGTTGCCAACTAGCTCCAGATTTGCTCAACAGGATTGATAAAGTTCTAGGTTTGCCCCATTGCATGAAGGGACTTGTAGTTTAGATTTCCTAATTGCATTTCTTAAGAGAGAGACCAAAAGTCCCTACATGCAATAGGTAAACTCAGAACAGGATTGACCCCAGTCAGGCAAATCTGAAGCAAGTTGGTAGCCCCATGTGGAATTCATTCCTTTCCTATAAGCACAATAAAATCACTTCTACTAGAATGGAGCATAGACGGTCTACCCATGAAAGGAATGTTAACTGCATCTGTGCCCCCTTTTGCTGCATTACTTAGATTTTGTTCATGTTAGGCAAAGAAGGAAAATAATGTTGTAATTGTTAACTTATATATGTGCAAGCTTCTGTCAATGCCTTTGTCAGCTACTACTGTTATTGTAGCTCTTTTCTGACAAGTCCTTTCCCATTGCAAAACTGCAGAATTCCATATTTCTAGAGAAAATTAGCTATAAATTGCATTTTATAAATTGTGTATTTAATAACAGATTGGGGCCTATTTACTAACTTACAGTAAGGTTTTGCAATTTCTGCGCGATAATTGCCAAAATTAGTACACTGTAAATGCAAAATCTCTGTGTAACTATTTGGGGCCTTCATAGCAGTTTTCCATTCAGGTAATGCAGAGAAAAGGTTTTGATGCACACTAATTGCATTGCAATTAATGTGATGCAAATAGCATATCTGTTCAGGTAGTGTTAGCTGCCACATCAATATAGTTAGCATGAAGTAACAAGCTCCATATTCATTGTAAGGTACAGCCCATGTCCATTCTATACCCCTTGTGCATTAGCTATTATTAACATGGCAATTGCACATGTAACTGCTAAGGCACAATATTATTCACTAGTACTTGAAAGTTGCTCTGTTAACAGCTAATGGAGTTTAATAAATAAGCCCTATTATGCAGGGCCTTTCTGGGATTCCTATGAAGGAGTATGTCCCCGATTTTCAGGGATTATCCCCAATTTTGAAATAGTGTCCCCGACACCATGGGCTATATCCACCTCCTGTCCCTGATTTCAGTGGGAAGCGTGATAAAAGGAAAGACAGAGTACTTTATTGAGCCTCAAACTGCCCGACACAGGCCGTGTTTCGTCAACCTTCGTCAGGGGCTAGCTAGGCATAACACTAAAAACATAAATACACAATGATTAAAAACGTCAAAGAACAGACATACAATGATTAAAATAATAAATTAATTAAAACAATATCATAAAAAGTAATTAAACCATTATAAAAAACAACCTTTATATCATATAAAAGCAAATTAAATATGCTTGAGAACTAAAAACATATATAGGAAAAATTAGAAAGTGAACACTTAAAAATACCTCTGTTGAAGACCGTTTAAACAGAAAGTCTTACATCAAGCTCTTATGAGACTGACCTGGCAAACAAACATGCTAAAGGAAAAAAATACAAAGATTAAAAACAAATAGCATACATGTGTAAATAACAACAAGTGGAGAAACAAGAGAAAAGGAGGCAGAATCTATTATGAATGAAAACAACGGGTCTTTCCTGTTTCTGTTAAAGCTGGAGTGAGCCAGAAACACGAAAGACCCGTTGTTTAGCATTTCAGCACACCCTTGTTTTCATTCATAATAGATTCTGCCTCCTTTTCTCTGTGCAGGTGGCAATCCCAGGAGTGTGACATGGCTGCATGCACTGCATATAATATGTGATGGAGCAACAGATGTGCATTTACAGTTATCACCAAAATGTCCACTCATGTAAAACTCATGTGTCATGCAGCTGCAGGGTGAAGTTGAACGACTCTTTGCAATGTGCTGCAGCTGAGCCAATAAAGTCATGTTGTCAGATGGCTATGATTGTAATGTGCTTGTTTGCAGACCCAATATCCTATCATAAGACATTATGTCAGTCCATATATGTCACTGTGTGCTGCATATCAGTGTTGCACAGATGCTTTCCTGCCAATATGGGAATTACAGATCATTTGTAGCCCCACAGATAGCCCCCTGTGGTCCTCATGTCCATATCATGTGCCTCTCAGAAATGCCACAGAGAGATCCACAGTGTTGTAGCATGCTCCTCCTCTCTCCCCCACCCCACCCCATCCCCTCTACACATGTGAATACAGTACATGCCTGTTTCAGGTTTATAGTTCAGCTGTTGTGATTACAAATATCACTGTTTTCTAGGACATGTCCTATCATGCACTGTGAGCATCTCAGTCAAGCACCTGCAGAATGCATATGGGGCAGACAAGAGCTATGTGTGCACCTTACGCCCCTGCCATATATTAGCATGTGTATGACACATGGTATTGCTACTTGCAGTTGCCTTGTAAGGGTTATCAGCAGCCCTGTGAAACACTGAAGTTTATCTTTGACTAGCAAGGGATATGACATATGGCCTAGGTGCATGAGGTTGCCTCTTCACAACCCCTGGCCTAGGAAACATGCATGCATAGCTCCACATTGGGGGTATGAGAAGGGTGTGTCATATCAATCTGCTGCCAGGGTTTGGAGTTCTAAACTGTGTGGGCCAGAATCTGCTGGTGGGGGTTAGCAAATCTGTCCACATGGTATGTCTAGATTTACAGCGGGGGGAGCCTCACACAACTGTCTCCTCAGTAGCAGTCTCATCCATGAACAAATCTGCTAGCTCAAGTCTGGTGGTCTCAAAGGTCAGATCGGCACCTCAAGGTCAATGGACACCTAACCACATAGCAGTATAGTGGAGCATGAGACATGCAACATCTTTCTAGTGTGAGGTGGCAACCACAGGTCTGCACTTGAACCAGCTGCTATGAAGTGACAAAGGACAGTAGGTCACATCCACAGAAAGATGGTGCAATATGACCAGGTGCTGTCTAAATACTACATGAACATATGCTCTGTCACTGCCATATGTCTTAGAAAATAATATAGGGTCCATAGTGAAGAAAGCCTGTGATCTGGCTACAATACCATGGCTCTTTCGGTCTCTAGTCCCTCAAGCAGTGAGAAATAAGCAGAGAGTAACACAGAACACAATCACACACAAAGTGCTACTTTTCTTTGAGCTCAGAGGGAAAACAACAGAAGGTCCATGGACACAGCACAGTTCCACCTCTGTTGAATTCAAAGTCTTCCTCCTTTGAAGCCCCTTTTATTAAAGAAAAAAAATGGGAAGTAACAGTCATTTATTATAAACGTGAAATAACACAAAGTGTCGCTAGAGATCTTTATAGAGTTAAGAGCTGATTACAGTGTATTAGATGAAATTTACTTGATTATGACAAAATTATTTTTAATTGCAGAGTTGCAGAAATTATGCTGTGCCAGCAGGGACCTATAGTCGACTGTACAATGAACTATGGTTGCGCAGTTCATAGCCTGTGTTTACTCTTTATGCTTGCGTTAACAATGTTCTCAAACTATTTTTAAAGACAGTTACACAGAACTCATGCTCATGATAACCCACTCCACCCGAGGAAGTAGGTGAAAGGACAAACCCGTGAGTGACAGTCATTGTTAAAAAGTTCTTTTATCAGCATATTTTTAGAGATCTGTATCAAGAAATTCATCTGTCTTTAATTACATCTTGGGGATTCTAGTATTCCCTTTACCTGTCCATTCCTACACATGGTCAATCAATCAAAGGCACAAATGTATCAACAGGGAAACCGGTACAAAAAGTATGTACATATACAAGGACTGGGCAATAGAAAGATACTGTATGTATGCCCAAATATATGATACCATGTCAAGGCACCCCACGACACACCAATCCACTTGATTTTTTATGTAATGATGTATTGCAGTTGCAAGATATAGCTCACTAACTGTTGTCTAAAAACGCTAAAAACCTATCTGCCTTATGACTCCACAGTTCCATGTTTGGATCTGTCCACCTCACAGTTTGAAGTTAATCTCGCTCTGACTCCGCTGTGTTTCCAACATAGTGTAATAACCTGATGCAGCTTCAACAACAAAACTTCTCTTCCTGCATTGAACTTTCAATTAAGTGTTGTTGTGACAAGGAATATTTCCATAAGGAATATTTCCATACAGCATCACATGTCATCTCCCTGAAGCAAAAAATGGTTATCTCTTGATGTTCCAAACCCTGCACCAAGTCATAACCTGGAACTGTGAAGTGAAGAGAGTCTAATATGGAACTGTTAGCCAGATAAGTGTCTTGCCCTTTTGAAGGCAACAATGTTTGGCTTATATGATTGCAAATGTTATGCTTCATGAAATGGACCAGCAAGTGTATTACTGTGTCATGGATTTTTTTCACATGGTGTCATGTATGTGGTCCTACATATATTATTTATTTATTTATTTTATTTATTTATTTTAGTTTCTTATATACCGCACTTTTTGAGATCAGCGCGGTTCACAGGGAACAAAAACAAAACCAGAACAACAGGCTGTTCGGTATTACATATAACAGGGGTGACAACTTGGTTCAAACTGGGAGAACTATATACATGGAATATGTAGTATGTTAACTAGATAACATAATCGAACTATGTACATGATTTAGCATGGTTGTTGGGCGAGAATGAAGCAGATTTGGAGGACATAAGGAAGAGCGTAAGAGAACAAGAAAAAAATTGGAAGGATAAGTGGTGGGACTGTTAAGCTATGTTTTATGTGGGGTAGTATTTGGTGAATAGGATGAATTTAATGGCCTTTCTGAATTGGGTTAAGTCGGCTATGGCACGGATGTCGGAAGGGAGAGAGTTCCAGCATTTTGGTGCGCAAAACAAGAAAGCTCTGTTCGCTGTAGATAGATTGCATGTTATTATGGCCTTTGGTACTGCTAAGGAGTTTAGTGCTGCCTGTCTTCTAATTCTGTTTGATGGAACTAATTGGATGAGCTCAGAAAGTGAGTTTGAGGATATACCCTTGATGGCCTTGAATGTAAGAATCAGGGTTTTGAATATTAGCCTTCCATGTATGGGGAGCCAATGGAGCTGTTTGAGAATAGGAGTGATATGTTCACTTTTGGAAACTCCTTGAAGAATCCTTGCAGCAGTATTCATCGCGAGCTGTAATGGGCTCAAGGTGGATTGTGGGAGCCCTTGAAGAATTGAGTTGGCGAAGTCAAAATGTGGTAAGATTAATGCTTGGTAAATGGTTCTGAAGTCTTCTGGGTCAAGTAGGGAACGAAGGTGCTTGAGCGTGCGTATCTTGAAGTACACAGCTTTTACGATATTGTTTATGTGTGGTATCATGTTGAGCCGATGGTCAATTGTTACTCCGAGGTATTTTATTGTTTCCTTGGTGTATAGTTCAGCACCCTTGACGTTTATATGTGGTGGTGGGGTGAAGTTGGGGTCTCTGGAGATAAAGAGAACCTCAGTTTTTTTGTGCTGAATGCAGAGGTTTTGTGACAGGAGCCAGTCAGAGACTGCATTGAAGCAATTCGTTATAGGCATTAAATCCATTTGCTTTGTGGAAAATGGCATGTAGAGAAGGATATCGTCTGCATATATCATACATTTCACATTGAAGGATCTGATGATATTGCAGATCGGCTGCATATAGATATTGAACATGAGGGAAGAGAGAGAGGACCCTTGTGGGACGCCTTGTTTTTGATGGAAGAGTTTGGATTCTCCTGTTTCGGATTTCACAAATTGCATTCTGGTGTCGAGGTATGATTTGCACCATTCAAGTGCTGAGTTGCAGATGCCCTTTTCCATCAGTCGACCGAGGAGGATCTCATGGTTTACTGAATCGAACGCTGCTGCTATATCCAGGAAGATTAGTACAACGCCTTGCTGTAAGTTGTCTATGGTGGTGAGAACATCGTTGAAAAGAGTAGTAAGCAGTGTCTCAACACCATGGAATTCTCTGAAACCGTGTTGAGCATGGTCCAGGGGGGCTGCAGAATCTATATGGTCTTGAATTTGCCTTTGTGCTTCTTTCTCAAAGATTTTAGCTAGCAGGGGGATGCTGGCTATTGGTCTGTATGAATCGGGCCGTTTAGGGTCTAGTTTCGCGTTTTTTAGTAGAGGTCTAATGGATGTGAGCTTTAAAGCAGATGGGAAGGAGCCAGATGTAAAGGAGAGGTTAATTAGTCTAGCAATGAAAGGGCTAAATGAGCTTCGGAGATCCTTTATCCAAAAGGCTGGGCATGGGTCGGTTTGTGCAGTTGAGGTGTTGAGTGAGGCGATTGTGTCTTCAATGTGTTTATCTGAGGGAGTGGTGAGTGCAGTTAGGGGTGTTATGCATGTTGTTTCGTGTACAGTGGTTTTGGAGAGCTCATCTGTTTGTAGAAGTTTCGATTGTAAGTAATCAGCAAATTCCTGTGGGTGGATATCTTCTTTTTGTTCAGAGGATGGTTCCTTTGATAGTGATTTGACCAGGTTGAAAAGGTCACGCGGTTTGTTCAAAGATCTTTTGAGCATATCGGTGTGGTATTGTTTCCTTATGGTTGTGATTGCATTGCGGTGAGATGTAAGGTGCTGATTGTAGGCTGTGTGATCATCGCTGGAGAGTGATCGGCGCCAGCGTTTCTCAAGTCTTCGTAGATGGGAAAGGGAGGACTGTAATTCAGGGGAGAACCATGGAGCAGAAGTTCTTTTTCTTGGTGTTATGTTCTTTTTGGGTGGTAGTTGGGCAATGGTACTGAGGTTGTTGAACCAGGCGGAAACAGACTCATCAAGGTTGGGTACTGTGTTGTTTAGGAGTGGTTGGGTGCTTGATAGTATGAGTTCTCTATTGAAAGGTCGGAAGCCTCTCGTTGTTCTAGATGTGCTGCCCAGTTTTCTATTGTTATGAAGATGATTGTTGCTCAGAGGAATTTGTAGGTTTATAAGCTTATGATCTGACCATGGTACATTGGTGATCGACTTTACAATGTTGCAGTTCTGCTCAGAGACAGCTTGGGGAGCGAAAACCATATCAAGAACATTTCCTTTAGTGTGTGTGGGCTCCGTGATAAGCTGTTGATATCCAAGGTCTTCAATGGCGTTGAGGAGTGAGGATGACTGGTTTTGCTGTAATGATGGGAGATTGAGGTCTCCCATTATCCAGTTAGGAGTGTGGGGGTTGCTGGTATTGGCAGCTAGGTCTAATATGGTGGGAAGATCGTCCGGTGCGCTCGAGGGGGCTCTGTAGACTAGGTTGATGGAGCATTGTTTGTTTACTATGGTGATTATATCTAGGTTGCTTGTGCTAAGAGAGCTGGTCATGTTAAAAAGGAGTTCAGACTTGGTGAGTATTAATGCTCCTCCTCCCTTCTTGTTTTCTCTATGGGTTGTGTGTATGGAGAAGTTAGGTGGAATGAGTTGGTTGATGAGGACATTGTCTTCTCTAGTTAACCAGGTTTCGGTGATCATGAGTGCATCCAGATTGTGCAGGGTAATTATGTCTAGGATTACAGGCCATTTTTTTCGAATTGAGCGTGCATTTACGAGTGCACATCTTAGGTTTTGTGGGGGTTGGGGGTTGTGTTGCTTAGGGTTGTTGGTTTGTTGTATTGCTATATGGATGAGGTGGGAGTGTCGTATACGAGCTTCCTTATCTGGATGATGGTAAGGGTTGTTAGACCATTGTTTTACGCGGTTCTTGAGGATTGGTATATGATTGGTGGGGGGAGAGTAGGCAAGGGAGGTTCCTAGCCAGTCTGTGAGGAGGAAAAAACTGAGAAAGGTGATTAGGTGGAGAGCCATTTTGGTTTTTTGGTATGGGATGTGTGTGAGAGTCTTGGATTATTGAGAGGGAGTTTACAAGATGCAGTATAGTAAAGGCAAAGTTCAAGATACAGTATAATAAATGTTACAGTGTAGTAAAGGCTTTGTTACAGTATAAGTGGTTCAATACAGTGATATTGTGGTTCAATACAGTATAATAAAGGCTATGTTACAGTATAGTAAAGGCTGCGTTATAGTGTAGGTGGTTCAATACAGTGATATAATACAGAATATAGTGATTAGAAAGGGTACTGACAACGGTCAGATAACTACTGAGACAGGATATGATTATGGTAAAAGTGTGATTACAGAAATGGGGACTATTGCAAATTATGATAACTACTGACGACAGTATGGATTAATGGAGAGGTATGACTACTGGCAACAGTATACGGTTATGGTGAAGATTATGGAAAAGGTACGATTACTGACAACAGTATAGGCTTGAAAGGGGGGTATGACTACTGGCGACAGTAAAAGAGTATGGTAAAGATTACGGTGTGACTACTGTCAACAGTATGATATTAAGGGAGGGGTATGGCTACTGACGACAGTATAAAAATAAGGAGAGGTATGACTACTGGCAACAGTATAAGACTGGGTTAGGTATATGTGGTCAGTTAGTGATAGCTAGAGGACAGTAACTATTGAGAACTTGGTTTCTATGAACAGAACAGGTTTGCAGCTTTTAGCAATATGGGGGTTATTCTCATGCGGAGATGCAGTTGAGTGCAAACTTTTGAGTAAAACGTTGTATTGTACTTGCTGTGAGATCATACGGTGGTCGCACTGGAGCAGGTGAAGAGATCTCCTTGTGGGTTGGTGCGGGCTGTGGATTGTTTTCGTTGCTGTTTGTTGGGATCTTCAGAGGCTTTCAGAGAGGGCCTTTGCCTAAGGGCCGTGCCAAAGGGCCCTCTGGCGAGGCCCTCAGGCGTGGGCCCGACAGGCGTGGGCCCGCCTGACGGCGGCTGCTTTTTCTTCGGTGGGCTCCGCCTCCCACAGCCCCGATTGGACCGGAGGCTCCTGAGCAGGGAGGATGTGTGGACCCTGCTCAGGTGTGCTCTACCCGCTCGGGGAGCACGGAGCAGGGGAAGATGGAGGAAAGGGCTTGCTTCTGCCGGCGGCTGCTTTTTCTTCGGTGGGCTCCGCCTCCCACAGCCCCGATTGGACCGGAGGCTCCTGAGCAGGGAGGATGTGTGGACCCTGCTCAGGTGTGCTCTACCCGCTCGGGGAGCACGGAGCAGGGGAAGATGGAGGAAAGGGCTTGCTTCTGCCGGCGGCTGCTTTTTCTTCGGTGGGCTCCGCCTCCCACAGTCCTAGTATATATAAAGATGATTGATATGGGTTTCCCTATTGAAATATCAATGCTATCGATAACCCATGCACCTTGCTGATGGCACATATCCCCACCTCATATACATCCCTATAGTTTGCCACCACCCCAGCTGCACTCTGGCCTGAGATTCCACTGGACACTTATGTTGGGGATGCTCATGATCCCCTCACTGAACTGTGTATCAAACATCACATTATCCCATGCATAGTTACATCAGACCATCTACCTGTACCAAAAACCTATATGATGCCACAAGCATAGGCTATCTCCATTGAATACAATCTCACAGCATTGATGATGAGTGATAGAAATCAAACAACACCCATGCTTTATGTAAATCTTTAACTTTTTGCAACTGCTCCTTTTTAGTTTTTTCTTAACTATTTTCCTCATTTTATCTTAGTCTCCCTTTTGAAAGTTAAAAGGTAGTACTGTGGATTTCCTTGCCATCCTTCCTCCATTTATTAAATCAAACACGATCATGCTATGATCACTATTGCCTAGTGGCTCCAACATCCTTATCTCTTGCACAAGATCTTGTGTTCCATTAAGGACTAGGTCCAAAATGGCTTCCCATTTTGTTGGGTCATGAACCAGCTGCTCCAAGAAGCAGTCATTTATTTCATCTAGAAACTTTATCTCCCTAGCATGTCCTGCCGTGACGCTGACAAAGTCGATACCAGGGTAATTGAAATCACCCATTTATTATTACTGTGCTGATTTCTTTGAGCATTTCATCATCCATTTGTTCATTCTGGCCAGGCGGTCAGTAGTACACCCCCACTGCCATTGCCTTCCCCTTTTTACATGGAATTTAGATCCATAGAGATTCTACGGTGTATTTTGTTTTCTGCAAGACTTTAATCCTTTGTGATTCAATGCCCTCTCTAACATAGAGTGCAACCCCTCCACCAATTTGATCTGCTCTATTATTATGATATAGTTTGTAGCATGTGGATGGGGGAGGGAAAGGAGGGAGCAGGCATATGCCTTAAGATCCCTGGATGCAGAGCAGCCAACATGGAGTTGGGAAAAATCCCCTTAGGTATGTGGCTCATCCCTCCTGGGTGGGGATGGCTGATGTCGTGGAGCATCCCACATCTGTTCCTCCAGCCTCTCCAGGCCATCAGCCACCCTTGCTACATAGGCAGTCAGCTGCTCCACAGTCTCCCCGAGGTTCCTCAACTCATTTGCTAGAGTACCTATTGCACCCCCAGAGCACAGTCCGGGCTGCCCATCTATACAGCAAATTCTACCAACATGGTGTCTGTGTGGCAGCCTCAGAATGTGACCTAGGTGGTGCTATCACTGCTGGAGACTGTGGAGGAGCTGACTGGCCACTCCTGGGTTCACTGCAGCCAGGGGCTCTGGGAACTAGGGGGGGACAGGGAGGGCACCAGCAGGTGGTGATGTGGTGGGGGCACCATCCCTGGGTCAACTGGTCATGTTGGTGGCCAGATCCTCCTCCGCTTCTGCTGCTCTTTCTAAGAGGTCCATCATGTCCTCTGTCTCCCTCTGCTCTGGAGGTACTTGTAGGGGGATACCTCCTCTGCTGCTTCCCTCTCTGCAGCAGCTAGTGTCTCCCTGATCTCTGATGAAGGCCCAGCATCTGTTTAAGAAAGAAAGACTGCTCAGCATGATCTAGTTCCACAAAGGCCCTGATTATGTACTTTGAGAGTGGATTATGAGTCCTGCTCCTAGATGCCATTCACTACACTTGGTTTCCACACAACAGCTTCAGGGTAATCCCATGGCAATCAGCTGTTCACTGAAAAATGTGGTGCAGTCCAAGCACATAATGTGCTCAGCTGCGTATGCACAGCTTCAGTGACCTCAGAAATCATACGACATGTGTCCTGTTGGTGCATGTGTGCCACATTGTCTCAGATTTTGCCATATTCCTGATGCTTATTCTAGAACAACGGCAGCTGCACAACAGAAACAGAGTCAATGAGCTGTGCCTCTGTCTGTCTGCCTTGTTGTACTCAGTCATAAACTTGCATGCAGGCAAGGCAGCATTAGGAAGCTGTCCTGCAAAGTCTAATGATTTTTTATGGCAATCCTTTTCAAACATTTTTAATTTGTGGAACACTTTTGTTCCATCCTCGGGGCACACAAACATAATTTTGCCTGCAGGACCCAAGCAAGATTAGCAAGTGCCCTAGACATACCTTCAGATTTGTACCGTCTTGCTATTATCCTTTAGACCTCAAGCAGCCCCCTAAGATTTTGAATGGCAAATTCAATTATTACCATCTCAACACCATCCCTCTCAGAACCATCTGAAAAAAATGTCTATGTGGCCATAACACTTTTAAATATTAAACTGGTTTTGTCAAAGTTACCACCTAGATGCATTATTCCCACAACCAGTTATACTGTAAATACAGTAGTAAATTACTATTGATACTATTATATGTATGAATGTACTGTTCTTTGGTACAAAGTTAACCATGTTAGATGTAAATGTTTAAGTTCTGTTCCTTGTAAACCGCCTTGATTACCAGATAAGGCAGTATAAAATACTTTGAAATAAATAAATAAAATTTATGTACAATGAAGATGTGACTGCTTGGTCCCTCCCACTGGCAGAAAGAGAACCAAAACTGTAACCTGTGACTGCCTCATTTTGCTGGATTCAATCTTGCTTCTGAACATATGAGACCAGCAAGTCATGTAAGATGGAAGGGCTCCAAGCATTCAAACACCAGTCTGAAGCCAGTAGAGGATGCACACAAATAAGACTCCCCCATATGCCCTGGCTTATAAGTGAGGTTCATTACTGTTATCCCATGTGCAAAACTAATGCATTTGGAGAAATTGCCCCCATAAGAAGTGTTGATGTCCTGCCAATGAGAGGGGAGAGTTCTATTAGTAAGCAATCCGTAAACGTTGGTGGAGAGGAGGCTGGGAATCCAGTGTACTCTCCCCCTGAAAAATTGTTCCAGTCTGCTCTCTAACTATTCCTAAAATTGTATTCTTGCGGTTCTGCTACTACAAATCCGTTTCTGAGTTCAATAGAAAATCCTCAGAGCTGAACATAAGAACATAAGATATGCCATACTGGGTCAGACCAAGGTCCATCAAGCCCAGTATTCTGTTTCCAACAGTGGCCAATCTAGGTCATAAGTACCTAGCAGTTTCCCCAAAAGGCACAGGTTCCTCAAGGCTTGTATTGGGTCAAGCAGTGATATCCTGGGTTCCTTTTAATAATGGTTTATGGACCTTTCCTCCAGGAACTTGTCCAAACCTTTTTTAAACCCAGCTACACTAACAGCTTTTACTACATCTTCTGGTAACAAACTCCAGAGTTGATTACACGTTAAGTGAAAAAATATTTTCTCGTACTAGTCTTAAATAGGTTACCCTGTAGCTTCATTGCATGTCCCCTAGTCTTTTTATATTCTGAAGATGTAAACAATCGATCTACGTTTACCCATTCCACTCCATTCATTAATTTATAGACCTCTATCATATCTCCCCTCAGCCGTCTCTTTACCATGTTGAAGAGCCCTAACCTTTTTTAACCTCTCTTAATAGGAGTATCTTTCCATCCCCTTTACCATTTTGGTGGTTCTTCTTTGTACCTTTTCTAATAACACTCTATATTTTTTAAGATACGGCGACCAGAATTGCACACAATATTCAAGGTGCGGTTGCACCATGGAACAATACAGAGGCATTATAATATCCTTTGTTTTATTTTCCATTCCTTTCCTTATGATACCTAGCATTCTATTTGCTCTCTTGGCTGCCGCTGCACACTGGGTGGAGGGTTTTAACATGTTATCCACGAAGACGCCTAAATCTTTTTCCTGGGTGGTGGTTCCCAATGTGGAACCTTGCATCATGTAACCATAGTTTGAGTTATTCTTTCTTAGGTGCATAACTTTGCACTTGTCCACATTAAATTTCATCTGCCATTTGGATGCCCAGTCTTTCAATTTATCAAGATCCTCTTGCAATTTTCCACAATCTTCTTGGATTTTAACAACTTTAAATAGTTTTGTGTCATCTGCAAACTTGATAACCTCACTCGTTATTCCCTTTTCCAGGTCATTTATGAATATGTTAAAAAGCAGCGGACCCAGCATAGATCCCTGGGATACTCCACTATTCACTTTTTTCCATTGGGAATATTGCCCATTTAGCCCTACCCTCTGTTTCAATCTTGTAACCAGTTCCTGATCCACAATAGTACATCACCTTCTATCCCATGACTTTTTAGTTTTGCCAAAAGTCTCTGATGAGGGACCTTGTCAAAGGCTTTATGAAAGTCCAGATACACTATATCAATGAACTCACCTTTGTCTACTTGTTTATTCACACCTTCCTTGTCTTAAGCCATGTTGTCTGTCTCCCATTAAGCCATGACTATCTACATGCTGAGTAATTTTGTTCTTTATGATGGTTTCTACCATTTTCATGGTACTGACAACAGGTTCACTGGTCTGTAGTTTCCCGGATCACCCCTGGAACCCTTTTTAAAAATTGGCGTTACATTGGCGATCCTCCAATCTTCAGGTATTACAGATGATTTTAATGATAGTTCACAGATTACTAATAGCAGGTCTGAAATCTCATATTTCAGTTCTTTGAACACCCTTGGATGTATACCATCTGGTCCAGGTGATTTGCTACTCTTCAGTTTATCAAATAGTTCTAATACATCTTCCCGGTGTAGCGATATTTCTTTCAATTCTTCTGCAGCATCACCTTTAAATACCACTTCAGTCATGGGTAACATCCCTACATCTTCCTCAGTAAAGACTGAAGCAAAGAATTCATTCAGTCTCTCCACTATAGCCTTGTCCCCTCTTACTGCCCCTTTTACCCCTCTATCATCTAATGGTCCAACTGACTCTCTCACAGGTTTTTTGCTACGAATGTACTTGAAAAAGTCTTTATTATGCATTTTTGCTTCCACAGCAAGTTTCTTCTCAAATTCTCTCTTTGCCTGCTTTATCAATGCCTTGCATTTAACTCGCCAGTGCTTGTGCTGTTTCCAGTTTTTGTCATTTGGCTCTCTTTTCCATTTCCTGAAAGATGCTTTTTTGGCAACAACAGCCTCTCTGACCTCACCTTTAAACCATGCTGGCAGTTTTTTGGACTTCCTTCCACTTTTCTTAAAGTGTGGAATACAGCTGTTCTGGGCTTCCAAGACAGTATTTTTAAACAACATCCAAGCTTGATGTACTGTAAGTCTTTAACCTTTGCAACTGCTCCTTTTAATTTTTTCTTAATTATTTTCCTCATTTTATCATAGTCTCCCTTTTGAAAGTTAAAAGGTAGTAATGTGGATTTCCTTACCATTCCTCCTCCATTAATTAAATCAAATGCGATCATGCTATGATCACTATTGCCAAGTGGCCCCAACACCCTTATCTCTTATACCAGATCTGGTGTTCCACTTAGGACTAAGTCCAAAATGGCTTCCCCTCTGGTCGGTTCATGAACCAGCTGCTCCAAGAAGCAGTCATTTATTTCATCTAGAAAATTTATCTCCCTAGCATGTCCTGCCGTGACACTGACCCAGTCAATACCGGGGTAATTGAAATCACCCATTATTATTACCATTCTGTAACTTTTGTTAGCTTCCCTGATTTCTTTGAGCATTTCATCATCCATTTGTTCATTCTGGCCAGTCGGTCGATAGTACACCCCCACTGCCATCGCCTTCCCCTTTTTACAAGGAATTTCAATCCATAGAGATTCTACAGTGAATTTTGTTTCCTGTAGAACTTTAATCCTTTGTGACTCAATGCCTTCTCTAACATAGAGCGCAACCCTCCAGCAATTTGATCAGCTCTATCATTACGATATAGTTTATACCCAGGTATCACAGTGTCCCACTGGTTGTCCTCCTTCCACCATGTCTCTGAGATACCAATCATATCTAAATTCTCATTTAGTGCTATATATTCTAACTCTCCCATCTTATTTTTTAGACTTCTAGCATTTGAATACAAGCATTTTAGAGACTGTATTTTATTCATATTAATCTGGTTATCGGTAGGCAGGGGTAATTTGGAATCTTTAAGCTCTATCTGCTCTGTACTCAAGGGCATTTGAGCTACCTTTGTCTTTATTGGTACCTCTTTGCTGGATGTGCCCTAACTTCATTTTTTTGGTAGTATCCCTAAAGGATACATTGTTCCAAACTATGCGCTCTTGGGCGACTGTCGGCTTTCCCCTATTATCTAGTTTAAAAGCTGCTCTTTCTCCTTTTTAAAGGTTAATGCCAGCAGCCTGGTTCCATCCCGGTTAAGATGAAGCCCATCCCTTCAGAAGAGCCCCTCCTTTCCCCAGAATGTTCCCTAGTTCCTAACAAATCCAAAACCCTCATCCTTGCACCATTGTCTCATCCACGCATTGAGACTCTGGAGCTCTGCCTGCCTTTTACGTCCTGCATGTGGAACAGGAAGCATTTCGGAGAACGCTACCCTGGTAGCTGGTAGGTATGTCCTGCATATAAGACACTTATACACCAGAGAACCATCTGATTAGCTACGACAATCTAACTATTTCTAACATGTTAATTCTGTGTAGAAGATATGTTTCAGTTTATTTCAGGAAGCATGCAGCTACTACATTATACATTACAATTGCTACTTTGAAAATAATTTTTTTTCCAACATCTAGGATAGAAATGAAAGGGGCTGGAGCAAGAAGCAGATGTATGTGTTCAGGGGCACTGCCCAAATGAGATAGTGAAAGCACCTCATAAGCCACTGCCTAGCCATATCTCTGGCTGGCAGCACCAAAACACACCAAGGAATTACCAAGGCACACCAGCATGCCCCGGCACACTGGTTGAGAAGCACTGGTTAATGGTCTCATGGTGCAGGGAACATAAGTGCATGCATGGTTGTGCATCAAACATGTGTAGGAGTGTGTTGTTATGCAAATAACCTGACCACTGTGTCTTTCATCTGCCCCTGCTGGCTATGGCAGCTGTGCTGACTCAATGAGACTATCAACACATCTCCATGATCATGACAGAATGTGTTGGACTAGTTTCCCCAATGACATGTGCAGAGGATGCAAATAGTGGCAGTGCTGCCCAAGAGGGTAACGCTACATGCACTGGTGCCTGCATCCACAGTCATGTGCCCTAGCTCTCCTATACATGGTCCTGGGCAAAAGGAATGATCTGCAAGTTTGCACTGTCACTATCATCTTTCCCTCCACATTTACGCCGTCCAGCCTCAGACATCTTATCCATAGTGATGACTCTAAAGTTCTATATGTGTGTCATGAGGTTAGGGTGTGGGGGGGGGGGGCCTTGTTCCACTCAAATGTGGCTATGGTTTGCCTATTGTCAATCTCTTTACATATCAGATGACAAGCCCTACTATACAGTTCACCATGAAGCGTAGCAGGCAGCCAGCTTAGACTGCACATATGAGGAAGCATGTAGCCAATGTGTCCTATGTGTATGCTTGCAGCTCATTGCAAACTCTGGCAGCACAGATATTGTAACCACAGATGTGCACTCAGCCATGCTCTCTGTATATGCCATCTCTAGGGAAGACTGTGTGTGGAATCACAAGGCACTGTTGGGAGGTGAGCCATGTGTGACACAGGATAGATGTAAGCTGAGGCAGGAACATATTACTTACAGCCAGATCTGTGACTACACTTACATGTAGATGTCCCCTTCCCACACCTCTTGAGTTGAACTGGCTGTAAAGGCTTGTGTGCTGCCTCATGGCAGCCACAGAAGTGGGTTATTGAGTGTATGTGTATAATATCCTTGGTTTTAGTCTCCATTCCTTTCCTTATGATTCCCAACATTCTATTTTCTTTCTTAGCCACCACTGCACACTGAGCAGAGGGTTTCAATATTTTATCCATGAAGATGCCTAGATCTTTTTCCTGGGTGGTGGTTCCTAATGTGGAACCTTTCAGCGTGTAACCGTAATTTGGGTTGCTCTTCCCTATGTACATTACTTTGCATTTGACCACATTAAATTTCATCTGCTATTTGGATGTCCAGTCTTCCAGTTTATCAAGGTCCTCTTGCAATTGTTCACAAACCTCTTGTGTTTTAACAACTTTAAATAATCTTGTCTCATCTCACTCGTCTGATTACCTCACTCATTATTCCACTTTCCAGGTCATTTATGAATATGTTAAAAAGCAGTGGGCCCAGCACAGATCCCTGGGGTATCCACCTTTCTCCATTGAGAAAATTGGCCATTTAGCCCTACTCTCTGCTGTCTACCTTTTAACCAGTTCCTGGTCCACAGTAATATACTGCTTCCTATCCCATAACTTTTTAAGTGTGCCAAGAGTCTCTCATGCAGGACCTTGTCAATGGCTTTCTGAAAATCCAGATACACTAGCTCACCTTTATCTCCCTGTTTATGCACACCTTCAAAAAATACACCTACACTGGCTTCCCCTGCAATTTCGCATACGCTACAAAATCCTCACACTGGTTCACCAAGTCCTATACAACCGCACCCCCCAATATCTGGCAGACCTACTTCAATTTCATACTCCCACTCGCTCACTTCGTTCAATCCATATCAACCGCCTTCACCTCCCCTCACCATCACGTGCCCACCTACAATCCACACGCTCCTCTGCCTTCTTCTTTGTCGGCCCTGCTTATTGGAACTGTTTACCCCTTCCCCTCAGACTCGAACAACATTACCCCACTTTCAAAAGAGATCTAAAAACACACCTCTTCTCCACTGCTTTTGACCTCCCCTCCCCTTTTGTGTGAATTTTTCCCCTTCTCCTCTCTCTCACTCCTCTCTCTCCTTAGTCATGTCTATTTAAGTGTCTTGAGTGCTTTCCTGTCGCACTTTGCAACTTCCTTTCCTTCTCCGGCCCATTGGCCTTTCCTGTATATTGATTAATTTTGTAAACCGCCGTGCTCTAATTGGAACAGCGGTATATCAAGCTAATAAACATAAACATAAACACATGAACCAACTGCTCCAAGAAATGGTCATTTATTTCATCTAGAAACTTTGAGGTATGTTTACTAAAGGGCGGTAAGGAAGCAAGTGTGCCGTTAACACATGGTATTGGCACCTTTGTGCCCTTAATGCTGCATTAAGGGCCAACAATGCTGCAATAATGATCAACAGAAGGTCCAGCAGCATTAAGGGAAAAGGAGGTGGAGAGTGGGTGTTGACAGCAGGTGCTACATTACCGCCGGTTGCGCAATCGCGTGTTAGAGCCCTCGGCGCTGGGAACTCTAATGCCGAGTAAAACCATGCAGAAAGGGGCTATCGTGAGGGGAGAGAGCCTATTCCATTGTCTGCAATGTGACCAACACGCAGGGGAACCCAGAACAGTGATAGTAGTGCTCCATTAGCAGCAGCAACATAGTGCCCAAATATGAAAGGACACTATGTTGATGGTGTAAATGGGGCAAAGGAGGTGTCACATGGATAGTTCAGTGGGTGTTGCAGGTGTGCAAGGTTGATTAGGCAGCTGCCCAGGAGGCACATCTGTGATGTCCATGACAGTGGCAGCACACAGACATGTTGCTACTGTGGAAAAGGTGACGTGCAACCAGAGGCAGCCCAAGGGTCTCTGGTGCCCTAGGCCCAGACCCCAGAAGGCCGTCCAAAGCCGTCTTGGGAGGTGGAAGCTGGCAGCAGCAACACCTTTAAAAGGGGCAGCAAAAAGTAGCCACCCTTTAAAATACTGCCACTGTGGCTGGCTGCCTCCCTCTCCCAAGATGGAATTGGCAGCAGCTGTGGAAGGGGGCTGTGGCAGCAGCTGGGGGGGGGGGGCGGCACAGCCAGGTATGTGTGCTGCCCTCACCTGGATCTGCCACCCTAGGTGTCTGCCTAACACCCCTAGTGGACAGGCTGGCACTGTACCCCACCGCCACTGCCACTATGCTGCCATGTCAGCATGGTGTGAGGGTGGTGGCAGAGGGTACAGCGGCTTCCGCCTGCAGCAGAAAAAAGCTCTGTCCCGGCCCTGTGTGTTCAGTGCAATGTCACAGTTGCCAAAGTAATTTTGATGGTGAACATTTCAGCCACAGGGACAGCGGAGCACATGCTGATCCCTCCCCACCAAGGTTGGACGTAGCAGGATGCATGCCCACATCACCTGGTGGAGGGGGCAGGAGCAGCAAGGTGCGCACAATTGCATGGGTGCAACACCAGGGAGGCCTCCTGTAGCACTGAACTGGTGTGTGTGCCATGATGGCAGGGAGGGATGGATCGGCCGGCAGACTGGCCACAATGACCGTTGACCCATGGCACCAGTTTAGTTAACCATATGGATAGTTTGGGCTGTGGATCAGGATGCCCCCCACCCGCACATAGTCAGCAGATATGTTCATGTGGGGGGGGGGGAATAAGGCTGTCGCAGAAAGAATACTATTCAGTAGGAGAACAGGGCATGTCAGAGTTAAAATGCCCACCCAGCACAGTCACCTGCCATATAACGACACCACTACTACGACTATACATCGTTCATAAAGCACTACAAGGTGTATGTGGTGCTGTGAAAACACATATGGAGACATTCCCTTCCCGAATAGCTTACAATCAAGTGATGACAAACAGTACAATACATGAGAAATAAAGGTTCAATATGGAGAGGAGACACTAGGGAAACTAGAGATAATAATCCAATAGCAGCCCCAAAGAGGATGGATTTGCAGAGGAAGAGAGATGAGACGTGATTCAAGGATAGTGGATGCTTGCTCCAGGCATAAGGAGCAGCAAGGTGAAAGGATCAGAGTCTGGAGATAGTGGTAGACAAAAATGGCATAGAGAGGATGTAGCCAGAGGAGGAGCATCCATGGGAAGGGGTGTAGGGAGAGAGGTGAGAGGAAAGGTAATGTGGGGCAGTAGAGGGGATGCATTTATAGGTCAGCAAATGTTTGAGATGGATATAGAAATGGACAGGGAGGCAGTGAGGTGATATCAGAAAATGGTTATATAAGTGTATCGGGGTTGGCAGAGGAACATCTGATCTGAGTTCTGAAGAGATTGAAGGGGAGAGAGAGAACTCTGAGTGAGACCAGCAAGGAGGAGGATGCAGTGGCAAAATTGGAGTTAACTATAGAATGGACAACAGTTTTAGTTGAGTTTTCAGAGAGCAAGGGGCTCTGTGTGAACCAGTGTCCCATCCAAATGTAAGAACACAGTCACCAGCCATCAGAGGCACATGTGAATCCACATCAGCCAAGTCGGTCTGCAAGATGTGAGGTCATGCCATGGCTGCACCACAAGCACACAGCAGGTATGGGGACCATGGCCATTCTGCTAGTTCCACCATGGCATGCAATTTGTGTATGCCTGTCCCTCTGAGTGGACATATCCCATGTGTAAGACAGGAATGTCAGTTGCACCAGCAGCATAGACAGCCATTACAGCATACAGACAGAATAACACGTCTGCTTCCCACACCCGCCGAACACACCTTGTCAGACAGGTATGGCACAGAGCCTGCAGAGATCTCAGCAGACATAGGCAGACCCCTACTCAAGCCCGCATTCATCCTGACAATAACCACATCTACACTTATGGATTACTTAGCTCAAAAGGTAGCTCTGTGGCTAGACACACAAGTCTAGTGTGTATATGAGAGAAGAGTCACAGGTTCAAGGCCTTGCTGTGGATCAGATATTGCATGCCCTAGTGGGTTAACTTCATCCTATATTACAGGTACTGCACCATCATATGCAATATCCATCAAGGGTTCAGACACCCATCAGTTGTGCTGATAGGCTCCACTACCCATGGCTGGTTGGAAGGGCAGGCTGATAGCACCAGCACACTAAGTGGGCATTAACAATTACTGAGCATGCTAATAGTACCTGCACAATAAGCACATGTTAACAATGCTTGAGCAGATAAGGAGTGCAAAGTGGCAGGCAGGAATGCCAACCATCACCACTTTTGCACGGTGATGTGTGTGTGTCTCTCCAGAGAATTGTGTCCTTCCACAATGCACTGTGCATCACATTGCATAAGCTGTTCACAGCTTCAGTCTGGAAATGTGCATGATGAGGAGCAGAGGATTGTGAGTATGGCCTGACACAAAGCAGTTTGATCAGGATGTGCATCGGAGGTTAGGTCAATGGCTGAGGCCTCAAGTGCCTGTCTACCACGTGCATGGCCTGGGTGCCCACAGCATTTCATGCTGAGAGGGCACTATCACTCTGACCATACTGTGACCATGTCATAGAAACATGATGACAGAAAAAGACCACATGGCCCATCTAGTCTCTCCTTCCATATCAACCACTACAACGGTCTCCTTTTTTCCTTTAGAGATCCTCTGTGCTTGTCCCATGCTTCTTTGAATTCAGATACTGTCCTCATCTCTACCACCTCCACTGAGAGACTATTTCACGGGTCCACCACTCTTTCCGTAAAGAAATATTTCTGCATATCATTCCTGAATCTATCCCCTTTCACCCTCATGCCATGTCCCCTGATAGCAGAGCTTGCTTTCAATTGAAAGAGGCTCTCCTCCTGTGCATTTATGCCATGGAGGTATTTAAACGTCTCAATAATATCACCTCTATCCCACCTTTCCTCTAAGGTGTACATATTAAGATCCTTAAGTCTGTCCTCATATGCTTTGTAATGAAGACCACTAACCATTTCAGTAGCCACCCTCTGTACTGACTCCAGCCTGTTTATATTCTTTTGAAAGTGTGGTCTCCAGAACCGCACACAGTACTCCAAATGAGGTTGCATCAAAGACTTATACAGAGGCACTATCACCTCTTTTCTTCTGCTGGCCATTCCTCTCCCTAGACACCCAAGCATCCTTCTAGCTTTTGCTGTCACCTTTTCTACCTGTTTAGCTACTTTAAGATCATCAGACACAATCACGCCTAGGTCCCGCTCTTCGTTAGTGGACAAAAGTACTTCACCTCCTATACTATATTACTCCCTTGGATTGCTGTAGCCCAAATGCATGACCTTGTATTTTTTAAAATTAAATCTCAGCAGCCAAATTCTAGACCATTCTTCAAGCTTAGCTAGATCCCTCCTCATGTTATCTACACCTTCCTGGGTGTCTACTCTATTGCAGATTTTAGTATCATCCGCAAAGAGGCAAACATTACCCGACAGCCTTTCCGCTATATCACTAACAAAGATATTAAAAAGAATCAGACCAAGGACAGATCCCTGGGGCACACCACCGGTAACCTCCTTCTCCTCAGAGTGAGCTCCATTTACCTGTACCCTTTGTCACCTCCCACTCAACCAATTTCTAACCCAAGCAGTAACTTTAGGGTCCATTCCTAGGGTGCTCAGTTTGTTTATAAGTCGCCTGTGAGGATCAGTGTCATAGGTTTTATTGAAATCTAAATTCACCACATCTAGGGCACTATATAGCACTATGTATCCACATAGTGTTATATAGTGTCAAGCTGCAGTGATATGGGTGCTCTCCTTTCTTGGGAGCCCAATCACTGAGCCAACCTCTGGATGTCCATGCTGTTTATCCTGAGCTAGGGTATCTATGGTCGCAGTGTGTAATGACCAGCAGACTAGGGACAGTTGGTATGTGCATGGCTGAGACAACCCTGTGGTGGGCATCAAATGCAGACTGACTGTGCTTGATGTGGTGGATTGGTAGTCCCGGATGGTGAGGACAGCAGCTGTTCTTGACCTACTCATTATGATCTGGGCAGGCCCATCAGTCCGGTGACAGCAGCCCCACGCCAGTCTAGACAAACGTCACTGCATTCAGGCTCCTTGAAAATAACTGCCGCAACCCTGGGCACTGACATGAGATGTTATCAGAAGGTCCCTGGCCTACAGGAGCAGGATACAAGGCTCAGATATGACAGGTGACTCCAGCATGCTGCAATTGTGCAGAAAACCAGGTGACTAGCATCACACACCGGCACTGATATGGATCTGCAGCGGAACCCACAGAGTCCATCTCTAACAGTGCAAGCTCTGGAGACCAGGTGCTGTGTTCCCCTCCTCATCTTCAGGATAACTGCTGAAACCAGTCAGTAGCACGGTCTGCTGCTGTTATGTGCTTGTAGCACACAATGTCACTGTGTATTACTGAGTTGATGTGATGGATCACTGCATTCTCCATTTGGTGATCACTGCAGAAAACTGTTCTGCATGTTCAGTCCTTCATGAGTAATGGGGGCCTAACCTATACCGGCATACACAGCAGACGTTGCAGCCATAGTGGCGACTGTGATCACTGGGGCATAGCCCAGTACTTGCTTGTCTCTATGATGGTGGGAGACATGTGCATGGTCCCCCCGAGGAGCACAGGATGGTCTGCAATGGACCACATGGAGCATTACTGTGGTTTGCGTTCAGTGTATGTGCAGGTGTACCTATCCCACCATGTGCAGCAGGACACAGAGGACTGCACGCCATGCACATATGCTGCCCCTGGTGTTAGTGCCACACTGCGATGCAGTGGACCCGTGTGCATAACTGCTGTTTGCCATTGGGGGTACAGTGAACAGATGGGCTTCTTGACCTCACAAGGGAAGTAGTTTTCAGCAGTGTGTCTGTAGTGCTGCTACAGTTCTGTGTGTCCTGAGCAGTACGTACTGCATGTGTGCCAATGGAGGCAGCATCTAGGTGTGGTATACCATGGTCTTGGAATGTGCCAGCCATGTTTCATATTCTGGCGTCCACCCATTGCAACCAGAAATCTGCAGTCTCTTTGATTCCAGACATTGCTGTATAGAATAGTTTGGAGGTGTAGCCTCATGATTAGAGCACTGTCTCTGTAATCAAGGGACATGGGTTTGATTCCCACTTGTTCTCTGTGTGCTACTCAGTTCATTAACAGGCCAGGGTCTACTGTGACTGGCTGACACACATTCTTATGCTTTGTTCTGTGTTCCGACCACAATGTCGGTCTGTGAACATGCAATTCAAAATCATGCCATTCTGAGAGCATGACTTTCTTGGCTCTGCTGCAGCCCATTGCAAGGGGTCAGACATGTTCATCTTGCAGATGTCTGCCACCTTACTGGAGGCATAGCCTAATGGTCAGGGCACTCGTTTGGGAACCAAGATACCAGGGTTCAGTGCCCACTAGCACTCCTTGTGTGACTGGTGAGAGTTTTACTGATGTTTTGTATGTATGGCACAGCCTTCATAGGGTGACTTCTACTCCTTGTGACCTTGGACAGGTCACTTAACCCTCCATTGCCTCAGCAAACTGCAGGTTCTCACAATCCCTGTTTTTATCATACATTACCAAGGTTTAGGTACAATGTACACAGCTTTGACTGCACTGATAACAGTGGTATAATAAAAGTCAATTAAATGCATATAGATATAACCTACTTGAGAAACATGAGTCAGGCATTACATCATGACTGTGACTGAGCAGCTTTGGCTCCATTACATCTCTGCATTACATGCAGACACATCCTATCCCTTGGATGGCCACCAGCAGGGATCATCACACGTCCCTACTGCCCCATATGGCTAGTATGAGCAACTCCTGTCAAATTATTGTATGCACATTTGTCTGGTGAGTTGTATGGTGGCTGGGAGGCTGGGACAGGTGTGAGACCAACATTTCTGGTATCAAACCTTCTATGTGGCACTGGCACACATTTTTCCCACACAGTACAACTGCATTGGGAATGGCACCTCATGTACATTGGTGCTGCAAGCCTATACCACACTCTCATCTACCACCATCCTTCCTTCAGCCCATCCATCAGCCTCTGCCAGCTATGTGCAGTCATGTATTCTTCTGCAAACTGCTACACCATGGCCCACATAGGTACTCTTTTCCGCATTTCAGTTTTTCATGCACACCTCTCCTGTGCCTGATCTGCATGTCGGCACTCCTGCTCTGTCATCCTTTTGTTGCACACATCGTGGCAATCTTGACTCCCTGAGGAATGCATCTTCTCCATCCTATGCCACACACTTGCATTACAGCAGTTTACATGGGCACCCAACAGTGAATCAGTACAGCTGCCTCCCACATACTCATCACACTTACTGACTGCCATGTAGGATGCCCACGGATCTGTCTGATCCATCAGCTCCCACATGTCCTTCCTTAATTCACCTTTACATTGCCTTTCGCTAGAGCTCCCTTATCCAGCGTTACAGTGGCAGTCATCTTCAGGCATTAAGGTGCATGCTTGCCAGCTTAACACTCGTTCTCCTGTTAGCACACTTTAATTGGGCTATTGAGCCCTTACCACCGGAATGCCTCCTACCCGCCTAGAGCCTTTATCGCATGGAAAACCCATTATCGCTGCCATTAACGCTCGAATATCCGTGGCTCCCTTAGTGCCCTTTAGTAAACATTTCCTTTATATCCCTAGAATGTCCTGCTGTGACATTGACCCAGTCGATACTGAAATCACCCATTATTACTGTGTTGTAACTTTTGCTAACTTCCTTGATTTCTTTTAGCATTTCATCATCCATCTGTTCATTCTGGCCAGGCAGACAGTAGTACACCCCCACTGCCATTGCCTTCCCCTTTTTATATGGAATTTCTATTCATAGAGATTCTACAGTGTATTTTCAGCACAACCAAGTTGATCTACCCTATCATTGCGATATAGTTTGTACCCAGGTATCACAGTATCCCATTGGTTGTTTATTTCCACCAGGTCTGAGATGCCAATTACATCTAACTTTTCATTTAGTGCTATATATTCTAACTCTCCCTTCTTATTTTTTAGACTTCTAGCATTTGCATATAGGCATTTTAGAGGTTGCATTTCGTTCATATTCACAATAAGGTTTTAGTTGACAGGAGTAATTTGGAATTTGGAATTTGCTCTGTACTTAAAGGCATCTGGGTTACTTTAATCTTTATTGGAACCTCTCTATTGGGATGCCCTAACTTCCCTCTTTTGCTAGTATCCTTCAAGGCTACATTCTTCCAAACCATGCGCTCTTTGGCGACTGTCAGCTTTCCCCTATTATCTAGGTTAAAAGCTGCTCTATCTCCTTTTTAAAGGTTAATGCCAGCGGCCTAGTTCCACCCCAGTTAACCAACATTCCTGTGTAGTAGCAATTAACTTATGCAAAAGGTTCCTCCAGAGGCTGAAAAGAGAGACAACTGGAGAAACTATTTCTATGCTAAATTTGCTTTAAATTAAGGAGAACCAGTACGGCTTTAAAAATTACTTTTATTTACATTTCAAAACAATAAATATGAGAATATCGTCATTAAATGGAGAAATAAATACTTTGATAAATATTGGTTAAATATATTGTATACTGTATAGTGCACAGCTATATTTGCTTTCCTTTTTTACTGTAGGTACTAGTACTCTGCTAAGAAAATGTTTCTGTTTACTACAGATCTCCAAAGCACCACTAACGGGTAAGTTTCATCAGTTTACACTAGTTTTTGGTTTAATGTTTCTTACAGTACTTTTCTTCACATTGTATTATCCCTTTAAGTTTCCTCTTTTTGCAGACTCAAGAATGTCAAAAGAATTTCAAGAGAACATACCTCTCTGACTTTTAGATAAGCATTACCCAAAATTTGAAAATCCTCTCTACTAGCAAAAACAAATATTTAAGAGTTCAAGTCTCTCCTCAGACTTTTGGTCAGTGCAATAAATGGCACAGTGCTTTACTGCAGCAGTTTCCTTAGGATTTTCCCATTCTAGTATTGCTCCCGATGCAAAAAGTCTTCTTGCATTGGTAAAACTCGAGCAAAGCCACTGCACAAAGTTCATGCAAACAGCTGAATACGACATTGCTCTCAGTGTGAAAGAAGTGCACTGAAACAGCAGTTTTTACTCTTAATAGTGAATTTTTATGCCATCTTAGGGCTGGCATAAAGATACACCCAGAAACTTAAGAGTCATCTGATGTGAAGTGCGGCACTTAACTTCAAATGACCTAAAATCTTTGGTGCCAAGCTTGGTCCTGGTCCACCACTCTAGCACTCCTCACTGCACTTCCCAACACCACAAACTCCCTCCCTAAACCTTCCAACCCTCCAAAACTCCCTAGTGGCCCCTGAACTGCTGACCCATCACCCCTACTCTGAAGATTTGCATGGTGGCCCAAGAGGGCCCCCTGACCGCCTAAAATATGTATTTGTTGGTCTGTAGATCCCCATAGCCTCCTCCAATCTCCATGACATGGCTCATGGCAGCACCCATGGCCTCCAGGTGCATGTAGTCACTGCTACATCCCCCCTGCACAAGGGTCAGGCAGGGCCGGCCCGTCCATTGAGCAAAAATGTTTTTTGCACAGGGCCCCGCGCAAAGAACATTCTGCTTATTTAAAAAAAAAAAAAAGCTGGCTGCTGCCGCTGCTGCCACAGCAGCAGCAAAATGGAGTGTCCCACGGGGCCCCCTCTGCTCGGCTGAGCCCCTCTGCACCGGCTTTCAGATACGCGAAGGGAGAGTGTCTCCCTCGCGTCTCTGTTAAGCCTGCAGGGGCTGATGGGAAATTTCCCATCTGCCCTTGCGGGCTTAACAGAGACGCGAGGGAGACACTCTCCCTTCACATATCTGAAAGCTGGCGCAGAGGGGCTCAGCCAGGCCGGGAGAACTCAGCCGGGTAGAGGGGGCCCCGCGGACACTCCATTCTGCTGCTGCCGCGGCGGCAGCAGCAGCAGCAGCCAGCTTTTTTTTTTTTTTTTACATGAGCCAATGGGGGGGGGGGGTTAGGACTGCTAATGGGCTATGGGGGGGGGTAGTACTTGACTTGAGGTGGGCTGTGGGCTGTTGGGGGGGTTAGGACTGGTAATGGGCTATGGGGTGGTTAAGACTGGTAATGGGCTGTGGGCTGCTGGGGGCTGTCTGGAAATGGGGTGATGGGGGATTAGGACTGGTAATGGGCTATGGTGGGGTTAGGACTGCTAATGGGCTATGGGGGGGATAGGACTGGAAATGGGCTGATGGGGAGGGGTTCGGACTTGAGGTGGGCTGATGGGGTTAGGACTGGTAATGGGCTGTGGGCTGTTGGGGGGTTAGGACTGGTAATGGGCTATGGGGAGGTTAAGACTGGTAATGGGCTGTGGGCTGATGGGGGCTGTCTAGAAATGGGGTGATGGGGGTTAGAACTGGTAATGGGCTATGGGGGGTTAGGACTGATAATGGGCTATGGGAGGGCTAGGACAGGAAATGGGCTGATGGGGAGGGGTTAGGACTTGAGGTGGGTTGATGGGGTTAGGACTGGTAATGGGCTGTGGGCTGTTGGGGGGGGTAGGACTGGCAATGGGCTATGGGGGGCTGACTGGAAATGGGTTATAGGGGGGCTTAAACTGAAAATGGGGTGATGGGGGGTTAGGACTGGAAGTGGGTTGATGGGGGGCTAGGACTGGTAAGGGGTTGGGGGGTTGCTAGGACTGGAAATGGGCTGAGTGGAAGGGGAGGCTTGAACTGCAAATAGCTGATGGAGACGGGGCTTGGAATGGAAATGGGCTGTGAGGGAAGGGAGCTAGGACTGAAAATGGGCTGATGGAGCAGCTAGGATAGGACTGGAAATGGGCTGTTGGGGGGAGCTAAGATTGGAAATGGGCTGTGGTGGGGGCTTGAATTGAAATGGACTCATGGAGGGGCTAGAACTGGAAGTAGGCTCAGGGGGGGGCTTGGACTGGAATTGGGCTGAGTGGAGGGGAGATAGGATTTGACATGGGCTGATGGTGGGGCTAGGAAATGACTAGAAATGGGCTGATGGGGGGCTAGGATTGGAAATGAGCTGATGAAGGGACTCGGACTGGAAATGGATGGGGGGCTAGGACTGGAAATGGGCTGATGCAGGGACTAGAAGGGAATGGATGCTGGGTGAGGCTGGAACTAGAAGGGAGCTGATGTTGGGGAAGGATTAGAATGGGATGGGGCTGGGAGAGTAAAATGGAGAGGGGAAAAATATTTTGTGTGGGAGGGATGAAAAATCTACAACTGGCCGGGTATTGGGAGAGTAAGTCGGGATTGAGGATGGAGGGGTAAAATTTGTGTGGATGAAATAGGAATGAGGAAAGAGCAAAAGGAGAAAGATTAGTATGTTAAAGCAGATGTAGAGAGAGAGAATGGAAAAAAAAACTAGAAGAGAGAAGAAAGGACAAATGGACAGCAGACGATGGAGAGTTAGCAGAAAACATGAAGAAACCAGAAGAAAGTTGCTGGAGCAATTGCAACTGAACAAAAATTCACAAAAGGTAGAAAGATATCTCTTTATTTTGAATTTATTAACTGGAATATGAAAGCTCTGGGAAATGTGCATCATTAACGTCTGCGCTTTGTTTGGTACAAGAGGAAATTAATTTATAGTTTTATTTCTACAGTGTTGTTGTACATTCCAAGTTTGGCTTTTGGGGTTCCCAGTTTAATTTTTGCCTTCCTGTTTCTAAATTGTGATTCCTTGTTTGGTGATGGTCTATGTTCTGCATGTGTAAGTGAGCTGAGGTATTCTGTTTATGTATTTCCTATTTGACATTGCCACTTGTTCTCTTTCCCCAATATTCTCTGAAATGTATTGGTTTAATATTTGCAGTGTTGCCTTTTGATAGGTAGGGTATGGTGCTTTGTGAGTCCTGGTAATGCTGTCAGGATACGGTGGGTTTGCTATGGGTTCTAAATGGGCAGTGTTTGTAGTAGTTCCTAATGTGCCTGGCGGTTGGCACTGGATTATAGTAATGTAGAAATCTTTTAGTCTTTCTTTATCCATACACTCATTAAGAGACATGTTTACTAAAAGTTAGTGTATGGTAACATTATGCAAATATTTATGCAAATAAGGCCACTTATGCAAAATGAGGCCCCGCACCGAGTCTCCGCACATGGCCCCGCACCCCCCTTGGGCCACCCCTGGGGTCAGGGATCAGGCAGCTACTATGCTGGCACACTGCCATTTAACCATGAAGTGCCCCTTCCCCCACTGTACTCTTCTGGCTCCTCTGAGGCAAGTACTGAATGCAGCATAGAGCACAGACCCTATCTTTTGACACCTTCACAGCACACAACACCAGCAGCTCTCTGAGACCTATCGAATACATATGCAGGTGTGAACAGCAGTCCGTCAGGACAGTTTTTGATGTTTCCATGGATGTTTGTCCACAGACCTTCAGGCCCTAGTATTGAGGTTTTTGGGCTGGTGTGTCCTAACACTATGCCAGTTCTATCATGCAGCACCCACAAAACGATGGCCTAGGCGTTCACCTTGGTATTCAGCTCCCATCTCCTATTGACTCTATATTGTTTCAGTGTGTTAGCTCTGCTCCTGCTATTCCTATTTCTTAACACTCATATATGAACCACACGTCCAAACTGCGCAATTGGGGCTCAGGAGAGTGGTGTGTACAGTTAGCACCTGGTTAGAGGTAGGCATTAGCTGCCCTCACACTAGAGGAGTCAATTCACATCTAACGCATGAGCAGCGTGCCTGCCACTGGCGCACACTGTGTCATCGCCCAGTCACCTCCCTCACCCCGCCTACTCGCATGTTGCTCCAGTAGCATGGGATTTTTAGCTCAGTGACATTTGCTCCATGCGCTCCTTGCTACCACTTGGCCAAAACACGCACCAACCGAGCGTAAAACCTCATGCTAATGTAGAGCACATTTTAGTAAACATGCCCCTTAATTTGTATTTTGATATTTGAACACTCTTGGGTCTAGCTCTGAGAGCCTATTTTGTAACTACACATAAGTCCCAATTTTGCCTTTATAAAATAAGTTCAAATTAGGCACCTTTTTGGACTTTTCCCATAGGTGCTCTGTTATAACTAAAAAGAGAACATAACAGATGCGTAACTTTGGGCACTTTTCCAGTTGATTCATTCTGATTTTTTTTAAATTGTTAATATGATTGAGAAAAGGCTAGTGACTCATTAGACTTTGAATTAGTCAGATAACTACGTCCATGGTTAAACAAATACTTGGATTCTTCTAACCTCTCAGCTTGTGATTGATTTTTCCATTCCATTTTAACCATTCGATATAACCCTTTGTCTAAACAATTTTTCTACTTTCTAAAACCATGGACTGTGGTAAGCAACTATCTGAGCATTTCAAAATGAAGATTATTCACACTGACAAAACAGGGGAAAGCTGTAAAAAAAATCTATAAATATTTCCTGCTAGTAATTTCAACAGTCAGAAGCATTGTTAAGAAATGGAAGTTTCATGGAATTGTTGAGATCAAGGCAGTTTTTAGACAACCAAGAAAAATCTCTGATGAGACTTCCCAAATACTGATCAGATCTGCAAAACAGAACCCACATCTAACTGCAAATGACCTATTGAAAAGTTTAGATGACACTAGAAGAGCTGTTTATAGAGCCACAGCAAAATATTGCTTACACAGCAATGATCTGCATGGGAGAGTTGCCAGAAGGACACCTTTTCTACAGCCTCCTTGCATAGGGTTAGCAGCTTTTTGGAGAGCAAATCTGGGACACCTGGGCAAGGCTGAGCTAGACTGGGCTAGGAAGGGCGGGGCACTCCCTCAGGCATTTTTCCTCATATATTCCAAAATAACCAGTCTAGGCGGCATTCAATAATTTAAAAAAGACACTGACAGCCCTTCTTAAGTTATAAGCACACATACATACATACTTAAACTTTATTTTACACATATAAAGACACTTTTAACAAAGGACGTCCAAGTGCAATCTGGGGCATCCAAGCCAGAATATCCAGAAAAAAGGCAAGTACATCCAAGTTCAGGCACGAGTTCACAAATATGGACTTCTGTGGAACCATCTATGTAGACATCCCCAATATAGCATTTAATACCATGGACAACTAAGAGACATGCAGCGGCGGTACAAATATAAAAGACTCCTATTAAATACAGAAAAAATAACATTGCAATTGTGGATCATACTAAGGAGGGTGCAGTGCCATCTTATCTTTACCAGACAGATGTTTTAGGACCCAAACAAGCAGTTTCCTAATGCTTAGTTGTGCCTGAAGCAGGTCTAAAGTTGAACAAGGTCACAGACGTCCCAAAGGTTTCTAAAATTGATAGGGGCCTTCTATGCCCATCACCCTGCCCCAGACATGCTTCTGCTATACCCCCAACCTACTTGGATATCCCCACAGTGGCGATTTCTTAAAAAGCCAATTGTAAAATGGCTCTGGGGACGTCTCAGTGAGTTGGACAGCCACATGCACTTTTTTGGATGTTCAAATTATGTCTAAGCCTAGGATTACCAGATTTTTGCAGAGCAACTCTGGGATACCTGTGCAGGGCTGAGCGGGGCTGGGCTGAGCGGGGCAGGGCTGAGCGGGGCTGGGCTGAGCGGGGCAGGGCTGAGCTGGGCTGGGCTGAGCGGGGCAGGGCTGAGCGGGGCAGGGCTGAGCTGGGCTGGGCTGAGCGGGGCAGGGCTGAGCAGGGCTGGGCTGAGCGGGGCTGGGCTGAGCGGGGCAGGGCTGAGCGGGGCTGGGCTGAGCGGGCAGGGGTTCTCCCTCCTTGGGTGTATTTTCCCCAGCCTAGGTATTTTTTTTAAATTGACCAGTCTAGATAGCATTCAGTAATTGAGAAGAGTTGCTATTGTCCTTTTTAACATTTTGAAGTTATAAGCAAACATACATATATATATGTTTAAACTTTATTTTATACATGTAGAGAAATATTCTACACATTTCTAAAATTCCCATTCTTTTTTCAGAAAATAATTACATTGTGCATCTTCTCCTACCTGGACTGAGAAGACTGCATTAGAGGGTTATGCAGGAGAAGCAAAGTTCTTTGCCTCTGTCCCCATTGAAATCATCAAAAACACAACAAGGAGCGGGGGAATAAGATTCGAAACAATAGATTTTATTAAGCCCAATACAGCCATGTTTTGGCAGCAGGTGTTACCTCCTAAGACTCTTATGATTATTTGATTTTATTTTAAGCCTTTGATTATTATTATAATCATGCCGAAACATGGCCATGTTGGGCTTAATAAATCTGTTGTTTCAATTTTAATCCCCCACTCCTCATTTTACTTTTGCTTTTCGTGGGGGCATCCCTGGCGACAGGAGGTGGTTATAGCCCATGGAGTCTGGGACTCTTCCTCCAAATAGGGGACAATCCACAAACATTGGGGACATCTGATAACCTTATCATTGCAAAACTCATCATTTAAAGTATGCAAAAGAAAGCCTTGATAAGCCTAAAACCTTTTGGAACAATACTATTTTTTTATACCACTTTATCATTTCAGTCACAGTAGTTTATATTATAATGTACATTAAATAGGGACATTGATTTTTCTGAGGCAATGGAGAGTTAAGTGATTTGCCCAAGGCCACAAGGAGTGCTAGAGGGAATTGAATGCTGGTCTCTTGGTTCGCAAGCCAGTACTCTAACCATTAGGTTACTCCTCCACTCCACTTAGTTGGACTGATGAACTGTTTGGCCACAAACAAGTTGGGAATGAAAGGGGATGTGCTGTTGCTAAGAGATTTCAACCTGCCAGATGTGGATTGGGATATCCTATCTACAGAATCAGAAAGAAGTAGAGAGATTGTGGATACATTCAAGACACTCTGCTCAGATAAATGGTGAAGGCACCCAAGCAAGAAGAGATGATATTGGATCTGGTACTCACAAATAGAGACAGTAAGTGACATTTTAAAAGGACCATCTAAAAACCAGGGAAATGGCAGCAATGCCTTCTGAAATCACTCCATCTCCACCCCAAAAAAAGAACATCCCATTAAGTGTATCTGGAGATGGGCCCTGCGCAGATAGAAAGGCTGGGTACGTGCTCAGGTGTAGGCCATTTTATAGATATGGACCTCTCCAAAGTACATGTCCACAGAGCCAGATACTTGGACACTCCAGCCTGGGTGGGTCTAAAGGGAAGCATCTACATTATGAGACTAGCATTTCAGATAATCAAATGTGTGACAGTGGGCCAGTAATATGCTTGGAGTATGTATTTATGGGTAAATTTTATTTTCCAAGGACCATTGACCACTGCACTGTATGTGCCTTTTGCCCTCCCCCCTGGAAGCATTTCAGCCATGAAACAATCAATGTTTTGCACCATATTCATGGTCAGGAGCATGTATCGGCACATGGGAGCCTTAACAACTAAGGCCTAATGTGCTTGTGTCACTCTGAGATCAAACTGTGATGTGCAACTCCTTTGGTCTACCCAGGACATGCCTCCACTACGTTCCCATACTACCTAGGCATTCTTGCACTGGTGACGTCTATATAACCACTTTCTAAAATGGCTCTGGGGACATCTCCATGATTTGGATGTCTATGTGACAATTTTCAGAAATCCAGCTCATGAATGTATGTCATTGAATCAATGCTGACTCCTGCTAACCCAGCAGTCCCTGGGTTTTCTTGGCAAGCTATGACTAGAAGCAGATTGCCAGACCTTTCATCCAAGGTAATGGAAGGTAAAGTGACCTGCCCAAGGTCACAAGAGGTGCCAGTGGGAATAAAACTCTAGTCTCACGGTCACTAGGCTACTCCTTCACTCTAATTCATGAATAGAGTTTCTAAAATGACCCCAGTATATCTAATATCTGGTTAGATGCCCCCTGGGTAGCAGTGTTCATTACACATTATAGTTTGATATGAGTTAAAGCAGTGTTCGGATACCCAAAACTCAAAGTATCTGAAGGAGTTGCTGGCAGGCTTGGAGGAGATAAAGGAATTAGAAAGGTAGTAGGCCAAACTGAAAGCAATTATAAAAGTAGCAATTGATCTTTACATAAGGCAAATTTTCTTGGAACCTAGGAGCCAGCCTAAAACTTTAGGAGCCGGCCGCCAGGATCTTGTTCAGAGTGCCCCCCTCCCCCAAAGATGTATCACAGCTCCTTTTTTAATGGCCTGGTGCACTGCTTTCTTATTTTCTATAGGAAAAGAGCATTTAATAAATCAGTCTCCTCCCCCTCCCATCAACCCCAGTGAATACATTGTCAACAGCATACTGTATTAGTGACCCTTTATAGCTGCATCTGAGTAGGGCTAGTGCAAGAACTGGAGGTGTCCTAGGCAGGCTCTCCATTCTGCTGTCCCTCGTGGCTCTCCGAGACCTGCAGTGGACCTCAAACTGCGATGCAGCACTTATCTGCCCATGCAGGTGCTTTGTCATGGTTTCCTTTACTTTTGTATCTTCCGCTTTTGTCCCCCTCTGGAACTCTGTGCCGGAGGGGAGCAGATGTGGAAGATACAAAAGTAAAGGAAACCACAATGGAGCACTGGAATGGGCAAGTAAGTGCTGTGTTGTGGTTTAGGATCCATTGCCATCTCTGCAGGCCCCAGAAAGGGGCAGCAGTGGCAGCAATGGGTGCTTCCAGATGGCTGGTGTTTTAGGCAAAAATAGCAGCTGTCCGAGGGCAGATCACTAATCAAATCAACAAAGACTACCCTCAATACTAGATTTACTCCAACAACTATTATCGCTAATTTTCAGTAGTTAATTCCACACAACTCTAACAAGGCAATATTGACTTCAGAATGGCTAGAACCCTACATGTAGTGAATTAATCACTATAGGGAATAGCTGACGCATGCATCACAGGTCAAATAGCCACTACACTCACCCCAAGTTTTTCAATTTTTATTAATCTTAAACCACAAAATTACCTAGGGGAACACACTATAACAACACATATTACAACTAAAAAACACATACACACTTCAATCACGACATTCAAACCATATCAAAAAGCGTCATATTAAAAACCAGCAATTGAGCATCACTGGAACAGAATATACCCCCCTACAAAAGGAAGGAGAAAAGAAATAAGCTTCTATAAATAAGACAAACCATAACAGGTCTTTAAAATACTTATCTCAGAGATCTTTTAAGCTGTTCGTCCCCTGGTGCTCAATCGCTACGCTGTAGATTTGCAATACCGGAAAACATCCAGTTAAATGAAACAGAGGAACATTCAAAAAATAGCCAAGATCAAAAGATTTTACAATCAAAGCCCTACGAAAGCTCTCGTTTCGCCAAAAAAGGCTTTGTCAGGGGAAAATTCCATAACTCCGTAATAAGGTAATACTTTCAATCTCTCCGCTTCTGGAAACCATAGCGTCTGACGCACTTTAACTCTAACTTTACACCAATCACAACAAGTCACTAACCACACAAAAAAGGGGGGGAAGGGAGGAGCTCCACAATCACATCGAACTGAAATAGCAAAAAACTAAATACCTAATTTCCCCTATTAGAAAAACAGGGACCATTCGATTTTATCATTAAGTCCATGAGGATGTAAAGTATTCAGTGAATATATCCAACGTTGCTCCTTCTGCAGCAATAGCTTATTCCGATCGCCGCGTTGAATACTTAAAGGAACATGTTCCAGTACAGTACAGTGAAGATCTTCAAAGCGGTGCTCAAAATCTATACAATGTTGTACTAATGGTGTATCAACACGGGACTTATGGAGACTATATTTATGTTCAGCAAGCCGAGTCCGTAATGGCTGAGCAGTCTTCCCAACATACAATAATGAACAGTAACACCATAGTCCATATATAACATAAGTAGTGGTACAAGTAGTCACACTCCGCAATCGTTGAACTCTGCTCCTATATTTTTCACACAGCTCATTAGCCATAATACTGCAGAAGGAGCAACGCTGACACGCCACATGGCCAAAAAGCAAGGTAGATGTAGTATCTCGTCGTGGTACTGTAGGGCATAAATAGTCTCTTAAATTACATCCGCGACTATAGGACATACGTAACGTATACCCTGAAAGTTTAGGATGTGTATCAATTAATGTCCACCTTTTACGTAAGACAGATGCTATACGACGTGACAAACTTGAATGAGGTAGTACACAAGTCACTACCAATCCAGAATCTGCTGATGCAGGATGAGAATAAAGAAGCCACTCACGATGATTGTATGTCGCTCGCTTGTAGGCCCTTGACAAAATCGAATCAGGATAACTACGATCTTCAAATTTACGTCGCATATTTTTTGCCTGTAGCTTAAACTCAGATAGACTTGAGCACACACGTCGACAGCGCAAGAACTGTGAATAAGGTAAACTACAGCGAAGGTGATATGGATGAAAACTATCAAAATGGTGGATCTCAATGTGGAACCTTGCATCGTGTAACCATAGTGTGGGTTGTTCTTTCCTAGGTGCATAACTTTACACTTGTCCATATTAAATTTCATCTGCCATTTGGATGCCCAGTCTTCCAATTTATCCAGATCCTCCTGCAGTTTTCCACAGTCCTCTTGGGTTTTAACAACTTTAAACAGTTTTGTATCGTCTGCAAATTTGATAACCTCACTAGTTATTCCCTTTTCTAGGTCATTTATGAATATGTCAAAAAGTAGCGGACCCAGTACAGATCCCTGGGGTACTCCACTATTCACCTTTTTCCATTGGGAATATTGGCCATTTAGCCCTACCCTCTGTTTTCTATCTTTTAACCAGTTCCCGATCCACAATAGTACACTGCCTCCTATCCCATGACTTTTTAGTTTTGCCAAAAGTCTCTGATGAGGGACCTTATCAAAGGCTTTCTGAAAGTCCAGATACACTATATCAACCGACTCACCTTTGTCTACCTGTTTATTCACGCCTTCAAAAAAACATATCAGATTAGTAAAACAAGATCTTTCTTGTCTAAAGCCATGTTGGCTGTCTCCCATTAGGCCATGACTATCTACATGCTCTGTAATTTTGTTCTTTATGATGGTTTCTACCATTTTCCCCAGTACTGACGTCAGGCTCACCGGTCTGTAATTTCCCGGATCACTCCTGGAACCCTTTTTAAAAATTGGCGTTACATTGGCGACCCTCCAATCTTCAGGTATTAACAGATGATTTTAATGAAAATTCACAGATTACCAATAGCAGGTCTGCAATCTCATATTTCAGTTCTTTCAACACTCTTGGATGTATACCATCTGGTCCAGGTGATTTGCTGCTATTCAGTTTATCAAATAGTTGTAATACATCTTCCCGGTGTAGTGATATTTCTCTCAATTCCTCTGCAGTATCACCTTTAAATACCACTTCAGTCTTGGGTAACATCCCTACATCTTCCTCAATAAAGACCGAAGCAAAGAATTTATTCAGTCTCTCCGCTATAGCCTTGTCTCCTCTTACTGCCCCTTTTACCCCTCTATCATCTAACGGTCCAATTGACTCTCTCACAGGCCTTTTGCTACGAATGTACTTGAAAAAGTCTTTATTTTGTGTTTTTGCTTCCGTAGCAAGTTCCTTCTCAAATTCTCGCTTTGCCTACCTTACCAATGCTTTGCATTTAACTTGTCAGTGCTTGTGCTGTTTCCAGTTTTCGTCGTTTGGCTCTTTTTTCCATTTCCTGAAAGATGCTTTTTTCGCAGCAACAGCCTCTCTGACCTCACCTTTAAACCATGCTGGCAGTTTTTTGGACTTTCTTCCACTTTTCTTAATGCGTGGAATACAGCTGGTCTGGGCTTCGAGGATAGTATTTTTAAATAACACCCAAGCTTGCTGTAAGTCTTTAACCTTTGCAACCGCTCCTTTTAGTTTTTTCTTAACTATATTCCTCATTTTATCAGTCTCCCTTTCGAAAGTTAAAAGGTAGTACTGTGGATTTCTTTACTATCCCTCCTCCACTAATTAAATCAACACGATCATGCTATGATCACTATTGCCAAGTGGTCCCAACACCCTTATTTCTTGCACCAGATCTGGTGTTCCACTAAGGACTAGGTCCAGTATGGCTTCCCCTCTGGTTGATTCATGAACCAGCTGCTCCAAGAAGCAGTCATTTATTTCATCTAGGAACTTTATCTCCCTATCATGTCCTGCCATGACACTGACCCAGTCGATACCAGGGTAATTGAAATCACCCATTATTACTACTCTGCTGTGACTTTTGTTAGCTTCCTTGATTTCTTTGAGCATTTCATCATCCATTTGTTCATTCTGGCCAGGCAGTCGATAGTACACCCCCACTGCCATCACCTTCCCCTTCATACATAGAATTTCAATCCATAGAGATTCTACATCAAATTTTGTTTCCTGCAAAACTTTAATCCTTTCTGACTCAATGCCCTCTCTAACATAGAGCGCAACCCCTCCACCAATTTGATCAGTTCTATCATTACGATATAGTTTGTATCCAGGTATCACAGTGTCCCAATGGTTATCCTCCTTTCACCATGTCTCTGAGATTGCAATCATATCTAACCTCTCATTTAGTGCTATATATTCTAACTCTCCCATCTTATTGTTTAGACTTCTAGCATTTGCATATAAGCATTTTAGAGACTGTATTTTATTAGTATTAATCTGGCTATTGGTAGGCATGGATAATTTGGAATCCTTACGCTCTGTCTGCACCGTACTCAAGGGCATTTGGGCTACTATACTCTTTTTTGGAACCTCACTGCTTTTGGTAGTATCCTTCAAGGATACCTTCTTCCGAACCATCCGCTCTTGGGCGACTGTCGGCTTTCCCCTATTTTCTAATTTAAATGCTTCTCTATCTCCTTTTTAAAGGTTAATGCCAGCAGTCTGGTTACAAGGCGCTTAACACATGGTACAGTGCGCCATGGACCCACCACTTGTGAACATCACAGCCAACGGGAAGCAGCAGCATGTCCGAAGGGGTTGCAATCTAAGGCGCGCAGATGGTAGAAGACGCACTGAGGAATGTGCAGACATGTTGCCTCATGAGAAACGGAGCCGTAGGTGTAAGGCCATAGACCAAAGGCAGCTGATATTGCAGTCTGTAATGCGGACGTGAGCCACAGTTAACACATGCACACACACTATGAAATGGTGTGCAGTGAACCCAGCATGCAGAGGAGTAAACAACGGTAACGGAAAGAGCACCAGGGGTCGGTATGATGGGCCAGCTGTGTGAATGGTGTGTGTATAAGGGCAAAATGGGCAAGGAATCTAAAAAGGAGTAAGAGGGAATTGAACCAGTACACTGAAGAGCCCAAACACACCTCTGAGACACCAGTACCAAACCACTGAGCCACCTACCCACCCAAACAACCCAAAGAAAGGGAGAATATATAACAGCTAGCATGTGACAGATAGGCTGCATGGAGGGAACACTGCAGTGTACAGTGAAGAGAAGGAAGGGTGTGTGGAGAAGGGATGAAGCCAGAGGCATGGTATGGTAAGGAGAGCAGAACAGACAAAAAGAAAGGAAAAGGAACCTGTGGGACCCAAACCCACAACTTATGTTGGCTCCACACATGTCTACAACCACTATCCCAAACAACCACAACAAGCACAATGCAAATATGTTCCACCAAGTGGCCATCGTGTCTGCTAGATTATCACACAGTAGTGCAGCGTACGCATGTTGCGTCTTACACGCGTTGCAGAGAACATACATAGCAGGGTATCTAACACGCAGTGTGCACAAGAACATGCCTTATGAGATAGTCTAAATGCCTTAGAATATGTGGTCGGATTATGGCATGTAACAACGCACATTCCAAAGAGACAGCAGCACTGCAATGCATGTAAGACACAACACTGCACACTACCTGTCTCTTGGCCTTCCTCGCTGCTCCCACCAGTTCTAGGACTACAGCTGTTCCCCAGCCCCCAACAGTGGTCTGACATTCATCAGCAGCAGGCAGTCAGACCACACCAGGTGTCCCAGCCATGCACAAACTAACCACAGACACCCTGCTAGCAGTCTATCCTGCATGTTCAGAGTGGAACTATGTGCACCCAGACCTGGGTTGTATGGCAAAGGCACCCAGCAGGTGCCCCAGTGATTGGCCCTCCAGAACAAGGGACACACATATATCACATGAGACAAATGCTATGCAGCACTATGTGGGAACATAGCCATGCCATGGTCACTGTTTGGTCAGTGTGAGAGTGCCCTAACAGCAAGATGTTCTGTGGCCACCTTGTCCATGCAGGTCGTGGTTGGGCACTACAATGTCCCAGCCATTGCCCTATACCCTCTGCAGATGCATCCTGCCCAGTCCGTGCTGCCCAGGCCATACCCACAATACCTTGCTCCTCATTATGCACATTTGCAGGCTAACACTGGCAATAGTGGGACATTGTGGGCCCAGTGAGGTGTAGGCAGCCACAAAACAATGGATAGACATAAACACATACACACTCCTATTAAAGCATTGTGTAAAGATAGGGGTGGTTGGCAACCCTGCCCGCCACACTGGTCCTGATCACAGTGCCGACATTGCCAGACTGTGCAGGAGGTAGTAATAGTGCTCCGGTGGTGAATGCAGCTCCGTGCTGTGGCCAACAGCCTGACTCTGCACGGAGCTTTGGATGGTGGAGCCTGTGTGAGTGGGTGTTTGTACCCCTGTTGGCCGATGCTTTGGGGATTGCACATGTTGATGTTGTATCTGCATTGTAGGGTAAAATATAGGGACATGCTCCACAGCTGGGACCTGAACCTGTGACCCTCTGCTCCAGGGCACACTGGCTGTGTGTACTGCACCACACTGTGCCACAGAAGCCCAGTAGTCCCTGGGGCTACCTTTATTTCTCCTCAGCCAGGCCTTTTCTATTGCAATGCACACCACGTACTGGTGCAGGGCATGGCCTAGATGCACTGCAGGCAGGTGCCACTGCCCCCTCCAGCACCGACACACACCCCCCTGCCATGCTACCTGGCCATATGCTGTCAGTGTTGGTAGTGCGCAGTCCCAGGCCATCCACTGTGCAGGTAGGCGGTCGCCTAGGGAGCAGGGTCTGGGGTGGGGAGGCATACATGGACATCCACACATCCCCCCCCATCACCGCCTACCAATATTATGTCCCTTCCACATGGGGGGAGATGGCTGGGGGGTTGTCAGGTCAGTGCCCTAGCAACTATTGGCTAGGGTGGACAAGGTAGTTGTAGGTGGATTGTGTTTGGCCTTGGTCAGCTGCTATCTTGCTGATTTCCAGTTTCTATGTTCCTATGTGCGTCCACCCTGTGCACCAGCTGCCCCCACTGCATGTCCCGCCTGCAGCCTCCTATGCCCCATTTGCACCATCGTCATAGTGGCCTTTCATACTTGGGCACTATGCTGTTGCTGCAAATGGAACACTACTATCACGTTCTTGGGCTCCCTGCCTATGTTGTACATTGCTGACGCTTAAATGGTTTCACCCTCCTGCAAATGTGCATCTAACGACAAGTTTTCAGTCCCGGTAATGTTCAGCCCTTCAGTTCCCCGCGTTAGTGTTGCGGGAGCTTCTCCCCACCCATTCCCTGCCCATTGATCCCTTCTCTCCGCCCTCTCTCCGCCCACTGCGGGACTTACCACGGACGGTGACGTTGACGCGTATTAAGTACCCTTAACGCTACTACTACTACTGAGCATTTGTATAGCGCTACAAGTCATACGCAGCAATGCACAGACATGTAAGAGACAGTCCCTGCTCATAGAGCTTACAATATAGTCAAGACAGACAACACAGAAGGTGTAGGCTGGGATAAAACAAGTGAAAAGGAAAAGAAAAGGAGATCAGGTGAATCAAGATCCAAAAGCAGCAGCGAAGAGGTGAGTTTTCAGCCTGGATTTGAAGAGGGTCAGGGGTTACCTAACGGGGTTTAGTAAACATACCCCTAAAACTCTGTCTCCCTGTTGGAAGGTACAGTGCACGGCTGCTCGACTGTAGCCCCTGGCCTGCTCAGCTTGGGCTTTTTCCAGACTGAGTTTCGCCACCTCTCCAAATTTCCTCAGCCAGTCTTGCATTTGTATAACATATTCCACCAAATTATGCTTGGAACAGGGTTTTTCATCCCAGGTTTCCCTCACCACATCTAATATGCCTCTTGATCATCTTTCAAAGAGCAAATCATAAGGCAAAACCCTGTGGAACTCTGAGTTATCTCGTGGATGGTAAACATGAAATAGGGTAGAAAAATGTCCCAATTCTTTCCATCCTCTGACATGAACTTCTTTAATATCTGTTTCAGAGTTTTATTGAATCGCTCAATGATGCCAACCATTTGTTCTATGTAATGAGTTGTTCGTTGTAAACTGCTCTGATTTAAAATAGTGTGGTATATAAAACCAAATAAATAAAATAAATTTGTGGGTGATATATGGATGTTTGCAGCATCTTGACCTTCACCAAGGCACACACTTGTTCATCAACTTGGATACAAAGAGTGTTCCCTGATCTGAGTGGATCTCATTAGGTATGCCTACCAGCAAGTATACTTCTCAGAGGGCATTTACGATCATAGTACTCGTCATATTCCTTACAGCAATGGCCTCTGGGTATTAGGAGGCATAGTCTAGTATGATTAAAATATACTTGTTGTCTCAGGTGGTTCACTCCAAGGGACCTACGAGGTCCATGGCCTCTCTTTCACATGGGGTTTCAATGATAAGCATAGGCACTAGAGGGGCAGATTAGATTCTGCAGAGTTATGAAGTTGGTAGGTGAGGCATAACTGACAATATAACTGTACCTGTTTATAGACCTCGGGACAGAAAAATCGGGCTAAAACATACTCTAGTGTTTTCTCCACCCCCCAGGTAGCACCCTAATAAATAAGAACATAAGAACATAAGATATGCCATACTGGGTCAGACCAAGGTCCATCAAGCCCAGTATTCTGTTTCCAACAGTGGCCAATCTAGGTCATATGTACCTAGCAGTTTCCCCAAGAGACACAAGTTCCACAATGCTTGTACTGGGTCAAGCATTGATATCTTCGATCACTTCTTAATAATGGTATATGGATCTTTCCTCCAGGAACTTGTCCAAACCTTTTTTAAACCCAGCTACACTAACAGCCTTTACTACATCCTCCGGTAACAAATTCCAGAGTTTGATTACACGTTGAGTGAAAAAATATTTTCTTTTATTAGTCTTAAATAGTTTACCCTGTAGCTTCATTGCATGTCCCCTAGCCTTTCTATATTCTGATAAGGTAAACAATCGATCTACGTTTACCCGTTCCACTGCGTTCATTAATTTATAGACTTCTATCATATCTCCCCTCAGCCGTCTCTTTTCCAGGTTAAAGAGCCCTAACCTTTTTAGCCTTTCTTCATAGGAGTATCCTTCCATCCCCTTTACCATTTTGGTGGCTCTTCTCTGTACCTTTTCTAAAATCGCTATATCCTTTTTAAGATACGGCGACCAGAATTGCACACAATATTCAAGGTGCGGTCTCACCATGGAACAATATAGAGGCATTATAATATCTTTTGTTTTATTTTCCATTCCTTTCCTTATCATACCTAGCATTCTATTTGCTCTCTTGGCCGCCGCTGCACACTGTGCCGAGGGTTTTAACATGGTATCCACAATGACGCCTAAATCTTTTTCCTGGGTGGTGGTTCCTAATGTGGAACCTTGCATCGTGTAACCATAGTTTGGATTGTTCTTCCCTAGGTGCATAACCTTGCACTTGTCCACATTAAATTTCATCTGCCATTTTGATGCCCAGTCTTCCAATTTATCAAGATCCTCTTGCAATTTTTCACAATCCTCTTGGGTTTTAACAACTTTAAATAGTTTTGTGTCATCTGCAAATTTGATAACCTCACTCGTTATTCCACTTTCCAGGTCATTTATGAATATGTCAAAAAGCAGCGGATCCAGCACAGATCCCTGGGGTACACCACTATTCACCTTTCTCCATTGGGAAAATTGGCCATTTAGCCCTACCCTCTGCTTTCTATCTTTTAACCAGTTCCTGATCCACAATGGTACATTTGCCATGACTCTTTAGTTTTGCCAAAAGTCTCTGATGAGGGACCTTGTCAAAGGCTTTCTGAAAGTCCAGATACACAATATCAACCGACTCACCTTTGTCCACCTGTTTATTCACTCCTTCAAAAAAACATAACAGATTAGTAAGACAAGATCTTCCTTGTCTAAAGCCATGTTGGCTGTCTCCCATTAGGTTGTGACTATTTACATGCTGAGTAATTTTATTCTTTATGATGGTTTCTACCATTTTTCCCGGTACTGACGTCAGGCTCACCGGTCTGTAGTTTCCCGGATCACCCCGGAACCCTTTTTAAAAATTGGTGTTACATTGGCGATCATCCAATCTTCAGGTATTAGAGATGATTTTAATGATAGTTCACAGATTACTGATAGCAGTTCTGCAATCTCATATTTCAGTTCTTTCAACACCCTTGGATGTATACCATCCGGCCCAGGTGATTTGCTACTCTTCAGTTTATCTAATAGTTGTAAGACATCTTCCCGATGTATCGATATTTCCTTCAATTCTTCTGCACCTTTAAATACCACTTCAGTCATGGGTAACATCCCTACATCTTCCTCAGTAAAGACCGAAGCAAAGAATTCATTCAGTCTCTCCACTATCGCCTTGTCGCCTCTTAGTGCTCCTTTAACCCCTTTATCATCTAATGAACCAACTGACTCTCTCACAGGTTTTTTGCTACGAATGTACTTGAAAAGGTTTTTATTTCGCGTTTTTGCTTCCGCAGCAAGCTTCTTCTCAAATTCTCTCTTTGCCTGCCTTATCAATGCCTTGCATTTGACTTGCCAGTGCTTGTGCTGTTTCCAGGTTTCGTCGTTTGGCTCTTTTTTCTATTTCCTGAAAGATGCTTTTTTGGCAACAACAGCCTCTCTGACCTCACCTTTAAACCATGCTGGCAGTTTTTTGGACTTCCTTCCACTTTTCTTAAAGCGTGGAATACAGCTGGTCTGGGCTTCCAAGATAGTATTTTTCAACAACACCCAAGCTTGATGTATGTCTTTAACCTTCGCAACTGCTCCTTTTAGTTTTTTCTTAACTGTTTTCCCCATTTTATCATAGTCTCCCTTTCGAAAGTTAAAAGGTAGTACTGTGGATTTCCTTACTATCCCTCCTCCACTAATTAAATCAAAGGCGATCATGCTATGATCACTAATGCCAAGTGGCCCCAACACCCTTATCTCTTGCACTAGATCTGGTGTTCCACTAAGGACTAGGTCTAATATGGCTTCCCCTCTGGTCGGTTCATGAACCAGCTGCTCCAAGAAGCAGTCATTTATTTCATCTAGGAACTTTATCTCCCTAGCATGTCCTGACGTGACACTGACCCAGTCGATACCGGGGTAATTGAAATCACCCATTATTATTACTGCGCTGTAACTTTTGTTAGCTTCCTTGATTTCTTTGAGCATTTCATCATCCATTTGGTCATTCTGGCCAGGTGCGCGATAGTACACCCCCACTGCCATCGCCTTCCCCCTTTTATATGGAATTTCAATCCATATAGATTCTACAGCAGATTTTCTTTCCTGCAAAACTTTAATCCTTTCTGAGTCAATGCCCTCTCTAACATAGAGCGCAACCCCTCTACCAATTTGATCAGCTCTATCATTACGATATAGTTTGTACCCAGGTATCACAGTGTCCCACTGGTTGTCCTCCTTCCACCATGTCTCTGATATTCCAATCATATCTAACCTTTCATTTAGTGCTATATATTCTAACTCTCCCATCTTATTCTTTAGACTTCTAGCATTTGCATACAAGCATTTTAGAGAATGTATTTTATTCGTGTTAATTTGGCTATTGTTAGACATGGGTAAATTGGGATCTTTAAGCTCTGTCTGCTCCATACTTGAGGGCATTTGGGCTACTTTACTCTTTTGTGGAACCTCTCTGCTTTTGGTAGTATCCTTCAAGGATACATTCTTCCGAACCATCCGCTCTTGGGCGACTGTCGGCTTCCCCCTAATATCTAGTTTAAAAGCTGCTCTATCTCCTTTTTAAAGGTTAATGCCAGCAGCCTGGTTCCATCCCAGTTAAGGTGAAGCCCATCCCTTCGGAAGAGCCCCTCCTTTCCCCAGAATGTTCCCCAGTTCCTAACAAATCCAAAACCCTCATCTCTGCACCATTGTCTCATCCACGCATTGAGACTCCGGAGCTCTGCCTGCCTTTTGGGTCGTGCGCGTGGAACAGGAAGCATTTTGGAGAATGCTACCCTGGAAGTTCTGGATTTCAACTTCCTACCTAAAAGCCTAAATTTTGCCTCCAGAACCTCCCTACCACATTTTCCTATGTCATTGGTACTGACATGTACCAAGACAGCAGACTCCTCCCCAGCACTATGTAAGACCTTATCTAGGTGGCGCGTGAGGTCCGCTACCTTCGCACCAGGCAGGCATGTTACCAGGCGATCCTCACGTCCACCAGCCACCCAGCTATCTACATGCCTAATGATCGAATCACCAACTATAACGGCTGTCCTAACCCTTCCCTCATGGGCACATGGCCCTGGAGAAACTTCCTCGATGCGAGAGGGTTTTACATCTCCTGGAGGACAGGTCCTAGTTACAGGATCACTTTCTGCCACACCAGGGTGATGCTCTCCTGTCACGTGACCTCTCTCCTCCATTGCAACAGGGGTGCTGCCAGACTGGAGGTGGGACTTCAGGACTATATCCCTGTAGGTCTCGTCTATGTACCTCTCTGTCTGTCTTATGTTTTCCAAGTCTGCTACTTTAGCCTCTAGAGAACGGACTTGTTCCCTGAGAGCAAAGAGCTCCTTGCACCTAGTGCACACGTAAGACCTCTCACCAAGTGGGAGAAAATCATACATGTGACACTGAATGCAAAAGACTGGAAAGCCCCCATCCCGCTGCTGGACTGCTGTCTGCATCTTAGTTTAAGTTTGTGTCTAGATCTTTAAGTTCTTACTTACTAGGGGTTGCTATGGGTATTTATACCAATAAAACTGTACCTAATACGTTTAATATACCTTGTTCACCTGAAGCTTAATTAATCTCAGGTCCTTAGTGTATGACTGATTTGGGTAATGAGCTTCACCTGAAAGCACCTCCTGTCTTTTAAGATGTGTAAGTACCTATAAAGCTATGATTATCCCATGGGAGGGAAATAACACTTATTAAAAGAGGGCTGCTACACAGTACCCTGTCTTGTGCTGCTGAGGTAAGCTAAATTCTGATTTGATTTAAATTATAGCTCTTAGCTGCTGCTAGGCTCTAACTTCTTTTTTTTTTTAAACTTTTATTTTCATTTTGCAACAAACAAAAGAAACAACACACCAAAAGAGACAAAACAAGTATACAATAAGGAAAAGTAAACCCATTACCCCCCACCCCGATGCTTCTTCTCTACCCGATTATATCAGCATGTGAGCGCTTCCAATTAACAGTGATTATACATCAAACGATCAAAAGAGTATCTACAATACAGCATGATCATGGGACAGAGATATATACAAAGTTAGACAGTCAGATGAGAGCATTTAGCAAAATGTACATACTCATTGAGCATCTTCCATTGAGACCAATGAGAAGGAGTCTGAATGGAGGAAGCGAACAGACGAGGTATTTGTTCATATTTACTGTAAAGACAGGCATGATTCCACCATTCATTGGGGCTCAGATGGGAGCTAATTTTCCAGTATTACTTAATTAGGGAAATAGCAATGCCAAGCATAAAGTTCGAAAGGAGATAAGCCATTTTTGGGAGAGAGGGGATCCCCGCAACTGGGCGAAGTCCCACTATCCTCCAAGAAAGGGGCTCCTGAGAGTGCGAGATAGACTAAATACGACCCCAGACCCGACGCCAGTAATACTGTAGTGCGGGATATTCATGCATAACATGAGGCAATGAACCAATGGCCGCAGGACGTGTCCAGCAACCATTGCCCTGAGTAGTGTTCCATTTGTCTAATCTGTGAGGAATGTAAAAACACCGGTGGGCTAGAAAGAAGAGGGTCTGAGTGGGTGAGGCGGATCGGGAACCCGTGTCCCTCTACTCCAGATAAGGCTCCATTGCTCCGAGGTCAAAGTCACATGCAATTCTCTCTCCCATACTTTCTGCGCTATAGGGGTATCTCTAGTTATAGCATTACATAAGGTTTAGTAAAATTGGATGCTACACCCGGTGAACTACCGAGAGATCGGAAAGTCTCCAATCAACCTTATGTAGAGAATGCCGATGGCGGGAGTACTCTAGTGCTCCGAAGGCGATGCTGAAGTTGCACTGACCAGAGTCGGGAGTCTAAAGATTGCATAAGAGTATTAAAGGCACCTAAAGTGTCTAAAAGCATTGGTGGATAGTGGGAGTCTGATGGGAGAGTCATACCAGGGAGAAAGGTAAGAGGAATCGGTTTGCAAAGGCCCGCTTCTATATCTAGCCACACAGGTCTACTCGGTACTGGATCTTCCAACCAACGAGCACCTTGTTTGAGAAGAAAAGATTGAGGGAACACTTGAGTAAAATCGCCACCAAGTATTAATGGAGCATTGGCAGAGGCCAAGGCCAACTGCGCAATACTTGCATAGTAAGCAGGGTTGTCCACATTCGGGGCATAATGCAAATACACGTGAATTCACTATCTCCAACCTCAAGGTGTACACGGGCCCATCTACCCTCCTTGTCAGCGCTAATATCAGGTACAGTAGCGTGCAAAGACTTCTTAACCAGAATGGCTATCCCGTACCATTTGGAAACGGTGGGAGAATAGGCAGCTACCATGTGAGGCTTAGCATTGAGTTTCAGTGTTTCAGCAGAGTTTAAATGCGTTTCCTGAAGAAACACTAAATCAACATGCTCATGGCTAAGATAGCTAAGGATTTTCTTTCCTTTGAGTGGACCATTAATGCCTTTGACGGTGAATGATAAGATTTTACATAAGGCCATTCAGAGAAGTTAAAAATTCTGAGCATGATAGCACACATAATTTCACTATGTCCCTCAAACTGACTGTATCTGGCTGTACACATGACATAGGAAAAATAAGCTAATATAATACAATGAAGCGCCCCACATTAACAAAGAAAACCGCAGTACGGTAGAGGAGAAGCAAAACCCCAAAATTACTGGCGACCATGTGTCTGCGGGGAGAAACCCCAGAGAAGGCCGAAATTGAAAAAACACATAACCTGTAGGACTGTGCGTGCTCCGAATCCGACCGAGGCACACATCATGAAGGGATAGGAGACCAAAAAACAAAAGTCATATAGAGAAAGAAAGAAAGTCCAGGCTATTTCTGTGCTTGGCTATGACCGCCGCATCGGGCCCTTCAAAATGGCGGATAGAGCCGGCAGATAAGAGTCCAAGATTTGGGATTAGCGCATCTGCTCTGCTTCTTTGGAGTCTAAAAATGTTGATAGTAGATCAGGATCTTCGAACGTCCTGGTTTGGTTGTGGAGAGTCACTCGGAGCTTCGCTGGATACAACAGGCCAAAGCGAGCCTGTAGCTGTTGAAGTCGAGGGCGAAAAGCAAGGAGTTTCTTCCGACGGTCAACGGTAGGCTTTGCCAAATCAGGAAAGAAGGAGACCTTACGACCTTCAAATTCCAAATGATGATTCGCTCGGGCAGCATGTAAAATTTGTTCCACTTGTTGATATCGTAGCAAGCTAAAGATAATAGGCCGGGGGGTCGTGCGGTTGAGCGCCATGTGGGCAGGAACACGGTGTGCTCGATCGATTTCCAGTTCTCTGTGAAAAGTGATCTTCAGCAAGGAGGGAAGAGTTTTGAGCAAGAATTCTCTTATATCTCCTGCTTCCACCCCCTCCGGCATTCCGAGGAGCCTCACATTGTTGCGACAGGCTCGATTATTGCTATCTTCTAACTCCTTTTGAAGATTCTGTATCTGGCGCTCAGCCTTGTCCAGTTTGCCCAAGCGCACCTCGTGCGAGTCGAGGACCCCCGCCATGTTGTCCTGCCGTAATGAAAGACTTTCAAGTCGGTCCTGGAGCACTCCAAAGTCTTCTCGCATGGCTCGAAGCGCTTCTCCATTGGACTGCACCAATTCCTTCACGCCGCGTATTTCCTCCAAAATCTCCAGGTGCATTTCGGGGTTTTCACGAAATGGAACCATCTTCTGTGGGGAGGACACCTCTGTTTTGGAGCGTTTTCCGTGAGAAGAAGAAGGAGACCCGAAGTCCAAGCGCGCTGGTTTATGGGCCGCCATCCCCCCCGAGGTGCCCCGGTCAGCTCGGAGTGAAATAGTAAATTTGTATAGGTATTAAGTCAGGATTCTAAGTAGGCCTCTCGGGAGCTTCAACGCAAAGCGTCCTACCCGCTGGACATCAGGCTCCGCCCCCCCGGCTCTAACTTCTTATGAAATTTAAACTACAAGCTCTCTGCTGGGTAATAAATTTAACCAGAAAGCTCTCTTCTGTGTGTTAAATTTAAACTAAAAGTACTTTGCTGTTACTTGGCCCTGAGTGACTATTAAATTTAAACTACAAGCTTTCTGCTGGGTATGACAGGTAACCAGAAAGCTCTCCTCTGTGTTTTAAATTCAAACTTTAATTGCTGCTACTAGGCCCTAACTGATCCAACAAAAAACAGTGGGTTCACAGATTAAGTAGCTTTAATACAAAGAATTCTTTTTAGAAAATTACCAGAAGTATATACTCACAGTTGCAGATTTCTCTCCAGAAGTAACAGTCCCCCTTTCTAGTCCTTCAAGACGTGGAGATGTGTGAGTCTATTATTTATTTATTTTATTTAACAGGCCTTCTATACCACCTTATCATACATTCAAGGCGGTTACATGGAACAGTTACAGCAAGGAGCTTTACATAGAACAGGGTTATACAACTTGGAGGTTAATAGGGGTATAACAAGCAATTAATTAACAGTTGCTAACGATTTACAAGGAAACTGTAGCAATGTTTTATGGTCCATTTCGTTAGTAATCATAGTCTTCTGGGGTAGCTCCATAGAATTCTAGGAAAAGTTGGGTTTTTATTGCTTTCTTAAAGTCCACTAGGTCTTTGATTTCACCTGTTGAGGTGGGGAGATCGTTCACGTGAAATCAAAGACCTAGTGGACTTTAGGAAAACAATAAAAACCCAACTTTTCCTAGAATTCTTTGGAGCTACCCCAGAAGACTATGGGGGATGTTTACTAAACTCCGAAATCGTGCGGGGCCGCGGTAGTGTGCCTGTGCCATATAAGGAGTGGGCGGGCCAGGCAGAAAAAGTTAAAAAAACGCCCGTACGTGTGCGCGTCGCGCAAATGTGCGTGGCTCACATTAGCGCGTGGGAAGGCTAAGTGGGGCGCTGCTGGGTACATAGAGGAAAAGACCCGTAGCACAATGGTGAAGACACTAACCCAATGACCCAGGTTCCACGGGTTCAATCCCCCAGTGTGCGCAAACCGAAAAGGCTGGCTGAGGCATGAATAGTAATGGTTCACACCTTATTTTGGGAGGCATGCTAATGTAGGGGGTCTATAGACGTCGCGCTGTAACGTCTGGGCGGCAGCAACGTGCTTATTTTGCGTGTAATCATCTGTCCCATTGCCAGATCTGGGGTGCAGTAGGCCATGCGCTGTAAATGTTGTGCGTCAGCAGGCCGCGCGCTGTCCATCTTGTGCGTCTCTGGCAGCAGTGGGCGTCGCGCTGTTAGTTGTGGATGGCGGAAGGCTGTGCACAACTGTCCATCCACAGGAACTCAGCCGTAGCACAATGGTGAAGACACTAACCAATGACCCAGGTACCACGGGTTCAATCCCCCAGTGTGCGCAAACCGAAAAGGCTGGCTGAGGCATGAATAGTAATGGTTCACACCTTATTTTGGGAGGCACGCTAATGTAGGGGGTCTATAGGCGTCGCGCTGTAACGTCTGGGCGGCAGCAACGTGCTTATTTTGCGTGTAATCATCTGTCCCATTGCCAGATCTGGGGTGCAGTAGGCCATGCGCTGTAAATGTTGTGCGTCAGCAGGCCGCGCGCTGTCCATCTTGTGCGTCTCTGGCAGCAGTGGGCGTCGCGCTGTTAGTTGTGGATGGCGGAAGGCTGTGCACAACTGTCCATCCACAGGAACTCAGCCGTAGCACAATGGTGAAGACACTAACCAATGACCCAGGTACCACGGGTTCAATCCCCCAGTGTGCGCAAACCGAAAAGGCTGGCTGAGGCATGAATAGTAATGGTTCGCACCTTATTTTGGGAGGCACGCTAATGTAGGGGGTCTATAGGCGTCGCGCTGTAACGTCTGGGCGGCAGCAACGTGCTTATTTTGCGTGTAATCATCTGTCCCATTGCCAGATCTGGCGTGCAGTAGGCCATGCGCTGTAAATGTTGTGCGTCAGCAGGCCGCGCGCTGTCCATCTTGTGCGTCTCTGGCAGCAGTGGGCGTCGCGCTGTTAGTTGTGGATGGCGGAAGGCTGTGCACAACTGTCCATCCACAGGAACTCAGCCGTAGCACAATGGTGAAGACACTAACCAATGACCCAGGTACCACGGGTTCAATCCCCCAGTGTGCGCAAACCGAAAAGGCTGGCTGAGGCATGAATAGTAATGGTTCGCACCTTATTTTGGGAGGCACGCTAATGTAGGGGGTCTATAGGCGTCGCGCTGTAACGTCTGGGCGGCAGCAACGTGCTTATTTTGCGTGTAATCATCTGTCCCATTGCCAGATCTGGCGTGCAGTAGGCCATGCGCTGTAAATGTTGTGCGTCAGCAGGCCGCGCGCTGTCCATCTTGTGCGTCTCTGGCAGCAGTGGGCGTCGCGCTGTTAGTTGTGGATGGCGGAAGGCTGTGCACAACTGTCCATCCACAGGAACTCAGCCGTAGCACAATGGTGAAGACACTAACCAATGACCCAGGTTCCACGGGTTCAATCCCCCAGTGTGCGCAAACCGAAAAGGCTGGCTGAGGCATGAATAGTAATGGTTCGCACCTTATTTTGGGAGGCACGCTAATGTAGGGGGTCTATAGGCGTCGCGCTGTAACGTCTGGGCGGCAGCAACGTGCTTATTTTGCGTGTAATCATCTGTCCCATTGCCAGATCTGGCGTGCAGTAGGCCATGCGCTGTAAATGTTGTGCGTCAGCAGGCCGCGCGCTGTCCATCTTGTGTGTTTCTGGCAGCAGTGGGCGTCGCGCTGTTAGTTGTGGATGGCGGAAGGCTGTGCACAACTGTCCATCCACAGGAACTCAGCCGTAGCACAATGGCGAAGACACTAACCAATGACCCAGGTTCCACGGGTTCAATCCCCCAGTGTGCGCAAGGAAAACAGGCTGAGTGAGCCACAAACCCCAATGGATAAAGGTTCAACAGGAGGTCTATGAATCCATTGCGGCGAACTGTCAATTTGGGTGGCGCACAGTTATGTCCAGCAGCATCAGGCGGTGTGCTGATGTCCACGCACAGGAAAAGAGCCACAGCACAATGGTGAAGACACGGACCAATAGTGCAGGGAGCAGGTACACCATCCCCCACAGTGTCTGGGCTCAGTGTGACATTATGTTAGGGGTCCTAGAACGAATGGTCAGCATAAGGCGGTGTGCTGATGGTCATGTGGTGGTGCTGTAATGTATTTTTGAGCCACAGTAATAGTGGATGGCAGAAGTGTTGCAGTGATGGACATGCACAGGAACAGAGCCACAGCACAATGGTGATTACACAGACCAATGTAACAGATAATATCTGATGGATAGGCAGCACAGAGTGAACCCCTTGCTGTACACTGACGAGAGACAAGGGTGTGTGCCCAGGTGATGAACCAGCTGTGAACAAATGGTCCAGTTAGCATAATATCCCAACATTGAAAACCAGATCTGGGGACCAACCTGATAAACACGTGTGTGACAAACATGCACCCAAACACCCCGCCCCCAAGAACACACTGAGCCAAACACACACAATATTACAAAGGGAGAGTCCGTATGGAAACGTAGAAGACACAGTGATGTGCAAAATCGCACACACATACACAGCTGTCACCATACACCAATGTGAGCACAGGTGGCCATGGATATTAACAGCAAATCGGTAGACACAAATGTGCTCCACGACTGGAGGAGAAGAATAGTGTCCCCAAATATGTCTTGCACACACGGCAACCATCACGCATATCATAACAGCACACCATGTGCCCCTGGACAAGTCACTGGAGGGACATGTTCCAGGAAACCCTGGACTCCCAAGGTCACAAGGAGCCATAACCGCTGCAAAGCGACACATTGTAGAATCACATTAGAATCACCTTGTCTGTTAAAAAATAAACGTAGAGAAATAGACAAATGTCTGTGAATAATGCAAATTTACTTGGAAGAAGGTTCACACATACGATACACAGTGTAATCATACGTCCAAGGTGTGTCCCTCCCTGGCTAAAGATGGGAACACGGTCAGCAAGGTATAAACACACATGCTATGTAAAGGTCACCGGCTGAGCACAAATGAATGGCACGAGATAAAATGTGCATCAGGTGCATGATATGCACCATGTATCAGTGGCACACACCACAGCAGCTGCTGCATGCCCGACATGTGTCACCCACATATGATTGCAGGTAGGCAACAGGTGGTGCAAGATCAGAAACCCAAACACAACACATGTCCCCCCAAAAATAGCCCCCAGGCAACAGAGGAGGTTTCTAAATCACAATAAGATATGCTGGCCTCATATCGTAATGTGACACACACATCTATAAAGTAATGTCACGCCTCCCACATAATGGCTGCTCGCAACACCAGGAATGTGTCAATGTACACCTCATATATCAGCTAAAGCTGTGGGACTATATGCTAACAGGTAGCAGGGACACATGAAGACCAAAAGAGTTAGAAAAACACAACCGGATGAAATGTGCAGACATAACAACATGCATGAGGTCACCCTGCATTGTTTGTTGTGTAGACAGTATGTGCCCACATATAGCATGGTCCAGGGAATGCAGATGTCTCATGGGAAAATGGACAGCCACAGTACCACAGCACAAATATAAGGTCCCAATGAGAGTGTCGCTCATGCAGGGGTAGAACAGGACTGTGCAGACATGCAATGCAAGGTGTGGACCATCATGCAGAGTGTCATGTCCGTACAGTAAACAAACACAACAACAAGCATGTTCATATGCGAAGGATGGGGAAACATGTCACAGTGAAACACACCGAAAACATAGTTCACCATGCTGTGACTCCCAAATATAGTCAGTCAGAGGCACAAGCACCAGGCATAAACTAACATGGTACAGTGATGCCACACATGAATGGAAACACCATTGCCACCCCAAAACATCAATCAAGGATGGTGTTGTGCATGAATGTGTGTTTTGTGCAAAACATGTATCATGGCGAGGGGTGGGTCAGGTGGACATATACGATTAAAACGCTGTATGTGTTTCCCCATGCCAGTTACATGGCTGTATGCTACTGTTGAAACAAACAGATAAGCGTATACTGTGTGCCATGTCACACACATGGGCCAAACATATACAACAAACAACTGGGGATGGATGACCATAGGACAAAGATAATGTCAGTCCCTAATGCGCACACTGTCCCAAAAGCAAAGGGTCAATGATATCAGCAAGATCACGTCAAAACACCCCCATGAAAACATGGGTATGCATAGTCAATGTTCACATTCCAATATGACACAGTCCAGCAATGTTCATATGTGTCCCTGCAATCACAAGGACTCCCAGCCAAAGCATGGCCCAAAATGTGTCCTGAACATGTCTGTCATGGGTAAACAACCAGTCCAAGAGCAATAATGTCCAGCACAGGCCAGTGTTCAACTTGCAGACGTGGAACATCCAATGGCAGTTTCCCCAGAAACACGAACATGGTGGTCTGTCACACAACAGGTGTTGGAATGCGGAGCCGAGAAGCACCTGAGGAAATGGGTCTGGTGTGTCCGCTGCCCTGTGTCAAGATAGGATAAGTATGGCACACGTTAGAAACATTGCAACAGCAGCAAATATTCCCACGACGCACAATGCAGGAAATACACATACAAGGGATGCAAATGCAAACATCAGAGGATATGCACAACATATAAAACAATGATGAGAACCAACATCACATGTTAATGCAGACACGGGTGTCACATGGAAAAGGATAGGAACAATAACATGTCACACGGGCATCTCACAGCGACACACTATATGCATATGTCTGTGTCCACAGAGATGCCACATTACATGTCCATGAGATGAACAGAAACCTCCTGCCACGCACAGTTGGATGTAAGCACAAAAGAACAAATATGTAACCTAACCTATGTGTGCATCATGTGTTCCTCATCAAATCCATCAGCTATTGCATAGCCACACCAGGTCACACCGAAGGGAGAGACGTCAGGCAAACCATTAGAATCACCATGTAAATGTCCTGTAGATGGATCTCCACATTATGCCTATGTATGACATAAATAGATATTGCTCAACAGTTGTTACACCAAACACAAGACTCAGCTCTGCTCACTACAAATGTGGGCCATTATGGAAATGTAAACATCACAACCGTAGAGTTATCAAAGTCCACAATGTCCCCCAGGTGCACACACCCATCATAGCACATGATAATGTATCATGCGTGTGCAATTCAGCACCACATAGTCAACCCATAAACACACAACCACACAATATGCGTAGTTCAGCACAACAGCTGTAATAAATGGCCTGTATGTGCACAACTGCTAATCTGTACACATAATGGCCGAGTCACATGCATTGCTACCCTGTTGATGGCTGATCTAACTAAGATGGTGGATGCAGCAAGTGGAGGTTCCACCAAATAACGACATTGACACACACATGTACATCTGCTGTAAATAAGGCACAACAGCTGTTACACTAACCATTATGAACACAGACACATGGGGAGATGTGTGACAACAGCACGATATGGGCAAGGGAGGCTCACCGTCAATAAGTAAACAACACCAGCTACCCACTGAGACACATAGCTGCCAATATGTTGTCCCCCTGACCCCAGACACATACAATGTATCTGTAGATCTACTCACCTTGAACTCCAGGATCTGGCGGATGTCCGTTCATGTCCCAATGATACACGCCGACACCGTTGTCATCATGTATGTCCTGTTTAGCGGAGAAAATATAAACTAAAATAACTGTCAACTACGAGATGTGGAAAACACACTGCACCTCAATGTCCCCAGCTGTCACACAACATTACATGACCTTACAACTGACTGTTCACCCTCACACTGCACAGATCGTGCACATGGGAGTGTCATAATGTAGATGTCCAATGCTAATTGGAGGGCCCCACAGAGCCGTCAGTTGGCCACACTCCCTCTCTGTTGGTCCACAAATATGTCTAAAGAGGTGGCTGTCTCCACAATGTTCTGGACGTATCCAAAGATCACACTATCAGTCTGTGTCAACCAGGTTTAAACCAATACCCCCTCTCCGTGTGTGGTACCCTCAATATGTTGTCTTGTATCACAGTGTAAAGACCTGTGACACCTGGAAGATATGCACCACAACCACATGTATCCACTGTGTAGATGCATAATATCCAGTGTACATCTCCCACAGCAAATAATACTGTGTGTGCTGATTGTGTGTTGAAATACATGGCAAGCTCAACAACATGTATGGCTAAAAACAACCCCCTGTCTGCATGTCACCTGACCATGATGTCTGCATGTCATCCCATTGTGTAACTGTGAGAATGTTGAACCATGGATAGGCCACCTGTTCCCCTGCTCCCAAAAACATACATCTAGGACTGTGTGTGTATGTGGACCTAACATCCCTTGCTAGTGTCCTGAAGGTATCCGTGGCTGTGTACTGTGCCATCCTGCCCTCCAAATACCATGTACCTGAGCCATGAGGTGGATGTACAGATACCCCGAAATACATATGCCCTGCTCACAAATTAATAACACAAAACCACATTAAAGGGCTCACAGGCAGCGTTACAGTTGCCCAATGAAATCCACCTGTTGATGTGACCCACATGACATCTGTATGTGTGTACAAGTAGGATAATGAAACTAATGACCCCGCCTCAAACATAGGCTAGCAAGCAGATGGACCCCTGGCTGCAGAGTGAACATGTTCACATGTTTCACCACATACATGTCTGTGCTACGTGAAGAGGCATACCTTGCCATAAAATGGTTGTGTTGCAGCAAAACATGTAACAAGACATCAATAACATCATGGGAATGTCGTCAGGCGCATGCCAACTGTGCACTGTCTGACATGTTGCATTGCAAATAACAAAGAGACACACATAGCCAGCTCACAGGGGTAGAACACACACACAAGCCCCCAAAGAGGAATGTACAAAGCAAACCAATCATAGCATGAGTGCTGCGCACAAACATGGCCCTCCCCACCACACCAAACCACGTACCACATGCCTGACACCGTGCTCCACACACACAGGAGGACACTATACCTATGTCTGGCCAGCAGTTGCTATCACAAACAGCCACTCACTGGTACTGTGGCCCCCAAAGCTCCAAAAGGTGTACCAACCCACAGCCACACACGACACCAACAGCCGCTGTTGATCCCTGTCCACATTGTCCAAAAAACACCCATGCATACATGTTATGACATTTGTACACCTGAGGGACAATGCAGGCCTGGATCTGAATGTCAACTGGTCAGAAACATCACCCCTACTAAGCAGCACATGCACACACAGGCACATATATGTGGGCAGATGTGCTATACATACCAGTGAATAGTTCTGTAATCAACCTCCGCCTGACTGCTGTGCCTGCCTGTGTGTCAACACAGGCACGTACAGGGGGGCACGGTGGATCCTCCTCCACATCCTCATTAATCTCTGCAGGGATACCATGCCTGAGAGCAATGTTGTGCAGGATGCAACAGGCTACGATTATCTCTGCAACAGTCATTGGCGCATATTGTAAGGCCCCACCTGTCCGATCCAGACACCTGAAGCGACTTTTCAACACGCCAAAGGTGCGTTCTATGACAGAGCGGCTGGAGGCGTGGGCCTCATTGTACCTCCGCTCTGCACGTGTCCGTGGCTGGCGCACAGGGGTCAGCAGCCAGGGGCGACACCCATACCCTGCATCACCTGCAGAAAATAAAATGCAGGTCAATGAATAAACGCACCACACCATAAAAGGACACACGTATAGACGTGAGAAGCAACCTCAGAACACATAAGGACAGAAATATATGACACCAACAACTACCTACCTGACCTAATTACACCTATGCTGATTGAAATGCAACAAAGGGCCTCTGTAGTCTGTAAAGACCTGTCAAACTACAACACAATCACATTGTGTCCACAAATGATCCGCTAGGTGTAGCACAGGCGTCCTGTCATGGTGTTCATGGTCACATCCCTACCACCATCACCACCAATGACACACTACAACAGCAACACACACGTAACATAAACAGAATATATGCTTGCCAAGCAAAAACCACAAAAATGTATTTAGACGCAATGTAGGGGCACACAACGAACATGTATGACCGTGAGCTCAGCCAGGAGAAACATTATATCACCTCAACAGCCCGCGTCCTCCAAGGTCTACATATCGACATATACCAGTCTGACGCCAGATGCTGTTGACTGCTGCCCATCAAACATCCCATTGGACACCCTGGCCACTGTCCCCATCATGTATCCCTCCTTGTTAAGCAGCACAACACATAAAACAACACTGTAGCCCATATGATCACTAAAACATCACAACTAATGAGCATAACTACGTCCCTGTGTATGTCCCACCAATAGCTACCTGTCTCTACACAACATGGCCCCTTGCCCTTGCTGTCACCTCACACAAATTACGAGTCACATCAGGATAATCACATACAATGACGCCCTGGTACGGCATATCTGCAGTGGCTAAAGGTAATGCAAAGCCCAGACCTGATTGGACCCCTGTAATGGCACAGGACAAAAACATGAACATAACAATGCAAACGTGTACTCCCACTTGCAAAGGCCGAGAACATGCATGATACGTACCCAACCCACCACCCTCTGTTGTCTAACAATCAATGGCTAACATCCCCACGACAGGGTGAGTGTGTGGCCCTCACACGCACATGATAATCACAAGGTGCATGGATTGTCAATCACATACATCTCACAGGACCTAACACAGGTACAATCCAAAACCATGCATGCACAGGTGGGTGAGTATGGTAACAAACCAACCCCACCCACCCACCCCACCCCTGTGCATAGATGACATACACATCCAATCGTAATACACACACAGCACAAACGTCAGAATATGTGCATATGTCCACTACCAACACCAGCATATAAATTGCACATATGTCCGTAATATGGCTGTGAAATGGCCAATTATGTCCCCTGGTAAACGAGGTCTACAGTCCCCCAACAATGTCAACCCATATCATTAGTCACACTGCTGAATGTTTGCTCGGTGTCACAATGCACAGAGAGCAAACGCTGCACTACATGAGAGATGTCACAACAAAACAGTCATATATGCATCATGACATTATTTAACGGTCACTACTCACCCAGCAATATGCAGTCACCATACTGTCCCTCCTCAAATTCCCTGAATAGTGCTGAGCGATGCAGGATATAGGAGTCATGGGTGGACCCTGGAAACCTTGGGACCACATTCAGAATATGCAGATTAGCATCACATACAACCTGAACATTCAGGGAATGGTAGTGTTTGCGGTTGCGAAACACCACCTCCCTGTCTCTTGGCGGGACCAGGGCAACATGTGTGCAATCAATAGCTCCCATCACGTGTGGTATCCCAGCTAATGCCTCAAAGGCCTGGTTCAGGGTCCCCCAATGTTGCCTACTGTGGGGAAGGCCTATGTAATTCCCCACCCGGCTGACCATAGCACGCAGTACTTGGTGGAGACAGCGTGAGAAGGTGGGGCGGCTCATGCCACCCACTGCGGCCACAGAGGTCTGGAAACAGCCAGAGGCGAAGAAATGTAACGCAGCAAGGAGCTTGACTAAACCTGGTATGGCATGGGACCGGTCAGTCAGGGGCTCGAGGTCAGGTCTCAGATCCTCATAGAGCCCCCTAATAGCCCTTGTGCTCAGTCGGTAAAGGGAGAGTACCTGGTCCTCACGCATGCCCTGGAGCTGGGCCCTGGGCCTGTAGAGGCGTGGCTGCCGAGCCTGCACCTCAGCACGCCGTCTGCGCCCTCCACGCCCAGCACCTCTCTGGACGGCCTCCACAGCTGCAGGTCTGAGTTGCTGCGGGTCTACACCCATGTCCTGTGCCTCAGCCCCATGGGCATCATCTCCCCTGTCCGGCAACCGCAGCATCTGCCCACGTCTCCGGGCACATGCAACAAAATATATGTCAGACATCAACACCCCTGTGTGGCTACACAAGCACAGACACACAGACACAGACACCGACACACACAGAGACACACACACGCGCACACACACACACACGTTCCCAAACACTGGACACCGTACAAACCACGAAAGAAAACACAGTCAAAACAAAACTCACAAAACAGACTGTCATACACCTGCTCTCAGTTTCAACACACCAACACTCGCCGCGCCTACGAAAACACCCTCAATGTCTCCAAATCTGCAGAAGCAATTTAAACAGGTGACTGGTATGTCCGTACTGTGCGCATGCGCTGTTGTGGGATTGCGACGCTTGTGCGAGGCGAACATGTGCATTATCCTGCGCATCTGCATGACGTTACGCATGGGCGACTGGCTGTGGGTGCCGCGCATGTGCAACTGTTGGCGCGCGTGAGTGTGTGTGAATTAGCGAGACGCGCATGTGCCAACTGAGTCACACGAGCGTCTGCGTGTGCGCGGAGCCCGTTAAGCATGGGCGTAAGCATTGCCCTGACGTCATGATGCTCCTAGAAATGCACATGCGCTAAGAGTATCATTTGCGTGTCGCGCACAAAACACGACAGCCTAACGCACGCCCATGCGCAATTGGATATCGGCGCCGCCCACAAGCAGCGCCGTCGCACAGTTGCACATGCGCAACGTGCGCGCCGCAAAAAAAAAGGTACAAAGGGACACGGAAACACAAGGTAAAGGTTGAGGGTTGACTGAGGAGTGGGCGGGAGTGTAGTAAGAGGCTGTGTATTGAGAGGTGTCCTAGTGATAGGTAGGTTTCTGTTATCTGTGTCATCAGTTGTATCCTGTGGTCGTATCTGTTGTCATATCCGTAGTCCCCTGTTTATTGTGTGAACGTCTCTGTGTACTGTGCTGCTTACTGTTACAGTTCATGTGTTGTGTGACGTGTGAGGAGGTCATAGTTGTGGTGTCTGTTCAGTGGGTGTTGTAGGGGAGGCAGAGGGGGTGAGGTGAGTTGGGGAGGGGACAGGTGTGCAGAGAGAGGTGGGTGGAGGGGGATGGAGAGGCGGAGTCAGAGCCAGAGGGGGAGGGGGAGAGAGAGGGGTACACAGAGCGATCGAGAGAGGGAACGGGAGAGGGTTAGGGAGAGGGAGAGGGAGGAAGGGACAGAGAGAGAGAGGGATAGAGAGAGGGAGGGTGTGAGGCTGAGGGTGCGGGAGGGTGTGTGTGCGGGGCGTGCAGGTGAGGTGGCCCCACCAGTGCCACTGGAGGCAGGGCCTGTGGGTCCTGAGGGCCCTGAGGAGCCAGTGGCAGCACCAGGGATAGCAGCACCTGCACAGCTGGCTCCCAGCAGGCACACTGGGAAGAGGAAGAGGGTACCAGTGCCTGAGAACCTGCGGAGGAGGGCAATAAGATTTACGGATGCTGAGAACCACACCCTCCTCTCCATGGTCCTGGAGAACTACGAGGTGCTGTTTGGCCGTCTTAGCTCACGGACCAGCACAGCAGGACGGCAGGCGGTCTGGGAGGAGGTCAGGCATGGAGTTGCTGAGGTAGGGGGCCCCCTGCGGGACATAGACAGCCTAAAGAAAAGATATTCAGATATCAAGAGAGGTGTGCGTCAGCACATGTGTGCCGAGAAATACCATGCCAGGGGCACAGGTGGCGGGGGCCCCCTACCAGCAATGCTCAGCCCCCTGGAGCAGCAGCTGGCGGAACGCCTGGGACCTGTATACACCTATGGGCTGCCTGAGATGCTTGACACTGCAGATCCACATGCAGGTATGTCTGTTACGCATAACCATCACATCTCATCACCTCCCTGATAGTAACATTGTGTAACCAGCTCACCTTTGCAAATGCACACCCATATCTATCTCCACAGCCCCATAATGTACCTACGCAGGGATCAGAGGTTGTGTGCACTGCCCCATCATACCCTATGTTGTCATACAAATACACACAGTGCTACCACTGGCTCCATGGCCTTGAGGGTCTGAGGTGGGGTGGGCCCTGGATTTGGGTTTGTATGTGTGAAGGTGCAATGCTAATGTAGGACGGGGACTGTCATGGACATGCTGATGTATGCCTCCCACCTCTCGGTGTGATGCAACAAGCACAAAGGAATGTAGCTCAGACAGAGTAGTGGCAAAGGGGAACATTACCCCCAAATGCAGTAAACAGACATCCCCATCAAAACTGTCCCTGACATTACATTGTGTGACACACATGTAGACATCAAGTTATGACTGGAGCATGAACCACAATGTGTCTGTACTGTAACCCAGTCACGCTAAAGCCTATCTCTCTACTGTCATATGCTCTGCAGGCCATTATCTACACACCATACATATTAGGATGGCCATGAACAGTCAGGCCATGCCTCACCAATCTCCGTTGATCAGACAGGCTCTGCTGTTCGTTGTTGCCACAATACAATCATTGTCCAAGGGGGATCCAAGGGTACATCATCCTCATCACATCCCCCTGAGTGCACCCATCTCTGTGTAGGGATTAACCGTCATCTAAGAGATATGTGATCTGTCTAAGGAGTAACTATGCCTGCTGTACAGCTGGACTGTCTAAAGGTGCATCAAACATATTGGGGAGGTCAGGCTTGCCAGACGACACATCATGGAACCAGATGGTCACAGCTCTGTTTGCACATCTATGACATACACTGTTGTAACCCCTCCCCCACCTGTCTGTGTAAGCAAGTGGTGGGTGACACATGTCACCTGTATGTGGAGTGTCACTGAACCGTGTCTCAAATGTACGAGCCGCTAAGTCCTCCTGGATAATAACTCCCCCAAATAGATCAGGTGTGTCCCACGCACCGGCCTACGGGGCAAATCCTCAAGTTATCTGTTGTGAATAGCTCTGTTTGGGAAAACACATGACATACAGCAGATAGCTGCCGTCATAATGCCTGACTCAGGCCCGCTGCTGATAATAGCAGTCACACTACCTGTCTGCATTTTGATGTGACACAGCAAATACAAACACCATGTACCTTGTACTGGGGTATATCTTGTTACATATGTGGCCACTCTGCTCTCCTTCTCACGGGTTAGCTATGCCCTCCATAGGCATAGCCATCAACCCTGTGTCTCCCAGTGCCCCACACCTCACCTGTTCTCAGATGGTTATGTTAGGCCCTGAATATCCCAGGCAAATGCTGTGTTGTGGTGAATCACCTCCACTACGAATGCTGCTCGGCATTGTTTCCCCCTCTATGTCATAGGTGTCAGCAGCAGAGGCAAGGTCATGGCCCCCAGGTTGTTTTCCTCCCCCCTCCTCTGCTCTCACCTCCTCTGTGTCTCCCTGTCCCGCTCTGTGTGAGCAGCTGGCTCTGCATAGCGCAGTGTGCCCCCTGCTGTGCCGTGTCCGATATTTGGGCCAGCCGTCCCACACCCCCGAGGTGAGGTGTTCTAGCTGATTGGCCATGTGTTCTGTGTGTTGAGTACATAGGTGGCTGCATCCACCTGCATGAGACACACCTGCCAACATAGCCCCATCTGGGTACATGGTGTCTGTGTGTGTGTGAGCATGGCATGCCCCCCCCCCTCTCAGGCCACAGCATGACATCAACACCAGATGGAATACACCGAGCAACACAGGACTAGCTGTGCGTGACACAGCTGTCACATTGCCAACATGGGCCAGGGTCTGATGTCAGCCGCATGGTCAATGAGACGCCCTTGAAGGAGATGCCCCCACCCCAACATGTGAGGGGACCTACACCTCTCACACACATGTCAAGCATCGTCTGAAAGGGTGGGTTCCCTGAAACTATGCAGCATATGGCGCCAGCAGATATGCCATGTGTGCAGGTGATGCACATCCGCAAATGCACACAATCTGTGACTGTGCTACCACACCCCTCAAAACCACAGTAGCACATGTGCACGGTCAATCACATGTGCACAAATGCGACAATTGTGGTTGACGGTGAGAGTACGGTGTATGTCTCTAGTTGCGCTATGAGTAGCATCACAGCAGGCACCACGGAATGCATGGCGGAAACAGAGATTACCTGTCACATGTTGCACACACTGCATTGGCCAGGTGTGCTCATACACGTCTTCCCAGGGCATAAGGGCAGAAGTGTCAACCATTCCCTGACCCTGTGTTTGCAGCAATACACGGCCTGTGTTGGTATGGTGACATATGTTCCCACTGGGATATGTCGTGGACACTCACAGCTGCAGACATCTTTGTAGTGGCGTGTGTCCCCATGGTCCACTGTCAGGTTGCAGGGACACATACAACATGTGTCACACATCCCATCACTTCCCGACACATTCCAGACAGGTGATGTTACTGGTAACCCTGACCCACACCCCTGACACTGCCGCGCCTCACCTCTACTGTCATGGAGTATGTGCCCGTGACGTGTTATGTTGCATCTGACATACTCTACGCACAGTGCTGCATGTGCCTGTCAATGGTCCCACTATCATGTACAGTTCGAGTTCAACACATTGTCGGAATGTGGCATACACATGTAACACTGCATATACAGTATGTCCCATGGGGATATGCACTACACAATGGCATGCACACTCAAACAGGGGCTGCCAATGAAGGTGTACCTGTTGGTGATGTGCAGCCCTGTGTGCACCTGCCACTGCCAGATGGGGTGGGAGATGGACTGCGTGTGAAATGCACATGGGAGCATATAATGGAACACGGAGGACACACAGGGTGTGCAGGGCTCTGACACACACCAGATCCCCTGGAACAGGTCCATGTTATGTAGGGGGTCCTGTTTGCAGCACACATGCAGGGTAACCACAACATGACATATCCCTTCCCCTGAACACACACATAAATGTAGCTGTACAGCACACACATATGTGTTTGATCTGTGTCTGTCTACAATACAGGTGACTACAGCACAGTCCGGCCACGTGAGGAGGAGGAGGAGGAGGAGGAGGAGGAGGAGGAGGTGGAGGTGTGGGAGGCATCTGACATGGAGGGGCATGAAAATGCTGCGGCTGCAGAGGTGCTGCTGCAGGGGGTGAGTCCTTGTCCCCAGGAGGGGCACACTGAGCCTCCAACAAGCCGCACCACACAACGTTTGGCTGAAGGAACAGCTGACGCAGCACCACCAGCACAACGGGATACCGGGGAGGATGTTCTGAGAGCTGAGCTGCGGGCCCATGCCACCTCGTCACATCGGGACAGTGAAGGTGGGTGGGCAAAAATGTTCACGCAGATAACCCATATGTTCTTTGTACATACACTAACAGGTGTGCACACTCTACCAGGACTGTAAATGTATGACTACACAAACACACACTCGGTGTGCACAATACCGAACAGTGTGAGACACATCAGCGTACAGTATGTGCAACACACTGTGTGCAAGGCGACCAAAGGGTATGCCACACATGCCCATTAACCTACATATCGCGTCACATCATTGTTTGATTTGGCCAGACACACCTATGGACTGATCTGTCTCTGCTCATACAGTAGGTACCAGCAGCAGGCACGTACCACATGCAATACAGGGCCCAGGGAAAACGTGGACAGCAATAGGATGAACCACCTTTAGCACCACACGTATTATCCAGAAACTATGCGCCTATGGCCCGACTCAGGCCGTGGTCCGTGTCCATCTTCAGGGGCAGGCTCATTAGGCAAACCACACCTTCACAGTGTATTGAGAATGACCTATTCAACCACAGGGACGCACAGGGGCCCTTCACCTCTCAATGCAGTCACACACCTTCTGCTATCCGAATATAATGAACCAGTCGTGCATCCGTGCAAGGGGAGGCCTTCCTGTAACACATTTCCACGTTCACATTGTTACAACAAGGCTTCCCCTTGCGTGGATGCACTGCTGGTTAATTATATTTGGATGGCAGAATGCGTTTGTCTACATTGAGAGGTGAGGGGCTCCGGTACATCCCTTTGGTTGATCAGGTCCTGTCCAACACACTGTGGACGTGTGTTTAACCTGATAAACCTGCCCCTGCAGAGGAAAAAGGAATACGGCCTGTGTCGGGCCATAGGCCTCTACTGTCTGTATAATATGTGTTGTGATAAAGGTGGTTTGTCCTATTGCTTGACACGTTCGTAATGGGCCAAAACATGTTATCAACTATTATGTCGACATCTTTTTCCTGGGTTGTGTTTCCCAATGTGGAACCTTGCATCATGTAGCCATACGTCGAGTGTTATGTTCTTTGGTGCATACCTTTGCACCTCTCCACATTACATTTCATCTTCCTTTTGGATACCCCATCTTCCAATACATCTAGATCCCCTTGCAATTTAACACAATCCGCTTGGATTCTGACAACCTTAAAAAGTGTTTTTCCCATGTGCAAATTGATTGCCTCACTCGTAGGTCCCTTTTGCAGGTAAGTTATGAATATGTGATAGAGCAACAGACCCAACACTGATCCCTGCCTCACTCCATGTATTACCTCTCTCCATTGGGGAAATTGGCCACCTAGCCCTACCCTCTCTGCCCTCTGCTGCCACCCCTGCTACCATGCACATTCAGGGCTACCTTCCCCGCCCCCCCCCCCCTTTGTGTGACTCTGAAACATCCCGATGGCCTGCCACCAGCAGTTGCATGCATAGCATACACCTGTCTAGGCAAATGTGCAGCTTGTACCCCTGTGATGCAACATCCTGTCATCAACATACGCATTGTGAGCCCTGCACATGCCTCATAGGGTCTACATGCACTGTTATCTGACCACTTGAGTCTCCCCCTGGGGGGATGTGACACCCTTATCTGACAGACGCATGGTGCAGTTGTGGATGGGCCCATGTCCTGGGTGTGAATCTGCTGCTCACACCCCATCCCTCATAGTCATGAGCAATGCACCTATCACCTGCCCATGCCGTGTGTATCCCCTAACTCTGCATCCCACATGTTATGTTTGTTAGCATTTGAACTCCCCTACAAAATGTGTATCCCGAGGTGTCATTGCAATCACCTGCGCACCCTCCAGCCACACACACAATGTACATATTGTTGCTCTGTGTCCCAGGGAATATTGTACATGTGCTGGACAGTGTTGTGCCTGCTGAGATGGGGTATCCCTGTGCCTGTCACACACATCATTTACATTGGGCACGTCCTGTGTGTGGCCTAACATACACCTTTGAGGTATGTCCCCATTCAGTTAAATATGCACCTGACCACTACAGTTCGTAACATGCAGGGGAAAAGCATGTGTGACATGTCCCACCCTGTTGTGTATTACTGTCATACCTGGCAGGGGTAGCTCTCACACGGCCATTTTCTCCCCACACAGGCATTCGTCAGGAACTCATAGCTCTGCGGCAATCCTCTGAACGTCTCATCCAGGAGATGGTCCATCTGCGCCAGAGCATATGTGACCGGCCATACCAGAGGATGTGTGTGGCCATGGAGGGCATCGAGGCTGCGCTGGTGAGGATGGCACCACCGCCACCACAGACACCACCACCACCACCACCGCCGCCAACACCACCTCCGCTACAGGCACCAGAGGATCGGGTGGCGCCAGGGGAACGGGGACCTCCATTGCCAGGTGCCATACCTGTGAGGCGACGGCGTCGCAAATAGAGCAGACCAAACATGGGTACCCTAGCATACATTAAAGAGTTACACTCCAATGTGTGTCCCCTTTATTGCTCAGGTTGTGTGCACATGAATGCTCTGCCCATGGACAGATGATCTGAGACCAGGCCCGTTGTTGCAGGGATTGTCACACTGTCAGGTATTACTGCACACATGCCATTACCTGGCATTCCAGACATGCACATGCTGTGGTCACTGACCCTTGGCTACAACTCACAGGTGTACACATGGGCCCACTTGCATATGTCGGCATGCCCCAGGGGTTACAGCACCAATTTCCTGCCCAGTCACCATTTACATCCCCGTCAGCCGTGCACAATGGGGGCATACGTGTGCCCATTGGGTGTGTCCTTGGCAATGCTGACAGGCCTGTCCCGCACCTACATGGCATACATGTGTCTGCGACACACATGTGTGCCATGCATATTTACATTGCTGCTGTCCAACACCAACTGCTGTCCCACCAGACCCATCCCTGTGACATGCTTGTGTCTCGGGAACATATGCAGGGCAACATCCTCTGGGCCTACACCTGTCCCATGGCCATGCCCACATAGATATCACACAGCTCCTCATGTGTTGCTGTTACCGTTATGGTGTCCATGCCAATGTGTGATCCCCAGGAAGGTGGATAGACATATCCCATCCTTGCATACATGGTGTGCGTGTGAGGCAATCACAAGGCCATTGATGCAAAGTACAAACTAAAACCATTTATTTACACAACATAAGTAAACGGGCAACATGCCCAACATCAAATGCCAAAAGGGGGGTGGGAACACTGCGCAACACAGGGCACATGGGGGCGTCACAGGTGACATTGCTGGTGCCTGTGACGCTGTTCGGCAGGTGGCCATCGGGATGCCAGCTGCAACACATCGGTGTCCACCTGCCGAACAGCCCCGGTCATGCACTGCAGGGCATGGAACACCACATGGATGTCACGCCGTGTGTCATCCACGGCCACTAAGATATCGTGCATACACCTGCCAGCACACAGACACACATTGCCTGTTGTCTGTGTGCTGGCATGTGCATGAGCCGTGACAGTGGCCCTGGATGGCACAGGAATGCGCTGCCGCCCGTGCTGTGCCCACCCCTGCAGTGGCTGACTGGTGCCCCCATGGCCCTGTGGTGGGCTGTGTTCCCACACACCCCCCTCCCCCCTCCTCCCCTCCCTGCAGATACTCCCTCCACCCTCCCAGGCCAGACAGAGGCCCCCCCTCCCCCCACCCTGTCAGCACCCCTTCCCCCTGTGGCCCTCTCCCCTGCACCCCCCAATGTCCCATCCTCTCCATCCCCTTCGTTTGGGGTAGGGTGGGTGACATCCTCATCCTCCTGCGCAATGTCGTCGTCCGACACCACCACCACCACATCCGTCCCCTCCTCCTCGGATCCCTGCTGGTCGGGCTGCAGGTTCTCCTCCAAGGGCTCATCCTCCCCCCTTGTGCGGCGTGTGCTGGGCCTGCGGAAGCTGTATGTGGAGGTGTGTGGTTCCTCGTCACTGGCATCCCCACCTGTGAGGGGTGACAGACATCAGGGCACATCCATGTGTGGCACATAACATATGTACAGATAAGGCAGGCCAGAGGCAGTTGGTTCAATGGCACACTTTAACCTGTGGCATAGCCCTCCACTACTCACCATCGTGGTGGTGCTCTCCCTCTGTGCTGAGCTGTTCCAAATACCGCATGTGGAACTGTCGTAGTTCACGAGCCTTCTTCCTCAGTTCCTCCACCTGTGGACATGCAAATGTTGTCTTCTGTCAGCACGTGCCACCTGTCACTGTGTCTGTCACGCAGACGCCTATGTCCTGGGTGGGCCACATCTTGCTGCTCCCACCCTCCTGCTACCTGTGGCATATCCATCATGGTAACGCACCACCAGCAGTCAGTCCCACACATATGTGGGAATAGGTTTGCACATAGGTGTCACTGCAGTATCAACAGAGCCTAGCTGGCATCCACATGCATTGACAGATAGGGCAGCAATCAGCAGCCTTACTGTGTGGCTGCAGTCTGCCCACACCCATCTCACCACCACCCCACAACACAACAGTGGGATGGTGGGAGGGACAGTGAGAGACAGAGGGTGTGTGTGAGGGGGGAGATGTGGGGCGTGACACAGACACTGAGGGTGAGGGTGGGCGACAGAACACCCAGGGGACATGGTGTTGCTTGCGGGACATATCCCTGCTGCTTATTGACAGCAGCTGTCCAAGGTGTGTGTGTGTCTGATGCCCCCAGATGCAGGTGATGCAACGTCACCATTGCTGTGGACCCACTCAACACCATTGCCAGTGTATGCACCCCATAGTGGGTGTCCCCTGTGGGGCAGCACACCTACAAGGTAGGCATCTGTGTTCTCCCCTATGGGTGTTGCTTCAGGGAAGGGTATGCGTGTGATATGTGATTCACAGCATCCTTAGCACACATGGCATCCCTCTGTGGGCCTGACCTTGAGTGTCATTGGCCCGTGCTGGGCCCCTGCAGCCCACATGTGGCGCCTCGTAGGATGCCCTACACACAGACAAAATGGCAGGGGGCACGGGAGGCTTCTATGTGCCCCCATGCTGGTGCATATCTCTGTAACAGAGGTGGGTTATTTGCAGTGCCCATGTTCACATTTGCACACTGCAAGGGTAGCAAGGCTGCAGCTGATGGGTTGTTGTCAGTCTGCAACCTTGTCCTGATCATGTGAACATAAACAAATGGGTGCTCCTGTGGGGGGACTCACATGATATCCATGAGACAGCACACACCCTGGCATGCACCCGGTGTGTGGGAGGGGGATCGGACTGAACCTCTGTCGTGAGGTGTGACCAGTTGGACCGCACGTCTAGGTGTGCTTAGACACATGTCCCCCTGGCACGCCCATATGCAGCTCACCCAGCCATGCACCCTGTGCATACTGTGTGTTGTGTCGGGGCCCAGGGTGTGTGATGTGTGTTGAGATGGCCTCACCGTGCTAGCAGATACAATGGGGACGTACAGGCTGTTTGGTGGCTGGCCAGATGTCTGTGGCCATCCTTGTGATGGGGGGGTGGGTATATAGTGAGGCCTGTGGGGATGTGGGTAGGCGTTGCCCTGTTGTGTCATATGTATATCCCTCAGGGGTATAGTCCTGCCCAGTTGTGTGCACACACAGATGTGTCTGTGCCCTCCTGTAGTCTCAGTTATGTGCATGTAGGGGCTGTGTAACACACAACCCAGCTGTGGAGGCGCCCCCACCTGTGCCCCTGCATAGCTCGGTTACCCATGTTCCATAGGGGCTGCTGGGGTCACATTCAGGGACATGTCCCTCCGTTGTGTTGCGAGGGGTGGGGTTTGGTGGGGTTCGGACTGTGCCACCTACTATGGTGTGCAGGGTCCAGCCCTCCTATGATTTCTCACATCCCACATACATGCAGGGACATGGATCGCATGAGATGTTCCACATATGTTTCCGTGTTTGGCTGTGGGGGGGGATTACATCACAGGGTACTTCAAGGTCCTGTGGATGCTGTCGATGCTGGACCAGCTACGGCTGCCTGTCTCCCAGATATGGTGTTATGTGTGATGTTGACAGTTCAGTCAGCTTGCAGTGTTGGGTGTCCCTGATGGGCATATGACAGATAGCATCCCTTTGTGGTGCACAGTGCGTAGTCCTTGCCGTGCATCCGCTTGCAGTATCGTAGTCATCTGACCTAATGGCCAGTGTGGACCTGTCAGCATCCACCTTGTGGATCTCTGCTGGCACCTTTTCCCTGCCAGTTGGGCAAGGGTTCAGTGGGTGTCTCACACCATACCGTGTGACAGCCTGGCCCATGTAGGTTGCTGTTGCCGCACATGTGACCATGACACAATGGCGGGTTCAGACACTCAGCCTATGCACCCACACCGGTCCAATGCTACCCTGTTAGCATCATTTGCTCTCGCAATGAGCGTACCTGTCAGACGACACCTCATCCACCCCCATGTCATGTGGGAGGTGCACATCTCGATGTTGTAGATATTCTGAACACTCCATCCACCTCATCCCCAGAGGACAGGGGTATTTGACACCCTCCTGGGTTACAGACAAACTGCATGGCACACACGGCAACGGCGGCATCAGTGTTCCAACGCCACTCCCAGAGTGTGTGGCGCCATGTCATCTGTGAGATTGTGCTCACAGCATAGGTGCCGCCAACAGAGTGGGGTGCTCAGGGGCCTTTCCATTTGGGGACACAGGCAACGTCCAACACAGCAACGTTATCATCTATCTATTCGACATGTGGGGGATGTTAGGAGGTGTCTCTCATCCCATTCAGGAGGGTGTCGTGTCATATGGTATGTCCATGCAGGGTGCCATACACCCTTGGCATCTGTGGATATTGCTGTTTCTCAGACTCATGTGTCCTGTGCTTTACCTCAGTTGTGGCAAAAACTGTGTGGAGCCTGGCCACAGGTAATGGAAGCCCCTGTGGGGTCTGATCCTGGGGCGCAACGTGTTCCATCTTGGGACATGCACGCACCCCCTTGCAATTTCCATTAATGTACACGTAGGTATCACATTCACTAGGCACCTCACAGGGTTGTACGTATATTGTCCGTGTGGGTTGTTGCTGAGTGCGGTTCTGATTCACTGGTGCAGAGTCCCAGAGGTGATCAGTTACAAATGAGTCCCACACGCTACACATCTGCACTGCTGGCCCATATGCCCCTGCTGTGCCCCTGAGCTTTGTGGGTGGCAATCACACGATGAGTGTGGTGTAGGGTGGTGTCAGGTTCCCTGTGGGGCCAGACATAGTTGAAGGACAGTGTGTTTTGGACAGCATACTGTGTGTTAGTGACAAATGCTATGGCTGTGTAGTTTTGATGGCTACAGCCCATACACCATTGCACGGCACTAGGGGCTCAGATGCATGTGCTGACTCCATACCTTGCTGTGGTCATTGACATGCCGTTTGGGCCTGATGATACCACCAGGGCTGTTTGGGCAGAGTGCATTCATCAGTGCCACTGCTGGTGCATCCCGATTTTGTATGGTTTGTGGCCCCTTTGTGACCATGCCACAGTATGTTGGTGTGGATGTAATCCACAGGACACATTGTGCTCCACAGGTGACATGGCTACCACCACACACAGGTTGGGGGGGGCGGGGGGCTCTTGGCATGGCTGCCGGGTTCAGCCCAGCACCCCTGGATGCCATCTCACTGGCCAGTCATGGTGACATGGCACATGTGTATCCTTGCCATTCAGCACACTAGGCATGTCTGACAGTGACCAGCGAGTGATTGGCACTCTTGTGTCCTGTCCTCTGGCACATGGTGTGTCGTCTATGTTTTTGGTTTGGTTTGTGCCTATGCATTCATAGTGGTGGGTCGTGATAGGGCATTCTCACGTTTCCCATGGTATTGTGTTTGGTTGATGTCAACACAGCTACTAGTGATGGGGGTTCACATACAACAGTTTTACTGGTAGTGTGACCTCGGCAGGCACACACACAGGTGTGGCTCAGACATGGAGGTGTTCTGCACCTACAATAACACAGAGATGGGGGTTTAGCTTCAACAGCTGAACTGTAAGGCAGCATTTGTGGGGTGCATCATGGAGGACCACAGGAACTGTGTGATACCCCCATACGCTTCTCTACTGGCTGGTGGGGAGCAATGACATGCTGGCTTACACAGGGCATCAGGGAACACAATGGTTCAACCCATTCATGTTTTTCACAGGTGATGATCTGTTCCCAGTGCCACATACATGCCTAACTGTGGGTGTGGCCATTTGTGCTTTGACACCTATGTGCATTGTACGTGTCTCCCTTGACGCACGTGACCCATTCCCTGTGGCACCCTTGACAGACATGGCAGTGCCATGCCACATTTGTTAGGGTGATGATGATGTTCCTGATGAGCCCTATAACCCTGTAGGTGGTACTGTGGATACATGTGTGGTCATATTACCTACACATGTCATGCAATACAGACACACTGGCAACATGATAATCCAGCACACATGGGCTGATGGAGAAACAAATGTGACATTGGGTGGGTTGCCCTATCCACCTTGGCAGTGGATAGGTCCATTACACGTGTATGTCTACCAGGCCATGGTCGACAGTGTTTGACCCACTACAAGAGCTGTGTGTCCTGTATTTTCTTTGCGATACTGCTAGATATAGCAGACCTACTTCAAGGGTGACACAGAGCCCACTTTGAATGGACTCCCTGGACCCCTGGAGGTAGGGGGATGCTTAACACTACATTAGTACACACAGCCATATCTCCAGGGTGACACAGAGCCCACTTTGAATGGACTCCCTGGACCCCTGGAGGTAGGGGGATGCTTAACACTACATTAGTACACACAGCCATATCTCCAGGGGGACACAGAGCCCACTTTGAATGGACTCCCTGGACCCCTGGAGGTAGGGGGATGCTTAACACTACATTAGGCCACACAGCCATATCTCCAGGGGGACAAGGAGCCCACCTTGAATGGGCTCCCTGGACTTCTGGGGGTAGGGGGATGCTTAACACTACATTAGTACACACAGCCATATCTCCAGGGTGACACAGAGCCCACTTTGAATGGACTCCCTGGACCCCTGGAGGTAGGGGGATGCTTAACACTACATTAGGCCACACAGCCATATCTCCAGGGGGACAAGGAGCCCACTTTGAATGGACTCCCTGGACCCCTGGAGGTAGGGGGATGCTTAACACTACATTAGGCCACACACCCATATCCCCAGGTTGACTGGATCCCACTTTGTGGGTCTCTCTGGACCCATGGGGATAGGGGGGTTATATTTTAGAATAGTTTAACACCACCCCAGGGCACATGTGTGGCTGAGGGCCCATGTGCTCAATGTTGCACAACCCATGGTGGTCGCCCCTATGTGTTACCCTGCAGATGCAGATACCGCCATCACCACAAGATGTTTCCTGTGGCTATTTAGCCAGATGCATGGCCTAGCTGTGTTGCTGTGTGCTGTGCGACATCAACACCACCAGCTGTCATAAGGCCAGGGGGGCATCATGTCCTCTGTGGACACATCCGTCACCACCTGGCTAAATGGCCATCCACCCAGATGTGATACACAGTGCATATGGAATGTGTTTCACCTGCTACACTTGACCTCTCTAGACTAATAACACACAACAGCATGGACATCTGTCATCAACCCTGTCTGTGTATATGTTTGTTGTGCCGTGTGTCCATTCACTTACGTCACGTTGGTGGTCTGCCTGACGATTGAATCGCCTGGTCAGCCTCTCCCATGCCCTCTGGACCTTTGCCATGTTTTTGCTCCTGGAGGGCCCTGGGAAGAGCCTCTTCTGTTTCCTGGCAATCAGGGTGGACAGGTGGCACAGCTCTCGTTGGCTGAACGCCGGTTTCCTTAATCGGGACGCCATTTTGTTTCAGGGTGTGTACACGCGCGACCGCTAACGATGCAACTTCCGCATTTGCGCGTAGCGGTTCGCGCTGGTGCACGGCGCATGGCTGCGCGAATAATCGAGGCGCGCACGTGCGATCGGTATTGCTGTGTGGCAAGATGTTGCGGTTATTACCGGTACACAGTATTCATAATAATAGTTTATAATTTTAATAACAATATGTGTCATGTGCTCAGCATACTCACCTAACTACGAGGTGCCTCTCCTGTCCATTTAAATATGCGATAAATATTATGTATTACACCTGTTCACACACTCTGGTCCTGAACCTATGGACACATATCCACTGATTTCTGGGCCATTGTCAGATGAGGTGTGCTATGTGTGTCACATAGCAGGTAGTGCTCTGACACTGATAGCAATGGGTGCAGCCAGAACATCAGCACCAGGTGTCAATCAGACTGGTGATATGGGGTTCTGTATGTTGGTGGACCATGTTCTGTGGTGTATCAGCTTGTACAGACACCAATGCTGTATTGTTTGCTGTAGGGGTCTTTATGAGATTCATATATGAGCATTGCACACATACATTATGTTGCGTGTTGGACATTATGAGGTGATGTGGTCAGCATGTCAGCACACTGCACAATAACCTTTGGTATGTGTGCCGGCATACAGTCCTGGTGGCTGTGATCTTGCACAATGTTTGCTACATGGACTGCTTAACCAGGCGTCATGGGTTACATCCTCCAGTTGGGCTCTAGTGTGCCAGTCTCAGTAAGCTCACATTATCATACTTTGTTACACCATTGGCCATGGTGCTTTCCATGTACATCTATGCTTTTGCCAGCATATATTTTCTGACATTGCAACATTATTACCTGCCACAGACCCCTTTCAGGATTACAGAGGTGATGCTAGTGGCAAGACCCTCACACTGCTGCCTACATCATGTGCGGTACACCATTCTCAAAAATGGATCACCGCACCCCTGGTAACCACAGCACACAGTCTGCAGGATTGCCTCTTTAGCTAGCCAGGCATCTGTTCTTATCAATCTAGTTGTGGCCCACACCTGACCTTGCTGCATGTGGAGCCAGGGGTTCCGTGATTCCATACACAGTGGGGTGTTTGGTGAGTGCAGCCATTGACAGGTCCCTGAGTGTGAACTAGTGGTGGATGTTCGGAGATCCTCACAGTGCTGTCAGCATCAGGTGCTCCCCACGCCACCATATAGTGTGGACCTGGCTTACTGCACTGTCATGGTGTTGGGGTTGCCAGTAATACATGATATTACACACATTCCATGCGTGACAGCCCCCATGAACCTTGGAAATGATTGTTTAAATGTTACAATGGCTTGTTCTATGTATGTTAATTTCCTGCAATGTAACCAGCACTGCTGCTGACTGGTGGATTATATGGGACAATGTGAGGATCAAAAAACATTGCTTGTACAAACACACCTTGGATTTGAACCACCAACCTTTCGATTCCGAGGTATTGCAGGCACCAGTGGACTACAGCTCTGTGGCTGTGATGAGAGGTATGGCTGCCTGCAATATGACCTCTGCAGACTTTGTGCTGCAGTAAACAGGGTGGTGTCAATCCACTCACACCCATGATGCACTGCATATGCACAGCAGCGGTCTCATGATGGCCGGACGGGAGGGTTTACAACCCCACAGCACCTAGGCCTAGTGTTGGGCACTAACCTTCAGTGTTGCAGCTACAGAGTGGGTGCACACCATCACAGTGTGTGTGGTGTGTGCTCACCCTGAGGGTGATGTGAGACACACAGCACCTATCCTGTCTGAGCTGGCTTATACATCATGACAGCTTGTCTGCCGATGTCTGATAGGTTGGCACATCAGACACACCTACACTCCACCTTGCAGCATCTGTGCCTCCCAGAGCCTTCTGGGCTGCAATGCTCCTCAAAGGGTGCATATCCTGTGTGGGTGCCCTGCCTTTCATGATATATGTGCAGGGTGTGTGTGGGAAATGGAGATTTCCATACACATAGGCAGAGTGTGTCTGACCACCAAACCTTCTGTGTGGAACACAGTTTCCCCAAAATGATGATATGTACATTCTATATACCATCTAGGGTGCTAGCAGCTGCCAGCAACAGCAGACGCAGTCCAGCTGTGTTAAGGACAACCTGCAGGTCACTCTGTGCAATCTGGGACAAATCCATAATTCAGGATCAGGCAGACAAACAGTGGGGCTAGGGACCCCCTACTCACCCATCACCATCTGACATTCTCCAGCAAAAGGCACAGTGTGTGCCCAGCTAATGACCCTGCAAGGTGTTGCTGCCAGACACATGCAAAACTGCAGACAGGCCACTAGCCAGTCCAAAGTGCATGCTCTCAGGTAAACTCTGTGCATTCTTAACTGGGATGTGAGCACACCCACCACGCAGTTGATTCAGTGATTGGGCACCATATACACAGAACCCATACACATCACATGGGTGAACTACTCTGTTGTGACCTAGCCATCCCATGGTCACTGATCATTCAAGGTGAGAGTGACCTCCACACAGAGCATGCTATGGACAACATGTCTGTGGAGGTGATGGCAAGGCACAACATGGTCCTGGCATGCACATTTGCCCTGTGTAGCTGCATCCTGCTCCTGCCGCCCTGTCTGTTCTGTACCCACAGTACTTTGCTCCTCATTATGCACATTGTCAGGCCAATACTGCCAACAGTGCTATCATTGTGGGCTGTGGGGGTTGTTCACAGCCAACACACACTGGATAGACAGACACACACTCCCCACACCTAGGACAGCATGTAGCTGATGCAATATTATTTGGGAGCCCTGACCAACGCAACACTAATGGGCGAGGTGCAGGCATGGCAACATTGGGGTGTACATTTAGAGATCTTTCCCAGGGTGCTAGTCTCTGCGGCAGACATGACCTGACACGCATTGCACATACATCAGAGACGTTTGTATGTTACAGATGGATGATGTGGTTGTGCTTAGCATAGGCGTTTCTATCAGTCACTGCTCATCACAGGCTTTCAATATGTGTGTGACATCTCCACATCTGTATTGTGTGATTGATCATGTATGCACATGCTAGTTTTTAGAGGGGCACACTAGGCCCAACATCCTGCCACTGCATTTGTCTTAAGATAGTGGGGCCTGCAGGTGGATGTGTTTCTGCCTCTGTTGGCCAGTGTTCTATTGCAGTTGTTTACAACTCCAGTCAATGTTGTGCAGACACAGGTTGGTTTTTCATGTTGTCCGTGATGATTATGGCTCTGATACAGCTGCATACCATGGTGGTGTTTACGTGACTTGCAGCACACCCATATTTGTTGGATACATCAGCAGAGCTGAGTGATTTGTGACCCTCCATGGCTGCATTTGGGATACTCTGCTCTGGGTGATGCCCTTGTTCATGGTGTGTGGGTGCCTGGGATGTAAAATAAAAGGCAGATTTACCTATCCTATGCCTGTGTCATCAGCCTTAATGGATTGTGCTCAGTATCCCTGTTTATTTCTATGACAAATATGTGTTCAGGATTGGGAATAGCCCCAGCTGAGCTTTGAGCCTGTGACCTTCTGGTTTTGCATACACTGTCTGAGTGCACTGCACCACTGTGTAGCCACAGATTGGCTGAGTTCCCTGGGACATTCATGACTGTCCATCCAACAGGGCCTGTCTGTTGCAGTGTACAGTGCCATCCTGCACATGGCTAGCCAACTGCATGCTGTGGCTATGAAACACTGGCCCCACCACCACTTGTACCCGTCCGACACCATGCTGACATGTCCCTATCTTTTAAAACATGTGAACATATAGAGTTGTGCCACGCCAGACCTGCACTTGGGCGACTCGGCTGTCACTTATGCCCATTGTAATGGGGCGGGGGGGGGAGGGTAAATTATGGGGTGTTGAGACACGCTTATGTTCTCTGCAATGAAGGGGTGTCCTCACTATCTGTGTTTGATGGTGGTTAAAATATGTGTTCAGGATTGGGAATAGCCACAGCTGAGCTTTGAACCTGTGACCTTCTGGTTTTGCATACACTGTCTGAGTGCACTGCACCACTGTGTAGCCACAGATTGGCTGGGTTCCCTGGGACATTCATGACTGTCCATCCAACAGGGCCTGTCTGTTGCAGTGGACAGTGCCATCCTGCACATGGCTAGCCAACTGTATGCTGTGGCTAGCAAACACTGGCCCCACCACCACTTGTACCCGTCCGACACCATGCTGACATGTCCCTATCTTTTAAAACATGTGAACTTATGGAGTTGTGCCATTCCAGGACTGCATTTGTGCAAATCAGCTGTCAGATATGACCATTGTAATGGGGTATGTGTATATTATAAATGGGGTGTGTACATGGGGTGTGTACTGGGGTGTGTGTCAATTATAACTGTGGTGTGTAAATGGGGGATGGGGTGGGGTAAATTATGGGGTTTGGGGACACGCTTATGTTCTCTGTAATAAAGGGGTGTCCTCACTATCTGTGTCTGATGGAGGATAAAATATGTGGACTGGGTTGACAGGGGCACCAGCTGAGCTTTGCACCTGTGACCTTCTGCTCTTGCATACACTGTCTGTGTGCACTGCACCACCATGTTGCCACGGATTGGTTGTATTCCCTGGGAGGTCCATGACTGTACATCCATCAGGGCCTGTCTGTTGCAGTGGACGGGACCAGCCTGCACATGGCTTGACCACTGTCTTCTGTGGCTAGCAGGCACTTCCCCCTCCACCATCTGTATTGTTTCGCCACCATGCTGGCATGTCCTTATCTTGGCAAAGGCATATGGCAAGATTGAGTTGAGATACTCCAGGGCTGCATTTGGGTGAATCGGCTGTGGGTGATGCCCATTGTTCTGGTGTGTGTGCGGTGCAGAGTAAAATATAGGTGTTTGCTACATGCTTATGTTCTCTATAATAAAGGGGTGTCTTTACTATCTCTGCTTGGTGGTGGGTAAAATATTCTGACTGGGCTGGCATGAGCCCCAAATGGGATTTGAACCTGTGTCCCTCTGAGCTTTGCATTCATGGCTCTGTCCACTGCACCACACTGTTGCCACAGAAATTGTGCAGTACCTGGAGATGGTAAACCTGGCAGGATGGGGTCCCAAACCCTGCTCTGCACATTTTTACTGTGGGCTGCTTCACCCTGTCTGGTGACAGACGTGAAAATAAACCCCAGACATGACCATGGAAAAGGGGGATAATATATGACCAAGATGGGCAACAGTGATATTGATGGCCAAACATGGGGGACACTCCCAGGAAAGCTCCATAAGGGGGAAATGCTTTTTAGAGGTGTCTCCGCTCCATACACATTTCCACGCTGCATTTTTTTTTGTGACTTTCCTGCGTGTGGTTTTTCATTTGGCCCATTACTGGACCTGTTCCCGAGCTGAGCTACTATTAGTCATTTTTTCCTGTGGTCATTTTATACGTCTAATTGCATTTTTGTGCTGTGCACGGGTCTCACACTGCTAACGTTTTGCAGGTTTCCCCCGTTTTGCTGTACATTGCTGACGGAAATGGTTTCTCTTCCCTTTAAATGCCCTCTACCGCGAGTGTTTCACTCGTGCTATTTTTCCATTGTAAATTCGGGCCCGATAATGTGCGGGGAGCCTCTCCCCTCCCACTCTCCACCCATTGACCCCGTCCCTCCGCCCCTCCAGAGCCTTCCTCCGCCCTCCGTTAGACGTTCCACGCCTCTATCGGAAATTTGCGGGCCCGCACTTGTAAGGGGCCCGTTAGTGTGCCGCGCACCTCTGCGGGGGTGACACGCAAGATTGCGGGGTGTTTAAGCGCTCTTAAGTACCGCTTTTAGTGCGCTATTTTGCGGCGCGCAAATTAGCGGTTTTTAGTAAACATGCCCCTATGATCACTAACGAAATGGACCATAAAACACAACTACAGTTTCCTGATTTCACGTGTTGAGCTTGTCTACTTGGACATCCCTGTACTGGAGACATCTGTAAATGTCATTTGTGGAATAGCTTCAGAGACATCCTAAATCATGACTAAACATTTTAAAATGACCCCAAACATCTCCCCAAGTCAATCACATAACAGGTTTTCTTGATTTTGATTTCTATGTCAGCTGTTTCATAAGACATAAATGCAGATGAAATCAATTCACTTTTTCAAACTGATTAACCCTCCTATCTTTGATGCCACCTCATTAATAGCATCGGCCAGTCCCCCATTTTAAAATTCCACCTGTTTCTATAAAGGAAGATCAGTCACAACTTTACTTGTAAGATCAATGGATCACTGGTTTCACTATACTGTATTTGTCCCTATGAAGACTTAAATTATGGCATCTGAGGGGGGAAGTTATTAAGCCATGGTAAACTTTTGTATTTTAGTGCAGCTTAATTTTATCATTGGGAGTCACTAATCTGCAGCAACTCAGTATCCCTGGTTAGTGAATCCTGTGGTAAATGAATAATGCAACTTAGAAGACAGGAGGTGCTTTCAGGTGAAGCTCATTACCCAAATCAGTCATACATTAAGGACCTGAGATTAATTAAGCTTCAGGTGAACAAGGTATATTAAACGTATTAGGTACAGTTTTTATTGGTATAAATACCCATAGCAACCCTTAGTAAGTAAGAACTTAAAGGTCTAGACACAAACTTAAAACTAAGATGCAGACAGTAGTCCAGCAGTGGGATGGGGGCTTTCCAGTCTTTTGCATTGAGTGTCACATGTATGATTTTCTCCCAGTTGGTGAGAGGTCTTACGTGTGCACTAGGTGCAAGGAGCTCTTTGCTCTCAGGGAACAAGTCCATTCTCTAGAGGCTAAAGTAGCAGACATGGAAAACATAAGACAGACAGAGAGGTACATAGACGAGACCTACAGGGATATAGTCCTGAAGTCCCACCTCCAGTCTGGCAGCATCCCTGTTGCCATGGAGGAGAGAGGTCACGTGACAGGAGAGCATCACCCTGGTGTGGCAGGAAGTGATCCTGTAACTAGGACCTGTCCTCCAGGTGATGTAAAACCCTCTCGCACCGAGGAAGTTTCTCCAGGGCCATGTGCCCATGAGGGAAGGGTTAGGACAGCCGTTATAGTTGGTGATTTGATCATTAGGCATGTAGATAGCTGGGTGGCTGGTGGACGTGAGGATCGCCTGGTAATATGCCTGCCTGGTGCGAAGGTAGCAGACCTCACGCGCCACCTAGATAAGGTCTTAGATAGTGCTGGGGAGGAGTCTGCTGTCTTGGTACATGTCGGTAACAATGACATAGGAAAATGTGGTAGGGAGGTTCTGGAGGCAAAATTTAGGCTTTTAGGTAGGAAGTTGAAATCCAGAACCTCCATGGTAGCATTCTCCGAAATGCTTCCTGTTCCACGTGCAGGACTCAAAAGGCAGGCAGAGCTCCGGAGTCTCAATGCGTGGATGAGACAATGGTGCAAAGATGAGGGTTTTGGATTTGTTAGGAACTGGGGAACATTCTGGGGAAAGGAGGGGCTCTTCCGAAGGGATGGGCTTCACCTTAACCGGGACGGAACCAGGCTGCTGGCATTAACCTTTAAAAAGGAGATAGAGCAGCTTTTAAACTAGATATTAGGGGAAAGCCGACAGTCGCCCAAGAGCGGATGGTTCAGAAGAATGTATCCTTGAAGGATACTACCAAAAGCAGAGAGGTTCCACAAAAGAGTAAAGTAGCCCAAATGCCCTCCAGTATGGAGCAGACAGAGCTTAAAGATCCCAATTTACCCATGTCTAACAATAGCCAAATTAACATGAATAAAATACATTCTCTAAAATGCTTGTATGCAAATGCTAGAAGTCTAAAGAATAAGATGGGAGAGTTAGAATATATAGCACTAAATGAAAGGTTAGGTATGATTGGAATATCAGAGACATGGTGGAAGAAGGACAACCAGTGGGACACTGTGATACCTGGGTACAAACTATATCGTAATGATAGAGCTGATCAAATTGGTGGAGGGGTTGCGCTCTATGTTAGAGAGGGCATTGACTCAGAAAGGATTAAAGTTTTGCAGGAAACGAAATCTGCTGTATAATCTATATGGATTGAAATTCCATATAAAAGGGGGAAGGCAATGGCAGTGGGGGTGTACTATCGAGCACCTGGCCAGAATGACCAAATGGATGATGAAATGCTCAAAGAAATCAAGGAAGCTAACAAAAGTTACAGCACAGTAATAATAATGGGTGATTTCAATTACCCCGGTATCGACTGGGTCAGTGTCACGTCAGGACATGCTAGGGAGATAAAGTTCCTAGATGAAATAAATGACTGCTTCTTGGAGCAGCTGGTTCATGAACCGACCAGAGGGGAAGCCATATTAGACCTAGTCCTTAGTGGAACACCAGATCTAGTGCAAGAGATAAGGGTGTTGGGGCCACTTGGCAATAGTGATCACAGCATGATCGCCTTTGATTTAATTAGTGGAGGAGGGATAGTAAGGAAATCCACAGTACTACCTTTTAACTTTCGAAAGGGAGACTATGATAAAATGAGGAAAACAGTTAAGAAAAAACTAAAAGGAGTAGTTGCAAAGGTTAAAGACGTACATCAAGCTTGGGTGTTGAAAAATACTATCTTGGAAGCCCAGACCAGCTGTATTCCACGCTTTAAGAAAAGTGGAAGAAAGTCCAAAAAACTGCCAGCATGGTTTAAAGGTGAGGTCAGAGAGGCTGTTGTTGCCAAAAAAGCATCTTTCAGGAAATGGAAAAAAGAGCCAAACGACGAAACCTGGAAACAGCACAAGCACTGGTAAGTCAAATGCAAGGCATTGATAAGGCAGGCAAAGAGAGAATTTGAGAAGAAGCTTGCTGCGGAAGCAAAAACGCGAAATAAAGACCTTTTCAAGTACATTCGTAGCAAAAAACCTGTGAGAGAGTCAGTTGGTCCATTAGATGATAAAGGGGTTAAAGGAGCACTAAGAGGCGACAAGGCGATAGCGGAGAGACTGAATGGATTCTTTGCTTCGGTCTTTACTGAGGAAGATGTAGAGATGTTACCCATGACTGAAGTGGTATTTAAAGGTGCGGAAGAATTGAAGGAAATATCGATACATCGGGAAGATGTCTTACAACTATTAGATAAACTGAAGAGTAGCAAATCACCTGGGCCGGATGGTATTCACCCAAGGGTGTTGAAAGAACTGAAATATGAGATTGCAGACCTGCTATTAGTAATCTGTGAACTATCATCTCTAATACCTGAAGATTGGTGGATCGCCAATGTAACACCAATTTTTAAAAAGGGTTCCAGGGGTGATCCGGGAAACTACAGACCGGTGAGCCTGACGTCAGTACCAGGAAAAATGGTAGAAACCATCATAAAGAATAAAATTACTCAGCATGTAGATAGTCACAACCTAATGGGAGACAGCCAACATGGCTTTAGACAAGGAAGATCTTGTCTTACTAATCTGTTATGTTTTTTTGAAGGAGTGAATAAACAGGTGGACAAAGGTGAGTCGGTTGATATTGTGTATCTGGACTTTCAGAAAGCCTTTGACAAGGTCCCTCATCAGAGACTTTTGGCAAAACTAAAGAGTCATGGGATAGGAGGCAGTGTACTATTGTGGATCAGGAACTGGTTAAAAGATAGAAAGCAGAGGGTAGGGCTAAATGGACAATTTTCCCAATAGAGAAAGGTGAATAGTGTTGTACCCCAGGGATCTGTGCTGGGTCCGCTGCTTTTTGACATATTCATAAATGACCTGGAAAGTGGAATAACGAGTGAGGTTATCAAATTTGCAGATGACACAAAACTATTTAAAGTTGTTAAAACCCAAGAGGATTGTGAAAAATTACAAGAGGATCTTGATAAATTGGAAGACTGGGCATCAAAATGGTAGATGAAATTTAATGTGGACAAGTGCAAGGTTATGCACCTAGGGAAGAACAACCCAAACTATGGTTACATGATGCAAGGTTCCACATTAGGAACCACCACCCAGGAAAAAGATTTAGGCGTCATTGTGGATACCATGTTAAAACCCTCGGCCCAGTATGCAGCGGCGGCCAAGAGAGCAAATAGAATGCTAGGTATGATAAGGAAAGGAATGGAAAATAAAACAAAAGATATTATAGTGCCTCTATATCGTTCCATGGCGAGACCGCACCTTGAATATTGTGTGCAATTCTGGTCGCCGTATCTTAAAAAGGATATAGCGATTTTAGAAAAGGTTCAGAGAAGAGCCACCAAAATGGTAAAGGGATGGAAGGATACTCCTATGAAGAAAGGCTAAAAAGGTTAGGGCTCTTTAACCTGGAAAAGAGACGGCTGAGGGGAGATATGATAGAAGTCTATAAATTAATGAACGGAGTGGAATGGGTGAACGTAGATCGATTGTTTACGTTATCAGAATATAGAAAGACTAGGGGACATGCAATGAAGCTACAGGGTAAACTATTTAAGACTAATAAGAGAAAATATTTTTTCACTCAACGTGTAATCAAACTCTGGAATTTGTTACCGGAGGATGTAGTAAAGGCTGTTAGTGTAGCTGGGTTTAAAAAAGGTTTGGACAAGTTTCTGGAGGAAAGGTCCATAAACCATTATTAAGAAGTGACCGAAGATATCAATGCTTGACCCAGTACAAGCATTGTGGAACTTGTGTCTCTTGGGGAAACTGCTAGGTACATATGACCTAGATTGGCCACTGTTGGAAACAGAATACTGGGCTTGATGGACCTTGGTCTGACCCAGTATGGCATATCTTATGTTCTTATGTTCTTAACTTGTGATCAACCTTACAAGCCGTGTTATTCTACTTCTCTGGAATGATACTCCCGAAGAGCCTTCTTAAAGGGGTTGGGGCATGCTAATGATCCCTCACTCATCAGAACCCTCTCCCCCCAAATAAGTCCACACTCACCTTTACCTCACCTCAAAGAGACCCCCTCTACCTGTAGACCACATTCCCCCATAAGTCCCCTCCTTTTGAGACTTAGCTGGTACAGGGCAGGAGTCATCACCAGCTGTTCCTGTCCCATGTGTCTCCATGTTCAAAATAGCAGCTTGCTACTCATAGTGATAATATCATGATACTACTGCTAGGGGGTCAAGCTAGCATTTAATGGTTGAATCCCTAGACTCCTAATGATAGTAATGCAAGACTACCACTAGGGATCAGCTGTGCCATTATGAACAGTTTGCTCGAGGGGGCGGGAACAATTGCTGATCACTTTTACAGAACCCCAATCCACCTGGGATTAGCAAGGTAAGCTCAGGGGGCACCATCATGGGGTGGAGGCTTTTTAGGAGGTAGGGGTGGGGGCTTTTAAGGAGGTAAGGGTGGGAGGTTTGAGGTTTAGAGGACTTCTTTGGGGGAGAAGATGATCTGTAGGGTGACTTTGAGGGGTGTGGGGTCTGAGTTGGGCAAGAGTCTTCTGGAGAATTTTGACTGGGGATGATGGGGGGGTCCAAAGAATTTAGAAAGGCATTAGCCCTTTTAAGATGGCCCTTAGGATCATCAGTCCATGTGTTAATAGCCTGATGCTCCCCGTACAGGAAAAAATAATGCCAAGGAATAATACAGCTTGCAAAGTTCAACGCAAGCTGGGTTATTTTATTTGCATAACAATGAGGTGTTTTGCATGCGTATGATTTGTATCTCATTATTATGAAATATATATTGTCTTAAACTAACATGCATTATGGTAAAATGACACACAATATTGCTGGTTTAACATGCATTAAGAAGCAAATATCATTATTCTCTTAATGCACATTAGTAACCATTCTCCTTAAACATATAATCAGCTGTAAAACCTGCAGTCCTAATAAATAATTTCAGTAAAAAATGATCAGACAAAGACAGAGGCTCCTTTGCAATGCTATTTCAAATAAAAGCCACCCCAAACAAAAATGAAGGGTGCGATCCATCCAATGTTTAGGAAAATCAACCCTCTGCTGAAATGAAATCCTTCATTATATAAAGAAAAACATTAGATCAGTAGTAGGGATAAGATCAAACCACATACTAAAATTACAGTGTCAAAATATTAGTAGATCTAAGCACTAGCACAGAAATAAAATCATTCATAGCAGTAGAAATTGTCAATTTCATTGGTGAGGATCTATTAAAAACCACTACACAGAGTGGATCCCTAATGGGGAACTGTACCAGAAAAACTTTTGATACCCTCACATCCTAACACAGATAAATTAGCTACCTTGACTACTCTAAGAGAATGATGGCAGAGGGTAGCAACCCCCTCCTTGCTTCAAACACCCAAATTTACTAAAGCGGAGATTCCTTATCTTTTTGGTTGCAGGGACTCCTTATTAGTCTCTGAAACGTGCATGCGGGAGTTCATAACTCCCACTGCTCACAGTCCCAAAAGTCGATCAGGGACCTAGCAGCACAGCTACAAAAGAAAGGGGCCATTGGACATGCTTGTGCCTGGCGGGCCCATGCCTGAGGGCCTTGCCAGAGGGCTCTTTGGCGTGGCCTTTAGGCGGGTATTGTAGGTGAAAAGCTGATTGCTACTGAAACAGAGCGGCAGGTGGTAAATAACATTCCCAGCGCCATGGGCCCTAAACTGCCCCACAATTCTCTGGAAGATAGCCAGGTCATGTAAGTCCACATCTAAAAGATACAACGCTCTCTTAAACCCAAAGAACTCTGGTAAGCACAGCATCAATCTCGTCATGCTTAATTAAAACCCTTATCTTCAAATACCACCAGAATACTATCACTAATATCGTAAATCAATCACCTCTGTGAACGGCATAACACCACCATGAAGCTACACAGTGCCACTGCTCTATTACTCTTCTCACTTGCTCACCTAATTTTTCCATACATAGGGGCAACCCCCACGCCCTCACACATACTGATGCTCCCTATACTCACACATACACATCAAATCAGCCTATGGTAGCACCCCATCAAACATTTCACCCACAAACCACACAGGCTTATACAAACCACACCACAGCCCAATACTAGAAACCCCCATCACATGCACACTCATCAACACCAGATCGTTTAGAAATAAAATTAACACAATCACAGATTATCTTCAATCAAGAAAAACAGACATCCTCTGCATCACCGAAACATGGCTCAAAGACACGGACTAAACCATCATCAACCACATCACACTTGCAAACTACTCCGCCTTTCACTGCCACAGAACACACAAGAGAAGTAGAGGTGTTTTAATTCTTACTAGAAACCACTTCAAATTCAAACTCATAGTCTCAGTCGTCCCACACAACACAAACATAATCACAATAGCTAACAAATATATCACCATATGCCTCACATATAGAGCTCCTAACGCTAGCTATGATGAATTATCCTCCGTGCTGGAGATAGCATGAAACCAAAATACACTTCACAAACTCATAGCCATTGATTTCAGTCCAAGCTCGGGGAGGATGCGGGCAGGGTCCTGGAGGACGACGGTAACCGGGTGGTCGGCCCGGTGCCGGGACCCTGCTGGTGTTTGGGGGGGGGGGAAGCAGGGGGGACGTGGCGCTGCTGACGCCGTAAGAGTCATTTAAAATCATTGGCTCCGCGGAGCGCGAGGAGCAGAGCCAATGTGAAGAAGCCTTTGTGCCAGAGGCTTTAAGAGAGGGGTTTCCTGGCGGTTGCTTCTCTCCAGGCGGCTAGTGTGCGGCAGATCGGCTTATCGACTTGCTTGCGTCGGACCGGTTTCGGCCTGGCTGGAGGATTTCAGGCGTCTTTTGGGTGTTGTACTGAGCTGAAGGAGTGGAGGAGCGGAGACAGTCAGTGCCGCGAGGTCCGGCTGTTGTGCGGGGAGCAGAGGCTGTGCGCTAGGCGTCTCCACGTGCAGGGCCCAGAGCCAGAGGAAGAGGGGAGAAATGACTGGAGCCGTGGCTTGGAGACTGCGGCACGGGGAATGTGGAGAGCAGTGCATAAAAGTCGAGTAAGCAGTGGGGGGCAGTCGCAGAGCTGGGGGATAGCTACTACGTTCAGTAGTGTGTCGCGGGTGGTTGGTGCTATCTTATTCAACAGGCAGCATGGCTCAGGGAGGAGAGCGGGCAGGGGCACGAGGACCCGGCAGGAAAAGGGGGGGCAGTCAGGGTCAGGCTACGCAAGGCCGCAAGGAGGCGGAGGGGCGATCAGGGGTGGGGGGCGGCGGTAGAAGGTGAGAGCAATTGCGGTGGGTGGGGGTGCCCGGGGACTTCATGTTTGAGTCAGGCAAGAGCAGAAGGGCCTCCTCGAGGGTGTGGAGGGCCTCCATCTGTGAGGGGGAATGGGGGTTCGGGGTCCAGGTTGCGGGGGCCAAGAAGGTGAGGTCAGCCAAGGTCTGGCAGTTTGGGGGTCAGGTTGGAAGCGGAGCCCACAATTGGAGCAGTGCAAGGGGCTGTCATGAGTGGGGGAGGGGCAGATGGTGAACCAGGGACTGAACAGGTGCAGTGGAATGCTACCCAAGATAGGTGGGGATGTGTGGATGGAGGAATGGTGCCTATGGCGGGGTTCGCGGGACCACTTAATTTGGACGGTAGAAGCATGGCGTCCCCCATAGGCTGGCAAAAAGGCAACAGTGGCTTCGGGTCGTGGGGTGGTCATCCATCCTGGGCGCACTGGTTGGGTGACAGTCAAGGTTCCTCTAGAGCTGAATGGTTGGAGGCGTGGCAACCTGTACGGCCCCCTGCTGTTCCCCCCTCCTTTTCCTGTTATGTCTCCACAGGTTCCAGTGATGCATTTGCAGGCAACTGCGCGAGAAGCCAGAGGATTTGACGAAGCAGGAGGGCAGCTGCGAGCAGGGCACGTGGATCCGAAAAATGTGGCAATACAGAGGAGAGTGTCAGTTGGAATCGCGTCTAGAGATGAGGAGGGACTGCAGCAGTACGAGGAGCTCAGCGCGGCGGCTATAAATCCTTCTGAGGTGGTGGCGACAGCGGCAGGCTTGTCAGGTGAGTTGCAGGAGGCATGTGCGGAGGGGATGGAAAAGAGTAAGGGGAAGGGGAAAGGGGAAGGGAAAAGGAGTAAAAGACAAAGGCATTCCTGTAGGAGGCATCGCAGGTCGAGCTCATCTGTGTCGTCATCGTCATCCTCGGGGTTGTCGTCATCGTTGTTATCGTCAGAAGATGGCAGGAGTCCAGGCGGGATTGGTAGGGGAGTGCTAAGAGAGAGGCAAGCAAGGGGAGCTCCTACAGTGGTAGCGTTCTCGGAGTTATGGGAGAGAGTTCCGAAGCGGTTGCGGCAGAAAATTAAGAAGCAACATTATATTGATATTTTCCGGCTTCTAGAGGGCCGGAAGCGCTTAGGGGAAAGCAGAAAGAAGCGTAAGGAGGATGAGAAGGCGGGGCGCGTTAAGAAAGTTTCTCGGAACGTAGTGAACTGGACCCAAGCTTTTTTGCGTTTGACGAGTGTTTGGGGACAGCATTATCTGGAGCAATACGAGATGCTGTTGTCATATGCTGACTCAATTTTGGAAGCATCGTAGACGCATGAAGGGTGGACATGGTTAAACTATGACGAGAAATTCAGGGACAAGATGGAAGAGAATCGATTGGTGTCGTGGCGCATGCAGGACATTAACTTGTGGTTGACCCAGATGTCGGCCATGGTGAGTGGGGGTGGAGGGGGTGGGGCAAAGGGCGCAATGGGGTTGAATGCGGGCGCAGGACGTTCCTTTCGGGTGGGAGGAAACATTGTACAGCAGCGAGCAGTCGGAAGCGGAGCAGAGGATGTCTGTTGGAGGTTCAACAAGACCTTGTGCCCTTTTCCGGACTGCAAATTTAGACACGTGTGTTCCATCTGTGGTGGGGCCCACCCTGCAGCAAAATGCCTCAAAAAGGTGGTCTCTCTGGCCCCCGCGCCTGTCGCAAAGCAATGAGGAGCTATTTGGCCTTGCCTCCACTCTGATTAGGGTGGATGTGTTAAATGGGTGGCTGGGCCAATACCCTAGGCGAAGGGATAGGGAGGTTTTGTACTTGGGTTTTAAGACGGGTTTTGTGATTCTAGTTTGTGGGCAGGTGGTAGGGATGGGGACGAGGAATTTGCCTTCAGTACGGCGCTTCGCGCCAATGGTGAGGGAGAAGTTAGCAGGGGAGTTGAAGCTAGGGAGAGTAGCGGGCCCATTTAAGGTGCAGCCATTCGCGAGGATGGTGGTCTTACCATTAGGAATAATTCCTAAAAAAGAGCCTGGGAAATTCCAGTTGATCCATAATTTGTCCTGTCCGCTAGGTGAGTCGTTCAATGACCACATCCCGCGTAAATTGTGTACAGTCCGATACGCGTCATTCGACAAGGCGCTTGAGTTAGTGAGGACAGCAGGTCATCAGGCTGAAATGGTGAAAGTGGACATTGAATCGGTGTTTAGGCTGCTACCAGTACACCCGTCCTCCTTTTATTTATTAGGTTTTAGTTTTGAAGAAGGAATTTATTTCGATAAATGCATGCCAATGGGCTGTGCAGTGTCTTGTGCCTACTTCGAGAAATTCAGTACCTTCCTGCAGTGGGCGGTAGAGCACAAGGTGGGTATTGTGAATGTTGTGCACTATTTGGGGGGTTGGCGCAATCTGTTTGTGGGGTCGGCGCAATCTGAGGAATGTCGCAAGTTGCTGGAAGGTTTTCTGGAATTGTCGCAGGAATTGGGGGTGCCTCTGGCGGAAGGCAAATCGGAGGGCCCTGCCACGAGGATCACGTTTCTAGGGGTAGAGCTGGATTCAGAACTAATGGTGGCACATCTTCCGCAGGAGAAAGTTAGGAGATTGCGCGTGCTGGTGGCTAATGTTTTGACGTCTTCAAAATTGACATTGAAGGAGATGCAAGCATTGATCGGATCGTTAAATTTTGCTTGTCGGGTGATCCCGATGGGAAGGGTATTCCTGCGTCAGTTAGCAGCATCTATGGCGGGAGTTCGGAGACCGCATCACCATATTAGGGTGTCGAAGGCGATCAGGGCGGATTTGAGGATATGGGAGGTCTTTTTAGAGGAATTTAATGGGACGACAGTGTTGATGGAGGCAGAGCTTACTAGTGAGGAATTGCAATTGCACATGGATGCAGCAGGGGGCATAGGTTTAGGTATTTATTTCGGAGGGTCGTGGTGTCCGGAGCGGTGGCCGCAAGCGTGGCATGAGTCTCGTCTCACCAGTAACATAACATTTTTAGAGCTGTTTCCCATGTTAGTAGCGTTGGAGTTGTGGCCTGATAGATTTCGCAATCGAAAGGTGGTATGGTGGGGCGATAATGCCGCGGTGGTCAGTGTGGTGAATCATTACATGCCATGTTGTGTGCAGGTAGCGAACCTGATGAGGGAAGTGGTGTTAGCATGTTTACGTTTGAATGTGTCACTAAGGGCTAGACATATACCGGGGCACACTAACGAGATTGCTGATGCTCTTTCCCATTTCAAGTGGGAGCAATTTTGGAGACTGGCGCCAGAAGCGGATGCGGAAGGATGTGGGGTCCCATGGAAGTTATGGAGTCTTGGCCACCCGCGATGAAGGAATTACTGAGGAGATCGGTCTCTTGTGGAACATGGGCAGCATATCTGCGAGGATGTGGGAAAGTGGTTTCCTTTCTGGAAAGCAGGGGGTGGCAGGGTGGGGCGGTGACCGACCAGTTGATGGGCCAGTATGTAGTTTGGGCTAAAGCGCAGGGGTTGGCTCGATCGTCGGCGCGCAGCTACTTAGCGGGCTTTGCATTTTTCGCGAAAGCAGTGTGTTGGGACTTCCCGGTGGAGGGATTCCTAGCCCGCAAGCTGCTACAAGGCTGGGGGTGGCGGCGCTGTCGCCTCCGGATGCTCGGAGGCCGATAATGCATAAGTTGTTGGTGCGGTTATGCAAGGCTTTGCCTAGGGTGGCTGCGTCTCCGTATGAGGCCGTGCTATTTCAGGCAGTTTTTAGCCTTGCATTTTTTGGTGCCTTTAGGATGGGGGAATTGGTGCCGAACTCGAGCAGGGCGGGGGTGGTCAGGATGGTGCAGCGGCAGCATGTTTGCCTTGAGGGGGGTCAGTTACGAGTTTTATTGGCAAAATCTAAGACGGATCAACAAGGGAAAGGTCTATGGGTGCGGCTGAGTGGGATTGGGGGATTGTCCACGTGCCCGGTAGCCACAATGCAGGCGTACTTACAGGTGCGCCCGGCAGTGGAGGGAGGGTTGTTCCTGCATGAGAATGAGCAGCCACTGACGCGTTTTCAAGTATCAGCAGTGCTGAGGATGGCGCTGAGGTTCGTGGGTGAATGCTCGGAGCAGTTTGCTGCACATTCCTTTCGCATAAGCGCGGCAACCAGTGCTGCAGTGGCGGGATTGTCCGAGCAGGAAATACAGAATATTGGGAGATGACAGTCTCGGGCTTTCCGGGGTTATGTTCGTTTATGACGGGTCGGGAAAGGGCACTTATGGCGGGGATTGACTGTTATTTTCTTTTGCAGATGAGGAGAGGAATGCTCAGAATTGTTGGCTGATTGGGCATTCATTCGTTTTCTGGGCTGGTCGGCGAGCGGCTGTGAGGCCGTTGGGGCCTAATCTGGGACTTGATCCAGCTCGGGTGTCGCTCCTATGGCTGGGTGAGCGAGGGCTGCGGTGGACACAGCTCATGTCTTTGCTATGGCACCACGATCGAGTCCAGCCCAAGCCTAAGTTTGTACTTTTACATCTAGGTGGCAATGACCTGGCGGCATGGACATGCAGGCAGCTCATCAGAGCAGTGAAGAGGGATTTGGCGATGGTGCGCATGTTCCCAGGGGTTGTATTAATTTGGTCTAATATTATTCCAAGGCCTGCTTGCAAGGCCCAGCGGCGTTGGTCGCGGGGTCTTACAAAAATAAATCGACAGATAGGGCAATGGATATGTGAGCAGGGGGGAATTCAGGTTTTACATCCCTGGGTTGAGGTTACTTGTGCCAGGTTGTACCGGCAGGATGGTGTACATCTATCCCCAGTGGGTGTCGATTTGCTTTTGAATGATTGGCAAGAGGCCTTAGAATGGGTAGCGCAGCGGGTGGCTGACTGGTCGCAGCTTGAAAGTGGGGGGCGGCACAGGGACATTAATGTTTCCTGTGCCGGTGGCGGGATCCCGGAGGTCTCCGGGGTCCGGAGCCTTTAGGACATACGTGGGCGGGGGTGGGGTGCCCCCGACCCGGATAAGCCCTGGCTGGCCTTTGCTATTCGCATGGCGAAGTTGGGGAAAGGGCGGTAGGAAGTTGGCCGGTGGCAGGACACGGCTGAAGCGGATGCGACGTCACTTTGCTAATTGTATGGCTGGTGAGGCATTGCTCCGCTGTTGGGAAATTGTTAAGAGGATTGTTCTGGTTTGTAATGTTCAATTGTTTATAAATATAATAAAGCTGCGACCAGTTGGTTTCCCATGAAGAAGTTCTTTGTGTATTTCTTGGGGAAAAAGGTGGGTGGTTGATGAGCTCGAGGGGTGGGGCACCAGGTCCAATCTACCACGGTTACGGAGAGGACGCGGGCAGGGTCCCAGAGGATGACGGTAACCGGGTGGTCGGCCCGGTGATGGGACCCTGCTGGTGTTTGGGGGGGGGGCAAGCAGGGGGGACGTGTTGCTGCTGACGCTGTAAGCGTCATTTAAAATCATTGGCTCCACGGAGCGCGAGGAGCGGAGCCAATGAGAAGAAGCCTTTGTGCCAGAGGCATTAAGATAGGGTTTTCCTGGCAGTTGCTTCTCTCCAGGCGGCTGGTGTGCGGCGGATCGGCTTCCCTCCCGCCCTCCCATGGTTTAAAAAGGGGATAGCGGGTGGGGTTATGTAGGGGTGTCGCAGCGTTGGGGGGTAAAGGCGGGATCCCGGAGGTCTTTGCGTATTTCTTGGGGAAAAAGGTGGTGGTTGATGAGCTCGAGGGGTGGGGCACCGTGTCCAATCTACCACGGTTACAGCAAACAACAAAGAAGCAATGGCATTCTTGGGGACAATGGAGTCCTTTCAATTCAAGCAAATCATCACCACACCAACCCACCAGCTAGGAACAATGCCTGACCTCATTTTCATTCCAAAGATAATGATCAATCAAAACCTCATAATACCTCCAACAATCATGCCCATTCCATGGTCAGACCACCACCGCATAACTTTCACGATGCATCTAAAAAGATCACTGATACCACAACCCTGCAAAATATAGAAAGAAGATTCAAGAGCTTTCACAAGGAAAGGTTCTTGGAAGAAATAACCCCAAACCTGCACCATGACATACCTGACAAAACCATCCTTGCTGCAGCAGTAGCCCCAAGCAAGGCTCACAAAAACACACAAAAAGATTCAGCCCCATGGTACTCCTATGACAACTGGAGAGACAATGGAGATGGACAAAATCCACCACCATTCTTGCACAATACAGGCAAAAACAACATGAATATAGCGACCTAATAAATAAAGCCTAACAACAATTCTACACCAACCGCATGATGAAATCAGCCAACAAACCTCGTGAACTGTTTGAGACAGCAAGGTCACTCTTAAAAGATCCAGTGCAACAAACCGACCAAGAAATTCATCTATAGGTATTTGCAAACCACCTACGGTAGTAACAGCAATCCAAGGGAGCAATACAGTATAGGAGGTGAAGTACTTTTGTCCACTAAAGAAGAGCGGGACCTAGGCGTGGTTGTGTCTGATGATCTTAAAGTAGCTATACAGGTAGAAAAGGCGACGGCAAAAGCTAGAAGGATGCTTGGGTGCATACGGAGAGGAATGGCTAGCAGAAAAAAGGAGGTGATAATGCCTCTCTATAAGTCTTTGGTGCGACCTCATTTGGAGTATAGTGTGCAATTCTGGAGACCGCACCTTCAAAAAGATGTGAACAGGATGGAGTCGGTGCAGAGGGTGGCTACTAAAATGTTTAGTGGGCTTCATTATAAAGCATATGAGGACAGACTTAAGGATCTTAATATGTACACCTTAGAGGAAAGGCGGGATAGAGTGATATGATTGAGATGTTTAAATACCTCCGTGGCATAAATGTTCAGGGAGAGAGCCTCTTTCAATTGAAAGCAAGTTCTGCTACGAGGGGACATGGGATGAGGGTGAAGGGAGATAGATTCAGGAGTGATATGCGGAAATATTTCTTTATGGAAAGAGTAGTGGATCCGTGGAATAGACTCCCAGTGGAGGTGGTAGAGATAAGGACAGTAACTGAATTCAAAAAAGCATGGGACCGACACAGAGGATCTATAAAGGTAAAGAGTGGACTGTTGTAGTTGTTGATATGGAAGAACAGACTAGATAGGCCATGTGGTCTTTTTCTGTCATCATGTTTCTATGTTTCTATGTTTCTAAAATGCAACAACCTGAGAAAGCCCTCCCAAACCTAACTTCAACCAACCCTGATACATTAACAACAGCAACTTGGAACTAGTTTCATAAACAAAGCTGCCAACAAATAGAACACATCATTACATTCCTTAATACCACCACCTCGCCATCAGACCCATGCCCCTCTTCCTGGATCAAATCCACAAAAGAACAACTCATACACCTTATACACCTTATAGTAGCAACTGCCCTCAACCAAGGTTATATGCCAAATGCGCTCAAACATGCCATCATATATGCCCAATACTAAAGAACTCTTTTCACTCAACAAATATGACCCAAAATCCTACCACCCTATATCCAGTCTACCTTTCATGGCAAAAATTATTGAAAAGGTGGTACAGAGGCAACTACAAGACCACCTAGACCTACATGCCCCTCTAGACTCCCTCCAGCATAGTTTTAAACCAAACCACAAAGTCGAAACACTACTAACCTCACTTCTGAATATCATCATTAGGGGAATCAACAACATCAAAACCAGTTTCCTTCTCAAATTTATTTATTTATTTATGTGTCTTCTATACCATCCTATCGTGTAATCAGGGTGGTTTACATTTGAAACAACAGTATTACATTATACCATATTAAACAATTAAAGGTAACAGGTGTTCATTTATTTATTTATGTATTCATTCATTCATACATACATTTAAATCACATGATTAGTTTATAATTCTTTTGATAACTTATTTAGAATTACCAGCTGAACAAAGACCAGAGTTGTACATATTTAATCCTTTCCTGGTAGCACAGATGGAGTGGGGGGGGGGGGGGAGAAGTATGAAATTTGTAAATGATGAATTGTTTTCTGGCTTTTATGTTGCGTCAATGTTTAAATTTTCTTCATTGCCGCCAAAGTGTTCAATGAATAGAAATGTTTTGAGTTCAGTACGGAAAGTAGCCAAATCAGTTATAGATCTAAATCTGTCATGCCGTGTGTTCCATAATGATGGGGATAACTATTCGAAAGCCCTACTACTGGTGTGTTCTTTTGTTTTGCAGTATTCAGCTGGTAGTACTAATGTATTCAACATTCGTCCTCTTCATTGGCGATCTTTAGCTTTTATCCTGATTAAATATGGTAGAGTTGTGGGAGCTATGTTTCTGATTTTAAAAGTGGTCATTATTATCTGGTATTTTATTCTGCTATGGACTGGTAACTAGTGAAGCTCATATAATATTGGTGTTGTGTGTTCTGTTTGGCATGAATTGTAGATAATGTGTGCAGCCATATGTTGGGTCATTTGGAGGCTGTGTAGTGTTTGTTTCGGTAATCCATGTAGGAGACTATTACAGTAGTCTATGTGTGGGAATACCATGTCCTGTAGTACGGTTCAGAATGCGTTACTTTGCAGTAGAGGTTTCAGATGCTGTAACATTCTAATTTTGTTATATATGGCCCTTGTGGTGAGTTTAATATGAGATTTGAAACTAAGGGTTTTGTCAGTTGTAACACCCAGATATTTTACCTCTTCTTTGACTTCAAGCATCGCTTCATTCACGCCAATGTTTTGGGTGGTGAGAATTTTTGGTTTCTAGTTATGAATAGTACATCTGGGTTTTTTTATAGTTTATATTAAGACAATGAGATCTCAGCCACTGAGCAATTTCATTGAAGCATGATATAATGGGTTCCAGGTTGGGTCTTGATATGTTAAATGGCAGGTATAGCATTATGTCATCAGCGTAAATGGCATATCCTACTTGATATTTCTTTATTATTTGACATAGTGGCTGGATATATATATATTAAACAGTAGAGCAGATAGGGCTGATCCTTGTAGGAGACCTTTTGTTTGGTTATAGGTGCTAGAACATTGCTGATCAATTCTCACTTGTTTTGAGCAGTCTGTTAGATATCATGTGAAACATTTTATCACAGTGCCAGCTATACCAATTTGTTGTAGTCGTTGGATTAGTAAGCTATGGCTAACAGAATCAAAGGCCGCTGCAATATCGAGAAATATTAATATGAATGCCTAATTGGCATTGTCTATTACTTTTATGATATTATTGAATAGTATCTGCAGTAATGTTTCAACACTGTGGAATGGCCTAAAACCATATTGATGGCTATCTAGAGGAGTATGCTGTTCAGTATGGTCTAGGAGTTGATTAGGGATATATCAGCTGCTTGGAGTTGATTTTTATGGAATTATCAGCTACATTCGACAGTTTCCCACAGTATATTATTACAATGTCTTCAGGAAATTGGAATACATGGCACAACACTGAAATGGTTCCAGTCCTAATTCAACAACAGGCAGCAACAAGTAAAATGTGGCAAGCACAAATCCTCACCCTTCACTCTAACCCAGGGCATCCCCCAAGGATCCTCAATCTCATCCATGCTTTTCAATATCTACTTACAACCCATCTACAACATAATCCAGCACCATAATTTGCCTTACAGAATATATGCCAATGATATTATGATCTTCGCTCCAATTAACATTTAAAACTCTGACATCCTACCCAAAACAAGCTGCATGGAAGCAATGATCAGCTGGCTAGACACTAAAAACCTAGCAGTAAACCTCAACAAAACAGAGACATTAATCATCACCAGAGACACATCATTCACACCTCCACAAGAAATCTGGCTATCACAACACACCATCAAAGTACAAAAAGAGATCAAGTACCTTGGCGTTATTCTGGATCAAAACCCCACGCTACAGACTGTCAGTCGGCTGCCTGGGTGAGAATGTTCACAGTCTTGGCAAGTGCATATATCAATATGATTTGCAAGGGATTGTGGGAAATGCAGTCCATTCACACCAGACACAGCTGCTCACAATAATTAGTTGTGCTTGAGTGTAAAGCCAATAAGATATTTATTTATGGGGTTATTTCTCCCAACACAGATATGCTTGGTAGCACATAAAACAGGATACTTGCTTTCAGTGTTAAACTTAGAAAAACAAAATCAGGAAAACAACAGTTGAACTTGTCAGGCAATCAAAGCAAAAGAATAAAGACCTGGTTGGTAACAAACAGATCTTTTCTGTAGGCTTTAGCTAATATTTTCTTAGCAGTGTTTCAAACAACAAGCAAAACCCACAAAGAAGGGAAAAACTGTTCTTTTCAGGTTAACTTCTTATATCTTCACACATAGACTCAGAAGTGATTCCCTCAGAGCTCACAAGCAATTAGGTAAGGCTCAATTGCTAGCAGTTATCCAGCTAAAACCCCTTAGCTGGCTTGCTTTCTACTGCGTGGCTCAAATCCTACTTCAGGAGCTTTTCTGAGTAGATTAAAGAACAAGTTTGTATTTCTTTGTGATGGTTGTTGTACTTTGTAACAGAAAATTACCAAAGGAGTTTAGACAGAGAGCAATCCATATATTCACAGCCTGTATCTAAGACCGCTCCCCCTTCTTCAACAATCATAGGTTCAATATCATGGATTGGCACAGAGGAATTTCTCAATGTAGCACTCTCAGGAGAATACTTGTTTCCCTGCTGTCTTTCAAGGTTATAGCTAGGGCATAGATCAGTGTTCATACCTGAGCTTCCATTGCTATTAGAGTTCCTCTCTAAATAGCCTGGCCAGTATGTAGTCCAGTTCTTATGTCCAGCCTTCCAATCCAGATCCCTGGACACTGGATCTCTCTTCACATACCTTCTGGCACGGGTCTTAGGGTCCCTTCCACATGCAGCCGTCTCCCTCACAGGTACCGTCTGGAGATTCCTAGCTCTGCAGCACCACTCCTCTGGTTTTCCCCAGTCCAATGGTGTATGCTGGCCTTTTGAATGTCTCCCAGTATACGTACTGCTCTGGACTCCTTTAGACCTCCCAAATGCTTTTCTCTTCTTTCTTCCAAAGGGTTTCTTGCCCTCTCTGTCTGTCCGCTCTGGCTTCTGCTTCTGCTTCTGATGATCCTCCAGATGATGAAGATGTCCAAGCTGAGGATATCCAAGCTGATTCTGAGGATGATGATCTCCCAGATGAAACTGAGGATAATTCTCTGTAGAATAAACTCTACCTTTATTCTGCTTTGATGAGTGCTCCACCTTAGCACAGCGCAGCTGTGCTGAATCAGGCCCTGCCCTTTGAGATGAGTGCTTGGGGATTACCTCATAGCCCTCTTGATTGAACACACGTTTTCCCACTTCAGCTCCTCTAATGGCTGTAGGAAACCTGGTGCATTCTGGGACTGGTAGTCTTTTATAGAAAAATTCTGTTTTCTTATTTTTACCAGAACTGACAGGTTGCTTGTTCAGAGTCACTTCACCTTTACTATAGCTCCTTCCTGAGCTATGATAAGCTTCCTTATCACAAGACTCAAGTAAAGAAAGCCACCACGAAGGCATACAACAAGATGAAGCTACTCAAAAATCTGAAACCATTACTCAGCCATGACCTGTTTTGCACCATCTTTCAAGCAGTTGTCACATCGACCCTGGATTACTGCAATATGATCTACCAAGGTTTACCTAAAAGCTCTATCTATCCCTTGCAATTGGCACAAAATACAGCTGCCCATATACTCATCGCTACTCTCAAATGAGACCACATCACCCCCATACTCAACCTATTGCATTGGCTCCCAATACACTCCCATGCCAAGTACAAACAGTTCTAATAATCTTCAAGATCATACACAAATCCTCTGCAAATATTCTACAGGAATTAATCAACCAAGACACCAGCATACGCCCCAGAAGAACAAGCAATAAAAAGATGATCGCCGCCCATCCAGAATACAAAAATCCAACCAGACCACCTCCACTAGAGCACTTTCCCTCTCTGCCCAAGCACTATGGAACACCTCCTGGAAGATATCAGATCAACTATAGATATCAAATACTTCTGCAAAAAACTAAAGACTTACCTCTACTCTGAATACTTTGGACACATCACTTAACTATACATAACTATCGGACACATGCCACCCAACAATCCACCATAGTGCATATACCATATTGTACATAGTTCCCGCCACCCACCCCCTTCTATACAATTTTGAATTTATAAAAATGTTACCATGTTCTAACTATGTTTAATGTAGCAGACAACATTGTTCTATTTGTCATCTGCATAAGTTTAATGTTCAATGTAAACCGCTCTGATTGAAGGATAGAGTGATATAGAAAAACTGTTAAATAAATAAATAAAACCCCAAATTTACCAAAGCAGAGGTTTCCAATTTTTTGGGTTGCATGGACTCCTTATTAATCTCTGAAAGGTGCAAGCATGTCTCCATTGGTCCTCTTTGTCTCCTGTCTCTACTGGTCTGCCATTCCCTTCAGCCAGTCCCCACCTGTCTCAGTTTCATTCTCTCTCCCTCCTCCAGCCAATTCCCTTCAGTCTCTCGTCCCCCCAGCAAATCCACTAACTTCTCTCCTTTTTGCTCTCTTTTCTGTGTCCTGTGGACTCCCTGTATTGGTCTCATGGATCCTCAGGGGTCCAGGGATGACAAGATTGGGAACCACTGGACTAAATTATTCTACTTTATCAGGACAGGTTTGAATCAGGGAAATAGAGCCTCCTTCACCCATTAAGAACATAAGAACATAAGATATGCCATACTGGGTCAGACCAAGGTCCATCAAGCCCAGTATCCTGTTTCCAACAGTGGCCAATCTAGGTCATAAGTACCTAGCAGTTTCCCCAAAAGACACAGGTTCCTCAATGCTTGTATTGGGTCAAGCAGTGATATCCTGGGTCCCTTTTAATAATGGTTTATGGACCTTTCCTCCAGGAACTTATCCAAACCTTTTTTAATCCCAGCTACACTAACAACTTTAACTTCATCCTCTGGTAACAAATTCCAGAGTTTGATTACAAGTTGAATGAAAAAATATTTTCTCTTATTAGTCTTAAATAGGTAACCCTGTAGCTTCACTGCATGTCTCCTAGTGTTTTTATATTCTGATGATGTAAACAATCGATCTACGTTTACCCGTTCCACTCCATTCATTAATTTATAGACCTCTATCATATCTCCCCTCAGCCGTCTCTTTTACAGGTTGAAGAGCCCTAACCTTTTTAGCCTCTCTTTCATAGGAGCATCCTTCCATCCCCTTAACCATTTTGGTGGCTCTTCTCTGTACCTTTTCTAATAGCACTATATCCTTTTTAAGATAAGGCAACCAGAATTGCTCAAATATTCAAGCTGCGGTTGCACCATGGAATGATACAGAGACATTATAATATCCTTTGTTTTATTTTCCATTCCTTTCCTTATGATACCTAACATTCTATTTGCTCTCTTGGCCGCTGCTGCACACTGGGCAGAGGGTTTTAACATGTTATCCACGATGACGCCTAAATCTTTTTCCTGGTGGTGGTTCCCAATGTGGAACCTTGCATCGTGTAACCATAGTTTGGGTTGTTCTTTCCTACTGTAGGTGCATAACTTTGCACTTGTCCACATTAAATTTCATCTGCCATTTGGATGCCTAGTCTTCCAATTTATTAAGATCCTCTTGCTATTTTCCACAATCCTCATGGGTTTTAACAACTTTAAATAGTTTTGTGTCATCTGCAAATTTGATAACCTCACTCGTTATTCCCTTTTCCAGGTCATTTATGAATATGTCAAAAAGCAGCGGACCTAGCACAGATCCCTGGGGTATTCTACTATTCACCTTTTTCCATTTGGAAAATTGGCCATTTAGCCCTACCCTCTGCTTTCTTTTAACCAGTTCCTGATCCACAATAGTACATCACCTCCTATCCCATGACTTTTTAGTTTTGCCAAAAGCCTCTGATGAGTGACCTTGTCAAAGGCTTTCTGAAAGTCCATATACACTATATCAACTGACTCACCTTTGTCTACCTGTTTATTCACACTTTCAAGATCTTCCTTGTCTAAAGCCATGTTGGCTGTCTCCCATTATGCCATGGCTATCTACATGTTGAGTAATTTTGTTTTTTATGATGGTTTCTACCATTTTTCCTGGTACTGACGTCAGGCTCACCGGTCTGTAGTTTCCCGGATCACCCCTGGAACCCTTTTTAAAAACTGGTGCTACATTGGCGATCCTCCAATCTTCAGGTATTACTGATGATTTTAATGATAGTTCACAAATTACTGATAGCAAGTCTGCAATCTCATATTCCAGTTCTTTCAACACCCTTGGATGTATACCATCTGATCCAGGTGATTTGCTACTCTTTAGTTTATCAAATAGTTGTAATGCATCTTCCCGGTATATCGATATTTCTTTCAATTCTTCCGCAGTATCACCTTTAAATACCACTTCAGTTATGGGTAACATCCCTACATCTTCCTCAGTAAAGACCGAAGCAAAGAATTCATTCAGTCTCTCCGCTATAGCCTTATCCCCTCTTACTGCACCTTTTACCTCTCTATCATCTAATGGTCCAACTGACTCTCTCACAGGTTTTTTGCTACGAATGTACTTGAAAAAGTCTTTATTACGCGTTTTTGCATCCACAGCAAGTTTCTTCTCAAATTCTCTCCTTGCCTGCCTTATCAATGCCTTGCATTTAACTTGCCAGTGCTTGTGCTGTTTCCAGTTTTCATCATTTGGCTCTTTTTTCCATTTCCTGAAAGATGCTTTTTAGGCAACAACAGCCAGCCTCTCTGACCTCACCTTTAAACATGCTGGCAGTTTTTTGGACTTCCTTCCACTTTTCTTAAAGTGTGGAATACAGCTGGTCTGGGATTCCAAGATAGTATTTTTAAACAACACCCAAGCTTGATGTAAGTCTTTAACCTTTGCAACTGCTCCTTTTAGTTTTTTCTGAACTATTTTCCTCATTTTATCATAGTCTCCCTTTCGAAAGTTAAAAGGTAGTACTGTGGATTTCCTTACCATCCCTCCTCCATTAATTAAATCAAACGCGATAATGCTATGATCACTATTGCCAAGTGCCGCCAACACCCTTATATCTTGTACCAGATCTGGTGTTCCACTAAGGACTAAGTCCAAAATGGCTTCCCCTCTGGTCGGTTCATGAACCAGCTGTTCCAAGAAGCAGTCATTTATTTCATCTAGAAACTTTATCTCCCTAGCATGTCCTGCAGTGACACTGACCCAGTCAATACCAGGGTAATTGAAAACACCCATTATTATTACCATTCTGTAACTTTTCTTAGGTTCCTTGATTTCTTTGAGCATTTCATCATCCATTTGTTCATTCTGGCCAAGCGGTCAATAGTATCTGGAAATCAAAGAACGCCTTAGAACAAACATTTAACCAACTCTCACCACCGGTCTTTTACTTGAGAAATCACAGGCAAACTAGTCTTCTTGTTTGTGGGTGCCTTCTCACTGAAATTCTTTCAATTGTAGTGCACTTCCTTAAAAACATTTATACCAAAAATGAAAGTAGCTTAGCAAAATATAAAATAAAATTAAAAATATGAGGATGGGATGATAAGTCTCTGGCCTTGTAACAAAATAGAAAGATGCAGGCGCACTTCAGCTCTGGAGCTCCGAATGATCTCTCTGCAGTTTCAAAACTCGTAAAATAAAAATCAAATTAATGGGGTTTTTTTAGACCTATAATGGATACTAGTCCAATCCTCCAAACAACTAGAAAGATTGAGTGTCTGAGGTCTTTTTCTCCTTGATTTTTAAAAACAGTCGGCGAGGCACTTGACACATATCAGTAGAATACAATAGGTTGTTAGAGTTTAATCTGCTGATTCCCAGTTGCTTTTCACAAAATAAGTACACAAGACCTATATGCTGCTAGTGGCAAAAGTGGAATATGTCAAGAAAAAGCAAAAATGCAATGTGAGTTCAGGGAAACTCATAGAAACAGAAAGAGGCCAATGAAAATTGTCCACGCTATGTGCAGGTCAAATATGCATGTAGAGTTACTACATACATGAGTTTATGTGCCGATCTGGGGGTAGTATTATACAGCGTTTACCGCATGCGAAGCACATTTTATATATGCAAAAGGAATCTTCTAAAATTGTGCAGCTTGGGAACAGCTGGAGCACAAATGCAACATAGATCATGTGTATTTTGTAAAATACATATATACACATGAAGGCCTATTCCACTGTGTACATCCCGGCCTTTGTGCATCCAGTCGGAACCGGACGCACAAAGGTAGATGAGATTCTGATCCCATGGGACATGTCTAACCCCGTGGGATCAGAATCACGTCTAGGCCTATACGTACAGGCTGGGATCCAATTCCCATCGGCCTGCACATACAGGCCCCTGCCTGGCTAATTCAGTCAAGCTTCTGAATGGAGCCATGTTGTCATGGCATCCAGTTGTCATGGCACCACGGCTCCTGAATGGACCTGGCCACTGACCATGTTCTTCTTTCCCCACAGCCCAACTCCCGATCTGGCCTCCCATGGCCAGGGTCGGGCTGCAGGGAATCTCCTATACCTTCTCTCCCTTTTGGCGCCGCCCGGGTCTCCTGCCCCCGACATCTATGGGGACTTATTTCACCTTCGTGGTGGAATAAGTCCCCCATCTATTCTGCTGGCTCTGGACATACAGGGCTAGCTTCAGAATTGGCCCTATACGTCCAGGGCTGTGGGCCACTCACTGCCTGCCCTAACTCCGCCTATGCACCGCCCCATCTAAGCCGCCCCGCTCCCATCTAAGCCGCCCCGTACAAACTCCTTGTTCATACGAGGAGGCTTAGTCCGGACAGCAAGGGGGGTGAATAGTGAGGATGCATGTTCCAACGGGACCTGAGCATACATCAGAGGAGGGAGGGATCAGACCATGCAAGCGCGGAGTCAAAAAGACCTGCATTTCTATTTCTCATTTGGATATCTGGTCTGCTGCTCCCATCACCACCACCGCCAAGACAACAGGAAAAATGGTAGAGACAGAGCAAGGTCAGGCAGCATAAGGAGGAGCCAAGGTCGGCAGCTCCAAATACGCTCTTAATTCTTTGCACCCTGTGCGGCTCCACCGCTCGCACTGGGCTAGGTACAGCACTCTACTGTACACCTGAAGGCTCATTTTAGAAAAGGATATCTAAGTGCAATCTGGGCCATCCAAGCCAGAGAAAAAGCCACGTACATCCAAATTCAAGCATAATTTCACAAACGCGGATGTGCCCAATATGGACATCCATGGGGCTGTCTACATTGGCGTTCCCAGAATGGTATTCATGCAGCGATAGTTCAAGCCCAACAGAAATGTCTCTGTCACACTACAAATATCATTGCAATGGTGGAGAGTACTGGGGATGGTGGAGTGCCATCTTCTCTACACCCTCCACATGGTTTAAGACCCAACGAGCACTTTCCCAATGCCTATTCATGCCTGGAAAAGGTTTAAAACTAGACATGGGTTCTGAAATAAATCCAGGACATCTATGTTTGACACCCAGCCCCAGAACAAACTCCACCTCCCCCCACCGCTATACCTGCTGCCTATTTGGACATCCCTGCTCCAAAGATGTCTCCAGACATGGTTTGTAAAATGCCTCTGGGGATGTTTTCACAATTTTAATGTCATCATGTACATTTTCAGATGTCCAAATCACTAATAAGGCTTCTAAAGTAATTGCCACAGTCTTAAAATTGCTCACAGAGTGTAATGGCAGATAAAGATCCAAAGTGCATCTTGTCTGGCTATTGCCCCCAACTGCTGCAGATCTGATTCCTTCTTCCCAACTACTTGAATTCTGTTATTGTGTTTTGCACCCATCTTTTGTGGCCCACGCTACCTCTACCAGTGCTCCAGAAAAGAACGAATACAGACAGCTGTCTATATCTCAGTCCTAAATCTGAATTAGTGCAAACACAGGCCAGAGGGCCATTTAAGGAACACTGCATTCACTTTACTCACAGCTGCTTCTTCTTTCTATAGCACGCACGTCTACTCTAAATTGAAGCACATGGGCAGAGGAAAAAGAGGTATGTACCCTCAGTGATCCCTCACTCTGCACTACTACTACTGCCCCTGCTCAAGGACCAGTGGGGGAAAACGTTTACAAAATGCAGGTAGACTTACACCCATTCAGCAATTACACATATCTTTATCTACACTTTAAGGCCCTTTTTTGATAGATCATGGAGAAGGGACTTGGTATTTCTAGGTTGGGACATGCACAGTTCCCTTTGTACTTCACAAAGGCTCTTCCAAATATAGAGCCTCTTGTAAAATATGTTCAAGGATGTGCAGGACTGCACATACAGTTCCGACTGTATCTCGCAGGAGCAATGATATTCCAAAGCTGCACATGGGGAAAAAGAGTGTCCTGTTCTTCCCCAATTGTATGTGGGGCAGCTTTTTAAAATGGCTTCTAACAGCATTGATCTCCCATCCTGATCCTCCCTGGCAACTTTATCGACCCCCCACACCCGATACCAGTTGACATCAATACTCCTGCCAGTGCACAACCTGATCTCAATATACTCCAACCTTGCCTGACCTCAGTACCTCTACAATTGACCCCCTGACCTCAAGACTGACGCCTGATACCTTCTAAAACATCCTCAACAATAGTTCCCCTGATCTAAATACTCTTCTGATAGTAGGAACACCCCAAATACATAACTCCCTACAACCTGAACCCACAAAGATGTCCCAGGGTAACAATCCCCATGCTCAGATTCTACCCCTGGTTCTTACTGGAGTCCCTAGTGGACTAGTGGCATCAGGAGCAATCCCCAGTCAAACTGGCTGTTTGCAGTGCCAGGTTCAAAATGGCACACTTCCTAGTAGTAATCTGGTGTAATACTACTAGGGGTCAAGGAAACCATTTTGAACCCAGCCCACCATGGACAGGAATGATTGGGGACTGCTTCTGCTCCCACTAGACCAGAGACCCTGGTAAGTGCCAGGGTGAGATCTGGGGGTTGTCTTCTGAGGCACCACTGAGATATTTTTTATTTCTTCGGGCACCATTAGAGGGAGGGGTCTTGAGTTCAGGGGACCATTGGGAGAGTTGGAAGTAACATCAGGAGGAATATTGAAGTCTGGGCATATCAGAGGGAGTCTTGAGATCCAGTGGATTAATTAGGGGATATTGGGATCAGGGGAAGTGTTGAGTGGTGGGGAGATTGACATTGTTGTCAGGAGGTGGTAGAGAGTAATCATCCTTTGCACCTGCCCCTTCAAGCTGGCACTTGTGTGTGTCTTGTGACAGGTCTAGATGTGTATTCCTTTTGTAAACAGGGGAATACATGTCTAGATTTTCTGTTCCCCCAAACCATACCCTATCCATACTGAAACCACACCCCCATAGGGTGGGAACATTATAAAAAACATTTCAGGAATAATACACTATTTTTCTTACAGAAAAGGCTTTGAATATTAGTCTTCTTATCTGACTCACATACTGTAGGCGTAGATACACCAAACTTCTCTAACCACCGACAACCTTATTAAGCATCAATGTGTCAGGTAGAATATCTTTCTGATCTGATGACGAACTATTTATAGGGCTTGCCAAGGCTGTTTTCTGTAGAGTTATTCTGATTGAAAGGATTAAGGAATATATTTTGGTGTATATGTCAAGGCCTTTTTATGAAATCCTTATATATTGATGGGTTTTAGGTGTTGAAAGTTTCACAGTAACCATGTTTACTTTGATAATAAACATGTTATTCCAAGAAGCATTCGGATCAAAGTGCACCACCCAATAATCTTCCTTTGTGAATGTATAGTTTATTCAATGACTACATGCCTTGTAAAAACAAAATAAAAATTGTGCTGTTGTATGCAACCATAAGCCATTTCTCAAAGGCTAGATCCCTATGGGTGCAATTTGAGTCATTCTGCTGAAAATATATATCCTAACACCCATCACTGTTCGAATGTCACATTGTGAATAAAAGCTGTTTAAATGAAACACATTTCTGAATATGATCTGATGTTCATACCTACAGTAAAACATTTGAGACTCCATATGTTCCAAGAAAACACTTAATACCACATGTAACTCTTTGACATTATCAGTCTTTAATCTCAGTTTAATTACTGTGGTCAAGTTACTCCATACTTAATGACCATGGCTCAGCATATTATTTAATATAGTTACATATTTTGCTTAGTGTCATTTCTGGTAACACTTATAGTTGGCAGTGCTTTGCATGAAAAATGACAGGAGAAATAGATCATCTGTACGTGTGCTGTTAATATGCCAATTCAGGGGTTTTTGGTTTGTTTCACTGCAATGCTGTATTTTGGCTCAAACCAAAAATGAATACATAGGTAGAATTGTCACATGGATTGTTTCTTATTCGTACAGTTGTAGCAGGATCATCAAAATATGCCCTAAGGGGGGAAAATTATGGAGCCCCTTCTCCTAACCTGACCCTGAATAGCAATATAAGATAATGGAGGCTGATATCTCCTCCTAGAGACCACATAGGAGAACCAAGAAAAGAAAATGGAGTAGAACTTCAGGTCCAAGGATTTTGACTGTTGCCCTTGGTATTGCTTTTGATCTGCTTTCAATGGACTGCACATACTTTATTTATAGGGATCACCAATAAAGGTGTTTTTATCTAATATACTTGCTGGATCCCTTGTATTTTCTCTCCTTAGCCCTTTAGCTTTGCCTCTCCCTATCAAACAGGCTCTATACATTTCTCTGGCATATTTCACACAGGCACGGCATCTATTGTTGAGGGTCCAGCCAACTGGCTAATTGTTTCCATCTGCTATCCACTGCCTCCCCCCACCTAAAAAGAAAATGCAACAGGATAAGGAGCCAGCAGGAGGAGTTCCAACCCCACCATCATGAAGAACAGGGCTATAGTCAGAGGTCTCCAGGTCCCACCAGCCAGAAGAGTGGGGCTATAGTCTGTAAAGGTCAAGAGGAGTTCACAGGTCCTACTGGACAGAAAAGCAGAGCTGCAGCCTGCAAAAGGCAGCAGGAATCCTCGAGTCCCACCAGCAAGAGAAGAGGAGGATGGCAATGAAAGAAGGGGTGGATGAGGGGTGGAGCCTAAGGGAAAGGGGGTTAGGAAAAAAAAGGGGAAGAACATAAGGGACTGTGCTAGCAGATGAAAGGAGAAGAGGGCAGAGCATAAGGGAAAGGGCAGAGTTAGAGAAGAACATAAGAACATAAGATATGCCATACTGGGTCAAACCAAGGTCCATCAAGCCCAGTATCCTGTTTCCAACAGTGGCCAATCTAAGTCACAAGTACCTAGCAGTTTCCCCAAGACACAGGTTCCATAATGCTTGTTTTGGGTCAAACAATGGATATTCTGGGTCCTTTCTAATAATGGTTTATGGACCTTTCCTCCAGGAACTTGTCCAAACCTTTTTTAAACCCAGCTACACTAACAGCTCCGGTAGCAAATTCCAGAGTTTGATTACATTTTGAGTGAAAAAATATTTTCTCTTATTAGTCTTAAATAGTTTACCCTGTAGCTGAATTGCATGCCCTCTAGTCTTTTTATTTTTTGATGACATAAACAATCAATCTATGTTTACCCATTCCACTCCATCCATTAATTTATAGACCTCTATCATATCTCCCCTCAGCCATCTCTTTTCCAGGTTAAAGATCCCTAACCTTTTTAGCCTTTCTTCATAGGGGTATCCTTCCATCCCCTTTACCATTTTGGTGGCTCTTCTCTGTACCTTTTCTAATAACACTATATCCTTTTTAAGATACTGCAACCAGAAATGCACACAATATTCAAGGTGCAGTTGCACTACGGAACAATACAGAGACATTATAATATCCTTTGTTTTATTCTCATTCCTTTGCTTATGATACCTAGCATTCTATTTGCTCTCTTGGCCACCACTGCACACTGGGCGGAGGGTTTTAACATGTCATCCACGATAACACCTAAATCTTTTTCCTGGGTGGTGGTTCGTAATGTGGAACCTTGAATCATGTAACCATAGTTTGGGTTTTTCTTTCCTAGGTGCATAACTTTGCACTCGTCCACATTAAATTTCATCTGCCATTTGGATGCCCAGTCTTCCAATTTATCAAGATCCTCTTGCAATTTTCCACAATCCTTATGGGTTTTAACAACTTTGAATAGTTTTGCGTCATCTACAAAGTTGATAACCTCATGTTATTTCCATGTCATTTATGAATATGTTAAAAAGCAGCAGACCCAGCCCAGATCCCTGGGGTACTCCACTATTCACCTTTCTCCATTGGGAAAATTGCCATTTAGCCCTCCCCTCTGCTTTCTATCTTTTAACCAGTTCCTGACCACAATAGTACACTGCCTCCTATCCCATGACTTTTTAAATTTTGCCAAAAGTCTCTGATGAGGGACTTTTGGCAAGAAAAGGAAAAGAGATGGTGAGTGCATTAAGGGAGGAGAAAGGGAGAGCAAGGCCTGAGATAGTGAAAGGTTGGGTAGCAGGGGTGAGAGTATGCATGGGTGGGTGGAGGGAAAAGGGGGAATGCATGAATGAGTACAGGGGAGGCTCAAGACAATGTGCTGCCCAAGATGAGGTATAATGGCGCCTCCCCAAGGGGAGGAGGGATCCTCCTCAGAACTCAGGTCAGGGTGATGTGGGGTGGGGAGGGGTGCTTTCATTCTGAACAACAAGGAGGCCCCTATTTCACCCCTCTTCCCTCTCTTGTCCTTCAGTGCTAGTATGCCTGTCAATCACCCCTACCTGTCAAATTATAGGCAAAGAAAATCCCTTCTCTGGTGCCCCTTAACCAAAACACTTAACTAGGACTATGCCAAACCAAAACGCTGACCGGGCCATATGGATCAAAATGATATAAATTTGGGTAAATAGCACCAGAAGAGAGTCCATGTGTGTGTGTGTGTGTGTGTCTGTCTATGCCTGAATAGTAATGACAAAAGAGAGGATTTGAGAGATTATTCTGTACTGTATGTCTGAACAGTGACAAGATATCAGTGTATGTATTTCTTAAGATAGAACTGGCACAAAATGATAAGATGCCTAACATAAACCTCATCCCTTTTGCCCCCCCCCCCCCGCCACCCACTGGCACTTCATTGCTGCCACTTTTGCCTCTCACAGGACTTGTGGTGGCAACAATGGCTTGAAATAGCCCCACAGCGCTTACCTGCAAAGTTTGGCACCATGGGGTTGTCTGCTTCTGCCCCCACTGAAGTTGCTTCCATGTCCGTGTAAACAGGAAGTCAGCCATTGGTGGGGGTGGAAGCACATAGCCCTGAAGTTTGAAGGTAAGCATTGCCACCACTGTAGGTCCTGGTAAGGGGCAACAGAGGCAACAATGGGTGGCCCTGGAGGGCTGGCACTCTAGGCAACTGCCTAGTTCATCTAATGGTAGCACCGGCCCTGTCTGAAGAGCAGGAGTAGGTGTGTCTGAAGAGTGAGAATGAATGTGTGTCAGACTGTGGGCATGTCTACATGCTTCTATGTCTTTCACTATTGGACATAATGCCATATAAATAGAAATTCCTTTTGAAAATTTGGTCCGGCATGCAGAAATGCACTGCTGCAAATGTACCTGTGTGCATACTAAGCGCAGGGAATTTTTCAGCCTGGGGAATTTACCCAGCTAGCTATTTGGTTACCTATTTCCACTCTGTATCCTTTCAGAGGCATCAAAGAAAACTAAACATTTTCTTTTGCTTCCTGCATTTGTGAAACCTTTTTGACACTTAACTTCATAACTTTATACCTCAAGCACATCACCTGTAAATCTCACTCTTTGGGGTGGTCTACCCTTGGCATCTCTTGTTTGTACCAGAGGCAATGGAGTATGGATATTACTTGCCCAACGTCTCTGGTTCTCAACCCACTGCAGTAACCACTAGCCTATGCCATTCAAAACATTTGCTTTCACAGTTCTCATGCTTACTCACAAGCTGCTGCTACCACCAGGGCTGGCGTGATGACGAGATGAACTAGGCAGCTGCCTAGAGTGCCAGTGTCCTAGGGGCATCCATTTTTTACCATTGCCACTCCTCTCTGGGGACCACAGCAGTGGCAATGATTTTCAAACTACAATGCAGTGCTTACCTAAAGCCTTCAGCACTGTGTCACGGATCACGGCTTCTAGGACCGGCTGCTTTTACCCTCTTCCAATGCAGACCACGTTTGCATAAACTGGAAGCTGCATTGGAGAGGGGAGGAAGTGGCAGGTCCTAGTAGCCAGGAACCATGACTTGAAGTAGGTGCCACATCAAGGTTTGAAAACCATTGCTGCCGTTGCAGTCCCCAGAGAGGGGTGGCAATGGACACATTCGGGAGGTGGGAGGATGGCAGGATGGAGGGCTTACCTAGGGATCAACTCCCAGAACTAGGTCCCATAGTTTTTCCCAGATACTTCGGGAAAGATGAAGAGGCCATGAATAAAAATTCCTGGGCAGGGAAAGAGTGGCTGTGACTTGGAAGGAGGGGGACTGATAAAAGAAATAAATGAGGTGCATGGCAGGAGTCCACACATGGACATTTGTCTAGGTCTCAATGTAGTGTTAATCCTGCCCTGCAAAAAAGGGGCTCAGGGATTCCCATCAAACCACCTTCCATCCCTCATGGATGCACAAAAAAGGGGCTCGTGACCCCTCTATACCACCTTCCATCCTTCACAAATGCACAAAAAAGGGTCACAATGACCCCTCTATACAACCTTCCACCCTTTACAAGTGTACATAAAAGAGGTTCAGTGACTTCTCTATACCACTTTCCATCTCTCACAAATGCACAGAAGAGACTTGGTGACTCCATCATCAAAACGCCCTCCGTCCCTACAAAAGCACAATGTATCGCTTACCACGCATCTTTCCCCATGAAAAGTTTACCTACTGCTTTCCTGTTCTCTTACTCCCTTTCCCTGTCCCAAACTCTCTGCCGTCCGCCCCTTCATCCTGCTCTCTCTTTTCTATGCACCCATCCTCTTGCACCTTCCCTATTCTGTTTTCATCTGTTTCTCATCTGTTTCGGAGAGAGGGGAGGTGTAGGGTGGAAAGGTGTTTGGCCCTTGTCCAGCTCTCAGGCCAACCTATCAGGCCTAGAGCAGCAGTTTCTAAGACATGGCAAAAAGCAGCAACAGTCAAAGGGAAACCGTAAATCCTGACGGCCACAAATTCAAAGAGCAACCAGTACAGACTTTTACCTGCAGGCAGAGTGGGCACATGCATGTACACAAACCAACATTTATATTTAAAAGCATGATGTCCCATTGTGCATCTTTACAGGTTTTGGGAGGGGGGTATCGGTACGATCATGACTGTTGAGTTTAATTATCAAAATCTTGAGGAGAGGGGGCGTAAGTCAGAACAGTCACCTAGGATATCCAATACCTTTGTTCAATAGGTTTTATTGCATTTACCAAATACAATATCACAAAAAGAGAAAATAAGAAAACCAACTTCCATCAAGAAATATGACCGAAAGAAATTAAATAAAACCTAAAACATACAGTGTAGCAATGGACTAGCCCACATCAAGGGGCTGCATGGAAAAAATCACTAACAAAATAAACATGAAACAAAGGTAAAGTTACATGCCACTATTGGAGATACAATCATCATCCCACGCCCAACTATTCTTTACTTCTGCCATTCAAAAAGAAAATGTTCCAAATGAGATACATCCATAAAAGCATAAATTTTGTCCCTGCAGAGTCACTAGACACTTGCAGGTAAACTTTAAAAAACAAAACAAAACCCTGAAGTTCCCAAAGCTGAAACGCTGGGCTGTAATTGGAGGAACTGTTTCCTATGGGCCTGAGCGGCTCGACTCACATCAGGACATAACTTCAGGGGCAGACCACAAAAAGCTACATCCTTATATCTAAAGAACAGTTTAAGAATTTTAATTTTAACCGATTCCAAAGAAAAAGTAACTAGGAATGTATTTCTTTAAATAATATTATCAGTAGAATCGTCTAAGAATTGAGTCAAATTTTGACTGGCAGTTGTGCCAAGAGAGTCAAATCCACCCTTTTGTGAGGAACAGCGGATCTTAACCAATAGATAATAAGCCCAATACCTTTGCAACAGCCTTGCTTCCATCCCTTCACCCCTCACTCTGCTCTTTCTGCCCCCATTCCCTCCCACTGTGGGACCAGGGCAGGGCATGAGGGCAGAGAGAGCAAACTGCAGGATGAAGGTGCGGTGGAAGGTAAAGTGCATAGTAGTTTGCAGGAAATGACTGTAGAAAGTCAGAGTGTGAAGTTGTTGAGCAGAGTTGGGGCAAGGAAGAAACACACATTTGGAGAAGGGGTTAGTTAACTTTGGGACCACTGGGCAACGGGAAGATGCAGCAGCCAGGAGTCTGATCCACTCCCGGGTCTAAATTAAGAGCAGAGTAGCTAAAGAACTAATGGCAGGAGGACCTACTCTAGTCTCCCCTGCCACATGAAGAGGCTAGGCTTTGCAGCACCAATGGGCTCCTCCATCTCAGGCCAACCAGAGATGGAGCAGGGAAGAGGCAGCGACAAGTCGACACAGAAGACAAAAAAAGAAAAAAATACAGAGAGTAACCAGTGGTGGTAGGCAGCAGCAGCAGCAGCAGCAGCAGCAGACAGACCAAGGATATCTATGGGGGCAGCAGGCTGTAGGGGAGAAAAGCAGGCCGATGGCAGCAAACCATGAAGGCAGCATGTGATAATGGCGGGGCAGTGGCAGCTCAAAAAGCAAACCGCAGAGGCAGCAGAGAAAAGTGGTGGGCTGAAGGGGACAACCTAAAAATCCACTGATAGCGGCATCAGTAAATGTCGTCATGTAGCAACAAGGCACTGCGTCTGTCTCCTTAGTTCATTAGTAAAGTGCACACAAGGTAACTGGCTCTTTGCCTGAGGCACCACCACCTAAAAAGTGCCACAGGAGGCATAATGATAGAGCTAGCCCTGGCTGAGTACAAGAGGGGGCAGAGAAGGAGAGGAAGGGGGATAGTAAAAGAAGATGGGAGGGACAAGGAGTGGGTGCAGGAGGACATGGGAAAGTGCACACAAACAGCCACAACCCCAACCTACATGCACACACAGTCACCTTGGTACACACACATACTCATCACTCCAGCACAAATGCACACACTGCCACACTCCCCCCAGCACATACACTAACACACACATGCATACACAGCCCTCGATGCATGTGCACATGTATATACACCAAACCCACCTCCTCTCACACACATAGCTGCCAATACATACACACACACACACACATGCCCTAACACTTCCCATGGCACACCCTCATGACTGATTGTACAAATGGGGCAAACGTGCCATTGTATCACACTGCAAAAGTACAATTTCCAACTTTTTCTATTTTATCTCTACTTAAGCCCAGTCACCTCTTATGCATTTCTGTTGAGTATGACCACCAGAGCCATTCTCAGCCACTTGCGAGAAGCTTGCCACACGATTATATTTCATTTTTATAACAGTCTGCTTTTATAAAAAATTGAAGTAATCATTCACCCTGACTTTTAAGTTTGCCCAAAATGGGCTTATAAATAAATCCCCCGTGACATTCCCACTTAAATATATTTAACCATCTTTATTTGAATCAAGAATACCTAAATTAAAGGAAAAATATCATGCCCCCTGGTAAAGTTCATCATTAACCTGACTGTCTTCCGAATTCTGAGTTAATCCCACTGCATGAGACATGATAGCCTTGTCAGCTTTATAAGGAAACTTGAATCCCTATAATAATGAAAGTGGCCATTATGCAAGAACTGCCCTTCAAGAATGCAATTATCAATTCCATCCTCTTCCTTGCTATCCAGAAATCGCAGCTGGAAACTGGACAAAGTGGGATTAGAGGGAGATGGGAGGCACCGTATTTCTAAATCAAGTTTCAGGTGTGCAGAGGGCAATAGGATAACACTGATATTTACAGGCTTTATCAGATCTCTATCACTCTGGACATGAATGATGCAATATGTTGGGACCAGCCAGGAGGCCACTTAGTTCTGTGATACTGAAGAGTTTATTCCAAGAGATGTCTATTAAAAAGAATGAAGCTTTTTAAGGCAAAATTTGCAAAAGTTTCTATGTCAACCAATAACATTGCAAAAAGTAACAAAATTATTTGGGGTTTTTCAAAATGTATCACTCATTAATACTATAAATAGTTTAAATCACTTATTTATTTTAACAATTAATATGATATTATTTGTATAAATATTAATCTTCCCTTGTTGACTGCCTTCTAAACTTATACTCTATCTTAATTAAAAATTGTGAAAGGATGACAAGGGGCTCACTCTGTCTAAGACGGCGTGCAGGAAACATCTGCTTTCTTTCACTGCCCATTTTTGTAAAAGAACATATATATCATTTAACATACTATAGGCCCAGTATTTAGCGGCGGCGGCTGAACTTTGAACCTGGATATTGCCATGAAGCTGTCCTGCCATTGGTGATATTCAGCTGCTGCCCCGTTACATTCAGCGGCAATAGCTAGGCCAGTCTTTACTGCGCCCGACTTTTGCCCCATAACGATAACCAGGCAATAGCTCAATATCACTGCTGACCGGTTATCGCCAGATGCCGCCCCCCCCCACCCCAGGATATCATAAGGGCGTGCGGTCGTAGCACCTATGAATATTCATCAGTTACTGCCGCTGTATATCCCAGCTAGGGGAGTTAACACGGTTAGCAGGTCTGCTTTTTAACATATTTATGAATGACCTGGAAATCTTAATAATGAGTGACGTGATCAAATTTGCACATGACACAACTTTATTCAGAGTCGTTAAAATAACAAAAGGATTGTGGAAAAATAGCAAGAGGACCTTGATAAATTGGAAGACTGGATGTCCAAATGGCAGATGAAATCTAATGTGGACAAGTACAAAGTTATATTCCTAGGAAAAAATAACCCAAACTATGGTTATGCGGTGCAAAATTTTACATTAAGAACCACCATCCAGGAAAAAGATTTAGGCATCATTGTGGATAATACATTGAAACCCTCTGCCCAGTGTGCAGCGACGTCCAAGATAGCAAATAGAATGCTAGAAATCTTAAGGAAAGGAATGGAGAATAAAACAAAGGATATTATAATGCGTCTGTATCGTTCCATGGTGTGACTGCATCTTAAATATTGTGTGCAATTCTGGTAACCATATCTAAAAAGGATAAAGAAGAATTAGAAAAGGTACAGTGAAGAGACACCAAAATGGTAAAAGGGATGGAAGGAAACCCCTAAGAGGAAAGGCTTAAAAGGCTAGGAATCTTCAACTTGGAAAAGAGACGGCTGAGGGGAGATAAGATAGAGGTCTAAAAATTAATGAATGGCGTGAAACGGGTAAACATAGATCTGTTGTTTACACCATCAAAAAGTAGAAAGACTAGGAGGCATGCAATGAAGCTACAATGTAACCCATTTAAGATTAATAAGAGTAAATATTTTTTCACTCAACGTGTAATCAAACTCTGGAATTCGTTACTGGAGGATGTGGTAAAAGCTGTTAGTGTAGCTGGGTTTAAAAAAGGTTTGGATAAGTTCCTGGAGGAAAGGTCCATAAACCATTATTAAAGAGGACCTGGGAAATCCACTGCTTATCCTGGGACAAGCATTGTGGAAGCTGTGTACCTTTTTGGGAACCTGCCAGGTACTTGTGACCTGGATTGGCCACTGTTGGAAACTGGATACTGGGTTTGACGGGCTTTAGTCTGACCCAGCATGGCATATCTTATGTTCTTATGACTGCAGCTTCTAACGTACACATGCTACTCCTCAAAGGACATCTCACATAAACATTTTACAGTTTTAATTGCACTAATTTCACTAAGGATTGCTGCCAACTTTCCTAAATATCCTCTTCACATTGCGCATTCCATGATGGCATCCCATGAAATTATTTTCTCCTGGTCACCCCTAATTCACCTTCATCTCTACACCTTCACCTACACATGCACAGCCTTGCTTTCCCACCTCACAACCTGGCAGCTCACTCCTTTTCCTCCCACCCTTTTCATACTACTCTGCTCCTAGGACTACATAATATTTAGCTTTAACAACTCATTCATCCCCTTACACATCTAAACGTTTGTCGTGTGCAGTCAACCTATCTTCTTTATCTTTAATAACATCAGCATTTATATTCCCTTCTTTCAGTAATAGAAACTAAAGATAAAGAGTACAAGGTGAGATTATATTCAGGTAGGGTAGGTATTTCCTTGTACCTGACGGGTTTATAATCTAAGTTTGTAAGCAATGGAGGGTTAAGTGACTTGCCCAAGATCAAATGCCTCCTCCCCCTCCTCCTAGACATATAGAAAGCAGCAATAGCCATCAGGTCTCCTCTGTAGCCAAACAGAGGCAACAGCAGCTACTGGGGGGGGGGGGGGCATCATTTCTGCATACTTTTTTCGCTCCCATCCTCTTTCCTTTTCTCTGTAAGGCCTTTTTCCATTTTGCCCTCATGAAATTTGGAGGTCTTCTCCTTCCCTGATGCTGGAGAGCTGCCCTTGGCTACCCTAGAGACAACCACTGCACCATCTCTCACTGGTACTCATGGAGGAGCTAAAGCTTCTCCTCCCAGGCCCAGAAGGAATGATGTGTGCTGGAACAGCTAGACAACTGGTCACCACCATGGAGGAGATGCCAGGAAACTGGGTCCAACCTTGAAGAGCATGCTCTGTGGTCAGGAGTGGATGCTGGATCTCATATCTCTGATCATATCCACTCTAAAGCAGATGGGCTGCCTCTCAATGCCTGCACCCCAGTCCATTTAATTCCATTCCAATCCCCCTGGACCTCTCTACCTTTTCTTCATGGGTTCTTTTGATTTCCCCGTTTCATATTTCTGGATGGGCTTGTCTTTATCTGCCATCATTTTTAACATACTAGTATGTTTACCATGGGTAGGTATTCAGAACCATTAGGATGTCAGCCAACAGGAAGCTGTACAGTTAAGGATGCTGACTGTTGTCTGTGGGTGAAGCAAGGGCAGTGCAATATATGTAAGTGCTGACTTTATCCAGTTAGTGACATTTTCAATTGGCACTTATCTGGGAAATTTAGGACTCCTGAAAAGCTCACCTGCTGCTCTGTCTGGCCCACTGTTATGGCCCTGCTGCCACCCCCAAAGTGTGCAGCCCTAGATGGATGTCTTATATACTTGGGGCCTGATATTCAAAGGCATTTACACAGTTTACAGACCTGTAAACCATGTAAATGCGGCTTTAGGGCTATTCAGTGGCACTAACACTTTAAAGGTAGTTCCGCTGAATATCCCCGATTAACTGCACTACATGCCCCGGTGCTAACCGTGTAGCAGCAGGCATGTCATGGGCATTTTGGGGTAGAGCAGAGGAATAGCAATTGCTAACCGGGCAGAGGTGATATTGCACTGCTGCCCGGTTAGCAACATGTGGGTAAAGAGAGGCGTAGTAAAAGCGGCCTCTCTTTACTCATGGGAGCTAAGCAGACAGTGGCTCAATATCACCGCTGCGTAGTTAGCTTCTGCAGCGGTGAAGGCTGTGTGGCAAACCCTGATATTCAATGCCCATGGCTGGATATGGCCCCGTCATTGAATATCTGGGTTCTCTCTTCAGTGCTGGCGGCTAGATGCTGCAATCGCGCTAGCCGCCGGCGTTGAATATCGGGCCCTTGGTGGTTATTATTGTAAACGGCTTTACTTGTTTCTCCAGAAAGTCGGTAAATCAGCTGCATAAATAAATAAACAAATAGATATAAATTAGATTTCCTCTCATCCCTCTCTTTCCTCAGTTTTAATACTGATTAAATAAATGTTTTATTTTTGAAAAAACTGCTGCCATCTGCCTTTTTCCATTATCAAGCCTTCATCAGCCTTGACCTAAGCTATCACAGAAGGCCACATATAGAGAAGGCAGAGAGTGAGTGTCCCATGGGAGATGAAATCCCCTAAGCGTCCTCTCACATAGGCCCTTCGGAAAGGATTCCGCCTTCATGCTAGACCTCTTTTAGGTGAAGCATTAATCAAGTAAAACTTGTAACAGCACAGTAGGCAGGCACAAATAAGCCAACCGGATTGATCAAATAGTTCTTGTGATGCAAGACACTGGCAAATTGGGGGTGGGGAGAGAGAGAAGCGGGAATGCTGACAAATAGGTGCAGTGCCCTTCTAGAAAATATTCCTTTCTCTCTCCTGTGGTCCTTCTGACTGCAGGCGGGAGAGAACAGGCAGAGTTGTGACACCAAAAGGAGCAGCCAGTTTAGAAATGAAAGGGACAACAGTATGGGAGCTGGATGTGAAGAGCAAGTATTCTGCCAAAGGAAGCCATTTTAGGGTCCCCCACCTTGGCCTCCCAGGGTGCTATTTACAGTTAGCTTTGTAACAGTCCTATTTCCTGGCATTTTCAGTAGAGCCGATATTCAAAAGGGCTTATCTGGTTAACAGGACCTGTGTTAACTGGATAAGTCTCAGTGAGCTCAGTATTCAGCGGCTCTATCTGTATAGTGTCACAGATACTGATGCTGAATATCTGGACTGTGGCGGCTGGCATTTAATAAAGACTAACCACTGCACACTCAGTATTACCCTCTATGTTTCCATGTAATCTTAAATGATAATTTATTTTGAACTTTGCACTTTGACCCTATCCAAAATCCTTCCCTGTCCACCCTTCACTCACCAACCTCATTTCCAGTTTTCCTTTTCAAAATAGTTTGTTGGAACAGTCCTGAATTGTTTCAGCTCCATTGGCCTCCTAGAACCCAAAACTAATCAGCCACTTTTGAGAATTTTGGTGGCTGGGTTATCAACAGAATCTTTTCTGCTTACAAACAAATCGTCGGCTTTCAGATAAGGAAACTGTATTCTTGTTACTGATGAGCACCAATCTTAGCTGGCAAAATGTGTGTTTTAATTGCCAATGTAATAGTATTTCTTCTAATATTTAATTTATAGTGTATTATTTAAAGTTTCACCATACTCTATTAAGCTAGCTTGCAACACTCATCAGTCTGGATGTCAATTTAGGGTGTTCAAACTTTCTGAAACAAGCAGAGTCTCACCCACTCCACTGGCTATTTTTCTTTTTAGACTGAGGTCTTATTCTTTGCAGCCTCGCTCAATTGTAGTTGCCTCTTCCTCAATTAATCCCACCTATAACCTACCAGGTTTGATTCTTCCCACTCACGACCTCACTGTTTTCACTGAACCCTCATTTATTTTTGTCTCTGTCTTGTTTATCTGCCTTGATTAGATTGTAAGCTCTAAGGAGTGGAGACCGACTTTTACATGTTTCAGGCACTGTGAATGTCTGGTAGTGCTATGCAAATGACAATAATAAGAACTATAATAACTCAAAATAACTTATGCTTAGTCAGTTCCATCGTACAGAGTTGGATCTATTGATGTGCAAATATAAAAACTTTTTTTTTTCAATACGACAATCTTTCGCAATCCTGCTAAAATATTGGCACCAAAATTCATGTTCATTATCGCTTTCATGGGGATTGCAAAACAGGCTAACCCCACCCGACTCTCAATAAATTAGGTGTTGAAAGAATAGAAAAAGAGCGCCTGGGGAATAGATGTGAAGCTCAGTCTGATTAGCCTACATGCCTTTTCTATGCACCTGAGAAACAAAATGTGGAAGAAAAGCAACAGAGACTAACTGTTGGGGGCGTGGCCAACATATTCCCTGCAGTTAACACATGGATGAGCACCTAACACATGGTGCTATTATTGCGAGTACACTTACCTCCACCTACTGAGGTGGAGACAAATGCACCCATGCTAGTTGCAACATATGTACCCCCTGCCATGCTAATTGCAGTGTACTCACCAAACCCACTGGGCACCCTAATGCGGGACTGACAGCGTGAAAATCGGCATGTGTTAGCTGTCATGCCCCTGCGGCACTGTTACTGCAAGCCCGAGCAATTAACGCATGCCAAATTGTGTGTTTCCTGCATAGTGCATTTTATAAAAGGGCCCCTTAATATCAGTTTTCCTCACAGTTCAGAAAATGATATTCTGAAGCATTTATGATGTCAAGTGGTGATGACAACCAAATTAATGTGTTTTTTAAAATTAAATTCATGGAATTTTTACCTATAATTATGGACTTATAAGTCATTATGCACACAACATCATATGTTTTAAAAGGGGACATGGTTTTGGGTAGAGAAAGGGGAGGGAAAACACTTACATATTCAATGGTGAAATTCAAGTGCCCAAAGAAAACATTAAACCATATAGCAGGCATAACTTTAAATGCTAAGTGTGTGTATATTTTCAAAGGGTTACATGCAAGTTTTTCTATCCTTGAAATATGTATTAGGTTAAACATATATGTTTAAAGTAATAAGGAACTCTTAATTTTTAAGTAACCCAGCCTAAGCTTTATATATAGCTTAGAGCTTAGTCAGGCATAGGTTCTACTTGAAGGTTCCAGAAAACAGAAAGGACACCTTAAAACTGCAAAGTCTTTTTCACTATTGCCAGGTAATCTACAGGTTTCTATAAGGGACTGGTCAAGGTTTAGTTTTGTAACACCTGTTCCAATACATTCTGCTGCTCTTGTGCTGATGAATTAATTGAGATGGGTGTTAGAAAACTTCAACTGTATCACAGTCTTATAATGCCATGTGGTTTACTTGGCAACGCTGAGAAATTCTTAAACACTATAGCTTCATCAAAGTGAGTCAATTATTAACAATGTCCTGGAGAACATAGGAGTGCTACCTGACAAGGAGCCAAATATGATTCAGAAGAGGCTAAAACCCATATAAAAGAGAGTGGTAAAGCATGGGAATGTCAGGAGAAAAATAAATATCCACTTCTAAATAAGGCAAACATTTGAACATGTGTTCATCAAGGTCATATTATGCTAGTCATAGCTTTACCCTGTAGCACACAGGGAATTGTTAACATTAACTCCCTTGTACAGGTGTATTTATGGAATGGGATGGGATAGGATTTTAAATTCTATTGAAAAAAGGCTCAGTGGGACCGATAGCATAAAGGATGCATGGAAAGTTACATGTTTGTTATGTTCTTATTTTAAAGGACTTACAGATGTGAATGGGCACTTACGCGAATGTTTTAGGCGTATGTAAGTCTCAAGTGTACTTTCATAGAAACATAGAAATATGATGACAGAAAAAGACCACATGGCCTATCTAGTCTGTCCTTCCATATCAACAACTACAACAGTCCCCTTTTTTCCTTTAGAGATCCTCTGTGTTTGTCCCATGCTTTTTTGAATTCAGTTACTGTCCTCATCTCTACCACCTCTACAGGGAGACTATTCCACGAATCTACCACTCTTTCCATGAAGAAATATTTCCCAATATCACTCCTGAATCTATCCCCCTTCACCCTCATCCTATGTCCCCTCGTAGAAGAACTTGCTTTCAATTGAAAGAGGCTCTCCCCCTGAACATGTATTTAAACATCTCAATCATATCACCTCTATCCTGCCTTTCCTCTAATGTGTACATATTAAGATCTTTAAGTCTGTCCTCATATGCTTTATAATGAAGACCACTAACCATTTTAGTAGCCACCCTCTGCACCGACTCCATCCTGTTCACATCCTTTTGAAGGTGTGGTCTCCAGAATTGCACCTATACTCCAAATGAGGTTGCACCAAAGACTTATACAGAGGCACTATCACCTCCTTTTTTCTGCTAGCCATTCCTCTTCATATGCACTCAAGCATCCTTCTAGCTTTTGCCGTTGCCTTTTCCACCTATTTAGCTACTTTAAGATCATCAGACACAACCATACCTAGGTCCCGCTCTTCTTTAGTGGACAAAAGTACCTCACCACCTATACTATATTGCTCCATTGGATTGCTGCAGCCCAAATGCATGACCTTACATTTTTTAACATTAAATCCCAGCTGCCAAATTCTAGACCATTCTTCAAGCTTAGCTAGATCCCTCCTCATGTTATCCACACCTTCCTTGGTGTCTACTCTATTGCAGATTTTGGTATCATCCGCAAAGAGGCAAACCTTACCCCGCAACCCTTCCGCTATATCACTAACAAAGATGTTAAAAAGAATCAGACCAAGGACAGATCCCTGGGGCACACCACTGATAACATCCTTCTCCTCAGAGTGAGCCCCATTTACCTGTACTCTTTGTCGCCTCCCACCCAACCAATTTCTAACCCAAGCAGTAACTTTAGGGTCCATCCCTAGAGTGCTCAGTTTGTTTATAAGTCGCCTCTGAGGAACGGTGTCGAAAGCTTTACTGAAATCTAAATACACCACATCTAGGGCTCTCCCTCGGTCCAACTCCCTGGTCACCCAGTCAAAGAAATCAATCAGATTTGTCTGACAAGACCTTTCTCTGGTGAATCCATGCTGCCTTGGATCCTGTAATCCGCTGGACTCCAGAAACCTCACTATTTTCTCTTTCAGCAGCGTTTCCAATAATTTACTCACCACCGAAGTTAAACTAACCGGCCTGTAGTTTTCAACCACATCCTTACCTCTGCTTTTGTGTAAAGGCACCACATGAGCCTCTCTCCAGTCCTTTGGCACCACTCCTGACTACAAGGCATTGAAAAGGACAGTCAGTGGAGCTGCTAGGACGTCCCCAAGTTCCCTCAGTATTCTAGGGTATATCCCATCTGGTCCCATTGCTTTGTCTACTTTAAGTTGAACTAGTTTCTCATGAACACAGTCTTCTGAAAATCATTCAAGATGGCCCTCACTTCTGTTCCTGTTTGTGGGTGTTTTCTGAGGTCCTGCTACCGCTTCTTCAACTTTGAACACAGAACATAAATATTTGTTAAGCAATTCCGCTTTATCCTCATCAGCTTCTACATATTCCTCCCCTTCACCCTTGAGTCTGACAATACCACTTTTGCCCTTCCTCTTCTCAATAACATATCTGAAAAATGTCTTATCCCCCCCATTTTATTGCATTGGCTATTTCCTCCTCTTTTTGAAACTTTGCTTTCCTGACTACTTTGCTAGCTTCTCTACGTTTTTCAAAATATAGATGCCTGTCTTCCTCTCTCTGTGATCTCTTGTATTTCATGAAGGCCTCCCTCCTTTTCTTCACTTTTTCAGCTACTTCTTTCGAAAGCCATAGCGGTCTCCTTTTCCTTTTACCTTTATTTACCATTTTAACAAAAAGGTTGGTTGCCTTTAAAATATCCCCTTTCAGTTTTGCCCACTGTTTTTCTACATCCCCCAGCTGTTCCCATCCCACTAACGACTCCCTGAGGTATTGGCCCATCTTGGCAAAGATAGTCTTCCTAAAGTCTAAGACCCTCTCCTTTGAATGGATTCTAACAGCCCTAGTCCTAATACTAAACCACACCATCTGGTGATCACTGGATGCAAAATTATCTCCCACTATAATATCAGAAACACTTTCACCATTGGTAAGCATCAAGTCCAGTATGGCCGCTTCATGTGTGGGGTCTGTTACCAATTGCCTGAATAGTTCTCTCTGTAGAGAATCCAGTATCTCTTTACTTCTAGATGATACTGCAGCAGGATTGTGCCAATCAACATATGACATATTGAAATCCCCTATCAGTAGCACTTCCCCTTTCCTAGCAATGCTGCGCATGTCTTCAATTAACTCTCTGTCCACCTCTTCCTCTTGTGAGGGAGGTCTGTATAACACGCCAATCAAATAGATTTCTCTTTCCCTCTTTCTAGTTTAACCCACAATGCCTCCTCTCTCCCTTTTAAGCTCTGTAATTCCAAAGCTTTAATAGTAATTTTTACATATAGTGCCACTCCTCCTCCCCTTCTTCCTACCCTGTCCTTTCTGAATAAAGTATAGCCAGGTATAGTTACATCCCAGTCATGGTTTTCTGTGAACCATGTTTCTGTAACTGCCACTAAATCCAAGTCGGCCACTCCCACCAAAGCTTCAACATCAGGGATCTTATTTCCCATGCTATGGGCATTTATACACACTGCTTTTCATATGTTACCCCTGTTACCCATTTCCATAAAGGTATTTAATGTATCACTTACCTGGGGGCTTTCACTTACCTGGGGGCTTTCTTCACCCATCCCCAACGAATCTAGTTTAAAGCCCTCTTCAGTAGATTAGACAGTCTACTACTGCGGACACGTTGACCTTTCTTGGACTGATGGATGCCATCTCTGCTCTGCAACCCTTGGAACAGCATCCCATGGTCTAGGAAACCAAAACGCTCTCAATGACACCATCCATGCACCCATCAATTCATCTCCAGGAGGCGCGCCTCTCTGCCTTGGCCTTTACCCTCAACAGGGAGGATTGAAGAGAACACCACCTGCACACCTAACTGCTTTACCCTCTGTCCCAGAGCCATGAAGTCACTTTTGATATGCTCAGAGGGATACCTGGCAATATCATTTGTTCCGACATGGATTAGCAACATTGGGTAATAGTCAGTGGGCTTGATGAGTCTCGGCAAACTCTCCGTAACATCTTGGATATTGGCACCAGGCAGACAGCATACCTCTCTGGACATCAAGTCTGGTCGGCAGATGGACGCCTCAGTACCCCTCAGGAGAGAGTCACCAATCACCACTACCCTTTGCTTCCTTGTGATCACTGATTCTGCAACTTTGGGGTACTTGAGCTCTGGTTCTTCCCTTTCCAGGGATGCTTTCACCTCTTCCACTTCCAGGGCTGCATAATGGTTCTCCAATTCAAGGGCTGGAGAAGTTGGATTGGTAACATAGTAACATAGTAACATAGTAGTTGACGGCAGATAAAGACCAGCATGGTCCATCCAGTCTGCCCAGCAAGATGGCAAGAGTAGGTGCACCTGTCGCTCCGCGCAGGCCACCCCTCCCCATATCCTTGTTCAGGGGTAACCCCACCACTCCATGTAGGACATCCCTATTTGTTGAGACGTTATATGGTTCAGAAGTTAGATGGTACCGTTTATTTTGTTTTTTTCCTATTTCTGTGAAGGGATCCTCTGTGTTTGTCCCATGCCTTTTTGAATTCCGTCACTGTGTTCGCCCCTACCACTTCCATCGGGAGGGCATTCCAAGCATCCACCACCCTTTCAGTGAAAAATATTTCCTGACATTGCCTTTCAATTTACCCCCTTGCAGTTTCATGTTATGCCCTCTAGTTTTACAGGTTCCCCGTCTTTGGAAGAGGTTTGTTTGTTCATCATTTCTCTTTAAGTATTTAAAGGTCTGAATCATATCTCCCCTGTCCCTCCTTTCCTCCAAAGTATACATATTTAGGTCTTCAAGTCTCTTCTCATAAGGCTTCTGATGCAGGCTCCAAATCATTTTGGTCGCCTTCCTCTGAACAGTCTCCAGTCTTTTTACATCCTTTGCAAGATATGGTCTCCAAAACTGAACACAGTATTCCAAGTGAGGCCTCACCAGTGACCTATACAGTGGCATAAGTACCTCTTCTTTTCTGCTGGTAATCCCTCTTTGTATGCAGCCCAACATCCTCCTGGCTTTTGCCACCGCCTTGTCACACTGTTTTGCCACCTTGAGATCAGCAGAGATAATCACACCAAGGTCTTTTTCCTGAACTGTGCATACCAACCTTTCTCCCCCTATCGCGTACATTTCTCTTGGATGATTCTTCAGGCCCTGGTGACTTGTGTCCAACCATCATCATTCTGTTGACACCCATCTTCACCTCTGCTGGAGAGCTTGGTTGCTGCAAGAAGCATATCATCAATGTACTTCTCACTGTCTTGAATGCTCCTCAGCCTCACCACCTCCTCTCTGAGTTCCTCCACTTGTTTCCTAAGAGCTTCAGCATGCAGGCACCCTGCACATGGAACCGGTCCTTCAAATGGCATTGGGACCTCTGTCTGGACATAGGCAGAAGCTGTAACGGGGGCAACAGCTTTAGTGATACGATTTTCCCCAGCCATTGTTCTGTTCGTGGAGCTTAGGTATCGTTGTTTGACCTGTAGAGCCCCTGTTAGGAATGTGTATGTGCACAGGGGCAAAGCATAGGCGGGGACTAAATTTACATGTGTAAGTTTTAACATTTTTAAAACTTATGCAAGTTACTGATGAATTAAGCATGGGCATTTATGCCTGTAGAGCAGATGTAACTGCTGCGACTAGACTGAAATGTATATTTATGCCACTAGTTTATAAAGTAAAGTAGGCGTGTATTTCACTTTATAAAATATGCTCCAAATACATGTGTGGCAACACACGTCAACAATTACCCTCACTATCTCATCACAGGACTGACACAGTTTATTCCTAATAACTTGGAGTCATTTCGGGTTATTCTATCTATCTTGACCTCAACTCATTCTGCTTAACCAGATGGCCAACACTCCCCAGCCCTTACCTAAACGATCCTTGGTGGTCCAGTGGCCTAGTGGCAGGAGCAGTCCTCCCTACTCCTGCACCCAAATCCATTGCTATCTAAATGGCTAGAGGGCAACACCGCAAGACTACAAGACCAGTACCATTATTCATCTACTTCTAGCTCAGTCAGAACTAGTCCTAAGATCCTGGGTATTTTGCCCCTATTTTAATAGACCTTCCCTCCATTGTTCCTAGCATAGGCTTTGCAGTAGTGACCCAGAGGCTATGAGTCACATACTCAGTCTCCTTCCAGAACCTTGTATGATGGGCTTTAAATCCAGGTATCAGGTGCAACCGTATTAATGACTATCACTCTTTCCCCCAGAGAATCAAAATGTTACCTTCTCAATATCCCTATCTGACCTGGCCTGACCCAGTAGTCAAACCTGAGGCACTCTGCAATTAACCAACAGGCTAGCTCAGAGTCCCTTTTCTGGATAGCATTAACTTCTGTTATTAAAGCTGAGGAAGCTATCAAAAGTCTAACATCTTACTTTTCAAACATAGAAAAAGAAGAACGAAGATCCCCCCTTAATAGATAATCAGTTGGAGCTTTTGAATTATACTTTCTTCTGTCGTGTGAATTCACATCTGCAGAACACATACCTAGAACCACAGAAGACAATTTCAAAGTCATTTCCATAAGTAGAACATCATTTTACTCATGGAAACAGAGTGCTTGAAAATTGTCTTCCTCACTGTGAGTAAAGGTATGTGCCCAATTCACAGCAACTGCACTTTTACCATCCCCCATAACAGAATTTCACTTGACTATGCATTTGCCTCTGAATGACATACCTGTCTAATAAGAATAGTTACAAATGCAGTGCATGCCTTTGGGTCAATGCTGACCCAGCAGCTCCTGGGTTTTCTTGGCAGTGTGATGGGAAGTAGATTGCCAGACTTTTCCTCCAAAGCAATGGAGGGTTAAGTGGCTTGCCCAAGGCCACAAAGAGTGCTAGTGGGAATTGAACCCTGGTCACTTGGTTACCAAGCCAGTGCTCTAATCACTAGGCTACTCCTCTGCTCCTTGAGGAAGAGTTAAGAGATCCATATTCAAAAACCCTCTGAGTGGGTAAAATAACTATATATTTAGCCATTTGAACCTAGTCAGCTAAATTTTCATTATAATCTAGCTAGCTAAATTTTCAGTTGAATATTTTCCTTAAATCCAGTTGGTCAAAATTTGAAAGATATGATGTAGTGTGGCTGAGTTTTCCAGCTAAACAGTTAGTGCTGAAAATCAGGCACTAAGTTCACTAACAAACCAAAAATGAAAAATAGTAATCCCTCCTATCCATCGACAAAAGTGCCCGGAGAATGGTGAGGAGTCAAGGAGTGAGGGAAATGGAGTAGCAGCAGTGAACCATCTAGATTAGAAACTCTTTGGGGCCAGTGTACCTGAATACTAAAAATGCTGTATTTGACTTTGGATATGAATTTTAGATTTGAGGACTTGTGTTTCCAACGTCAAGCTCAAAGAGTAAAGTTGATATATGGTAATATATTTTTGTATGGTGGCTGGGAGAGGGAGAAGGTCCGATGTCTTCAGTCTGCTACACTTTTGTTTGTTGGGTGTTAGAGAGGGTCCCATTTCTTTGATCTGCTACATTTTTATGTTTGGTGGGTGGGTTGGAAGGAAAGAAGGGGAACAATCTATATTTAATATAGACTCTGCAGAGAGGAAGGTAAATGGTGGGATGGGGCATTCTTGCTGCGGGAATTTGAAGCCGTTGCTACCTGTGCTCAGTACAGGTAGAACAGGTGCACCTACCACCACCTGAATGGCGTCAGTGACTCCCCAAGTTTTGAAGCATGGTAACTGCAGGGATGACTGTACCTGCCTCTTATATTCAGCACGAAGCTCCGCTCTAGTAATGCAGCCCACACCTTCGTTACCAGTATGGGGCCTAGTAAACATGCCCCTAAATATGCAACTTTAAATAATTTTATATCTTAGAGAATTATTAAAATTTTTAACAAATTATTGCATGCTTCTGAACACATGGAATGCATTTTACTTAATGATCCCCTTAGTTGTCTGTTATGTGGATAAAAACAGAGATTGCACATGTATGTGGTAGGTAGATTTCTAGCTACCTAAATCATTGCGCATCTTTTTCTAAGTTGCAGACTTGCTTTCCTTGAGGCGTGTACATATTAGTAGTATGTTCTTACATTTTTGTAGGGTATACACATACGTAGACAGTATGACGCTAATGAACCCAACTACACTCTCAGTATAGAAATTAAAACCAAAAACAAACAAAACAAGTAAAAAACAAAACAAAACAGTAGATTCTGAATAGACAAACAGCGGTAATAATTAAATCCAATCAAATAATAAACATAAAACATAAATAAAGCATAGTAAGGAGCACTTTAAATCTAATTTGAAGAAAACAATAGTTAATAACCAGGTTTTGTTGTGTTTACGAAAGTGCAAGTAGTCTGAAACAGCTGATATAGCCCTTCAGAGTCTATTCCAAAGAAATGATGCCAGGCAAGAAAAGCTCTCTTGCTAGTTTGAATCAAATGTGTTGATTTTGCAGCCAGGAAGAATAGTATTTGGTTTGATGATAGTAATAGTCTACCTGAGACCCACTGCTCTACTCATGTATAAAGATATTTAGGACCAGAGCCATGGAGAACCTTCCAAAGCAAAGATAAAATCACCATCTATGTCTTCACAATGAGCCAGTGACTGCTCCATGGGTCATGAAACACGCTCATAAGGTTGCAAGTGCAGTAAAGATTTAGTGGCAGCAGTTTGAATTGACTGTAGGAGATATAGTTGCTTTTGAGGGAAACCAGCGTACAGAGAGTTGCAATAACCCATACGAGTAGTAACAAGTGCATGAAGAATGGGAGTCAAATCCCTTGAATCAAGGAAGATACGCAGGTTATGAATATTTTATAACTGCCAGATGCAAGTCCTGACAAGTGGAATATGAGACTGAAATGTGAGGTGAGTGTCAAACAGAGCCCCTAGAATTGCTTGTTCATCCTATGGGCTTAGATAATATCAGCAAAAAAAAAAAAAATACTGGCAGATAATATGTGAGCAAAGACTTTGTAACTCTTATCACCTCCATGTTTTGAGGCCTAGGGGCATGTTTATTTGAAGGGGCAAGTCACTTAACGTGTGTTTCACATTATATGCAACAGTTGTATGCTATCAGGGGTGTGTCCAGCATGTACTGTACTCGAATACGCAGCAGCAACATTTCAGTTTGTGTGAGTGCACGTAACACTGTTCGCCAAGATACACTTAAGTGCATCCACTCTAATTGCAACACTGGCAGTTAGCACGTAATTGGTGCCCTGCACTAACAGCCATAAACTCCCCATGCCCACCCTCTGCGCCTAACTTGCCCATTCTCCACTCCATCACGTATTTTGCAGTTACTGTGGGAATTAACACGAGGTACTTGTCTTGCCTGTGCAGTAAATGTTACCACGGTTTGAGAACAGGGCCGGCCCGTCCATTGAGCGAGAATGTTTTTTGCACAGGGCCCCGCGTTTCAGGGGGCCCCACACAAAAAACATTCTGATCCAAAAGTAAAATGAAAAAAAAAAATAAAAAAAAGCTGTCTGCTGCTGCTTCCGGGGCCGCCGCGGCAGAATCGAGTGTGCCGCGGGGCCCCCCCTGTGCCCGGCAGAGCCTGCCCTCCCCTGTATCACCTCTCTTTCAGCTGCAGTCAGTCACACGCACCGGCTTTCAGAGCGCGAGGGGAGAGTTTCTCCCTCGCTGCTCTGTTAAGCCCGAGGGGGCTGATGGGAACTCCCATCAGCCCCCGCGGGCTTAACAGAGCCGCGAAAGGGAAACTAGTCCCTTCTCGCTCTGAAAGCCGGCACGTGTGACTGACTGCAGCTGAAAGAGAGGTGATACAGGGGAGGGCAGGCTCTGCCGGGCACAGGGGGGCCCTGCGGCACACTCGATTCTGCCGCGGCAGCCCCGGAAGCGGCAGCAGACAGCTTTTTTTTATTTTAAATTTTCCCTGGGCTGGGCTGGGCTGGGCTGGGCTGGGGGGGGGGGGTTAGGAGTGGTGATGGGTGATGGGCGCTGGGGGGGGGGGTTAGGAGTGGTGATGGGTGCTGGGGGGCTTAAACTAAAAATTGGGTGATGGGGAATTAGGACTGGAAATGGGCTGGTGGGATTAGGACTGGGAGTGGGCTGATGGGGAGGTTAGGACTGGTAATGGGCTATGGGGGGTCTTAAACTAAAAATTGGGTGATGGGGGATTAGGACTGGAAATGGTCTGGTGGGATTAGGACTGGCCGTGGGTTGCGGGGGGGCGAGGACTGGTCATGGGCTATGGGGGCTTAAACTAAAAATTGGGTGATGGGGAATTAGGACTGGAAATGGGCTGGTGGGATTAGGACTGGGAGTGGGCTGATGGGGAGGTTAGGACTGGTAATGGGCTATGGGGGGGATTAAACTAAAAATTGGGTGATGGGGGATTAGGACTAGAAATGGGCTGGTGGGATTAGGACTGGGAGTGGTCTGATGGGGAGGTTAGGACTGGTAATGGGCTATGGGGGGGCTTAAACTGAAAATTGGGTGATGGGGGATTAGGACTGGAAATGGGCTGGTGGGATTAGGACTGGGAGTGGGCTATGGGGGGCTAGGACTGGTAATGGGTTGGGGGGGTTGCTAGGACTGGAAATGGGCTGAGTGGAAGGGGGCTTGAACTGCAAATAGCTGATGGGGACGGGGCTTGGAATGGAAATGGGCTGAGGGGAAGTGAGGGCTTGAACTGCAAATAGCTGATGGGGACGGGGCTTGGAATGGAAATGGGCTGAGGGGAAGTGGGGGGCTTGAACTGCAAATAGCTGATGGGGAGGGGGACTTGGAACGGAAATGGGCTGAGTGGAAGGGGGCTTGAACTGCAAATAGCTGTTGGGAAGGGGGGCTTGGAATGGGCTCTTAGGGGAGGGAGCTAGGACAGGAAATGGGCTGATGGAGGTGCTAGGATAGGACTGGGAATTGGGTGTTGGGGGAGCTAAGATTGGAAATGGGCTGTGGTGGGGGCTTGGATTGAAATGGACTCATGGAGGGGCTAGAACTGGAAGTAGGCTCATGGGGGGCTTGGATTAGAAATGGGCTGAGTGGAGGGGAGCTAGGATTTAACATGGGCTGATGGTGGGGCTAGGAAAGGACTAGAAATGGGCTGATGGGAGGCTGGTATTGGAAATGAGCTGATGAAGGGACTTGGATAGGAATGGAAATGGATGGGGGAGCTAGGACTGGAAATGGACTGATGGGAGGCCAGGACTGGAAATGGGCTGATGTGGGGACTAGAAGGGAGCGGATACTGGGTGGGGCTGGAACTAAAAGGGAGCTGATGTTGGGGGAGATTAGAAGGGGATGGGGCTGGGAGAGTGAAATGGAGAGGGGAAAAATATTTTGTGTGGGAGGGAAGAAAAATGTACAATTGGCCGGGTATTGGGAGACTAAGTGGGGATTGAGGATGGAGGGGTAAAATTTGAGTGGATGAAATAGGAATGAGGAAAGAGCAAAAGGAGAAAGATTATTATGTTAAAGCAGATGTAGAGAGAGAATGGAAAAAAACTAGAAGAGAAGAAAGGACAAATGGACAGCAGACGATGGAGAGATAGCAGAAGACACAAATAAACCAGAAGAAAGTGGCTGGAACAATTGCAACTGAAAAAAAAATGCACAAAAGGTACAAAGATATCTCTTTATTTTGAATTTATTAACTGGAATGTGTCAGCTCTGGGAAATGTGCATCATTAATGTCTGTGCTTTGTTTAGTACAAGAGGAAATTAATTTATAGTTTTATTTCTACATTGTTGTTGTACATTCCAAGTTTGGCTTTTAGGGTTCCCAGTTTAATTATTGTCTTCCTGTTTTTAAATTGTGATTCCTTGTTTGGTGATGGTCTATGTTCTGCATGTGTAACTGAGCTGAGGTATTCTGTTTATGTAATTCCTATTTGACATTGTCACTTGTTCTCTTTCCCCAGTAGGTCATGTATTGTTATTCTCTGAAATGTATTGGTTTAATATTTGCAGTGTTGCCTTTTGATAGGTAGGGTATGGTGCTTTATGAGTCCTGGTAGTGCTGTTAGGATACGGTGGGTTTGCTATGGGTTCTAAATGGGCAGTGTTTGTAGTAGTTCCTAATGTGCCTGGCGGTTGGCACTGGATTATAGTAATGTAGAAATCTTTGTCTTTCTTTACCATACACACATGAAGAGGCATGTTTACTAAAAGTTAGTGTATGGTAACATTATGCAAATATTTATGCAAATGAGGCCCCTTATGCAAATGAGGCCCCGCACCGAGTCTCCGCACATGGCCCCGCACCCCCTTGGGCTGCCCCTGTTTGAGAGTTACCACATGCTGAAACGCATGTTAACCGCTTTGCCCACTTTAGTAAGCACGACCCTAACTGCATCCAGTTTTCCATTTCTTTCTCTCTAAGATGATTGGATTGTCAATTTAACTGTTCTTGACATGCTCCTCCTAAATTTATTTTTATTTTTTCTGTATTTTGTATTTAGCTTATGCCTTTCCAGTAGTTCAAGCCTAAATCGCAGTATAGCTGAATGTCATCAGTGTATACACGAAGGTCATTTTTAGATAGGCTGTGGAGAGGGGAATTAAAACATCTAGGTCAGGACGTGGAAAATTTCCACTGTATTTTACCATATTTAAAGATATGCAGGGCTGCACATTGATGTCTAGCCATGTCCAATGGGAGAAGTGTTTTTAAAAAGGTGCACATGGGGAAAAAACATCCAGCTTTCTCCCAAATATGAGTAGAAGCAGCTTTTTTAAAATCACTGCTCCCGAGAGCATTCATCCCCCTCACTCCCTCTGACATCAAGGGGCTTGTTTACAAAGCCGCGGTAGCGGCTTCCACCTGATATCGGAGCCGCGGCCCCATTGAATTTAATTGGGCCACGGCTCTGATATCGGGTGGAAGCTGCTACCACGGCTTTGTAAACAAGCCCCCATGACCCACTCCCCTACTCTTATGATATGAATAGCCACTCCCTGACACCAACTTGATCCCCTAACATCAATCCCCCTATGATTACTCCCCTGCCCCCCCCCCTCCGGCAAACCTCTCACTCTCCACCTTGGCTCTTACTGAGAACCCCCCATAATCTAGGGGAGCAGGAACAGTTCCCAGTTACTCCTGATCATGGTAGCTATGGGTTCAAAATGGTGCCCTTGACCTCTAGTCATAATCGCATGGTACCTCAGCTAGGGGCATATTCCTAAATACAGCTCAGTCATTAATCACCTATATGAATTCAAAGCAATGCATGACTGATATAAATGTCAGGGGCACCGTGAAAGAATATAATCTATCTGAATAACCAAATCCCTAAAACAACTAAATTCGAGGACTCAAGGCTAATATTATCTGCAAGCTGTCCCACTTACTCTAAATCCTGATCTCCTTTTAGAATCTGATAAATCAATAAGAGGTCTCACTTTATAATTCTAGCAAAATGTTAGAATAACCAATATGTATGAAGGAATGATGGGATATCTTCATAATAGCCTTTCCCTTGTCTTCTCATGAGGATGTAAATGGAAGCCTTGCTAGGAAATACTATTCAGTTACTGTTTTTTCTAGTAGCCAAAATTCAGTTAGGCAAAGTAAATCCCATCTAGCCTTCTGGAATAATTCATTGGTATTCGTTACCTCAGGCCTTAAGGAGCTGACCTTCATTAGCTCATAGTTCGAATCATCAGTCTCAGTGACACCACTTGCCCTAAAGGACATAAGGATAGTAGGCATCTGTGCACAAAATATTTTTGGGTTCATTTTGGTTTGCCAGAATATACCTATGCAGTTAGTCTTCATAAACTGAAATATTAGTTTGTTCATCTGACTTGGTCTATGGGGGGAAACTGTTTTCCAATGCAACAGTCAGATTTGCTATCCAGTTTCAATCAAGCCTGCTTAAAACTTGAAGTCAAGAATATCAGAAGAGGGACAAAGAATACTGTACATCTAGTTGCAGGAAGAGTACAAGAAATCATCATCAGAAGGGCAAAGCAGTACAAAGAGTGCAAGACACCTCAACACTGTGGAAGAGGGCAGAGCCGCAGAATTGGTGCAATGCTAGCTTGGTAGTTATCCCTCTTCTTCAGTAAGCGCTCCATGCTCATCCCTCCTGATATGACTACCATTCTTTGGTCAAGGGTATAACAATAGTGAGTGGAGGAGTAGCCTAGTGGTTAGAGCAAAAGCTTCATACTCAAGAAACCAGGGTGACTTTGGTCAAGTCACTTTACCCTCCATTACCTCAGAAGAAAAGGACTGGTGATCTACTTCCAGTCACACCTTGCCAAGAAAACCCAGAGACTGCTGGGTCACTAGGAATCAGCATTGACTTGATGGCACTTAAAAAAAAAGAGTTGCAACACTCGACTGCTAGAACCTCCAAACATATTTAGTAATGGAAATTTAAAGAACTTTGAAGAGAGCTCAAGGCATGTCAATGGCTTTAGGCTGATGATGTTCCCCCATCATGCTTGGTCCTGGTCTTGAGTTGTTAGGAACTTCATATAAAAGTGATAGCAGAATAAAGGTGTATAATAACAAGCCAAAGGGACCCACAAAACAGGAGGAGGATAAAAAAATGACCCAGTAAAAGCCAAACCGCATAGCTAGAAGGGTGGTAACAAACTGGCACAACAATTCAAGAGGGTGAAAGTCATATATACCGCGCTATTCTGCATCAGTGCGGTTTACATTGAACAAACTGAAATTACATTGAACAGGGCATTATAACTTGGAGATAACTATTTTACAGGGAACATAAAGTAGGAGATGCAGCAACCTCTTAAATCCCACCTTCTCAACCATCTTCAGGGGTTGGTCATCCAGGGCTATCATTTCTCCGATGCACTGGATGATGCTGCCTTCCACCTGCTCCATGACAGTGCTATTAAACACCACCCCATATCTTCCATGGTAGCTTGCTTTGATGCACTTCAGGCTTGCTGTCATGACATCTAACTGGAGGGAGAGGATAGGGATTTACATTTTTTCGGTATCTTTCCCACTGCTATTTACACTCCTGTATCGAGTCCTGAGCTGAAAAGGGTATTGTTTTCCCAAATGATGCAGCATGCCACTGTTTGTAAGATGGCCCATCAGCTTCCACATGTGTGTGGTTTTATGAGAGATTCCCAGGGCCAGTCTGTCCACTAGACAGGCTAGTGGCAGATCTCTGTGGGCAGCACAGGAAGTTGTATCAGAGAGGAGTCAGAAGCGGCAGGCCATGTGTGTCAAAGCACATAGCCTGCCACGGCCACTGCTGCTGTCATGCCAAGCCAAGCTGCCCCCACCCACCAACCCCGCTGATGGAATCAGTGGCAGTGGGAGGGCAGTGTGGCTTAGAAGAGGGGGAGGCTTTGAAATAGCAAGAGAAAGAGACCCCCAGGCACATCACGTTTGAAAATGTTTGTGTTTTCTCTGAAGTTCTTTACTCCAGACACAGCCCTATGGCAGTAGCCACTAGTCAAGCTGGTATGTTTTGCTTTCTTCATTGTATTTATTTGCATTTAGCGCACATTTTTCAAGGTGAATTAAATTCAGGTACAGTAGACATTTGCTGTGCAAAACCAGCAACAGCCAAACTCTTATCTCTCCCTTAGAATCCTAAGGCCCACATCAGCACTCCTTCCTTACCCTCTGAAAACACTGGTGAACATTGAAATCGTTACTGACTTTAAAAGGCCCTAATCTGTAGTATCTTGGTGAGCTGAACACGAATATAACATTAAAAAACATTATTGGCTCTCGTTTTAAAGATATTGCTTGTAGTTCATTTTTGACGTTTCACAGTGTAAATTTATCCAGTAGGACATCAATAACATCCCAAATAAGACTTGAATGATGTAATATTGCATCACATGGCATAATACCAGCATGCACACATCATCCAGAGTTGATTGCATCATTTTCTGATGCAATGCAATATTACTGCCAGACGGCTGCTGAAGCCATCTGACGTCAGCAGATGGCTTCAGCAGCCGGAAAGGAAAGTAATCTGGTATTCTGTTCCGATACTGAAAGCCTCATGAATGCCTTAAAAATCACTTGTGACCCACAAGACTGGAGACTATTTATAGACTCTTCGAAACTGAGTCTGAAGGCTGTGCTTTTGAACTATGGAAACCGTCTTCCATCTATTCCAGTAGCGCATGCCGTCCACATGAAAGAGACATACGATAACTTAAAGCATCTACTGACTTCCACTCCTTTGGCACTCAGTTTAAGTTACTTACTCTAGTTCACAGGGCTCTTCACACTAGTACTCCATAATACCTGGCAGACCTTATTACATTCTACACCCCCAGACACACTTCCCGCTCCTTCCACCTTAACCGCCTTAATCTCCCTTCCCCCTCCCTTGCTCACCTTCAATCCACCTGCTCCTCTGCTTTCTTTTTCATTGGCCCCACACTCTGGTATTCACTCCCCACCTTCTTCCGGTTAGAACCCCATCATGCCACCTTCAAGCGAGACCTAAAAACCCACCTCTTTTCCTTGGCCTATGACCTTCCCTCCCCTCTTGTCTGATCCTGTCCCCTACGTATAGTCCTGTATCCTTTCTCTCGTTCTATTATATCAACAATTGTAACTTCCTTTCCTCCTTTCTGGCCTTGTACCTGTTTCTAATTGTTTGTGAATTGTAAATCGCTCTGATTGATAAAGTAGGGCAGTATATCAAATAAATAAACATAAACATACAGCTGGCACCTCTGTGGTGACTTGAAGGTAGTTGCCCTTTTAATGGGACTGCAGCAGGGATATATAAAATACATGTGTTTCTTTTGTGAGTGGGATAGTCGAGCAAGGGATTGGCACTACCTGCAGAAGGAATGGAATCGCAGACAAAATGTAACAGTTGGAGAGAAGAATATCCAGCACCCAGCTCTGGTTGAGGCTCACAAAATCCTGCTATCACCCCTTCACATCAAACTAGGTTTGATGAAAAACTTCGTGAAAGCCATGGACCGCACTTCGCCAACTTTCCGATACCTGCATGAAAACTTTCCTTGACTCAGCGAAGCAAAGATTAAAGAGGGTGTTTTTGTGGGTCCTCAGATTCGAGAGCTCTTCAAAGATGACCGGTTCAACAACTTGCTGCAGGGTGATGCGAAACAAGTATGGAATGCTTTTCGCCTAGTGTCAACAAACTTTCTTGGGAATTTTAGGGCAGAAAACTACAAGGAACTAGTAGAAGACATGCTGATGCAGTATCAGAAACTTGGCTGCAATATGTCTCTAAAGATCCATTTCCTTGATTCCCATCTCGATTTCTTTCCTGACAACTGTGGTATGGTTAGTGATGAGCAGGGCGAACATTTTCACCAGGATATCGCAACGATGGAGTAAAGATACCAAGGAAAATGGTCCACTACAATGCTGGCTGACTACTGCTGGACACTCCCCAGAGAAGCTCCCGAACAGCTGTACAAGAGACAGGCGAAAAAATCGAAGAAGTAGTCTATGCCTTGTTTTTTTTACAGGTATTAACCGAAGGCCTATTATATTTACATGTATTTCGTGATGTAAACATTAATTCTTGTAGATTACAAAAAACTAGAGCCAACTTTGCAATTTCACTGTCATATTTGTGTTCAGCATATAAAAATTGATAAGAAATGACTATTTTTATTTCAGTAACATGACTTTTGTAAATATTTGTTGACCAGTGATCAGAGCCAAAAGGGCTGCTGTTTGTGTTTGCTCTATGTTGCAGCCTACTATGAACTCATCATCCACGTGATTTGCCAAAGCCAGACAAGGATAGGTTTCTCTGGCTGCCTGTCAAGCATTTGAAGCAAGATTAATTCAAGTATCTCATGGCTGCTTCTTGACCTCATCCCCCTCCCACATGCACACTCAGCTGACACTACAACAAACCAAAAATTGTGATTTTTGTTAATTTTTCTATTTGGACAAAAACTACTGCTATTACAACTACTACTTACCATTTGTATAGCATTACAAGATGCATACAGCACTGTACAGAGACAAGTAAAAGACAGTTCCTGCTCTTAAGAGCTTACAATCTAGCCAAGACAGACAACACAAAAAGTGGGAGCTGGGATATATTTAGAGGAATGGTAAGGAAGCTCGTAGGAGGTGAATAGGAGACTTGGGGGATCAGGATCCAAAAGCAGTCTCAAAGAAGTGAGTATTTGGCCTGGATTTGAAGAGCGCCACAGATGGAGCCTGATGTACTGACTCAGGTAGTTTGTTCCAGGCATAAGGAGCAGCAAGGTAGAAAGATCCAAGTCTGGAGTTGGCAGTGGAAGAGAAGGGCACAGATAGAAGGGATCTGCTAGAAGGGCGGAGTTCCCGAGGAGGGGTGTAGGGAGAGATAAGTTAGGCAAGGTAGTGAGGAGCAGCCAAATGAAGGCACTTATAGGTCAGTAGTAGAAGTTTGAACTGGATGCAGAAATAGATAGGGAGCCAATGAAGTGATGTGAGAAGAGGGGTGAGGACTGAGTTTTGAAGAGCTGCACTGCTAATCTCCCATGCCTAGACAATAGGGACCCACTATGATCCCTGGTCATGCAAATTGTCATACTTCCCTCATCCTATAGTAACAGAGATCATCCTACAGTAACAAGGATCTTATAAACAAGCAATGGCAATTAGATTATTTCAAATACAATATAAAGAGAGATGGATGAAAAACCATAGTTACTCTGAACTAAAAGCATGTAAAATCTAATCTCAACCTGCACGGGACTACTAACAATAAGAACCCTCAGAAAGGTATACCCAAATGCACACACTATGGAGTGCACAAAGGGATGTGCCCTTTTGTCACCTCCCTTCATGTGTACCTTTATGGCATGCTGTGTCTGGCATCTCAAACAACTGTTCACCATGACAAACCCAGTGACAGTGAATAGAGAGGGCTGCGTTTCGAGTCCAGCAATGAAGAAGTGAGAAGCAACAGCACTTTAAGGTGCGTGGAGCTGAATGAATGAGAGTATATGAAAATCACAGCTTATCTAAATAACACTGTAAGAGCTCTTCATCAGTCAGGAAAGTGCAGGATATGTCAGAGGCATCGCAAGAGGTTTTGTACTCCACTGAGCCCAATGATATCAGTGAGTTGGTAGGACTAATTTATTGGTCCTGGTGATTAGAAAGTAAGAAGGCATAACATTCTATTGTGATAGGACCTGGATGAATAAGAGTGCAGGAAAGAGAAAACTAGCCAAAGTCACTCGAACAGACCCTCTAGCTGTCTTCAGCAATTGGAGATGTGCAGAACGTATATACTTAATTTTCAAACTCAGGGACCTCTTTATGAACATGCTCTAAAGTCACAGTGTTAATGCATGACTTTAAAATGGGAATTAAAGGAAGTGTTAATAAGATATTTACAAAATAATTACATTTGAACTGAACAAAATGTGCCACAATTATTTGCATATGAATCCCAGCTTTATTGCAGAAATTTATAACTCTTCAGGTCATGCAGGTTTTGGTATTATCATGTTTGTGTTGACACTTGTGCTATTTAATATGCATTTGATTTACCCACAATAATGGATAATGAGGTGATTTGCGTAGGTTTGCATCTCATTACCTCATTACAATTAAATTTCAGATTAAAATGAATGCAAGAGCATTAATACTATTAGTGATAACATTTTAGCAAATAGTCCCTCCAATATATGTGGATATCTTGCATTGAAAATTGCTTTGTTCTCTGTAGACATTCAAGTATATGCATAAATTTCCAGTTGGGCAATTAGATGAAAATTCACCCTTAAATAATCTTGAATGGATGCAGAGCTTGAAAAGTAATCAAAAAGATAAACTAACTTACGCAAAACTTTAGTAACTGGCAAACCATATAATTTCACTTTATTAAACCCAGCATGGCATGGATGCCAAGATTCTCTGAAATTACTGAGTTTGGTAAGTACATTTGTTGTTTTCCTGACTGTTATCGGAATTTAATTTTACTTTTCTTGAAGACATTAAAAATATAGTGATGGGAAAGACAGAAACATTATATAACATAGTTCTTCCAACACAGTCAGTCTAATAATAGAAACTGGTTCTTTCTGTTCATAGCCGAAAAGGGAGGGGTTTCTTTGTGGAAAAGGGAAAAATGGCATGTTTTACCAAAATGACAGACAACCTTCAACCCATGACTGTTTGAGATTAAGGATCCCAAGAGGTGCTCCTTACATGGGTATGTTATCACTGAAATCTCAGCTAGGACTGTTTATTTCTGAGCCTCCATGTTGCTTTCAAGGTGTTGAGCTGGGGCTCACCGTGACATGATTTGTCACACTGGTAGATCTGAAAGAGAACACTAGATAAATAAATATCAGTGTTTACTTGAAACTCTGCTTTACCGAATTTTGAAGACACCGGCATTCATTATTAATATGTCTTGTATATTGCTCCATTTTATAACAGTTAAGAATAAAATACTTGGATTCTATAGGCTTGCTTAGAATATAACAGTGTTTGAGGACATTTTTACTATTAGGTGGCTACACTGGCACTATTTGTCAACCACAATGAAAAATTATACCTGAATAACAAGAAAATCCCCTAGTTTTATATATGTATTACATTCCTCATGTGATGCCATAGCATGTAATAGCTCCACACTTATGCGAATAGATTACTTGGTAATGGTGTTCATAGAAACATAAGGAAATGTAAGAACAGGGGGACTTAACTGGTAAGTTTTTGAATATCTGCCTAAAGTTAACTTGGGGGGACAAGACATTTTTGAGATATGTTAGTGAGCAGAGGAAGTGAAAAAGTGATATTGTAAGACTCAAAGGTGAAGGGGAGGAATATGTAGAAGCTAATGAGGATAAAGCAGTTGCTTAAATATTTTTAAATATTTCTGTGTTCACCCTTGAAGGGCCAGGAGCAGGACCTCAGAAAACACCCACAGATAGGAACAGAAGTGATGGGAATCTTGAACAATTTTCAGAAGACTGTGTTTGTGAGGAACAAGCTAAACAAGAAGTAGACAAAGTGATGGGGCAGAATGGGATTCATCCAAGAATACTGAAGGTACTTGGGGAAGTTCTAGTGGCTCTACCGTCTGACCTTTTCAATGCTTCTCTAGAGTCGGGAGTGGACCCTGAGGACTGGAGAAAGGCAAACGTGGTCCCTTTACAAAAAGCAGAAGTAAGGATGAGATAGGAACTTACAGGCCAATTAGTCTGACCTCTGTGGTGAATAAACTAATAGAAACACTGCTAAAACAGAGGATAGCAAGGTTTCTGGAGTCCAGTAGATGCAGGATCTGAGGCAGTATGGTTTTACTAGAGGCAGGTCTTGTCAGACAAATCAACTTAATTTCTTTGACTGGTAGACAAGAGAGCTAGACAAAAGGAGAGCCCTAGATGTGGTGTACTTAGATTTTAGTAAAGCCTTTGACACTGTTCCACATAGGTGACTTCTAAATAAATTTAGCACTCTAGGAATGGACCCTTAAGAGACTGACTGGGTTAGAAATTGTTTGAGTGGGAGGCGACAAAGGGTTCAGGTAAATGGAGCTTACTCTGAGGAGAAGGATGTTACCAGTGTTGTGTCACAGGGATCTGTCCTTTGTCTGATTCTTTTTAACATTTTTGTTAGTGATATTGCAGAAGGGCTGTCAGGTAAGGTTTGGCTCTTTCAAGATGGTACCAAAATCTGTAATAGTGTAGACATCCAGCAAGGTATAAAAAACATGAGGAGGGAACTAGTTAAGCTTGAAGAATGGTCGAGAATTTGTCAGTTGAGATTTAAAGCTAGAAAATACAGGGTCATGCATTTGAGCTGGTACAGTATAGGGGTGAAGTACTGTTGTCCATGAAAGAAGAGCGGAACCTGGGTGTGATTGTTTACGATGATCTTAAAGTGGCTAAACAGGTAGAAAAGGTGACAACGAAAGCCAGAAGGATGCTTGGGTGCATAGGGAGAGGAAAGGCCAGCAGGAAGAAGGAGGTGATAGTATCTCTGTATAAGGCTTTGTTGAGACCTCATTTGGAGTATTATGTGCACTTCTGGAGACCACACCTTCAAAACGATATTAACAGAATGGTTTCAGCGCAGAAGGTTGTTACTAACATGTTCATTGGCTTTCATCATAAGGCATATAGGGACAATCTCAATATGTATACTTTGGAGGAAAGGCAGGACAGAAGATATGATAGAGATACGATAGAGATGTTTAAATACCTCCATGGCATAAATGCACAAGAGGAGAACCTCTTTCAATTGAAAGAAAGCTCTGCAACAAGGAAGTATATGATGAAGGTGAAATATATATTTATGGAAAAAGTGGTAGATGCATAGAATAGTCTCCCAGTGGAGGTAGTAGAGACCAGGAGAGTATCTGAATTCAAGAAAGTATGGGGCCAACACAGAAAATCTCTAAAGGAAAAAAAGGGACTATAGCAGTTGGTATGTAAGGGCAGACTGGATAGGCCATATGGTCTTTTTCTGCTGTCATGTTTCTATCTCTCCCATTGCCCTATGTGCATTGAAGGACTACCAAGGTTTTGATGGAAGGAAATATTTAAAATTTGATTTTTGCTTCCTGAATTGGAGTAAATTTAATGTGTGGTAAGAGCTTCAAGAAGATGAATAAGGACCAGATATGTAGAAAGCTTGATTATTAGTTGTAGGTGGGGATGGAAGAAGATCAGGGGTATAGATAGTCTTTGCCTCCTTCTTACTTCAAATATCTTTCTGACAATTTCCAAATTGCCCAAATGTAGCTGAGCATTCTTTTTGTGGCTATGATATTCAGGGAAATGTTTTATTTGGCTGCTATCTGCCAAAGGAAGGTCAAACACCAAGAACAAAGCAAGCCTTATGTTTAAATGGCCAGTAATGATGGACTGCTATAGTTACTCCTGGGGGAATTCTGTGCAACTGTTCAAGGCAGAATTTGCAGTTAAGCTTATGCACAGAATTCCCCACCTGTGCAGAATTCTGCACAGGCACTAGTACTGGCAAGCTAGTGAGGAAGGCTCTGGTATACAAGCTTTAAGGGCTCCTGAGCTTGCCTTGTTAGCCTTTTCCCAGTCGCAGGGGCATTTCCGTTTGCTCCTGTGGTTGTATTAGACTTCCGACACTGGGCATGCAACATATTAAAAAGGTAAACAGAAGCTCTTCTTGTTTAAGGCTAGATACAAGAAATATTTCAGTTTACCTTTTTAAACTATATAGAGCCAGCGTCACAAGTCTAGCACAGCCAGAGGAGCAAAGGGAAATGCTCTCACAACTGCAAATTGGGCAGAAGATGGGCTTCTGGTGAGTTGGGGATGGTGGGGGGGGGGGCTGGAGATGGACTGATGGTGAGCCATGGGGTGGCTGGGGGCTGGAGATGGGCTGCTGGTGAGTCGGGGGGGGGGGCTGGGGAATGGAGATGGGCTGCTGGTGAGTCGGGGAGGGAGTGGGTGGTGGCTGCAGGCTGGAGATAGACATATACCTGGGGATGGTGAAAAGAAAGATGGAGGTATGTGCCTGGGTAAAAAAGGAGAGGTGAGGGAGAGCTAAGGTTTGGCACATGGGGAGGTGAAAGAGGAGGTAAGATGGCGGTATGTGCATGAGGGTAGACCTTAAGGACAGGCAGAAGTAGGAATCTTGCTAGAAGAGAGAGACAGAACGTGAGGGGGGGGGGGGCAAGGAAGGCTTGGGGGTTTGAGGGAGAACTGTGATTAGACCAAGAGAGCTAAGGAGGGAAAAGGAAGGGGGAATTTCAGGTCTAGAGGAAGAGTTAGGATTTAGGATGGGGGAATTCTGCACATTTACTAATAAAACATGCAGAATGTTCTAAATTTTTGTGCAGGTAGCACCCGTTAGTAAAAGACCATCATAGAGTGATAAAAAATACAAACGAATAGGAAGTGCAATTGAAAAATTATAACAAGAAAAGATTTAATTTTAAACTATAGTTAGGATAAACAAAACAGGAAGACCAAAGGAGCCATGCATTAGAATAGGGACCATTGTATCTATGAACGCAGAAAAGGATAAAGGGGGAGGAGACGATGTGTTAGAAGACTAGGTGCCAGAATAGTCTATTATCTATATTACTGTATATTAGATGACTGAAAGTAAGTGAATGCTTTTTGACATTATGATTGTTTTCATACTGTATAGGGCTCATTCACATCAAACACAGTTAATATATTATATTTAAAAACTGCACTAGCTTGACTCTTCTTCATTTAAATCAAACAGCAATACCAATAAATCATACTAATCTAAGGATGCATTTGAATTAGTAAATCCTAGGCTCCCTTCCTATAACAAATTATGTCCTCTGTGCAAGTTCTTAGTGGAAGATGCATGTGTGCTCCAGTGAAAACTTCTTTTGAAGGAAGAATTGGATTCTTGTTTTTGTAGCTAGGGTTACATCTTCCATCAATCCCTTTCAAAGTTAGTTTGCGTTCCCTGTCAATTCACTCCTCATCTCCTTTGACTTGCTGAGGGAAGCTTGCAGTTCCCTCAAATCCTTCACCATATCATTCTGAGGTTGTCTTACACTGAAAACCTGCCTGCAAGTGGAAATCATTAGCTGCTGACTGAAGTTATCAGATGAAACGTTCCAGAATTGTGCGTACGCATGCATGTGCTGGAGTGTGAGTGAAGGGGAGAGGGAAATTTTGCTGGAAAAGAGCAGGCAGATGCTTCTGAGATCTATGCTCAAACAGCTGATTCTGCTGAAGAACCAATCATTTAAAGCAGCAAGTCTAATGAAAACTTTGTTAAAGTTGACAGCCCAAACAAACAGCAATCAACTTCAGGCAATGCCATCACGAATGCTCAAAATCTCCTTGAAATCTGCAACCCCTCCAACAGAGATTGTTATCACTCTGCTCCCATTTAAACAATAGAAGAGGCGTAACCTACATGCACAATAGAATATGGACCTGAGTATTTACCAAGAACAAAGAGATTGAACAGGAATGAGTGTAACTCCAAATGTCTGCCCATTCACCCTCCCCCTTACCCCCAAGCACTTTATCCCAGGTCTTACTTGAGGGCAGCAAAGGAGCAGCTTCTGCCAAGTCTTTAGAGATGGCCTTATAGAGAGGCACAATCCAATGCTTTGTCATTCTAGACTCAAAGAACAGCCATTCCCACAGCCTGGGAACTCACAGGATCTCCCCTTTCTGAGGTAGCTGTCCTCCAAAGTGTCACAACTGAAAAAACTGAAAAACGTTCAAGGATGTACTGCTTACCAGATCTAGATGAGTCTTACTATAGATGCAAACTTCCCTCTCACAAGAAAGGAAGCCAGGAGATCAGCATATTGAGAGCTGAACACTCCCCTACTCATTCTCTAATAAAACCGCATGCTGGCATTTACAGTGGAAAACGTGGGAAAGTCCACGTACCCTACACAGAAGTCAGCAGAACCACCACAGAGATCTTATAAAGGGTGGGAAAGGACTCTCTGTATGTCAGCAGGTTCCCCCAAAAAGACTAGAGCCACTAGGGGAATTGGGGACATCCATCTCAACTCCAACTGTATCCAATCCGCCATTCTCCCATCAAACTGGGCCGCTCACAGACATGTACACCAATAACACACTTGGAAATTAGGCATTCCAAATACCTCAGCTCTTTTAGGGTCCCAGTGTGACCCAACCCGCTCTAGGTCTCCACCAGTAGTGGGATTCAGTCGGTTCGCACCGGTTCACACAGACCGGTTCCTAGCATTTCCCGCATTTGCCGAATCGGTCCCAAGAGGCTGACTCACTGCTGCATCTTCACTGGCAGGATTCAAACACCCGACAGTATTTTGATGGCATCGGGGGGATTATGGCATCGGGAGATACCCCCGATGCCATCAAAATACTGTCAGTGTTTTGCAGATGTGTCAGTGACATGGCCTGTTGGGACCGATGTGACCTGGCTGATTCCAAACACCGACCAAACCAGTTCCTAGGAGGTTTCAAATCCCACCATTGGTCTCCACCCTTGTCAAATAAAACTGATAAACTCACCTCGTAGGCTCTTACAAAGCCCCCCTGTGAATCTATATCAGGAGCTGCATCAACAGATACAGAATCTTTGGCAAAACCAACATCTAAATGACATTAATCCGACCCAACCAGGAGACTGTCTTATCCATCCACTCGTGCAAATCTTCCTGTATAGTCATAAACTGCTTGTTATAATTGGCCGAATACAGATGCAAGAGATCTCTAGGGTTAACCACACCTAGATATTTAAACTAATCTACCACAGAAAAACCCGATGCAATCCCCCCAGTCTGACAACTGATCACACATGTCTGGCACAACATCAGTGCTAACTTCTGCCAGTTGACAGAAAAAGTAGGAAATAATATCCACAAACCTGGGGAGGACACTGCCAGTCCATGGAGATATATCAGGGTGTCATCCACATAAAAGGAAATTGCATGCCCATCTCTCCCAACCACAGTACCTAATTCCCACATTCTCGCCTAGAATGAACCACCAAAGGCTCAAATGCCAGAACAAACAGCAGCGGGAACAGATGATAGCCCTGCATCGAACCATGCCCTAACTGGAAAGGGGCTCACTTAAAACCATTAACCAGCACTGAGGCCTTAGGATAAGTAAAGATGACCTCAATCAACCCTCAAAAATTAGATCCAAACCCTAAATGTCACAGCACTGCAAATAGATAAGGCCATTCCAGCTTATCAAATGCTTTTTCAGCAATCAATGAGAGAACAGCATGAGGAACATCAGAATCACAAAGTGAATGAAAAATATTAATCAACCGACAAACATTCTCAAAGCCAAACCAATTCTTCATAAGTCCCGTTTGATCATGATGAATCAGGGATTACATATGGCTATTAAGCAGAGCGCACAGAACTTTGTTGAAAATCATAGTTAGTATTCAAGAGGAAAGTCGGCCTGTAGTTGCTGCACAGCAAAGGATCTCGGCCCTCGTTTGGAATGACCTTCATCACAGCCTGATAAAAGGACTCCAGAAGAGCAAGGAGTGCTAACGCTTGATTAAAAACCCTAACCAATGTTGGCACAAACCTCTCTCTCATGCACTTATATAACTCAGTTGGCATCCCATCCGGCCCAGTGGCCTTTGCCAGTTTAAGGCCCTGAATAGCCTGGAGCTCTTTGGCCAACGCAAACAGATGCTCCAACAACTCCCACGCATCAGACACCAAACATGGAGGTCAAGCTTCTGCAAGCCACCATTCACAATCTCCTCCTGCCCTGCCCCAAACTTAAGTATACAGCTCCTTATAAAACACAGCGGAGGAAGCAATCTTTGAGATCTGCTATTTAATTCTGAATGCAGATATAGCGATCCTAATGTTAAATGGGTAACTTATCTGAATAAATTTATGACTGCATATTCAGTGGTCTGGTTTTCACAGATAGGCTATCTGAAAACCTGCATAAAGAAATATGGATAACTTAACTGTACATCCTTAAGTGCAACCTCTTCTGAATATTGATCTCTACATATCGCACAAAAATCATGCTTTCTTATCATGAAACAATCTGCTGTGCATGTACTTTATAGTATACATTATATTATGTCCCCATTTCATAATAAAAACAATATATGGAGTGCATGATGCAAACAAACTTTGAGTTATGCATATGGCAGTGGTTCCCAACCTGTGGTCTGCAGATCCCTGGGGCTCAGGGAAACTATTAAAGACTGTCTGAAGGATAAAGAAATGAGAGAAGCTGTTTGGGATTGGCTGTGTGGAGAAAGAATGAAGAGAATGGCTGGAGAGAGGGAAAAAGAAAGGTTGAGACTGATGGGGATTGGCGGGAAGAAGACAGAAAGATGGTGAAACAGGAAGGAACATAAAGAGGACGGGGGAGAAATTGCTTAGTGTTGAGGGGTGGGGGTCCAGAAAGAGTGATGGGGATGAAATGGTAGTCTCTGAACTTTTTTGGATGTTAATAAGGGTTCCACATAACCAAAAAGATTGGAAACCTCTAGCATTTGGTATTTGCATATGAGAATATAACTACAATATAAAGATTTTGAAAAAAAGAGAAAACTACTGGAATATCTGAGTAAATGCTCTGATTAGATATAGTAGAAATGATCACATTTCACTACAATTTCTCAGGCAACATATTGATTGTATTTGAAATCCATGGGATGTCTCTAGCTTTCTTCATTTCCCACAGCAATCATTCATCACTTGCTTTTTTTTAAAAAAATGTAGCTTCTTTTTATTGAAAAAGCACAGGAAGCGGTTGATTTAAGCAACATTTTTTAAATAATGGAAAATATGTTTTATGTTTTATCTTAGATCATTTGTGAAAACAAAAATGCCTAGTTTTCACAATTAGATATTTGTCATTTACTAGTCAATATTCAGCAGTCATGCTTTGTAGGGGTAAAGTAGACTTAAAATTAGGTCATAAAGTTTAGTAGATATCTGTCTCAGGTCAAGATTATTCTTTTGCAAATTAGTCTATGCTATTTATTTCTCTGGTCTCTACTGGCTAGGCATAATGGTTGTATTGTAATTCTTTTTCAACTAAGGACAAAAGTGCTATAGCAGCAAGTCTATGGGGAGCTTTTATTAAAGTCTGTTATGTAGTTAATGTGCATTTCAGTGCATTGTAATAGTTTCCATGAGCCCGTGGTAATTGGGAAGAGTCTGAGCAGGGTGGGCAAGAGAGTGGATGTTAACTGCACATTGTGATCAGGGCGGGCATCAATAATGTATGCTAATTGCAAATGTTGCAGTTAGTGTGGGTGCACCTACCACCACCTCAATAGGTAGTGTTAGGTGCACCCACAGTAATTGCCAAAGGCCAAAATGTGTGCTAAGGGGTTTGTCTGCATGGTAACTGTCAGGCATATGCTAGTCATGTCCCCATCAATTAGTGTGGCAAGATGGCACCTAACAAACATTCATTTTTGACTCAAAACACACATTAAGGATAAAACAATCAAACACTTTAGTAAAAGTCCATTTGTTTGTCTAGGAGCACATAACTTCAATAAAAAAATCACAGATTGGGTCCTGACTTGGAGGGAGGGAGGGGCAAAGATCTGACACTTATTCTGTTGAAAATAATCTTGATCCAATAACATAATGTCATTATCTAAAAGGATCAAATTTTAAAAGCATTAGAAAATCCATGGAACATTTATATCATGGCCAATAGAAAATTTCTCAAAGGAAAGTCACCTGGCTTTGTGCAACAAAACAAAAAGAACAATCCTGTTGTTCTTTGACTAGGAGGAACTTGGATAGATGAAAATAACTGTCATTGGCAGCCTGAATCAGGACTTCCTAGGTGAATGGGTTTATAGTGTAGTGTAGAGCAGTGACCAGAGAACATAATCACGAAGCAGAACATCCTAGTTTGATATATGTAGAGCCCCATTCTGAGAGGGGGACGTCCTTGCTGAAGATGGGGCCGTTAGGACCCGATTCTGGTCTGCAGGAGCAAAACATTCCCACAGATGCCAGATTCAGGCCTGTGGACAGCTCGGCATGCCCTTCTGCCTGCGGGGATATCCTCCCTGCAGGCGCCTCGGCATCCACAGCTGTGGCTCTCCAAATCCTCACCACCCGACCTGTGGCCTGGATCGGGCAGCGGAGACCCCCCTGCACCCAGCCCCAGCCTTGGGGGTGGTTCCCCTACTCCGATCCGGCAAATTGTGCTGTTTATACCACCTTTGAGGTGGTATAAGCAGCACATCCCAGCAGGCCCGGCAAGATGTACAGGGCCGTGACCTGAATTGGCCCTGTACTTGCTGACGGGTGGCCTGCCCCTGCACTGCCCCCTCCTGCCCCCCGCCAGCTCTCCCTGTCCTGAAGCATAGGGCATATGGGGAGAGCTGGTGGGGTAATAGGGTCTAGCGGATTGCGGGGCTGTACATCCCAGCAGGACATGCAGCCCCACAACCTTTGTTCATGAATGAGGGCCTTATTACCCTATCCCGAATGACCTTAAGCAAACTATTTATGACCAGCTTTACTAAACTTTTTCCCCTTACAGACAGAATACAAAAAATCCTAATCTCCTGTGCTTGAAATTATAGCCCGGAAGGAGTGCTGAGACAGGAACTGCCTCTGTTGGAGGGGATTCTGGACTTGTAAGTATTGGCTTGCTGGAAAATTGTCTATTAAAACTTTGCAAGAGGAAAGTATATGGGTTAAATTGATTAAATCTAATGCATTTTTCCTATCGAAAAAGGTGTTGGTACTCATATGCAGGGCTCTTTCATTAATACAGGAGGACCTTGGGTCAATGTTAGCAGATAATAAAAAATGCGCTGGTACTCGGTATCACAAAATATTCTTTCCAAAAAGCACTGATTAAATCCATGTGTGTTTACAAACTAGGAGAGAAGCTTAGATTAAAAGTCTTTAATCCCAGTTTTGTAATATAAGTATAGGTCCACAGGGGGAAAATGTGTTTTTGGAGGTATGTGCGGCAGGAATAGCCATTTTACAAAAATATACTTTCAGAAAAGAGCAGCATCCTTCAAGGCTTCATACATGTAAATATCAGCACTTCTACGCAGAGACAGTAGATTTTGCAACCTGAGCTTATAAGTAACAGATTTTTCAAAATTGCACATCTGAGCAGGGCCTATTAAAGAGCTGACCTCCAAAACTTAATTTTTTTTCTCACTTTGAGCACAATTGTTCCCTGAATCACTTCACCAAACCTCATGTCCAAATGAGTAGGAAGGTGGTAGTTACCTTTGTCTGGGAACATATATAAATGCCGATAGGAAATTTTTGTGAAGTATGTGTGTATTTCTATTGCAAAATAGAGAATGCACGTATACTTTTAAAGTTTGCCCAATTCGCACCCAGAGCACACACCCTTAAAATCTGTACATGTTTTGGGTCTCACGTGTATGCAGTGACTTTTCTAAAATTATTATTTGCATGTTTATGGGCGTTTACTAGGCATGTGTATTAGTTTTCGTGCAAATGGAAAGATCAACAAAAATCACGATTTTTGGTTCATCCCAATGCCAATTAATAAAGCATGCATGCTCGGGAAATTTCCACAAATCACAATTTATGCGCTTCATTTTTGTCATGCACTCACCCATGTACTGGAGCCAATCTGGGAGAAGGAGGAGGTTGAGGAGCGATCACAGAGAACCAGCACAAGGCACTTGAGCCAATCCTGCTTCAAATACTTGACAGACAGACAGAGAAACCTCTCCTGTCTAACTTCTGCAAATTCCATGGCTGGTGATTTCACATCAGGACTACGGCACACACAGAGAACATAAGAGCAGACAAGCATTTGGACTGTGACTTTCAAAATATTAGGATGATATGCTGGTGTGGATTTTAGGATTGCAAGGGAGAGAGAGGAGTTTGGCTGTGGCAGGGGTAGGATTGCAAGAAGAAAATAAAAGCATACCAGATTCTCTACCAGCATAGATGATACTGACACAGGGCTGTGTCTGGGGCAAAGGAGGACTACAGCTGAAAAAACACAAGGAAATTCAAGCTTGACTAATGCCTGCAATCTCTTTGCCTGGCATGATTTTAACATTCATGTTGATAACCCCCTGACCCTTATGCTTTAGCTCCTCTCCCTTACCTCATCATTCAATCTCTAGCTTTGCTCTACTGCCCTTACTCACCAGCAAGGCCAATGCCTTGACCTTGTAGTCTTCTCTAATTGCTTACCCTCAAACCTCTGTACCTCACTTCTTCACTTATCGAACTATCACCTGATAAGCTTCACTCTTCATCACTCACCGCCAAAACCTCACCCTGCCTCCACCAACCTCTTTAAAAAGCTTCATGCTATTGACCCGTTGGCTCTTTCCTCCACTGTCTCACCACCTCTTTCCTCCACAATGTCATCTGAGTCTGTTGATGAGGCAGTAGCTTCCTATAACACTGTACTCTCCTCTGCTTTGGATGCTCTTACTCCGCCCATGCCACATCCTGTAAGGCGTACTGTATCTCAACACTGGCTGTCTTTCACTAGCCACTATCTTCATTCCTGTGCCTGCTTAGCTGTGCGTGCTTGGTTCAAATCACACACCCTTGCGGATTTTCTACACTTCAAATTCATGCTTGTCTCTTTACAGTCAGCCATAGCACTCACCAAACAAGACTATTATGTCCATCTGACTAACTCTCTTGCCTCTGACCCTCACCATCTCTTTACAACTCTCTCCTCAAGATGCCTCCACCGCTGACCACTCCCTCCCTTTCTGCCCAAACCCTGGCTGCTACTTCTATGAAAAAATCCACAAGATCACACTCCAATTCACCACAAAGTCAGCTACTCCGCCTCCTCCTCTTTTCACTCCCAACTTCTCTCCCCTAAATCTGCTACCATTTCTTCCTTTTCTATGATCTCTGAGAAGGAAACCACTCACCTTGATAAATTGGAAGACTGGATGTTCAAATGGCAGATGAAGTTTAATGTGGACAAGTGCAAAGTTATGCATCTAGGAAAGAACAACCCAACTATGGTTACACGAAGCAAGGTACCACCTTAGAAACCACCACCCAGGAAAAAGATTTAGGTGTCATCGTGGATAATACATTGAAACCCTCCACCCAGTGTGCAGCAGCAGCCAAGAAAGCAAATAGAATGCTTGGAATCATAAGGAAAAAAATGGAGAATAAAACCAAGGATATTATGCCTCTATATCATTCCATGGTCCGACTGCACCTTGAATATTGTGTGCAGTTCTAGTCACCATATCTTAAAAAGGATATAGCAGAGGTACAGAAAAGAGTGACAAAAATGGTAAAGGGGATGAAAGGATACCCCAATGAGAAGAGGCTTAAAAGGTTGGGACTCTTCAACTTGGAAAAGAGATGGCTGAGGGGGGGATATGATAGTGGTATATAAATTAATGAATGGAGTTGAACCGGTAAATTTAGATCGGTCGTTTACATCATCAAAAAGTAGAAAGACTAGATGACATGCAATGATGCTTTTAGTTTACTTTTAAAATCAGCAGAGAGCTTTTGGTTTACTTTAAAATCAGCAAAGAGCTTTAAGTTTAAATTTAAAACTCAGTTAGGTCCTAGTATCAGCAGAACATTTTTAGTTTAAATTTAAAACTCAGCAAAGAACTTTTACTTTACTTTTAAATCTGTCAGGGCCTAGTATCAGCAGAGAGCTTTTAATTTAAATCAAATCAGAGTATAGCTTAGCACTGAAGGAAGACTACGGTAAAATATTGTTTGAGTTGAAAGAAATACATTGTTTCTAGATATCTTTACAAAGAGGTCTTCCACTTAGGAGGCAAGAGATCTGGGCATTTATTTTAAATAGGTATTAAAGCTAAGTGGAAGGTCAAAGGGGAAATTTGAAAAGCTCCATCTATCAAACCCTGTGTGAATCAGCCAGATTACCTTAAAAGCACAGGTCTGGGACCTGTGTAGCAAGTCAGTTTTTACTAAGTGTTAGTTTCCTCATACCCACCTCAACTCCCACCCACCCCATGCATAATCCTAGCTTTATAGACTCTTAAACCTATTAAAGGAGGAAGGGCAGTCAAAGTCGTTTTCAGGTTCAGCTAGTTATCATCAGCAGGAATATATTAAGGCCTTGAAATTAATTAATTTTGTGGTGAACAAAGTCCATTAAAGTTAATTGGTATAGTTATATCAGTACAAGTATCCCTAACAACTTTAAGTAAACAACATAAATAGCTAAACAAAACCTTAAAACTAAGATGCAGACAGCAGTCCAGCAGTGAGATGGGGGCTATCCAATCTTTTGATTGAGTGTCACATTACGATTTTCTCCCAGTTGGTGAGGTATCTTATGTGTGCACTAGGTGCAAGGAGCTCTTTGCCCTCAGGGAACGAGTTCGATCTCTGGAGGCTAGAGTAGCAGATTTAGAGGACATAAGGAAAACAGAGAGGCACATAGATGATACCTACAGGGACATAGTATTGAAGTCCCACCTCCAATCTAGCAGCCTCTCAGTTGCCATGGAGGAGAGAGGTCATGAAAAAGAAAAGCATCACGTTGGTGCGGCATGAAGTGATCATGTAGTTATGACCTGTCTGCCAGGAGATGTAAAACTCTTTCACACAGAGGAGGTTTCTCCAGGGCCATGTGCCCATGAGAAAACTGTTAGGACAACTGTTATAGTTGGTGATTCAATCATTAGGCATGTAGATAGCTGAGTGGCTGGTGGACATGAGAATAGCCTAGTAACATGCCTGCCTGGTGCAAAGGTAGAGGACTTTACACGCCACCTAGACAAGGTTTTAGAGAGCGCTGGGGAGGAGTCTGCTGTCTTGGTACATGTTGGCACCAATGACATAGGAAAGTTTGGAGGGAGGTTCTGTAGGCCAAATTTAGGCTTTTAGGAAGGAAGTTGAAATCCAGAACTTCCAGCGTAGCATTTTCAGACATGCTTCCCGTTCCATGTGCAGGACCCAAAAGGCATGCAGAGCCCCAGAGTCTCAATGCGTGGATGAAATGATGGTGCAAAGAAGAGGATTTTGAATTTGTTAGGAACTGGGCAACATTCTGGGGAAGGGAGGGGCTTTTCTGAAGTGATGGGATCCACCTTAACCAGGATGGGACCAAGCTGCTGTCATTAACCTTTAAAAATGAGATAGAGCAGCTTTTAAACCAGATAGTAGGGGAAAGCCAATAGTCGCCCAGGATTTCAAGATTAAGAAGGATGTATACTTGAAGGATACTAGCAAAACAGAGAAGTTAAGTCAACCTTTTTGCTGTCCTATTTGCTGTCCTTCAGATAGAAAGTAATCGTGCCCACCAACATTTAAACCTTGAGAACTCTAATCAGAAAGCTACTAGCAAGAGAAAGCAACATAATTTTGAAGTGATCCCTCGAGTGAGTGTGTCTACTGCTACTAACCACGGGTCTGCCTTGGACGTCCCATTACGTGCTCCACTGCCCAATTGGGGCAGATCCCATCATTGCAAAAGAGGACCACCTACCAATGGTCCAACCATCGCGGCCTGCACTCTCAGGTACATGCTGCTGTAATAACTGAAGCTAAAGCTTTTATGTGATAACATTCCAATTTGATAAAATTTCTAAAATGCTCAAAACTGAAACTTAACATAATAATCATGATATTGCTGTACTCTCTTATACTACTGGTTACAAAGACCTATTGTGTTGATTATCATTGATTCACTGCCTTTCACAAAAGTGTTACTATGTTGCTAGAAAGTGGATACAATACTCAAACTACTCTAGAGTCGATACAATATTGAATTTCTAATATTTTGATACATTGTTGGCTTAAATAGTAACACACTTGGACACTCAAGGATAACAAGACCTAAATACTATCTCAACCAGATCATACAAATATCGCCCTTATACACATATTCTCACAACACACAGGTAAGATATTACTCACAAAAAGCTAAAGATGGAATTCCTAAATATGCTTCTTATCATCCTGCTATGTGTCTTCCTGCATACAAAAACATCCCAAACATACCTATACACTTATCCCATTTATTCACCCCCAAGCCACATGCACATATATCAACTACCACAATTCACCCAGTGGTTTCCATATAAATCTAAACATAATATACTCCAACCCAACCCAAAGATAATGAAACCATGCTCAAGACTAATTACAATCAAAACTACCCTTAATACTACACACACTAAGTCTAGCAAGCTAATCCCTCAAACATGCCTACTAATAAATACTAGGTCTATCAAAAACAAGATACACATTATACAGGACCTAATTACTGATGAAAAACCAGATCTATTATGCATCACAGAAACATGGCTCTCAGAGTCGGACACAGTCCCCCTCAACACACTAAGTGTACCAGGATACAATCTATTTAATTGCCCTCGTAACAACAGAAAAGGTGGTGGGGTGCTAATAATAGCAAGGAAAAATCTAAACCTAACCTGTACCGCCCAGAAGTCACTCGAAGGAATAGACATCCTTAAGGTGGAAAATAAAACCTTTGCTATTTCCCTCATTTACAGACCACCTTCTGGAAAACATGAAGCATTAGCATCAGCTCTTGAAACAATATGCGAAACCTCAATAAAAAAGTATCAGATGATACTAGGCGATATAAACCTTGCTTCACTTAATACCACACACACTAATGCATTCACTGAGGCCAAGGATCAAATGGGTTACCGACAAATAATCCAAACACCCACACATGACAAGGGAAATACCTTAGACGTAGTGTTCCTTCCCAAAAAATACTCAAACACCACAGTAACAAGTACTACCCCAAAAATAACACAGGTGCCATGGTCAGACCACCACCTTATACAATTCACATTTGAAATGCCATTACAATCACCCAATATAGAACCTATTATTAATACACATAAAAGCATGTTTAAAAAACTAGATAAAGACACACTAATAAATTCAATCTTTTTGCATGTAAAAACAGAAACTTCAAACTTGGAAGACTTAGGGCTTTGTTTACAAAGCCGCGGTAGCGGTTTGCGATCATAATCGGAGCCGCGGCCCCATTGATTTCAATGGGGCCGCGGCTGCGATCGCGATCGCGAACCACTACCGCGGCTTTGCAAACAAGCCCCTTAATAAAACAATGGAACAGTGGAATAGAAACAGTGTCTAAACAAACATCTAAAATCGCCTCTCATGAAAGCAACAAGCCAAGGAAAAGGTCTGAACCCTGGTACACAGCAGATCTAGCTAAAACAAAGAAAGATCTCAGAAAAATGGAAAAAAAAATGGAGAGCTAGGACATCAACTGAGACCAAAAAACAATACTTATCACTACTTAAATCCTATAAAGAAATAGTAAATACGGCAAAAAAGAATTATCACACCAAAAAACTAACTAATGCTTTAAATAAACCAAGAGAATTATTTGAGCTTGTAAAATCACTCACCAAACCTCCAAAAGACGTTAATTCAAAATATCCTATAAATGCTCAAAAACTGGCTGATCACTACTCTAAAAAATTAAACCCTAACGAAGAAAGAATCTCCCATAAAATTGAAAATAATGCATCTCAATGGGTAACACAAAATGCTAACCTCACAGTAGTGTGGGAAAACGTTTACTCAATAGATAACAGACAGCTTCTAAACATCATCACAAATCCTAACATGTTGTAAATGTAGTTACCCCAGTTATCCAAGTTTTTAACACCTGTTCACTGTAAACACAAAGTACCCCGGGAAATGTGTAATCTTTGTTAATTGTAAACCGTGCTGATGCTGAATAGCGCGGTATAGATGAGACTGTAAATACATAATAAATAAAAATAAATAAATAAACATAAACACCACCACATCCCCCCTTGACCCATGTCCAGTAGACTGGATCAAGAATACTAAAGCAGAAATTGCACCCATAATACTAAACATTGTAAACCAATCTCTAATACAAGGAAACATGCCAACAGAACTAAAAAGATCTCTAATACAACCTATACTAAAAAACAAATCACTAAACAAAGCAGATCCATCTTCATACAGACCCATATCAAGTATACCTTTTATAGCCAAAATTATTGAAAAATCCATACAATACCAATTGCAAGATCACATAGATAACACAAATGCACTTGATGCTCAACAATATGGCTTTCGACAATCACATGGAGTAGAAACACTACTACTAGTACTATTTGATAAACTTTATAAAGGCATTGAAAACTGCAAAAAAATGTTTGTCTTAATTTTCATCGACATAACTGCAGCCTTTGATTCAGAGAATCATAAGATCCTCATAGAAAGATTAGAAACAATAGGTATAAATAGAACCCCCCTAAAATGGTTCTCTTCTTATATATCCAAAAGGATACAACAAGTATACTTTGATAAAAATCTATCCAATACCTTCCCACAGACACAAGGTATCCCACAGGGCTCAGCATTATCTGCCATATTATTTAACCTATACCTAAGACCCATCTGCACAATATTCCAAAAACACAAAATTATCTATCATCTCTATGCGGATGATGTAATGCTTTATACACAAATGGATATATGTAACCCAGATTACAGCCACTTAGAAAATTGCCTTAATGAAGCACAACAATGGCTCCAACAAAACAATATACTTATCAATCATAAAAAAACTGAAGTAATGTTTATCTCTAAAAATCCGGAATTTAAACACCCCCCCACAATCATACTAAATAATACAACCTATAACACTAAACAAGAACTAAAGTACCTAGGTGTCACTCTAGATATGACACTTAACATGGAAACCCACCTAAGACTATTAAATAGAACCATTTTCTACAAACTAAGAACCCTACAGCCCTTACGTAACATCATTGAACTATCAGACTTTAGATCACTAATACAATCAATCATAATGCCACATCTAGGCTATTGTAATGGCATACTACAAGGCCTGCCCAAAAAAACAACAAACATACTCCAGATGGCACAGAATGTAACAGCCCGAATCCTAATGAACATACCCTCTCAGATCACATCACACCTATCCTAAGAGAACTTCACTGGCTACCTATACATGCACGCATACGATACAAAATAATAATTACAACATTCAAACTAATACACAATTCTGCCCCATCCTACCTTGCCTCACTCATAAAGCCACAAACCACCAACAGGAAAAGACGTACACACAACCTAAATACACTACAAACCCCCCTCTCCATTTGCAAAGCAAAGGCATTCACCAGTAATAGAGCATTCACATACACTGCTCCAACACAACGGAACGAACTCCCTGACACCTTAAGAGCTAACAAAGATCTCACATCATTCCGTAAAAGCCTTAAAACACATCTATTTCAAGAATACTTCAGACAGAAATAACTTAGAGTAATTCTGTGATGAAAACAACTAGACAGAGGTCATCCCACTGTTACCATTTTAAAACCTCAAATCCATGAAGAATTAAATAGTAAATCTACTTGTATTTTCGTTCACATATACTGTATATAGTTAAATATATAACATGTATGTTAACATGTTCTCTTCTTTCATGTAAACAGTTTTGAACTATTTATTGAGTTATCTTAAAACAATGCAACCTTTCAATGTTCTAATGTTATTTTCTTACTTTTTTATGTAACTGCTAAACTATGCAGAGTTAATTGTTAAATGTAAACCGCTGCTGATCACTGGAAGGAGCGGTATAAAAATGTGCTCAAATAAATAAATAAATAAACCTGACAGAGAGGTTCCAACAAAGATCAAAGTAACCCATATGTCCTTCAGTATAGATCCGAAAGATTCCAAATTACACCTATCAACTGATAAACAGAATAATATGAATGAAATACAACCTCTAAAATGCCTGTATGCAAATTTTAGAAGTCTAAAAAATAATATGGGAGAGCTAGAATATATAGCACTAAATGAAAGTTTAGATGTGATTGGCATCTCAGAGACCTGGTGGAAGGATGACAACCAATGGGACACTGTGATACCTGGATCCAAACTTTATCACAATGAAAGAGTAGATCAAATTGGTGCAGGGGTGGCACTCTATGTTAGAGAGGGCACTGAGTCACATAGGATTTAAGTTTTCCAGGAAACAAAATACACTATAGAATCTCTATGGATTAAAATTCCATGTAAAAATGGGGAAGGCATTGGAGATAGGGTTTATACTACCGACTGCCTGGCCAGAATGAACAGATGGATAATGAAATGCTGAAAGAAATCAAGAAAGCTAACAAAAGTTACCATGCAGTAATAATGGGTGATTTCAATAACCCCTGGATCAACTGGGTCAATCTCACAGCAGGACATGCTGGAGAGATAATGGTTCTAGATGAAATAAATGACTGCTTCTTGGAGCTGCTGGTCCATGAACCAACAAGAGGAGAAGCCATTTTGGAACTAGTCCTTAGTGGAACAAAGGATCTGGTACAAGAAATAAGGATGATGGTGCAACTTAGCAATAGTGATCATAGCATGATCACATTTGATGTGATAAACAGAAGATAGATGGCAAGGAAATCCACAGTACTACCTTTTAATTTTCAAAAGAGACTATGATAAAATGAGGAAAATAATTAAGAAAAAACGAAAAGAAGCAGTTGCAAAGGTTAAAGATTTAGATCAAGCATAAGTGTTGTTTAAAAATACTATCTTGGAAGCCCAGACCAGCTGTATTCCATGCTTTAAGAAAAGTAGAAGGAAGGCCAAAAAACTGTCAGCATGGTTTAAAAGCGAGGTCAGAGAGGTTGTTGTTGCCAAAACATCATCCTTCAGGAAATGGAAAAAGGTGCCTAATGATGAACACCGGAAACAACATATGCATTGGCAAGTTAGATGCAAGGCATTGATAAGGCAGGCAAAGAGAGAATTTGAAAAGAAGCTTGCCATGGAAGCAAAAACATATTATAAAAAATATTTTTCACGTACATTCATAGCAAACAACCTGTGATAGAATCAGTTGGACCATTGTATGATAGAGGGGTAAAAAGGGTGATAAGGGAGAACAAGGCCATAGCGGAGAGACAGAATGAATTGTTGCTTCAGTCTTTACTGAAGAAGACGTAGGGAAGTTACCCATGCCTGAAATGGTATATAAAGGTGATGTAGTGGAAGAACTGAAAGAAATATCAACAAACCGGGAGGATGTATTACAACTGTTTGATAAACTGAAGAGTAGCAAATCACCTGGACCACATGGTAAACATCCAAGGGTGTTGAAAGAATTGAAATATGAAATTGCAGACCTACTATTAGTAATCTGTTAACTATCATTAAAATCACATGTAGTACCTAAGGATTGAAGAGTGGCCAATGCAACTCCAATTTTTAAAAAGGCGTTCCAGGGGTGATCTGGAAAACTACAGAATGGTGATGTCATTACTGGGCAAAATGGTAGAAACTATTAAAAAGAATAAAATTACTGAACATGTAGATAGCCATGGTTTAATGGGAGAAAGCCAACATACATTTAGCCAAGGAAAGTCCAAATGGCAGATGAAATTTAATGTGACAAGTGCAAAGTTATCAACCCAAACTCTAGTTACACGATGCGAGGTACGACCTTAGAAACTACAACCCATGGAAAACATTTAGGTGTCATCATAGATAACATGTTGAAACCCTCCACCCAGTGTGCATCAGCAGCCAAGAAGGCAAATAGAATGCTAGGAATCATATGGAAAGGAATGGAGAATGTTACCCATGACTGAAGTGGTATTTAAAGGTGCGGAAGAATTGAAGGAAATATCGATACATCGAGAAGATGTATTACAACTATTAGATAAGCTGAAGAGTAGCAAATCACCTGGGCCGGATGGTATACATCCAAGGGTATTGAACTATCATTAAAATCATCTCTAATACCTGAAGATTGGAGGATCGCCAATGTAACACCAATTTTTAAAAAGGGTTCCAGGGGTGATCCGGGAAACTACAGACCGGTGAGCCTGACGTCAATACCGGGAAAAATGATAGAAACCATCATAAAGAATAAAATTACTCAGCATGTAGATAGTCATGAACTAATGAGAGACAGCCAACATGGCTTTAGACAAGGAAGATCTTGTCTTACTAATCTGTTATGTTTTTTTGAAGGAGTGAATAATCAGGTGGACAAAGGTGAGTCGGTTGATATTGTGTATCTGGACTTTCAGAAAGCCTTTGACAAGGTCCCTCATGAGAGACCTTTGGCAAAACTAAAGAGTCATGGGATAGGAGGCAGTGTACTATTGTGGATCAGGAACTGGTTAAAAGATAGAAAGCAGAGGGTAGGGCTAAATGGCCAATTTTCCCAATGGAGAAAGGTGAATAGTGGTGTACCCCAGGGATCTGTGCTGGGTCCGCTGCTTTTTGACATATTCATAAATGACCTGGAAAGTGGAATAACGAGTGAGGTTATCAAATTTGCAGATGACACAAAACTATTTAAAGTTGTTAAAACCCAAGAGGATTGTGGAAAATTGCAAGAGGATCTTGATAAATTGGAAGACTGGGCATCAAAATGGCAGATGAAATTTAATGTGGACAAGTGCAAGGTTATGCACCTAGGGAAGAAGAACCCAAACTATGGTTACACGATGCAAGGTTCCACATTAGGAACCACCACCCAGGAAAAAGATTTAGGCGTCATTGTGGATACCATGTTAAATCCCTCGGCCCAGTGTGCAGCGGCGGCCAAGAGAGCAAATAGAATGCTAGGTATGATAAGGAAAGGAATGGAAAATAAAACAAAGGATATTATATTGCCTCTATATCGTTCCATGGTGAGACCGCACCTTGAATATTGTGTGCAATTCTGGTCGCCGTATCTTAAAAAGGATATAGAGTTATTAGAAAAGGTTCAGAGAAGAGCCACCAAAATGGTAAAGGGGATGGAAGGATACTCCTATGAAGAAAGGCTAAAAAGGTTAGGGCTCTTTAACCTGGAAAAGAGACGGCTGAGGGGAGATATGATAGAAGTCTATAAATTAATGAGCGGAGTGGAACGGGTAAACGTAGATCGATTGTTTACCTTATCAGAATATAGAAAGACTAGGGGACATGCAATGAAGCTACAGGGTAAACTATTTAAGACTAATAAAAGAAAATATTTTTTCACTCAACGTGTAATCAAACTCTGGAATTTGTTACCGGAGGATGTAGTAAAGGCTGTTAGTGTAGCTGGGTTTAAAAAAGGTTTGGACAAGTTCCTGGAGGAAAGGTCCATAAGCCATTATTAAGAAGGGACCCAGGATATCAATGCTTGAACCAATACAAGCATTGTGGAACCTGTGTCGCTTGGGGAAACTGCTAGGTACATATGACCTAGATTGGCCACTGTTGGAAACAGAATACTGGGCTTGATGGACCTTGGTCTGACCCAGTATGGCATATCTTATGTTCTTATGAGAATAAAACAAAGGATATTATAATGCCTCTGTATCATTCCATGGTGCAAGCGCAACTTGAATACTGCGAGCAATTCTGGACGCCATATATTAAAAAAGATATAGCTGAATTAGAAAAGGTACAAAGAAGAGCAACAAAAATGGTAAAGGGAATGGAAGGATACCCCTATGAGGAGAGGCTTAAAAGGTCAGGACTCTTGAACTTGGAAAAGAGACATCTGAGGGGGGGATATGATAGAGGTCTATAAATTAATGAATAGACTGGAATGGGTAAAGGTTGATCAGTTCTTTATACCATCAAAAAGTAAAAAGGCTGGAAGACACAGAATAAAGCTACAATGCAACTCATTTAAGACTAATAAGAGAAAAATTTTTTTTTAGTCAACGCATAATCAAACTCTGGAATTCGTTACTGGAGGATGTAATTAAAGCTGTTAGTGTAGTTGGGTTTAAAAAAGGTTTGGACACGTTCCTGGAGGAAAGGTCCATAGACCATTATTAAAGAGGACCTGGGAAATCCACTGCTTGCCACGGGACAAGCATTGTGGAATTTGTGTGCCTGTTTGGGAACCTGACAGGTACTTGTGGCCTGGATTGGCCGCTGTTCAAAACAGGATACTAGGCTTGGTGGACCTTGGTCTGAACCAGTATGGCATTTCTTATGTTCTTATGAACTCTGAGGCAGGATGAGTGTCCTTAACAGGCTGCTGTGTATCTCTTCCAGTCCTGAGCCCCTAAATGAGTGCAGATTAGATGTGACTGGTTGGAAAGCTGATAGAGATATCATGTTCACCTCCTTCCTGTTATAGTTCACAGTGCTGTATCTGTGCTTGCTGTATAGGTATGAGTACAACATGGTATTCACTTGGGAATTCCTGCTTCTGCTGCTATTGAACCAAATTAAATCCATAGCCTTGGATTCAGCTGACCAGATGTTATCCACATACTTCCAGACAGCCTCGGGAAGACAAAATCCCTGAGATTCAATCACTTCTAGTAAAGCCTGACAGAGGAGGTTGCCACAGCCTGAAAGAAGATATGATTTTACCACATCTGGATGAAGTCATCCCACAGTACTGCCACCTGTTGCTGTTGTGAAATGCCTGTCCAGGGAGCAGTTCTGTCACTGGTCCAGGCTTTTCTCCTCTTTGGATCAAGGGTAGAGATTCTTTTCAGAATGGCAGCCATCTTCCTCTTTGTTCTGTCCTTATTCTTTGCTAGATGTGTGCGGACAGATGCTCAGGGCAGTTGGTGGTCCAGCAGACCACTCCCATGTTGAACTATAATGGCCCTTCTTGGGTCAGAAACACAGTAGCTCTCTGCCTCTATGTCCTCATTGTGTTGGTTTTCCTGGCCCACTCCTCATCATCTTCCTGCTTTGCACCTCTGTGGGTGCCTTAGGCTTGTCATTATATACCTCTGTTCTACTACCTACTTTGACATGAAGCTCCTAACAACCCAAGTCTTGGAGAAACTGAACCATGCATAGTGGGAAGATACTACTAGTTACCACTATTGATGGTCCTTGACCTCTCTCTTCAGAATACGTTTCAAATTTCCTTTACTATACTTCTTTGGAGGTTCTAGCAGGGAAGTGCTGCTACAGTTATACCCTTGAGCAAAGAATGGTGGGCCCGATATTCAGAGGCAGAGGTTAGTGCAAGTACAGCGCCTAGTTGTCGCCGCTGGAGACTTCACCCGGATATCCAATGCTGAGACCATATCCGGCCACCAGCATTGAATATCCAGGTTTGATGCACAGCTGCATACAGCGCTAAAACTAACCAGGCAGCAGTGATATTCAGCCGCTGTCCGGTTAGCTTTGGTGGCAAACATTAGGATGGCTTTTGCTGAACCTAACTTTCGCCACTGAGGGATAACAAGCAGCAGCTGAATATCGCAACTGCCTAGTTATTCCCGGGTTCTGCTCCCGACACACCCTGATGCTAAGCGGTTAGCATTGGGGCATGTACAGTAGAGGCATATCTCAGGGATATGCAGCGGCAATAACTGTGTTAGTCCCATTGAATATCCTGGTTAAGGACATTTACATGGTTTACAGGTATAGTTTCTCCAAATGGGTTAGTTTTGTGCATACTATGGCAGTGGTGAATCTCACTTCTAAGCCAGAATATACGGAGTATGATCTTAGTCTCTCAAATTTACTGCTAATGCTTGGCGTAATAATTGCATCATGCCAAAGATAGCCTCCTGCTGCAGTTTGTAAGATGTAACATGTATAGGGAGTTTGTCAAGATGTGCTTGGAAATTCTTTATCCAGTCTGTGGCTCCCAGTAAAATGGGAAATATCCATATCTTTCTGCCACATTTTCTTGGTCTCTGACTGCATTTCTTGGTACTTCAGGAGAGAGGTCATGTGGTACCTTTACACAAAAGCAGAAGTAAGGATGTGGTTGAAAACTACAGGCCAGTTAGTTTAACTTCGGTGGTGAGTAAATTATTGGAAAGGCTGCTGAAAGAGAAAATAGTGAAGTTTCTGGAGTCCAGCGGATTACAGGATCCGAGGCAGCATGGATTCACCAGAGGCAGGTCTTGTTAGACAAATCAGATTGATTTCTTTGACTGTGTGACAAGGGAGTTGGACCGAGGGAGAGCCCTAGATGTGGTTTATTTAGATTTCAGTAAAGCCTTTGACACCGTTCCTCACAGGCGACTTATAAACAAACTGAGCACCCTAGGGATAGACCCTAAAGTTACTGTTTGGGTTAGAAATTGGTTGAGTGGGAGGCGACAAAGGGTACAGATAAATGGAGCTCATTCTGAGGAGAAGTAAGTTTCCAGTGGTGTGCCCCAGGGATCTGTCCTTGGTCTGATTCTTTTTAACATCTTTGTTAGTGATATAGCAGAAGGGCTATCGGGTAAGGTTTGCCTCTTTGCGGATGATACCAAATTCTGCAATAGAGTAGACACCCAGGAAGGTGTAGATAACATGAGGAGGGATCTAGCTAAGCTTGAAGAATGGTCTAGAATTTGGCAGCTGGGATTTAATGTTAAAAAATGCAAGGTCATGCATTTGGGCTACAGCAATCCAAGGGAGTAATATAGTATAGGGGGTGAAGTACTTTTGTCCACTAAAGAAGAGCGGGACCTAGGCGTGGTGGTGTCTGATGATCTTAAAGTGGCTAAACAGGTAGAAAAGGTGACAGCAAAAGCTAGAAGGATGCTTGGGTGCATACGGAGAGGAATAGCTAGCAGAAAAAAGGAGGTGATAGTGCCTCTGTATAAGTCTTTGGTGCGGCCTCATTTGGAGTATTGTGTGCATTTCTGGAGACCGCACCTTCAAAAGGATATAAACAGGATGGAGTCAGTACAGAGGGTGCTACTAAAATGGTTAGTGGTCTTCATTATAAACCATATGTGGACAGACTGAAGGATCTTAATATGTACACATTAGAGGAAAAGCGGGATAGAGGTGATATGATTGAGAAGTTTAAATACCTCCGTGGCATAAATGCACAGGGGGAGAGCCTCTTTCGATTGAAAGCAAGTACTGCTACGAGGGGACATGGGATGAGGGTAAAAGGGGATAGATTCAGGAGTGATACGTGGAAATATTTCTTTATGGAAAGAGTGGTGGACCCGTGGAATAGTCTCCCAGTGGAGGTGGTAGAGATGAGGACAGTATCTGAATTCAAAAAAGCATGGGACAAACACAGAGGATCTCTAAAGTAAAAAAGGGGACTGTTGTAGCTGTTGATATGGAAGGTCAGACTAGATAGGCCATGTGGTCTTTTTCTGTCATCGTTTTTCTATGTTTCTATGTTTTACCTCTCCACACGATTCACCGAATAATCACTCAGTACAACACTTCATTATCAATGCCATTCTGGTATTCTTCTCCTTTACCATATCAGTTTCCTGGCATCCAGTTTCTTATCCGTCAGAATGTCCCAGGTGATCTTAACCTCTTATTTCTCTGTTATTCTCTTAGGGTCATGATACCAGTGCTTTTCAGAGACAGTGATGTTGTAGTGTTTACAGAGTTTCCAGTGGAGGAGGAATGCTACTTTATTGTGCCTTTCTGTATAGAAATTTTCTGCCATCAGAATGTCATCGCCTGCTATTAGGTGAGTCGCTGTTTCCAGATCTTTCTTACAGAATCGGCATATGTATGTTGTGCCAATTTTTTCAATACTCGCCGTGAACCATGTCATCCATAATCCACTGTCCTGGGCTGCAACTATCAATCTTTTCATCCTCTCCTCAACCATTCATGTGTCTGTTCTTGATTGACAAAATATTCTTGGAGTAACATTCTGTATTTTCCACTCTATTTGTGCATTTGCCACTTGTTTTTCCTTGCCTGCTGATCTAATTCTTTGAAGTTTTTTTTCTCTTGTTTTGAAAATTCTGTTACTTCCTTTCCGATGCACACCTGTGGATTCTCACTCATTCCTTCTAATCATTGGAACGCTTGTCCAAGTTTGATGATGGAGATAGATTCTGGACATTTACTTTCATATTTCAGCACAGATGATGCTGTCAGATAGTTCTCTAGGTATAGTCAATCTCTATAAGTCCTAGCCCTCCTTCAGCTCTAGGAATGTACAATCTTGGCATACATTGATTCTGGTAAATTACTTCACGAGCATGGAGAAATTTTCTTGTTTGCATATCCAGTTTTTCAAGATCTTTATGAGGCCAACACACAATCCCAAAAATGTATGAGAGTACAGGAATTTCCAGCTGATTGATGGCTTGTGTCTTATTTTGTGCTGTTAAGGCACTTTACAATAACAGTTTTAATCTCCTGTAATATTTTTTACTGATCTTCTCTCTCAATAGTTTCTGCTTGATTGTCATTCCTTCCTCTATTCGAAGATACTTAAATACACTTTCCCTCCAGCCCTCAGCAAGGGAGATGTTTTCGGTTTTGCTCAATTTTCCTCTGAAAAATGTTGCCTTAGAGCACTTGTCAAGGCCAAAAGTCATCCTGTCGTCATCAGAAAAGCTTTTCACCAGACGAAGTTGCCCTGCCAATTGTTGTTCACTGGAACTATAGAGCTTCAGATTTGGTATAGATGTTATTCAACGGGGTCACCACATGAAGGTACTCAGCAAGACTTGAGGAGGGAACTTTATTCTCTCTCCCTAAGAGGTGTACATCAAATACAGCTCTGCAAAATGCCCGCTATTTCTAAGGGGAGGGATGAGCATGGAGTGCTATCAAAGGAAGGGGACACCCACCGAGTCAGCCTGCTAGTCTAACCCACTATACTGGTTTTGCTGGTATAATTTAGGGTCTTCCAGCAGATCTGTGTGCTGTGCTGGTCTCCTTGCTATTTTACTCCTCTAAAAGTACCTTAGTTTGTTTGCTGCTTTGCTGATCAATAATGTTGAGATGTTCATTGCACTCTTTTTACTGCTTTGCCCTTCTGATGGTGGCTTCTGTTACTCATCTTGCTACTTTACATACTCCTTGTCCCTCTCCTGATACCACAGGGGGAGGGGGGGTGTGGAGTTGTGACATCATAGGGTGACAAATTGCTTTCACATCCACCATCTTCCATTATTGTACTTGTCCACTAAAAAATTATACTTGTGGATTCATCAACTAAGAAACACTTAGATTAGTGTTCAGAATGACCTGAGTGCACTCCATGAATGCTGCTTCCAGCCTGGGGGGGATCTTACAATGCTGGAACCAAAGTCCTCGCTGCAAGGACTCTTAACTTGTGGGCATATAGCTTAGCTGAACTCACCCCACTCCTGTGGACTGGGTTTGTGCCATCTCTTCTGCTCTTCTGTTGGCTCTCCTCTTTGTTTTTAGGGCCTTCCAGGCAATCTGGGTGCTATGTTATGCCGGTTCTCCTAGCAGACGTTTTGGCATTCCAGGCAATCCCTGTGCTGTGCTGATCCTCCTAGAATAATTAAGGGTCTGCTAGATAATTTGGGTGTTGTGCTATGCTAGTCCTTCTTGCATAATTTAGGACCATGTAGCTGATCTCCGTGCTGTTCTGTCTTCTTGCAATTTTATTCCTCTCAAATTGCTTTGGTTTGTTAGCACCAACTGTGGTACTACTTTGACATTTTCAACTATCTTAAGGTGATCATTGTACCACTTTGCCCTGCTGATGGTGGTTTCTGGTACTCTTCTGTTGTTGACTCATCCTGCCACTGCACATACTTCTTGCCCTTCTGCTGGTGCTTCGGAGGGGGGGGGGGGGTTTGTGCCACTCTTTATGGCTTGTAGTGCTGTTACAGATGCCTGCCATCAAGTTTCAGGCAGGTTTTATTGAAAATGTATGTCTCATTGCAAAATAATTTATCCTATAAACTTTAATAGGAATGAATGGGACGACTGCATGAATGGTTCGGGCCCAAGTTCTAACTGACTGGGTATATTCTGACAAACCAAAATGAAACCAAACATGTCTGGCACGCACATGCCTACCATTTACACATCTGAATTAACTTTTTACATGTGTAGATTATGCCTACCCCTTCTCAAATGACTTCCTTTCTAGCTTTAATAGTTAAATGGAAACACAGATTAAAGTTTTTGCCTGTAAGTTTGATTCCCATCTTCCCATTCCATGGTCAGTTTTTGATCTATAAGTAGTTACTCTAATTAAGAGGATAAGTGGTAAAACGTTTTCATAGCAACAGTCAATTGGGGATTTTCACCAGCAAATGAGGAACCCTGATTAATTGCACTCACTCTGCAGATCATTTACAAACAAACATAAAAAAAATACACCAAATAAAGGTAATTTTATTTTAGTTGAAGTATCCCTACTCCCCTTACAGCTTTTGATAACTAACAGCTCAACAATATTAAGACCCAGACAGCAGTCCAGCGGTGAGATGGGGGCTAGCCAGTGTTTTTCAGTAAGCTGGTGAGTGGTTGTATGTATGCACTTGGTGTAGAGAGCACAAGTCTGTCTTCTGGACACTAGAATGACAGGCCTGGAGGAGCAAAGAAAGACAATGGGGATGTGCATTCGTTAGCACACATTAAGTTTGAGTGCCCAAAACGTTTTTGTGCATACAAATTGCTTGTACACACATATATCTTTGAATTAATGTGTGTACAATTGATTTGCGCACACAAAAAAAGTTCTTGTGCATACAAGGTGTGAATTTAAAATGAATGTGTGAACAATCACCTGAAATTGTGAATATTTCATAAAATCTGCAAACAAGCCAATCTTTTTATTTTTAAGTTGTGTACATCCCTAGATAGCAGAGAAGTATATAGAGGAGACCTTAAGGGACATGGGATAGCAGCGACATCCTCTGAACAGTCTTGAAGGAGCACACTCACCTGGAAGGGAAGCATCACCTTGCTATGGCAAGAAGTCATCCTAGAACTAGACCCTACACTTCAGGAGATACTGTCTCACTGAGGATTATCTGTAGCTGGCAATTCAATCATTACGAAGTTAGATAGCTGGGTGGCTGGTGGGCCTGAGGATACCCTGGTAACCTGTCTGGTGTGAAGGTGGTTGACCTCAAGTGTTACCTAGATAGGATTTTAAACAGTGCTGGGAAGGAGCCTGCTGTCGTGGTATATTGCAGATATTCTTCTTGGATTTAAGTGCTGCTTTTGACCTTGTGGGCTTGTTTCTTTTGTTAAACGTCTCTGGGAAATTGGAGCTACTGGTCAGTCCATGCATGATTGATCTATTAGACTGTTCTTACACAATTGCCTATAGTGATGAATTATCTAATAAATCTCACCTACTGTGTAGAGTACCCCAAAGGTCTGTCTTGGCCCCAACATTATTTAATGTCTTTCTGTCACCACTTGCCACACTTGAATGTGTCTTAGTCTTAGCAGGTTTATATTTGCTGAAGATATTCAAGTCATCTTTTATGTGGACTCTGCATCTCCTGATTTTATATTTTTGAACCAAGGTCTAGATTTTATAGCAGAATAGCTTTTCTAGAATGGCTTGAAGTTAAATGCATTTAAATAAAGAACAGAAAGATAAATGATTCCAAATTACTCTCATCAACTACTTGGCAGGTAGTGACTACAAATTTATTGCTATTATTATTAATTATTTTTATTCTGTTTTGTATATATTGTATTTGTGATGCTTGTATTTGTTTTTATGTAAATCGCTTTGGACGACTTATTGCCGATAAGGTGGTATATAAGATTTTTAAATAAATAAATACAATTGAAACAAAAATACTTTAAGTTGCCTATATGTGAATGTTTGGAGTCTAAAAAAATAAGATTGGATAATTAGAATGTATAGTACCAAATTAAGATGTAGACATAATAGGCATCTCAGAGACTTTATCGAATGAGGACAACCAATGGGACACTAATACCAGGGTACAAATTATATCAAATTATAGGGTGGATTAAGCTGGTAGAGGGGTGGTGTTATGTGTTAACGATGGCATTAAATCAAAAAGCTCTTCAGGAAAAAATGCAATATGGAATCTTTATGGATAGAAATTTCATGTGTGATGAGAAAGATTATTGTATGGCACCTGGACGGTGAAATGTCACAGAGGTAAAGTTTCTAGATGTCATAAATGAGTGTTTCATGGAGCAGTTGGTAATGGAAATGACAAGAAGGGGAATTACTGTAGACCTCGTCCTTACTGGAAGACAGAACCAGGTGTGAGGAGTCACAATGATGTGTAGCCCACTGGAAAGAGTGAGCACAAAGCAATCAGATTTCTCATGATCAATGGAAGGAGAATACAAAATAAAACTACTGTTGTAGCATTTAATTTTAAAAAGGGAGACCATGACGAAATGAGAAAATTATAAAAAAAAACCTGAAAGGAGCAACTGCCAGGATGAAAAGTTTGCAAGAGATTTTAAGAATTATTTAACATATCATTTTGCAAGCCCATAAGAAATATATAAGCATTGACAAATTAAATATAAAACAGTAATAAGACAGGTCAAGAGAGAATTTGAAAATTAACTTGTCACAGAGACAAAAATTAATACTAATAACTTTTTTAATTATAATCAAAGAAAAAACCAATGAGGGAGTTGGTCATGGAGGATAAGGGTCATAGCAGAAAAACTACACAATTTATTTGCCTCAGACTTTATTGAGGCGGCATAAAGTAGTGCTATAGAAATGATACATAGAAGTAGTAGTAGAAGGATGTTGGGGTAATACCCATCCCAGAATCATTCTTCGTTAGTGATGATTCAGATGAACCAAAGTATTTCTTAGTAAAACTAGTAGATATAATAGAGAAAACTGAGAAACTAAAGAGTAACGAATTACCAGAACTGGATGGTATTCACCCAGAGTTCTAAAGGAGCTCAAACATAAAATTGTAACCAATCATTTAAAACAATCACAATACCTGAGGATAAAAGGATTGGCAATGTAGTGCTCATTTTTTTTAAAAGAGCTCCAGGAGCGATCTGGAGAAATATAGACCTGGGATCCTAATGTTAGTTTTAGACAATACTGTACAATCAATGGCTGGATTTCAAATGTTGGCGCTTATAGGCAGGACTGGAGAACAGTGGAGAGGAAAGGTTTCGCCATCAGAGATCACAGAGCACTTCACTAAACCTTGTGGAATAAGGCTTCTGTTTAGCCCAGGATTTTGGTGCCTTCAAAATTTGGAAGGCTAAGCAGTTGCCTCTGTTGCCTATTCTTAAATCCAGGCTTAGTAGAACTTATTCTAAAAATAAAATTTAAAAAATCACTGGGCATATAGACATGGCTTAATGGAAATTAATCAGCATGGATTTACCAAAGGAAACTCTTGCTTTACCAATTTATTAGATGTTTTTGATGGTTCAAATAAATACATAGATAAAGGCAAGCTGGTTAATTTCAGAAGGCATTTGACAAAGTATCTCATTAAAGACTTTTCAGAAATTAAAAACTCATGGACTTGGTGACAAGGCCCTATTGTGGACTGGAAATTGACTAAAAGGATATAGAGAGAAAGATTAAATACTTTTCCAGATGGAAAAGGGTCAATAGTGGTATGCCCCAATTGGGCCTGATTCTGTCCCAGACGTAGATCCCGTCTGTATGTCCGGTCTTAACTGGACATACAGAGGGGATCAGAATCATGAACAGTCCTGTACATGCAGGACTGTCCACAGCTAACTCAGTCAAAGCTCTTCAATGGAGCCGCGGCGCCATGGCATCATGTTGCCATCGCACCGCAGCTATATTGAAGAGCCGTGATGCCGGCCGCCACACAATAAAGCATATTCCCCACAGTCCAAGCACCAGTCTGGCCTCCTAAGGCCAGGGTTGGGCTGCGGGGAATGTCCTTCGGTACCCTTGTCCCATCCATGCCCCAGCAGTCCAATAAAGAAACGTCCAAGGAAGTTATTCTACCTCAGAGGTGGAATAACTTCTCCACACATGTCGCCAGCCCTGAATGTACAGGGCCGACAACTGCCCAGACTCCGCCCCCAAGCCGCCCCTTCCCCACCCCCATCTAGCTTCCCCGCACAACCGGCGGGGAAGTTAATCATGGCCGGGAGAAGGCACAAAAAGCGGGGATGGACGTCCCATTGGGATGGCCATCTCCACTATTCGTGGCACAGAATAACCCCCATAATCTATACTGGGACCTGTGCTGTTTAACATAGTCATAAATAATTTGGAAAATGGAACACTGAGTGAGGTGATTGAATTTGTGGATAATAAAATTATTCAAAGCTATTAAGGGACAGAGGATTATGAAGAGTTGCTGAAGGATCTTCTGAGACTAGGAGACAGCATCCAAACTGGAAATGGAATTCAGAGGGTAATTCCATAAACTCCCACGGAGTTAATGCACATTAAGACTCAAATAAATGCATGGTATTTTATAAAGTGAAGTACACCCACACGTTTTTTGTAAAATAGGTATGTAAGTGATATATAAATGTGCAAAAACTAAGCATGAGCACTTAAGCCTACTCTATGACAGATGTAAATGTCCATGTAAGTTATAGTATTTTATAACTTGCATGCATAAATTTCTGTTCTACCCAACTTCCATCCATGTGCAAGCCACATATGGAGGGATTATTTTAGAAAGGACATCCAAGTGCAATCTGGGACATCTAAGCCAGAATGTCTGAAATAAAAAAGAAGGCATGTCCAGGCACAGACACTATTTTACAGATGTAGAAGTGCCAAATATAGATGTCTGTAGGGGCATCTACATCTACATAGGAATAGCCTAATGGTTGGAATAGTGAGCCAAGACAAGGGAAGTCAGGGTTCAAATCCCACTGTTGCTATCATTGTGATTGTGCTTAGTACTGGGGATGATAGAGTGCTATCTTTTCTATACCCTCTGGATGTTTTTCAGTCAAAATGATCACTTTCCTGATGCTTATTCATGCTTGGAGCAGGTCTAAACTTAGACATGACTCTGGACATTGCTGACATCAGGCAGCGATTTCCTAGGACTGTCCCAGCCACACCTGCACCATGCCCCCATTCAGACTTCGACATCCTCATGCTGGGAATGTCCACAGCCCGGTTTCTAAAATGGCTCTGGAGATGTCTCTGTGCTTTGGACATCTCTATGCCTAGATTCAGATGTCCAAAGCATAGATAGGGCTTCCAAAATAACCTCCTAAGGGCAAGGTATTTTAGAAGCTATTTTTATGAGTTGGATGTCGGAAAACAGTAACTTATGTTTATGTTTATGCAATTTCTTGATATCCCGCCCAGGCTGAAGGCTTCAGAGCGGTTTACAATCACTACAAGCAGGTACTAGATACATTCCCCTCGCCCCAAAAGGCTCACAATCTATGTGTACCTGGGGCAACAGAGGGTTAAGTGGCTTGCCCAAGGCCACAAGGAGTGCCTATAGGACTAGAAACCCCAGTCCCTCCGGCCTGAGATTACTGTCCCCTGTAGTATGAGAAATAGGTTTCCAGATGTTGAGACTTTAATGGAAGAGGCTGACTTGGATTTAGTAGTGGTTATGGAGACATGGTTCACAGACAGCTATAACTGGGATGTAATTATACTGGATTATACACAGGGATGGCCCATCCATTGAGCAAGAATGTTGTTTGCACAGGGCCCCGTGTTTCAGGGGGCCCCGTGCAAACAACATTCTGCCCATCAGCCCAGGAAAACTTTAAAAGTAAAAACTAATTTGCTGCTGCTGCCGCTGCCGCTGTGGCAGCGGCAGAATCAAGTGTCTCCCGTGGGGCCCCCGCCCGCCCAACAGAGCCCTTCCTCCTGTTCGGCAGAGCCCTTCCTCGAACAATTTCCTAGGTGTGGCTTTCAGAGCCTCGAAGGGAGGGGTTCCCTCTCACTGCACTGTTAAGCCCGCTGGGGCTGATGGGAACAAGCATTTCCTGTTTCCCATCAGCCCCGGCTGGCTTAACAGAACCGTAAGAGGGAAAGAGTCCCCTTCGCGGCTCTGAAAGCCACACCGAGGAGAGTGATCGAGGGAGGGCTCTGCCGGACAGGAGGGTGGGCGGGGACCCCATGGGAGACACTTGATTCTGCTGCTGCCACGATGGCAGCAGCAGCAGCAAATTAGTTTTTTCTTTTAAAGTTTCCCTGGGCTGATGGGGGGAGGGGGGTTAGGACTGGCAATAGGCTATGGGGGGGGGGGGGCTAGGACTGGAAATGGGCTGATGGGTGTTAGGACTGGTAATGGGCTATGGGGGAGGGCTAGGATTGGAAATGGGTTGATGGGGGGGTTAGGACTGGCAATGGGCTATTGGGGGGCTAGGACTGGAAATGGGCTGATGGGGGTTAGGAATGGTAATGGGCTTTGGGGGGGCTAGGTCTGGAAATGGGCTGATGGGGGGTTAGGACTGGTAATGGGCTATGGGGGAGGCTAAGACTGGAAATGGGCTGATGGGGGGTTAGGATTGGAGGTGGGCTGATGGGGGAGGTAGGACTGGTAATGGGCTATGGGGGAGGGCTAGGACAGGTAATGGGCTGATGGGGGGGTTAGGACTGGTAATGGGCTATGGGGGGGGTTAGGACTGGAAATGGGCTGATGGGGGGGTTAGGACTGGCAATGGGCTATGGGGGGGGGCTAGGACTGGAAATGGGCTGATGGGGGTTAGGACTGGTAATGGGCTATGGGGGAGGCTAAGACTGGAAATGGTCTGATGGGTTTAGGACAGGAGGTGGGCTTATGGGGAGGTTAGGACTGGTAATGGACTATGTGGGGGCTAGGACTGGAAATGGGCTGATGGGGGGGTTAGGACTGGTAATGGGCTATGGGGGGGCTAGGACTGATAATGGGCTATGGGGGAGGCTAAGACTGGAAATGGGCTGATTGGGGGGATAGGATTGGAGGTGGGCTGATGGGGGTTAGGACTGGTAAAGGGCTATGGGGGGCTAAGACTGGAAATGGGCTGATGGGGGTGATAGGACTGGAAATGCGCTCTGGGGGAGGCTAAGACTGGAAATGGGCTGATGGGGTTACGACTGGAGGTGGGCTGATGGGGGGGGTTAGGACTGGTAATGGGCTATGGGGGGGGCTAGGACTGGAAATGGGCTGATGGGGGGTTAGGACTGGCAATGGGCTATGGGGGAAGCTAAGACTGGAAATGGGCTGATGGTGGGTTAGGACTGGAGGTGGGCTGATGGGGGGGTTAGGACTGGTAATGGGCTATGGGGGGCTATGACTGGAACTGGGCTGATGGGGGGCTATGACTGGAAATGGGCTGATGGGGGGTTAGGACTGGTAATGGGCTATGGGGGGCTAAGACTGGAAATGAGCTGATGGGGGGTTAAGACTGGAGGTGGGCTGATGGTGGGCTAGGACTGGTAATGGGCTATGGGGGGGCTAGGTCTGGAAATGGGCTGATGGGGGTTAGGACTGGTAATGGGCTATGGTGGAGGCTAATACTGGAAATGGGCTGATGGGGGGTTAGGACTGGAGGTGAACTGATGGGGGGTTAGGAATGGTAATGGGCTATGGGGGCTAGGACTGGAAATGGGCTGATGGGGGGTTAGTACTGGTAATAGGCTATGGGAGGCTAGGACTGGAAATGGACTGATGGAGGAGTTAGGACTGGTAATGGGCTATGGGGGGCTAAGACTGGAAATGGGCTGATGGGGGAGGCTAGGACTAGAAATGGGCTGATGGAGGTGCTAGGATAGGATTGTAAATGGGCTGTTGGGGGTGCTGAGATTGGAAATGGGCTGTGAGTGGAGGGAGCTAGGACTGCAAATGGGCTGAGTAGGGGGAGCTAGGACAGGAAATGGGCTGATGGAGGTGATAGGATATGACTGGAAATGGGCTGTTGGGGGGTGCTAAGATTGGAAATGGGCTGTGGTAGGGACTTGGAATGAAATGGACTCATGGAGGGGGTAGAACTGGAATTGGGGGCTTGGATTGGAAATGGACTGAGTGGAGGGGAGCTAGGATTTGATATGGGCTGATGGTGGGGCTAGGAAAGGACTAGAAATTGGCTGATGGGGGGCTGGGATTGGAAATGAGCTGATAGAGGGACTCAAATAGGACTGGAAATAGATGGGGGAGCTAGGACTGGAAATGGGCTGATGGTGAGGCTAGAATAGGACTGGAAATAGATGGGGGAGCTAGAACTGGAAATGGGCTGATGGTGGGGCTAGGATAGGACTGGAAATGGGCTGTGGGGGGGCTAGGACTGGAAATGGGCTGATGCAGGGACTAGAAGGGAGCGGATGCTGGGTGGGGCTGGAACTAGAAGGGAGTTGATGTTGGGGGAGGATTAGAATGGGACGGGGTTGGGAGAGTGAAATGGAGAGGGGAAAAATATTTTGTGTGGGAGGGAAGAAAAATCTTCAAATGGCTGGGTATTGGGAGAGTAAGTGTGGATTGAGGATGGAGGGGTAAAATTTGAGTGGATGAAATAGGAATGAGGAAAGAGCAAACGGAGAAAGATTAGTATGTTAAAGCATATGTAGAGAGAGAATGGAAAAAAAAAACTAGAAGAGAGAAGAAAGGACAAATGGACAGCAGATGATGGCGAGTTAGCAGAAGACACAAAGAAACCAGAAGAAAGTGGCTGGAGCAATTGCAACTGAAAAAAAAATGCACAAAAGGTAGAAAAATCTCTCTTTATTTTGATTTTATTTACTGGAATATGTCAGCTCTGGGAAATGTGAATCATTAACATCTGCGCTTTATTTAGTACAAAAGGAAATTAATTTATACTTTTATTTCTACAGTGTTGTTGTACATTCCAAGTTTGGCTTTTGGGGTTCCAAGTTTAATTATTTTCTTCCTGTTTCTAAATTGTGATTCCTTGTTTGGTGATGATCTATGTTCTGCATGTGTAACTGAGCTGAGGTATTCTGTTTATGTAGTTGCTATTTGACATTGCCCTTGTTCTCTTTCCCCAGTAGGTCATGCATTGTTATTCTCTGAAATGTATTGGTTTAATATTTGCAGTGTTGCCTTTTGATAGGTAGGGTCTGGTGCTTTATGAGTCCTGGTAGTGCTGTTATGATACGGTGGGTTTGCTATTGGTTCTAAATGGGCAGTGTTTGTAGTAGTTCCTAATGTGCTTGGTGGTTGGCACTGGATTATAGTAATGTAGAAATCTTTTAGTCTTTCGTTATCCATACGCTCATTAAGAGGCATGTTTTCTAAAAGTTAGTGTATGGTAACATTATGCAAATATTTATGCAAATGAGGTCCCGCACTGAGTCTCCGCACATGGCCCCGCACCCCCCCCTTGGGCCACCCCTAATTATACATTATTCAGGAAGGACAAGGTAAGAAGAAGGGGAAGAGGAGTGGTACTATATGTAAAAAATAATATTAAAATTATAGAATTACAAAGCTTAAAAGGGAGCCAAGAGGCATTGTGGGTTAAATTATAAAGAGGGAAAGAGAAATCTATTTGCATTGGTGTGATATACAGATTTCCTTCACAGGGAGAAGAAGTAGATGGAGATATGATAGAAGACATTCGCAGGAGAAGTGCTATTGATAGGTGATTTCAATATACTGGATGTTGATTGGCACATCCCTGCTGCAGTGTCATCTAGAAGTAAGGAGATTCTGGATTCTCTACAGTGAGAACTATTCCGGCAACAGGTAACAGAACCCACACTTCAGGGGCCATACTGGATTTGGTGCTTACCAATGGGGAAAGTGTTTCTGATGTTATAGTGGGAGATCATCTTGTAACCAGTGATCACTAGATGATGTGGTTCAGTATTAGAACTAAGGCTGATAAAGTTCATTCAAAAGCGAGGGTCTTGGACTTTAGGAAAACTAACTTTGCCAAGATGGGACCATACCTCAAGGAGTTGTTAGCAGGCTGGGAACAGCTAGGGGATGTAGAAAAGAAATGGACAAAACTTAAAAAGGATATTTTAAGGGCAACAAACTTTTTTGTTAGACTTAGGGGCTTGTTTACAAAGCCACGGTAGTGGTTCGCGATCGTTATCGGAGCCGTGGCCCCATTGATTTCAATGGGGCCACGGCTCCGATAACGATCCCGAACCGCTACCGTGGCTTTGTAAACAAGCCCCTTAGACTTGCAAAGCATGAATACGTCTCCAGAGCCATTGAGAAGCCAGGTACATAGATGCCCCCAGAGTGAAAATGTCCATGTAGCACATGGGCTTGATGGAGGCATGGCCTGGGCAGAGCAAAGGAGATGAATGTCACAGTGCAATTTCAGAATGGCACAAGCATATCTGGCCTTGGTTGGTGAGACGCCCATGCCTACACCTGCTCCTGACCACGAATAAGGTGAAAAAGGTGTCCATTTCATGGATGGAACTCTTCCAGGAGAAAGCACATAATGCATTTTCATCACCTTATGTATTTTTTTCCTGCCGAAGAAACCTCCAAACATTACTGGCTCACTGTCGCATGTCTGAATACCTTAGTCTCATAGCATACGAGTCGCCTCCCCTTCTGAAATACTCCTGCTGGCATGTCCAAGTATGCAGCTCAATTTGGGGACTTGTACATTTGTAAAATGGCCTACTCCCTTGCACATACCCAACTTTGCTATCTGGGACGTTCGTCTTTTGGGATATAGACATAGCGATTTCAGAAGGCACTTGTACGTGCTCTCCTTCCCTGCTGCACTTCCCCAGATTTTTTTAATGTTCTGCTCTGGATATCCCAGATTCTCCTTAGACATCCCCTCTAAAAATTCACTTTAAAGGTATATGCCATTGGACTTATCTGTGTACTTACAGAATTGCAAGCACACGTTAAGTACCCATGCACACATTTAAGTCCTTGAAAATTGGTGACTCACGCATATTAATGATACATATCTTTATGCAGCTTCTTATAAAATCAGTCCGTTAATATGATCAAGTGCAAAATGATATTCATAGGGAAAAATAATCCCAAGTACAGTTACAAAATGCCGGTCTCTGTGTCGGGAGTAACCACTCAAGAAAAAGATATTGAAATCATTGCGAATAATACTTCAAAATTTTCAGTCCAATGTTCTGCAGTTGCCCAGAGAACAAATATGGGGTTTTTGGAAAACGGATGGAGAACAAAGATAAGAATATCATTGTGCCTCTGTATATCTCCCTGGTGTGACCACACCTTGGGTATTGTGTGCAGTACTGGTCACCTTATCTCAAGTAATAGCAGAACTAAAAAAATGTTAAGAGATAAGTGACAGAAATAGAAAGAGGATGAAACACCTCCCATATGAAGAAAGTCCAAACAGGTTAGGAGCCTTTATCTAGATTTAACTTTTGAAGGGAGGACAATTTCTAATTACTTTTGTTAACCATTTAAATCTTTTTCAAAATCGTCCAAGTTCCTCAAGGATCCTACAAACTCAAAATGAACTTTGACACATGGATTTCAGCATATGTACATCCATAGGGAAACTTGTATACCTTGTGTTCCTTTGATTGCTGTAATGTCCTTCTTTTAAAACTCAATGACATAGTAAATAGTTATATAAAAGCAGACAAGCTAACACTGTACCCTCCTCGTTGCAAAATGTTCCCATTAAGTGCACACCCCATTTTAGTCCATTTTAGAATGCACACCTCTTGAAAGGTGTAACAGGTAGATGCAATGGAAAGGAAATTTTCTGTAACAGTATGCCACTATGGGAAAATTGAAAATTTAGCTTAACAAGTTATAGAAGACATATGGGGGGAGGAGGGGGGATTTTCAGCAACAGTGACCAGCACAGTTAAAGCAGCTGGCCATCGCCACTTTAACTTTGCCCCGCATATTCTTCTGGGCCCTGACATTGAATGTCCGGATTGCATAACTGGCTAAAGTCGGAACAGTCATTCACTGCTGCCCAGTTAATCCATGCTAGTCCCCGCTAGGTGTTTAATGGTGTTTTTAGCAGCCCAAACCAGGGATATTCAGCTTTAGTGCCGCTGAATATTATAACGAGCGGCACTCATGAGGTTTGCAAGTCCGCAAATGCGAAAATGCCCTGTAATATCCCCCCATTATATGTTACTAGGCAGGAAATACAAATTCATTATTCAATACATTGTCTGTACAAGTGATTTTAATTTGTCTTGAATAGCAGCAACTCCTACATCACTATGTGCTTATATGTAAAAATAAATAAATAATCATGTATGTAACTTATTATACACATTTTTTTCTCAAAGGTTTACATGCCCTTACTTATAAAACTACTGAAGTCCAAACCTAAATATTCAAAATCTCCACACAGTGATAAAAATGCACAAGGCAGATCCGGCCCGAAGGTTCTGTGGTGTGGTTGGGTTTGATTCCCAAGTGTAGCTTTTCTGGCTTAGGCTGACCAGAGCTGGTGATATTAGTGATATTCCAGAGGCGGCATTTACAGCCATGGGTGGAAGGATCTTCACTCATCACCTGACCTAGTGACCTGACTTAGTATATCCATGGACGAGGAGCAGAAGGAGCTGTGGTCTGTGGCCCCTCGCTGAAGAATGTTGCTATGATAACTGGAGTAGATAGTGCAGGGAGGTTTATAAAAGGGAGAAAAACCAGGTGGTTGTCAATGAAGGATCAGGGAGTCATAAATTCATTGGAACTTGTTATAATTTTAAAGCAGGAACAAACTGCCAGCCACCAGCACCAAAAAAAGAGAGAAAGATGGTTAAGATTAATGACTTCTGACCATAGTTCAATAGAATACAAAAGAACTGCTAGTGTGAGCATAAATGCAAAAATTCAGAAAAGATTAGATGGGGCAACGTATAAAAGTAAGAAAAAGACAGAGCAGAAGAAAAGTGAATACTTTTATTTGCTGGAATCCATATCAGAGACCCAAGCTGCAGCACATCTCAGATCAGACAATCCGTTTCATCATCTCAGATCTCAAGCATAAATATTTAGGAATTATACAGTATGGACAGTTTATGCACTGGCAAACAGCAAGCTATGCAACTCAAACCTCAATAGTTGGATTTCAATGGTGGTGGTGGTGGTGGTGGTGGGGGGGGGGGGGGGGGCAAAGGTTTAAATAAACAAGGATAAGTAAAAAATACATTTCTTATTTAGCAAATGATTTTAACCAGAATTTAATATTTTGCAAGAAAAGACTCAATGTTCAATTTCATGACAAACATTTTTATATAAAAACAAAATAGAATGGGCCTGATATTCAAAAGACATTTACATAGTTAACTGGATATTTGATGGCACCTACATGGGTAGTTCCTTCAAATACACTGGTCAACATTGAAATACTAACTGACTTTAAAAGGCCCTAATCTGTAGTATCTTGGTGAGCTGAACACGAATATAACATTAAAAACATTTTATTGGCTCTCGTTTTGAAGACATTACATGTAGTTCATTTTTGACGTTTCACCGTGTAAATTTATCCAGTAGGACATCAACAACATCCCAAATAAGCCTTGAATGATGTAATATTGCATCACATTGCATAATACCAGCATGCACACATCATCCAGAGTTGATTTCATCATTTTCTGATGCAATGCAATACTACTGCCAGACGGCTGCTGAAGCCATCTGACGTCAGCAGTGTACTATACGCAGTCATAAAGGTTGAACATTTAAAATATTTCAGACTGTGTGCGAGACAGTTTAAGCTACTGTTACATGCAGCTTTTATTAATCAGATAATTTCAGCCATTTAGGTACAATACAGAACAGTAATGCCACGAAAGTGCGTTAATACCGTTGACAATTTCTGCTACATTTGTGGGGAAGTGACATTTGCTAACCAGAAGAAAAGTATCATTTCTCAACTGAAGAAGGCATATCAACTTTACTTCGGATGCAAGATTGGTGACCAAGACAAGCCTTGGGCCCCGCATATATGCAGCGCTACATGTACAACACAGCTTTCACAGTGGTTGAATTGCAAAAGACCATCAATGCCATTTGCAGTCCCCATGGTGTGGAGAGAGCCAAGCAACCACATAAATGACTGTTACTTCTGCTTGGTTCCTCTTCTTTCCAGCGGAATAACGAAGCAAAAGAAGTCAAGCATAATCTACCCAAACATTCCGTCTGCATTGAGACCAGTTTCACATGGTGAGGGACTTCCTATTCCAGAACCTCCATCAGAATATTCTCTTGATTCATCTGATGAGGACAAGGGTGAGCCGACCTGTTCTTCTCCTGGTCCGTCAGCATGCCCAGATTTTCACTGGGATGCATATCAACTCCACACAGAATAACACAGGAAGAACTAAATGATCTGGTTCGTGATTTGGACTTATCCAAGAACAAGGCAGAATTGCTAGGATCAAGACTCCAACAATGGAATCTTCTAGAAGAAGATGTCAACATTACTTCATATCGAAAGCGCCACCAGCAGTTGGAGCCTTTCTTCAGAAAGGAAAGTAATCTGGTATTCTGTTCCGATATTGAAAGCCTCATGAATGCCTTAAAAATCACTCATGACCCACAAGACTGGAGACTATTTATAGACTCTTCGAAACCGAGTCTGAAGGCTGTGCTTTTGAACAATGGAAACCGTCTTCCATCTATTCCAGTAGCGCATGCCGTCCACATGAAAGAGACATAGGATAACTTAAAGCATCTATTGACTTCCATTAACTATAACAAGTACAGCTGGCACCTCTGTGGTGACTTGAAGGTAGTTGCCCTTTTAATGGGACTGCAGCAGGAATATATAAAATACATGTGTTTCTTATGTGAGTGGGATAGCCAAGCAAGGGATTGGCACTTCTTGCGGAAGGAATGGAATCGCAGACAAAATGTAACAGTTGGAGAGAAGAATATCCAGCACCCAGCTCTGGTTGAGGCTCACAAAATCCTGCTAACACCCCTTCACATCAAACTAGGTTTGATGAAAATCTTTGTGAAAGCCATGGACCGCACTTCTCCAGCTTTCCGAAACCTGCATGAAAAATTCCCTCGACTCAACAAAGCAAAGATTAAAGAGGGAGTTTTTGTGGGTCCTCAAATTCGAGAGCTCTTCAAAGATGACCGGTTCAACAACTTGCTGCAGGGTGATACGAAACAAGCATGGAATGCTTTTCGCCTAGTGTCAACAAACTTTCTTGGGAATGTTAGGGCAGAAAACTACAAGGAACTAGTAGAAGACATGCTGATGCAGTATCAGAAACTTGGCTGCAATATGTCTCTAAAGATCCATTTCCTTGATTCCCATCTCGATTTCTTTCCTGACAACTGTGGTATGGTTAATGATGAACAGGGCGAACATTTTCACCAGGATATCGCAACGATGGAGCAAAGATACCAGGGAAAATGGTTCACTACAATGCTGGCTGACTACTGCTGGACACTTCCCAGAGAAGCTCCCGAACAGCTGTACAAGAGACAGGTGAAAAAATAAAAGAAATAGTCTATGACTTGGTTTTTTTATAGGTATTAACCGAAGGCCTATTATATTTACTATTGACATGCATTTTGTGATATAAACATTAATTCTTGTAGATTACAAAAAAACTAGAGCCAACTTTGCAATTTCACTGTCATATTCTTGTTCAACATATAAAAATTGATAAGAAATTACTATTTTTATTTCAGTAACATGACTTTTGTAAAAATTTGTTGACCAGTGATTTCCCCAACTAAGTCCCCTACACGCCCCAATGCTAGCGGAGCGGAGGTGGGGACCAGCATTAATCGTGCAGCACCGATATTGGAAGCTGCACGGTTAAAGCTCGGCAACTATAAAATAGGCGAGAAATAAACCTCGCCTATCTTATAGGCACTAAGCGCTAACTGTGCAGCATCCAATATCGATGCTGCACGGTTAGCCTTGATGACTACCGGGCAGTGCGGCCAGACCCAGATATTCACTTCCATCGCTCCGGAAATGAATATTTGGTGTTGGGGTCAGCAGGCAGGGCTAAGCATCTATGGCACTTAGCTCTGCCCAGATAAATATCGAAAATCAATTTAAAAGAGCTCTATTCAAAAATGGCTGGTACTTAGCTTTGTAGAAGAAGAGCAGGCTGTAAGAACGTTATTAGCAACAGTAGATCAATTTTACATCAGTAGGTCGTTACTACGACGTGTCACGTTTCGGGGGTACACACATCAGCCCCCTGCTTCAGGTCAGACCTCTGAGTAAAAAACGTCAGCCCTAGAAACACAGCTGAAAGAATGTTTTTTTATATAACCCGGGCTCGCCAACTAAAGTCCCAAATAGGACATGCCTATCCAATGTGATTCGTTAGAGAGAAACCAATCCTCACAGAGGGATGAAACCACCAACCAGATTTCACCTCCTGTTTTCGAACACCGCTTCAAATTGCCTACTCCTGCGGATCTAATTTACGGGATTTTTTGGTGAAGACTAGGTCTCCTCTAGATCAACCTCCTAAAAGTCATGATCAGGCTGGTCATTTTTCATGTGAAGCTTGCTCATTTTGCTCGGGCACTTTAATGGGTCCTATCTGGATGGACACTCGCACTAATAGGAGTTACTACACTCGGTGACATACCGATTGTAATACTACTTATATAGTTTACTTAATTGTTTGTCCTTGCCAGTTATCTTATATTGGTAGGACCTCACGGACTTTCAAGCAAAGACTCACTGAGCATGCCTCTTGTGTGCGCACTCATTTACTGACAGCTCCTCTTGTCAGCCACTGCTTAGAAAATTCACATGGGTTTTAAGATCTTCGGTGGCAAATTTTAGATTATGTGCCCCCTGATCCCTGTGGTGGCGATCGGATTCAACGCCTGCAGAATTTGGAGAAAAAGTGGATATTTCGACTGAATTCAGTCTCTCCGGATGGTCTTAACCAGCAGGTGGACTGGCATACCATTCATTGAGTTGTTCCTGGACTGAGACATGTTCATTGGATCGGCGATCCCTCCTGCAGATTGGTTCTTTATACTATCTATCAACCTTCCTGATCAGGAGGTGAAATCTGGTTGGTGGTTTCATCCCTCTGTGAGGATTGGTTTCTCTCTAACGAATCACATTGGACAGGCGTGTCCTATTTGGGATTTTAGTTGGCGAGCCCGGGTTATATAAAAAACCATTCTTTCAGCTGTGTTTCTAGGGCTGACATTTTTTACTCAGAGGTCTGACCTGAAGCAGGGGGCTGATGTGTGTACCCCCGAAACGTGACACGTCGTAGTAACGACCTACTGATGTAAAATTGATCTACTGTTGCTAATAACGTTCTTACAGCCTGCTCTTCTTCTACAAAGCTAAGTACCAGCCATTTTTGAATAGAGCTGTTTTAAATTGATTTTCAATTTTGATTAAAAAGGACGGGCCACGGTGGTAGCAGGAAAATTCCTGTTAACTGTGCTGGCCACCCCGACAAAAAAAAGTTACATAATCTTGGTTCTTGTGCTGGGTTTTTCAGGGATTCATTTGTTATTTAGACTCAGTTTAGAAGGTTTTTTGGTGTTTGATCAGATAAATATCGAGCCAAATGTGAATAGTCCCAAAAATAATGTAAAATCAATGGATGATATAGAATATGCTTGTATGAGTTTATGACTAATGGAATTCTTCCTGAGTAATTCACACGGACAAAACCTCCAGTTTTGTAAATTTCACTGCTGGTGTAGTGGTCATAAGACATTACTGGAGGAGTAGCTTAAGTGGTTAGAGAAACAAGTTGTTTATCCTGGGAAGCCAGGGTTTCTCCCATTGATACTCTAGAGAAGGGCTCTCAACCCAGTCCTCAGGAAACATCTAGCCAGGTTGAGAACCCATGCTCTGGAGGGAACCTGGGTGCCTATGTACTTTATAAAATAAGTACTTAGGATCTGCCCCAGTAGCACACTAATGTACACCTACTACAAAAAAAGAGGAAATGTGTTAGTGTATTCTATGCATGGAGGTTTATATTATTAAACTATGGGCATATATTGCAACTTTGTCCCTGTTTCACCTAAACCAGGGGAGCAGAACATTTTTCTGGTTGGAGGAGCCAAAAAAACCTGTCCCAAAGTTCTCTATTTGCTAATGCTGTGTTGAGCAAAATATTAGTGGGGCAATGGCTTCTGTGGCCTACCCATTCTGCTGCCTATGACCTAAATTACATCCCAGAAATGCCTTGTGTGATCTTGTCAGCGCACATACATAAATGCACATATTTGGCCATTTCCCTTGGCATACCATGGTCAGGGGCGGCTCTGAAAGCTACAGAGTTTTTATTTTTGGGAGGAGTCCTGAGGGTGGAGGAAGAATTACTCTTTAAGGACTTCTCTGAGCATAAGATATGCCATACTGTGTCAGACCAAGGATCCATCAAGCCCAGTATCCTGTTTCCAGCAGTGGCCAGTCCATGTCAGAAGTACCTGGCAGGTTCCGAAAAGGTAGACAGATTCCATGCTGCTTGTCCTAAGGGCAAGCAGTGGATTTCCCTGGTCCCCTTTAATAATGGGCAATGGACTGTTCCTCCAGAAACTTGTCCAAACATCTTTTAAATTCAGCTACACTAACAACTTTTACTACATTCTCTGGTAATGATCTATTATGCATTGAGTGAAAAAATATTTTCTCTGATAGTCTTAAATGTGCTACATTGTAACTTGTGATAAGGAAGCTTATCATAGTTCAGGAAGGAGCTATAATAGAGGTGAAGTGACTCTGAACAAGCAACCTGTCTTTGCTGGTAGAAATAATAAAACATAATGTTTCCATAAAAGACTACCAGTCCCAGAATGCACCAGGTTTCCAACAGCTACTAGAAGAGCTGAAGTGGGAAAACGTGTGTTCAATCAGGAGAACTATGAGGTAATCCCCAAGCACTCATCTCCAAGGGCAGGGCTTGATTCAGCACAGCTGCGCTGTGCTAGGGTGGAGCAGCCCTCTAAACAGGTTAAAAGTAAAGCCTATTCTACACAGCAGAATCATCTTCATGATCATCGGCAGCAGAAGCCAGAGCTCATGGACAGAGAGAGCAAGAAACACTTTGGAAGAAAGAAGAGAAAAGCATCTTGGAGGTCTAAAGGAGTCCATAGCAGTACGTGTGCTGGGAGGCATTCCAGAGGCAAGCATACTCCATTGGACTGGGGAAAGCCAGAGGAGTGGGGTTACAGAGCCAGGAATCCCCGGACGGCACCTGTGAGGGAGACGGCTGCATTTGGAAGGGGCCCTAAGACCAGTGCAAGAAGGTATGTGAAGAGAGACCCAGTGTCCAGGGATCTTGATTGGAAGGCTGGACATCAAAACTGGACTACATACTGGCCAGGATATTTGGAGAGGATCCCTAACAGCAATGGAAGCTCAGGTATGAACACTGATCTATGCCCTAGCTTTTCACTTGGAAGACAGCAGGGAGACAAGTATTGTCCTGAGAGTGCTCCATTAAGAAATTCCTCTGTGCCAATCCATGATATTGATTCTATGATAGTTGAAGAAGGAGGAGATATTGTAAATGAACAGTGTGAATACATGGATTGCTCTCTGTCTAAACGTCTGTGGTAATATACTTTTACAAAATACAACAACTATCACAAAGAAATATAAACTTGTTCTTTGATCTACTCAGAAAAGCTTTTGAGCAGGATTTGAGCCACGTTTAGAAAGTAAACCAGCCAAGAGGTTTGCAGCTGGTTAATTGTTAACAATTGAGCCTTGCCTAAATGCCTGTGAGCTCTGAAGAGACACTTCTGGGTGTGTGTGAAAATACCAGAAGTTAGCCTTGAAAAAGAACAGTTTTTCATTACTTTGTGGGTTTTGTTTGTTTTTGAAGCACTGCTAAAAAGATATTAGCAGGAGCCCACAGAAAAGACCTTTCTGTTCCCATCAAGGTCTTTATGGTTTGATTTGATTGCTTAAGAAGTTCAGTTGTTGTTGTTCCTGATTTTGTTTTTCTAAGTATAATACTGAAAGCAAGTATCCTTTTTGTGCTACCAAGCAAATCTGTGTTGGGAGAAATAACCCCATAAATAAAATATATCTTCTTTGCTTTACACTCGAGCAAGCACAACTAATTTATTTGTGAACGGCTGATTCTGGTATGAATGGACTACATTTCCCACAATCCTTTGCAAGTCATATTAATATTTGCCTTTGCCAAGACTGTGGACATTCTCACCCAGCGCCCCCGTTTACAAACTTCATTGTGTGCCCCCTAGTATTTCTACTTTTTGAAGAGGTAAACAACCAATCTATGTTTACCCATTCTATTGCATTCATTATTTTATAGACCTCAGTCATATCTCCCCTCAGCCATCTCTTTTCCATGTTGAATAGCCCTAACCTTTTAAGCCTTTCCTCATAGGGATATCCTTCCATCCCCTTTAGCATTTTTGTCGCTCGTCTCTCTCTCTTTTGCTTCAACAGGTACCTAAGCTCTACCAATTGAACAATGGTTGGGAAAAATTGTATCGCCAAAGCTGTTGCCACCATTACAGCTTTTGCCTCTGTCTAGACAGAGGTCCCAATGACAGTTGAAGGACCAGTTCCATGTGCAGGATGCCTACATGCTGAAGCTCTCAGAAAACAAGTGCAGGAGCTCAGAAAAGAGGTAGTGAGGTACAGTGAGAAGTACATTGATGAGATGCTTCTTGTAACATCCAAGCTCTCCAGCAGAGGAGAAGATGGGAGCTTATTGAATGACAAAGGTTGGATATGAGTCACAAGGGCCTACAGAATCACCAATCCAACTCCTCCAGCCCTGAACTGAAGAACCTTTATGCAGTCCTGGAAGTGGAGGAGGTGAAAGAATCTCTGGAAAGGGAAGAACCAGAGCTCGAGTACCCCAAAGTTGCAGAATCAGCGACCTCAAGGAAGCAAAGGAAAGTGGTGGTTTGTGACTCTCTTCTGAGGGGTACTGAGGCGTCCATCTGCCGACCAGACTTGATGTCCAGACAGGTATGCTGTCTGTCAGGTGCCAAAATCCGAGATGTTATGGAGGGTTTGCTGAGGCTCATCAAGCCCACTGACTATTACCCAATGTTGCTCATCCATGTTGGTACAAATGATACATATCAAAAGTGACTTCATGGCTCTGGGACAAAGGGTGAAGCATATAGGGGTGCAGGTGGTGTTCTCTTCAATCATTCCTGTTGAGGGTAAAGGCCAAGGCAGAGAAGCTCGCATCCTGGAGATAAATGTATGGCTGCATGGATAGTGTCATCAAGAGTGTTTTGGTTTCCTGGAGCATGGGATGCTGTTAAAAGGGTTGCAGGGCAGAGATGGCATCCATCTGTCCAAGAAGGGTCGACGTGTCTTCAGTAGCAGACTAGCTAACCTACTGAAGAGGGCTTTAAACTAGATTTGTTGGGGATGGGTGAAGAAAGCCCCCAGGTCAGTGAAAGCCCCCAGGCAAGTGAAATATTAAATACCTTTATGGAAATGGGTAAAAGGGGCAACATATGGAAAGCAGTGTGCATAAAGCAGTGTGCAGGAGGAGTGGCCTAGTGGTTGGGGCAAGTTACCTCAGGCTGGAAGGTCAGGGGTTGAAATCCCACTAGAGGACAGCAACCTTGAGCTGGAAGGACTGGGGTTTCTAGTCCCACAGGTGCTCCTTGGGGTCTTGGGCAAGCCACTTAACCCTCCATTGCCGATGCTACTTGTAAAATAGTTATCTCCAAAGTTATAATGCCCTGTTCAATGTAATTTCAGTTTGTTCAATGTAAACCACCTTGATATCATGAAAGGTGGTATATAAGAAATGTTAAATAAATAAAATAAATGCCCAGACCATGGAAATAAGATCCCAGATGCTGAGGCTTTAATGGGAGAGGCTGACTTGGATTTAGTGGCAGTAACAGAGACATGGTTCACAGACAACTATAACTGGGATGTAACTATACTAGGCTATACTTTATTCAGAAAGGACTGGGTAGGAAGAAGGGGAGGAGGAGTGCCACTATATGTAAAAAAGACTATTAAGGCTATGGCACTACAGGGCTTAAAGAGAGAGAGTAGGCACTATGGGTTAAACTAGAAAGAGGGAAAGAGAAATCTATTGGCATTGGCATGATATACAGACCTCCCTCACCAGGAGAGGAGGCAAACAGAGAGTTAATTGAAGATATACGCAGTATTGCCAGGAAAGAGTAAGTGCTACTGATAGGGGATTTCAATATGCCAGATGTCGATTGGCACATCCCTGCTGCAGTATCATCTAAAATAAGGAGATCCTTGATTCTCTACAGGGAGAACTATTCAGGCAACTGGTAACAGAACCCACACGTGTTGGGGCCATATAGGACTTGGTGTTTACCAATGGTGAAAGTGTTTCTGATGTTTTAGTGGGGGATCATTTCACATCCAGTGATCACCAGATAGTGTGACTCAGTATTATGACTACAGCTGTTAAAATCCATTCAAAAGCAAGGATCTTAGACTTTAGTAAAACTAACTTTGCAAAGATGGGCCAATACCTCAAGGAGTTGTTAGCAGGATGGGGACAGCTGGGTGATGTAGAAAAACAGTGGTCAAAACTGAAAGGGGGATATTTAAAGGCAATCAACCTTTTTGTTAAAATGGTAAATATAGGTAAAAGGAAAAGGAGACCGCTATGATTTGCGAAAGAAGTAGCTGGAAATGTGAAGAAAAAGCGGGAGGACTTCATAAAATACAAGAGATCCCAGAGAGAGGAAGACAGGCATTTATATTTGGAAAAACTGGCAAAGTAGTTAGAAAAACAAAGATTCAAAGAGGAGGAGATAGCTAATGCAATAAAATGGGAGAGGGGGGGGGGGGATAAGACATTTTTCAGATATGTTAGTAAGGAGAGGAAGGGCAAAAATGTTCTTGTCAGTCTCAAGGGTGAAGGGGAGGAATATGTAGAAGCTAATGAGGATAAAGGGAATTGCTTAACAAATATGTCTGGTCTGTGTTCACAGATGAAGAACCAGGAGCAGGACCTCAGAAAATGCTCGCATCCAGGAAAAGAAGCGAGGGGCATCTTGAACAATTTTCAGAAGACTGTGTTTGTGAGAAACTAGCCAAACTTAAATTAGACAAAGCAATGAGGCTGGATGGAATACACCCGAGAATACTGAGGGATCTTGGGGATGTTCTAGCTGCTCCAATGACTGACCTTTTCAATGCCTTGTTGGAGTCAGGAGTGGTGCCAGAGGACTTGAGAGAGGCACATGTGGTCCCTTTACACAAAAGCGGAAGTAAGGATATGGTTGAAAACTACAGGCCAGTTAGTTTGGTGGTGAGTAAATTATTGGAAGCGCTGCTGAAAGAGAAAATAGTGAGGTTTCTGGAGTCCAATAGATTACCGGATCCGAGACAGCATGGATTCACTAGAGGCAGGTCTTGTCAGAGAAATCTAATGGATTTCTATGACTGGGTGACCAGAGAGTTGGACCGAGGGAGAGTCCTAGATGTGGTGTATTTAGATTTTAGTAAAGCCTTTGACACCGTTCTGCACAAGCGACTTATAAACAAACTGAGCACCCTAGGGATGGACCCTAAAGTTACTGCTTGGGTTAGAAATTGGTTGGGTGGGAGGCGACAAAGAGTTCAGGTAAATGGAGTTCACTTTGAGGAGGAGGAGGTTACCAGTGGAGTGCCGCAGGGATCTGTCCTTTGTCCGATTCTTTTTAACATCTTTGTTAGTGATATTGCGGAAGGGCTGTTGGGTAAGGTTTGCCTCTTTGCGGATGATACCAAAATCTGCAATAGAGTAGACACTCAGGAAAGTGTAGATAACATGAGGAGGGATCTAGCTAAGCTTGAAGAATTGTCTAGAATTTGGCAGCTGAGATTTCATGTTAAAAAATTCAAGGTCATCCATTTGGGCTGCAGCAATCCAAGGGAGCAATATAGTATATGGGGTGAAGTACTTCTGTCCACAAAAGTAGAGTGGGACCTAGGCATGATTGTGTCTGATGATCTTAAAGTAGCTAAACAGGTAGAAAAGGCAACAGTGAAAGCTAGAAGGATGCTTGGGTGCAAAGGGCGAGGAATGGCCAGCAGAAGAAAGGAGGTGATAGTGCCTGTGTATAAGTCTTTGGTGCGACTTCATTTGGAATATTGTGTGCAATTCTGGAGACCGCACCTTCAGAAGGATATTAAAAGGTTGGAGTTGGTACAGAGGCTGAGTACTAAAATGGCTAGTGCTCTTCAATATAAAGCATATGAGGACGGACTTAAGGATCTTAATATGTATACTTTAAAGGAAAGGTGAGATAGAGGTGATATGACTGAGAGGTTTAAATACCTCCATGGCATAAATGCACAGGAGGAGAGCTTCTTTCAATTGAAGGCAAACTTTGCTACGAGGGGACATAGGATAAAGGTGAAAGGGGATAGATGCAGGAGTAATACATGGAAATATTTTTTTATGGAAAGAGTGGTGGATGCATGGAATAATCTCCCAGTGGAGGTGGTAGAGATAAGGACAGTGTCTGAATTCAGAAAGGCATGGTACAAACACAGAGGAACTCTAAAATAAAAAAAGGGGACTGTTGTAGTGGTTGATATGGAAGGACAGACTAGATAGGCCATGTGGTCTTTCTCTGTCGTCATGTTTCTATGTGACTTGCACTCAGACTCTGTGCTCTTCCTCTTTGGATGTTCCTTTGGAGATCTTCTGCTTCCCCTCTTGCTCTAGAACAACACTTCACAGTCCACTCTTTTTCTCCTTTGTGGGACACAAGCTTTGTTCCTCTCTCATAGCCTCAATAATGCATGCTGATTTGTTCTCCTATTAACATTTACATACTTACTGGAAGAGTTCTCTCTAGGCGGATAGGCAGTAAATGGATGACATGAGGGATCCTCCTACAACAGTGATTAGATTCACTCTGCCATGAACACAAAACTTGTTGTTCTACTGTCCCCTCACAGGCTTGTTAGGAAGTAAAACTCCACTCTTTCCTGGGACTACACTCCCTTCTTTTGTCTTATTTTAGGCTTGTGGTGCATTTTAGACATCTCCCCTCCTCTGGGCTTTTGGGGTGGTGTAGCACCCAAAATCTCCTCTTTTCTTTAGTATGGGCCTAAGTCAGCATCCAATCCCTTTAGAGTTCTGCCTTCTTATTGTTAACTTAGCAGAAAGAAGAATGAATGAACGATGATTACCCTCCAAAAACACCTCTTTAATCTCTTTGATTTTCCTAATTCCTTCCATACTGGGAAGCTAGCTAGAACATTCCTACTGTATTTTGTGCTTGGTGCTAGAGTAATGGGTACTCCATTGATTTCATAGGGCACTTAGTGACCTGGGTGTCAAACGTGCTTTACACACAAAAAATGCTTTAAAAATCTATCTTCTTGTGACCTTGAGCTAATCATTGTACCATCCTTCCACTGCCTCAGGTACATCTTAGATTTAGACAGGGAAATGACTTGCGTATCTGAATGAAACTGCTCAGAAAACAGAAGCAATGTACTGTAGAAACCAAAGACAACATAATAGTACCAGAACAACAAAGAAACCCGAAAAAGGGTGAAATTCAAATATTGTCTTTATCAAAAAAATGAATGAAATTCAAAACAAATCTTAAAAGAGTTTAAACAATTCAATCATGGACCAATGTCTAAGGGATCTGCTAGTGTCTTCCATATGAAATCGGAGCCGCGGCCCCATTTTATTCAATGGGGTCACGGCTCTGATATCGCACAGAAGCAGCTAGCACTGCTTAGTAAACAGACCCCTAAATGTGTGTGCGCCCACATTTGATACATTAGCAAATAATCTATTTGGTTATATATGATTTGATTTTATATAAAGATGCTTATGTGAAAATTCCAAAAGACACTTATTTTATAAAGACAACGTAAGCACCTATCTGCCATTAAAAAAAAATAAGTCATCATCAAAACAAAAAGGACTTTAATGGTTCCACACAAATCAAAATTAACAACAAAAATAGCAGAGCCAAAAAACACTCCTCCCGAGTTCCTGAGTTTGTTGTGACATTTAATGCTATTCAATGACTAATATATATATAATATATATATATATATATATATATATATATACAGGGTGGCCCAAAAAAAGTGAGAACATCTCGTAAATTAAAAGCTTAAATAGTTTAATTATTTACCTTTTTTAGCTATATAACGTCTTTATTTCAACAATTTCTGGTTGCCATCTTTTTTTTTTAAATTTGTCAATAGTTTACATCTGTCTTTTTGAATTTTTAAATAACTTATATTCTACGAGATGTTCTCACTTTTTTGGGCCACCCTGTATATAGTTGAGGTATCAAAAAGATATACTGCATGCACAACAAAAGGACTGTACCAGTGCAATCTGCATTAAATAGCCCTAAATACCTTTAATTTGTTGCATCATCATTTACCTCAAACTATTTATTTTTTAACTCCACCACTGTGTAATACCAATACGCAACTGTAAATCTAAGTCAAAAACATGCTTTCCCAGTGACCCATTCAGGTAGCTCTGGTGTAAACTGGACATCACAGATCTTCTGATTTCTTAATTATTTATTTATTTATTTATCTGTAACATTTGTATTCTGCAACATCTACCATTCTGAGCAGAACACATCAGAAACATTAAAAATAATCAGAACAAGATGTCAATGCAAAATACTAGGGAGGAGTAGCCTAGTGGTTGGGGTAAGGTACTTCAGGCCGGAAGGTCAGGGGTTCAAATCCCACTAGAGGACAACAACCTTGGGCCGGAAGGACTGGGGTTTCTAGTCCCACAGGTGCTCCTTGTGGTCTTGGGCAAGCCACTTAACCCTCCATTGCCCATGTTCCCTGTAAGTATGTGTCTCATATCCCCACATGTTAAATGTATCCTGTTAAAACCCAGGAGGATTGTGGAAAATTGCAAGAGGATCTTGATAAATTGGAAGACTGGGCATCAAAATGGCAGATGAAATTTAATGTGGAGAAGTGCAAGGTTATGCACCTAGGGAAGAACAACCCAAACTATGGTTACACGATGCAAGGTTCCACATTAGGAACCACCATCCAGGAAAAAGATTTAGGCGTCATTGTGGATACCTTGTTAAAACCCTTGGCCCAGTGTGCAGCAGCGGCCAAGAGAGCAAATAGAATACTAGGTATGATAAGGAAAGGAATGGAAAATAAAACAAAAGATATTATAATGCCTCTATATCGTTCCATGGTGAGACCGCACCTTGAATATTGTGTGCAATTCTGGTCGCCGTATCTTAAAAAGGATATAGCGATTTTAGAAAAGGTTCAGAGAAGAGCCACCAAAATGGTAAAGGGGATGGAAGGCTACTCCTATGAAGAAAGGCTAAAAAGGTTGGGGCTCTTTAACCTGGAGAAGAGACGGCTGAGGTGAGATATGATAGAAGTCTATAAATTAATGAACGGAGTGGAACGGGTAAACGTAGATCGATTGTTTACCTTATCAGAATATGGAAAGACTAGGGGACATGCAATGAAGCTACAGGGTAAACTATTTAAGACTAATAAAAGAAAATATTTTTTCACTCAACGTGTAATCAAACTCTGGAATTTGTTACCGAAGGATGTAGTAAAGGCTGTTAGTGTAGCTGGGTTTAAAAAAGGTTTGGACAAGTTCCTGGAGGAAAGGTCGATAAACCATTATTAAGAAGGGACCCAGGATATCAATGCTTGAACCAGTACAAGCATTGTGGAACCTGTGTCCCTTGGGGAAACTGCTAGGTACGTATGACCTAGATTGGCCACTGTTGGAAACAGAATGCTGGGCTTGATGGACCTTGGTCTGACCCAGTATGGCATATCTTATGTTCTTATGTTCTTATGTAACAACATATGAATAAACTATGATCTAAACACTTGAGAAATAAATGGGTCTTAACCTTCTTTCTTCTATGTCTTTTTCTCTTTTAACTCAATGGGTCCCAAAAGTCATGTGTTTGTTTTGCATTCCTCACTCTACTAGTAAGGCTACTTTTCTCCTTCTGTGAACTTATGAGGTATTTTGGCAGGACTTGCACAGACACAGTGGACTTTGAGTGCAAGGTTTAAGTGACCAGGGTCAGCCTTCTACCCCTCTGCTCCCTCGAATGCAGTAACTTATCTCTGGCTCCATCTGGACGGCATGATGGCTGAGCAGCCAAGGACTCCTCTGCTCCTCTTGGAACAGACTTCTACTCAGCCTCATGGCATAGTTTATATAATGATTGATTTTTCCCTCCCAGAGGAGCTTCCTCCCAGGATGATAACAATGGGAAAATGTACCCTCCGCACCTCTTGAAAATTACCAGAAAATGTTTAGGTCAGATTCCAGTCATTTAGTAAGACCATTGGAGATCTCTGCTGCTTAAAGGAGCAGAGTCCAAAGGGGTCCCCACCGCTTGGAAGCATGCCCTGCTTATGTCCCTTCTGAAGAATTTTTCCCTTGACCCCTCTACTCTTGCTCATTATTGCCCTGTCTCTACCCTCCCCTTTCTGTCAAAACTGCTTGAGAAACTTTTTTTTTCAATTCTCTTCCCACCTAGATACTACTCATGCTCTACACCTCCATCAGTCCAACTTTCGCACGAGTCACAGCACAGAGACTATTCTTCTTTCTTTCCTGAATGAGATTCACCAGGCACACAATCATGGTGACCTTTCCGTGGCTGTTTCCCTGGATCTCTCATTGACCTTCAGCCTTGATCACAGCACTCTTCTTGCTCGTCTGCATGATCTGGGGATCCACGTCACTGTCTACCATTGGTTTCATTCATTTCTTTGTCACCAGTCTTTCTCTGCTCGTGGTGTCTCTCTTCCACTCACCTATGGTGTCCCCCAGGGCTCGCTTTTGGCCCCCCTCTTATTTAATATTTTCTTAATCTCCCTCACTCTGCTTATTCAATGACACGGTGTTTCAGCTTACTATTATGCAGATGATATCATTCTTTTGCACCACACAGACCCTTCAGCCCTCGATGTGCTCCCCTTAAATACTTGCCTTTCAAACATTGCTGCTTGGTTCTCAGATAACTTCTTGCATCTTAATCCATCTCAAACTGCTGCCATCTGGTTTTTCTTCTCTGTTCCCCAACCTTTTCTGACTTTTGCATTCCCCTCCAGTTCCCCTCATGTGGTTGACACCCTCCGCTACTTTAGGGTAGTTCTTGACTCCTCCCTTACCCTTCAGGCACATCTCTCATCTCTTATCTGTCAGGCTTTCTATTCTCTTCATCACATTCATGCTGTTTACCCTTTTGTGTCCTCCTCTTCTCTCATTACCCTTCTTTTGACCTTGGTGATGGCAAAACTTGACTACTGCAATGTCATCTACCTTGGTCTCTCACAATACTCGATCCACTGCCTACAGCTCATCCAAAACACTACCCATATTGTCATGCATGCCACCCACTTCTACCACATCATCCCTCTCCTGATTCATCTCCACTGGCTCCCACTCAAATACCACCTCCAATATAAGCTTCTGACACTTGTTCACAAGGACCTTCATACTGGTACCCCCAATTATTTGTATGATGTCCTCCACCTTCACGCCCCCCCCCCCTCAAGTTCTTCGGTCACTACATGTTTATGTTTATGTTTATTAAAACTTTTTATACCGCCCAACACTGGTAGCACCTGAGCGGTTTACAATATAGTTAAAACAACTTAAAATGCCAACCATCTCCATCTGCCCCCTGCCTCATGTGCCCGGCTTGAATCTACATGTTCCTCAGCCTTCTACTTTCTTGGTCCCCCCTCTGGAATTCCTTACCCTCTGACCTCTGCCTGGAATCTTCCTACCCTCAGTTTAAAGCCCAGCTCAAGACACACCTGTTTTGCACCGCTTTTGATCTTCCTCAACATGACCCCTAGCCTGTGCTCCTGCCCTGTCGCCTTCTCCCTATGGTTGATATTAATGTATAACTTTCCTATTTTACAATGACATTCTATTTTGTTTTGTTTTCTCTCCATTTTTTTTTTATTCTACACCACCCTCTATCGAAGGTGCGGTATATCAAGTAAGAATAAACATAAACAAAGGAACATAAAAAGTGGGTTGCAACAGGGAAAGATTTAGGGCATGGAAAAAAATCTGGGAGTTTAGTATGGATTTTCAAGAACTGGGCCCATAAATTAGGTTTATAAATCTAGATAAATGAATGGCAGGCCTAAATTTATTTAACTTTTAAGCTGCTAAATTAAGTTGAATTTTCAACTGAAAATGTAGGGCCCTTTAAGTAAACTATGCTATCCAGGTTGAAGTGTGAATTAGCAATTGTTAAGAGCTACCACATAGGCATAATAACAGCTTCCACACGATGGAGCCACTTAGTGCATGCTAAATTGTAAACTAATTGCTCAACATGAAATGGGGTGGGGCCTGGGTGGATTATGGATGGAGTGTGGGCATGGACTGCACATTCCATTTACTGCATGGTAATTACCTAATGTTACAACACACACAACAGCTGTTGAGAGCCTATATAAACAAAAAGAAGAAAAACCGCTCTCTATTGAACACTCACAATCCGTTATACAATGATACCAATATCTAAATAATCAATACTAGGCTTAAATGACCTCAGATGGCACAACCCCACATTTAGTGAATCTCACCATAGGGTGTTGATAGATGCTCACATCACCGGTCAAGCCTCCACCTAATCCCTTACCAACATCCCACAGATCTTCAAATTCTCAAAACCCCCTATTCAACCAATGGGATAAACACATCTAAATCTAAAAAGAGATACATATACATTCACACTACATTCACAAACAACCACATCCCAAGACTGACTGTTTTTTAAAAAAGCGTCTGTGGTATAAGTACACACAAGGTACTAACAGGGCTGAGCGCAGCCAAGACAACCTGGATAAAACACCTGCAAGAATAGAAACAAAATGCTGAAAAGCACACCTAATAACGTCAGTAGAATATTCAAAAAACTTATCTGATCACTGAAGTCTTGCAGCCAACTGGGTTCTCAGCCCTTCCAAATGGACGCGTAATACAAAGGTCCACTCCAACCTCCGACGCAGGAAAATACCGCACAGCAATAAACAGCACTACCATTTATAACCAAACGACCACTGCTCTACAAAAGCTTTCGTTTCGCCGTTTACCGGCTTCATCAGGAGCTTCGTCGTGCAAAGGTAAACACTACACAATGGCTTCTCAAAATTCCCGCTAGCCTCAAGTCAGCGTGTGACGCATCAGATATCCTGAACAACCACCAATCAGGACTTACCTTAATCATGACATCATCTAAAAGCCATATATCACAAAAAATCACAAAACTATTGGAACTGCACAGTGAAATTTCTTAAACCAAACACTGAATAACAACAGCACCAAAAAAACTGCGACCTTACTAAAAACAAAACAAAAAAGTCTCAAAAAAATAAAGCCCATTCTAAGCGATCAATTAAACCGCCAGGATGTAACGTATCTAATGCAAAAATCCAACGTTGCTCCTTCTGCAAAAGCAACCTCTTACGGTCTCCCCGCCGAAATTGAAAGGCACGTGCTCTAAAACAGTACAACGAAGATCTTCAAACTGGTGACAATGATCCACACAATGTTGAACTAATGGAGTATCAATCCGTAACTTCTTTAAACTGTATTTATGCTCAGCCATCCTTGTCCTCAGGGCCCGAGTAGTTTTTCCGACATAAAGCAGCTGACATTCACACCATATGGCATACACTACAAAGTCCGTACCACATGTTGTAATAATAGTTAAATTTCTCACTTTCTGTTGATATTTCTCACAAATAGACGTGCTCAAAATAGTACAGTAAGAGCAATGTTGACATGCCAAATGGCCCAATGTAGACTTCAAAGGTTCAGTAGCACACCGTAATACAGCAGGGCATAAACGATCTCGAAAATTACGACCACGGCTGTATGCCATCCGCAGAACACATGTGGAGAGTTTAGGATGCCAATTAATGAGATGCCAATGTTTCCGGATTGTTGATGCAATCCGAGAAGATAAACTTGAATACGGCAAAACATAAGTAACAATAGAGGAAGAATCTTGAACAGGCGGCTTACTAGCAGGATGAAGCAGCCACTCTCGATGATTATGCTTAGCTCTTAAATAAGCTTGATGTAAAACCTCTGAAGGGTATCCACGTTCCAAAAATTTACACATCATCCTTTTAGCTTGATGTTGAAACTCAGCATCCGTAGAGCATATCCGTCGAAATCTCAACAATTGCGAATAAGGTAAACTACGCTTCAAGTGTGGAGGATGAAAACTGGAGAAATGTAATAAAGTATTTCTATCCGTCGGTTTAGAATAAAGTGTAGTAACAAAACAGTCACGCTGTTTGAAAACCTTCACATCCAAAAACTGAATTTCATTCACTTGAATATTAATATCAAATTTAATGGAGTGGTGACAACCATTCAAATAGGCAAAAAAATCTTCCAAAGATACTTTAGTGCCCCTCCATAAAAGAAAGATGTCATCAATATACCTATACCAGCGTATAATAAATTGATTATACTGAGATGAATATACAAAATGATCTTCATAATCACTCATGAACAAGTTGGCCAAAGAAGGTGCAAAAGTAGCACCCATCGCTGTTCCTGATATTTGTTGGAAAAAAGTCTCTTTATAAAGAAAATAATTCTCTCTTAACGCTAAATCGGCCAAGATCATCAATAAAGAAGTAGGTACTCGACATGTCTGCTCTCGAGCATTCCAAACCTGCTGTAAAATCATCAAAGCCTCATCTTGGGGAATAGAAGTGTACAAAGCTGCGACATCTAAACTCGCCATAAAGGTTACCTGTTCAATCAAACATTCTTCTTCCAAAAGTTGCAAAAAATGGGTAGTGTCTCTCACATAAGAACGAATTTTGAAAACTTCATCTTTCAAAAAAGAATCCAAAAATATTCCTACCCGTCCCAACAATGAATCATTGTTTGATAAAATAGGACGGCCAGGAGGAGATGTCATATTCTTATGTATTTTCGGCAAAATGTAAAAAACTGGTATCTTAGGATATTGCAAAGTCAAAAATAATTTCTCTTTGTTTGTCAAATATCCCTCTTCATAAGCTGCAGTAGTGATGGCCATAATACGTGCTTGTAAAACCTTAGTAGGGTCAGTCTTCAAGATTTTATAATGACTAACATTATTTAATTGTCGCCAAACCTCATTTTCATAATCAATAGTATTCAAAATCACCAACGCTCCTCCCTTATCTGCACGTTTAATCACAATATGAGACATATTCGTCAATTCCTGTAATGCTACGTAGTCTGCAGAAGATACATTTTTCGGCTGGTTATGATATTTTATTTCCATCGATGCCAGATCATCCAATATTAAATGTCGAAAAGAAAAAAGAAGCGGATCTAAAGGGCCAGGGGGAACCCAAGAAGACTTCAAATGAACAGCAGAAGGATCCGGTACTGAAGGGGAGTCCGCAAAAAATATTTTCAGCTGTAAAGAACGTATAATACGTTCTACCGCCACTCTATTTGAAAAACTATCATAACTAGGGCCATACACAAACGATAAGCCCTTTGCCAGAACCGACATCTAAGCTGTAGTTAAAGTAATAGCAGACAGATTCACCACTGTTGCTAATCCTGAGGAGTCATTCCGTCTTTCTTGCGTCGGGAACGCGTCGTAAGCCCGGGAAAATTTTGTTGCTTATCATGTTGAGTTTTTGAAGAATCCCTCACTGATCCATCTGGATCTCGAAATTTCACACGAATTACCTAATGTTGTCAATGTTGCCATTAGCGTTGGTGCAGTTTGCACCACCTCTATGAGAGGTGTTAAGTGCTCCTGCGTTAATTGTGAACAACCTTAACATGTGGTAAAGGGGACATGTTGGGCACCTCCCTGGCATTTTCCACAGGGCTTTTGCACTTACCACATGCTAGTTTTTGCTCCTAACACTTGGTAAATGAAAACAATTATTGCACTTTAGTAAAATGCAGGGCTGGCCCTAGGTATGAGCAGGGATGATCCCCACACATGGCCCTGTGCTGCACCAACTGCACTGAAAAAACTCCCATCCAGATTCCAGACACTGGTACTGCTACATGATCAATTCATCAGCAGCAGTGCTATGGCAGCCCAGGCCCCTTCAACCCCTTGGGGGACTTGGAACATACATTTTGGGAGAGGGTCCCCCCTCATCCATCCCCCCACCCACCTTCATTCAAGCACCGCTCTTATCCATCGCTGCTGCCTCTCTCCAAGACATGCAGTGGTGACAATACATAAATAATGCACTGCGCTGATTCATCGGAGGGGGGTGGAATTGGAAGCATGAGCGGCACCAGAAAAGAAGGTAATTCTGGCGCTGTGGTGCCTTTTTTATGTATTGTCGCTGCTGCATGTGCTAGAGAGGGGCAGCATTTGGATGAAGGCAGGTGGGGAGGGGGCAGATGAGGGGGGACCCCTGCAGGAAAGGTTTTCTCTGAGCTCCATAAGGGGTTGAAGTAGCCTGGGCTGCCACAACACTGTTGCTGCTGAATTGAGTTGGTGTTCCCCAGGGTTCTGTCCTGGGACCACTCCTCTTCTCTCTCTCTATACCCAATCTCTTGGTGCTCTTATCTCTTCCCATGGCTTTCATTACCATCTCTATGCTGATGACTCTCAAATCTACCTCTCTTCACCTGATATCTCTCCATATCACACATGTAGCAGTAGCGATGTCTGGAAGAGGACAGCAATAGGTAGGGTGGCAGGAGCAGGGCCACTGTTACCCATGGGCAATGGGGTAGATGGGCTCCCATTGTGCAGGGGCCTGAGGCATCTGTCCCTTTTGCCCATAGGTAAACACAGCCCTGGTGGCAGCAGTAAGTTCAGTACAGCACGGAGTCTCCAGAGCAGCAGTTAACGGCTGGGTAGAAGGAAGCTGTGGCAATGGAGTGAGAGGGCAGCACTCTTCTGCTTAGCAGCCAGGCCAGCACCCTCAGGAGAGGAGGAAGAGGAGGAGGAGCTGGAGGCCAAGGTGGAGAAGTCGAGCGTTCCAGGTGGAAGGAGCCCATGCTGCAACCTTGAGTGTCAGCTGAGCCCCAGCAGGATATTCACCTGGCCACAGACAAATGCAAATGCTGCTGGCCTGAAGACTCGCAGTAGGGACTGTCTAAGATGGTGGAAGGAAGAGCTATATGGAAGTGGGAGTTGGGTTAGAGGTGATGCAACACATAAGACCATATGGCAGGGAAAGAGAAAACAGTAAAGCTACCGGATAGCAGGGATAGAGGAAACTGAGAAGGAGAGGAGATATTGGATACAGGGGAGGTCATAGGGATAGGAAGAGAGAGGGAGGGGATGCTTGACATAGGGGAAGGGGTAATAGGGAGATAGGGAGTTATAGGCAAATGGACATGAGAGAGAATTTGGGAGATAGAGAAGAGAATGATGTTGGATACGGGGGAGGTGGGGATAAGGAGATGCAGAGGAGATGCTTGACATGTGGTGGGGTCATAGGGAGTTGGAGGGGAAATGCTGGACACAGGGGAGGGGGCAAAGAGCTACAGAGGGGAAAAACTGGATTTAAGAAGAAATAAGTAAGATGGAGAACAGATGCTAGACATGAGAGGAAATAGGAAGAAGGACAGGAATGCTGGACACAGAGAGACAGAACAGAGATTTTGGATATGATGGGGGATATAGTGTAAAAGAGAGGTGGAAATGCTGGATGGGGAGAGAGAGAGTGAGGGGCAGATAAGAGATGGGGTGATCTGGACAGTGGGGAAAGAGGAAGGGGGAGATGCTGGACACAATAGGGAAAAGAGAGAGAATTACTGATGGAATAAGAGGCTGAGGAAAGAGAGAGAAATTGGAAATGGGAGGTTTGTGGTTAAGGATGGAAAGTAGTAGACTGAGGACAAGATGATAAGAAGAAGGAGAGAAATTTGAGTCTGTAGAGAGATTAAAAAAATAAATGGAAGAAAGCTATGAAGTAAAAAATCAATGTAAGAGATGGATGTACAGGAGAGAGGTAGCAGATGGACATGAGAACCTAAAAAGAGAAGAGAAGATGCGGAAAAGCAGAAACCAGAGACTGGAACCAATGCAATTAGAAAACTAAAATAACCAGATGACTAAGGTAGAAAAAAGTATTTTATTTTCAGTTTAATGATTGGAATGTATTTTTTTTTTTGGGGGGGGGGGAGGAATATTCAAAGGCATTTGCTTGGTCTGCAGACCTGCAAACCGTAAATGCCACTAAATGGGATATTCAGCAGGTGCTGCTGCTACATGCCCTGATACTAAGCGGTTAGCATTGGGACGTGTTGTTGCGGCACTCAAAGATATCCAGCAGCAGTAACCGTGTTCCAGGGTGGAGTGCAGGCAGCACCACCCATTGCTATCCAGGCAGCGGAGCGGCTGCCCGGTTAGTGGCGAACAGGTAAAGTAAGGCACAGCAAATGCTGGGCTAGCTTTACCTGTGGAAGCTAACTGGGCAGTGGCTCAATATTGCCGCTGCCTAGTTTGCTTCCAAGTTCTGCAGTGACCCAGCTATTCCAATGCCGGTGGCTAGATATGACCCGGCATTGAAAATCTGGGCTTAGAATTCAGTGGTAAAGGCTATGCGCTTCACAAGCACTAGCTGTCACCATTGAATATCTCCCCCTTTGGTTTTTGGAATTTACATGCGCCTTCCTTATATACGTCTTTGTATTTCTTTGGTGTTGCGATACACGAAGAGTGTGGCTTCTTGGGATTTCAGTTTACTTTTTGTCAACATATTTCAATTTTTAGTTTGTGGTCCCTTATTTTGTACTTGATGAGGGTCTATCTACCTTCTAAGTGTGTGGCTGAAGCCAGGTATTCTGTTAGTATGGGGTTTCTATGTAGGAATCTGGCTTGTTCGGTTTTCCCAGTAGGTGTGTGGATATTCTTGGTTACACTACAATATTTATGGTGCATCCTTTTCTGGGCACACTCCTTGTTGTGTGAGTTTTGGAAGTTAGTGCTGTTACGGAATGTGAATTTGCTCTATGGGTCCTGTTCTCGGTGTGTAGTCAACTGTAGGGTGTTGGTGGTCAGTACTGCAATCTGAAATTTAAAATATTTTGTTAGTTCAGATTTAAGGAAAACTCAGATTTTAAGGGAACATGTCAGTTTAATTTTGTTGAGTAGCCTGATAGCTTCACTGCTACTGATTTCTGGGCTTTTCCATTAATACGGTATAATCTAGCCCGAGCACTATGATCTTGAATTCCTGGTTACCATGGTTAATTTTTCTTATTTTATATCTTCCTTCCTCACCAATAAGCTGGTCATAGCACTGACCGAATAAATATGGTGTGCAGATATTTATAATGGTTTGCTTTTTTATGGGTCTATGAAAGTTGTTTTAAGCTAATTTTGATTCATAATTATTATGATGTTTATTGTAATGTATGTTTTAAGATATTGTGTGTGTATGTTTGGAAGCCATCTAGGATTTTAGATAGGTGGCATATAAATTTTAAAATAAATTATATTTATGCAAATGAGGTCCAATGGATATGAACAAATGATGCTCCGCAATGAGTCTATGCACAAGGCCCCGTATCACCTTTGGCCATCCCTGGTAAAAGGGACCCTAACTTTGACTGAAAATGGGGCTCAAATTTATGAGTCTAACTTAGGAACCTAAATTTTGAAGCTTGGTTGTTTTGGAATATCGATCCCTATATTTTTATATTGTCAAATCCATGTGCATCATTTTTCGTAGATACTTCACCTGCAGAAAAACAGGTTGCAAAAATCCATGTACCTTCCCTTTCAAAAAAGAAAGGCAGAAAGTCTACGGTACAAAAATAATTATAGACTTCCCCACTTGTATGGACAGTTTTCCCCCTATTATTTCATCTTCCATATTTCTATGCAATGAAATCTATTATGTATCACTTATGTAAATGAAGTTTAATAGCATATTATACTGTCTATAAACGAACAAGAAGAGAAACTGAAGCCCCTAGCTTTCATGTATACCAGTAGGCTGTGTATGCTTTGAATATCAAGCCTATCCTTACTTTGGGAATGTGAATGTTTTTATTGCCGTTAAAAGCATATAAAGCTCATTTACTTGCACTATGACCTTTCTTTACTTTATATAGTTTCAACATTTGTGACAAATGTGGACTTTAAAGGAAGATGTTAAATATTAAGAGTGTAGATTTCCCTCTAATGATAAGCAGCTTTTGCTCTGCCCTTTGTACATTCTTTTAGGTCTTCCAAAGAGAAAATGACATGGAAATGGTGGTCTGCCTAATTGCATTTGTTGTGGAAGGAAGCATGCTTTAACAGAACAGTAACGGGACACCAGTATAGTTAGGGTCATCCCAGTAATTCCAAACAGGTTCACAGCACTTTGAACACCAAGCTCTTGATCTGGGGTTTGAGGCCAGATTTTCACAGACAAGAAACACAATCTGACACATGGCTCCTTCCAAAATTAAATCTCATCATAAAATCATCTTTGTGGGTTACCAAACTAATAGACCCTGATTTACTCAGCTTTAGTAAATCAGGTCCTTAACAGTCCTTCATATCATAGCAATCAGGGGCCAGTAGGTTAGGAAGAGAATGCTATTTGGTAGCCTAAGCATCCTTGTTGATTACACAACTTTCAATGACTGTAGAAGCCAAAGGACTGTATGGTTTGCCACAAGAAACAGAACTATTTAAAGTTTGACAGTTATTGAGAAGCCTAAAATTTCTGGTTTCACTTGCTTGCTCCCTCAAATTAATTTTCATTTTTCTATACTGGCATGACTTCTGTAGCTATCTCACAGAAATATTCTGGTAGGGTGAATATACTTTTATAATAACACTTACTTGAGAAGAAACTGAATAGGAGTTTGACACTTGTTTTCATATGTGGAATGTTATTGCAAATAGGATTCATTATACTGCCTAAGTTTTACAAACCAGTAACACCAACAAAGTGCAAAAATATGATTTGAGTTTATCTAAAATTCTTTGAAAAGCAAAAATGGCAGTAAGCTTGCTTTTCTGCTTCCTTTACTTCTAGCCATATTTCCTTTCATGAATCCTTTATAAAGATTTTGGATTTAGGTGCCTCAGAATTTAAAGATACATAATATGCTAATGGTTTCTAAGGGGCATGTTTACTGAAGTGCACTACCTGGTGGAAAGGGGGGGGGGTTAGCGAGTGGTTTGAGTACCACGCTAAAAAGTAGCATTGGCCCCTGCTCTAAAAATCCAATGCTAACATGTGATGGTGTGGGTCAGGGGCAGAATGGAAGCCTCGACGCAAGTTGTGGCTAGTGTGGGTGATAATAGCTCACGTTAACCGTGCTTAATGCCACCTCAGTGGGTGGCGCTAAGTGCACCTGCATGCCAGCTTGCATGATGCTGCATCTTTGCACTGTGCTAACTACAGGGGAATGGATGTACATAACCCCTGACGTTGGCGTGGGTCCCCCATGCTAGGCTCACGTCACGTTACTGGTGTGGTCTTTATTAAACATGCCCCTAAATGCAGTAAAAAGAATTTTGTAAATTATGGATATAAATCATATTGCTTACAATTGACTTTATTAGTTTCTCTCTTTTTTCCCTGTATTGTAGCAACAAAATCAAGCAAAACAAGAACGGTGTTTACCTTTAAATTGCATTCAAACCAGATTCACAAAGGGTGACAGTTTCTAGAGAGGCAGTGATTTACAACTGGTATTCAGTAGGTTTTAATTAGGAATTTACATAATAATTTGTGGCTACATGACTCAGTAAAGATTATCTTATAAAAGATCTAGGACAGTTGTTTGCAAAACCCTTGGGGCAAATACCAACCTCCTTAGCTAGCTATCGGACTGCTTTGCTCCAGTGGGCTTTTAGAAGTGGTTTGATCTTCTTTTGAAGGGTGAAGGTTCAAATGACTCATGAACTAAGAAAAAGTGGCTTAATCCCATGAACCTGAGCTGTTACGTTAAAGCAATATTAACTGGTGATAATACAGTTTTGTATAAATGCTAAACCATGCAGTAATGGAGGTTACTATTACATCACTGAAAACTTCATCTGTGCTACATTTATGACTCCATAAACACGGGGTGTGTTTAACAGCTGTGTGAACACTTACGGTCACGTTGTGCTAAAGGTCAATAGTGCACATTTTTTGCCTGTACATTTGCTTTCAAGACTTTCACATGTGGTAAAGTAAAATGACTTGCATGAGACAAGCAGATCAGAAGAAAAAGCCTAGTGTCGTGTGTTCAAGGAATTAGAAAGTACTATCTGAATGTGTGCTGCCTTTTACAGCATGGGCAAGACTAAGGTATCACAGTTCATTTGTATGCATCTTTTTAAAGTAAATCTAATGTTGCTGAAAAGTAGCAGATGGAGATTATCAGCAAGTTAAGTTTTCTAGTCCTTTGAAGAACAAACAGCAGAGGGGTAAATTTCTCTACACCTCCCTCACAAAGAGCCTCTATCCATTAATCACTTATTTGTGGTTGAGGTTGCCAATTAGAGTGCCAATTAGTGTCTAACTGTAAGAGTAGTTTTAGTTATGTGGACTCATGCTTACTGACCATCACACTAGAACTGCAGGATCATTTCTCAGATACCACCGGCGGAGAGTCATGTGGTCACTGTTGACCTGAGTTGGACCTCAAACATCAACCTAAAGTCAAAAGACTCCAAGACATTTTGCCAGGTTATAGAGTGATCCCTTAAACTGCACTATTTCCAATTCAATTCAATGTAATTTTTATTGCACTGGAAGACTATTTGGAAAGCACCATTAAACACTGCATGATTCTTTTTTTGTCTTTTGGCACTTAATCAGTCTTGCTTTAACCCACATTTACACTTTAAAGTAACACTTGCTTAAGCACAAAGGCGAGATACCAATTGACTGTGTGCATACATTCAGTGTTGAATGACAGTGGTGTTCACTATGTACATTTTGCTTCGGTTATTGTAATGTCTAACATATTACACTGAAATCTTGATGTTCTTTTAAACCAGTAATTACCCTATACGTTCCCACCCATGTTGTTGCTTCAGGTGTTCATCTGTTGCTCAATAAATGTTAGCATATTTTTAACAAATTTGCAACAACGGGCTGAGCTTCTGAAAGATTATGACTAAACCAATACTATTATTGCTTGTGTTAGTTACAAGACAAAGAGCAACAGGCAAATCCAGTTCCTACAAAGCACAGTTCAGCCTTAAAACAACTAAAGGGATTTAGTTGCACTTCACCAACACAAATATACGTTTCGGTTTGTTCGGTAACATTCATAATCAAATGTCATTCACAGATCTGGGCAATAAGAGGACATTCTTTTGCAATACTTGCCTATGGACGAGCAGGAAAATATATAAAAAAGATGGAAACTGACCATGAAATTGTCCTTGCTTGATCTCATATTGAGCAATAGCATCCAGCACACATTCTTTATCTGCTTAGCAACACTTTCAATCTCCATTATCAGCTCTTACCAATGTAGACACAATTATGCATAGAATGAAGGATCTTTTGAAAGTGGCAGATAAACATAGCTGAAATTTTTCAGCTGTGCTGAAGGTCTGTGCCATGGATATGTAAAATGTGTCTGGTTATTGCTAGTACCGTGTATATCAAGAGAAATCTGAAGCTACCTTAGTTGATCTGAGCTCCAGCCAAAAATGTGGGCCAATCATCAGGATTTGGGGGAGCCAGGGATATGAGATGGACAGAAATGAGTGTCATGTTATCAGCTGCTAGCTATGATTTTCCCCACGCTAACTGAACCCATTACTTTGGGATAGTTAACGTAAAGGAAACGATGTAGCTAATGCTATACAAAGCATTGTCACACTTCCAATAAAATGAGAAAACTTGGAATGAGAGTAAATTCTTTGGTAGCCACTTGGGTATTTTCACCTAAAGATTTGCAATATCACTTAGCAGCAGCATTTAGCCTAACCTGCTCTGTAGGCAGAGCAGAGATGGATCAGCGAATTATTTGGATGTTTGTGATATTCACCACCGCTATCTGGATAACTATCTGCATACCTTAGGTCATCAAAACAGACTGTCCTAGTCAAGCCCGATAGTTATTTGGATCGCAGGACTGAATAGCATCAGCATGGACCACCCTGTCTGGGTATTCAGCCCCAGCCACTAGCTGGATACTGGTGATGAATTTCTGGATCTTTATAACCATCATGGATAGTTTAAAAAACATTATTGGCAGCAGCTCAGTACTGACCTGTATATTTTCCAATGTACGTGTATTATTTTCAATAGAAATTTTACCCACCAGACAACCTTGTCCAAGAGACTACAGATAGCATATGTGCGCTGTCTCTGTGAAAATTAAGTACAAGGTACGGGATACAAAGCATCGATGGACTTTGCATCTGGTTGAACAGTTTGGAACTTGCTCCCATCATCTCTATGGAGCATAATGCATGTAGATAGGAAAATATTTATCTGGTGCATATTATTTTCTGATTCTTCCTATACATGCACTTAGGAACACCTCCCTTCAGTCTAGCTAACAGCATGGATACCATGGCCCTGTGAGCACCGTTGCTGAAATGACTGAGCTTAATTTTCAGTTAGTCAAATTACTCAAGTAAGTGGCTCTGAAAATTGCCATGTTATTTATTTATTTATTTATTTGCATTCTCTTATATACCGTGCTATTCTGCATCAGTGCGGTTTACATTGAACAAACTGAAATTACATTGAACAGGGCATTATAACTTGGAGATAACTATTTTACAGGGAACATGGGCTATGGAGGGTTAAGTGGCTTGCCCAAGACCACAAGGAGCACCTGTGGGACTAGAAACCCCAGTCCTTCCGGCCCAAGGTTGCTGTCCTCTAGTGGGATTTGAACCCCCGACCTTCCGGCCTGAAGTACCTTGCCCCAACCACTAGGCTTGCTCATCTGCTTTGGTATGGAAATAAAGGTCAATAAACGTTCAAGCGAACTAAAATGCCAACCACATTACCTCGCCTGGTTTTCAAACAGAGCATGGACATCTTATTCGTCCACACTTGTCAATCTGGTGACACCTGCTATCGTTGAAATGCATAGCACAAGTTGAACTCGGGTTATAATTTTGCAGCAATATTTTCTCAATATAAGTTATATAAAAATTGATTGATTAGAAATATACAGCATGGATGGGAGGGGGAAACTTAACTGAAACCCTTGAGGTTTAGCTATATTACAAATATGCTCTCCAGGCTTTTGGAGGTTGCTGAGAATGAGATAGAGCTTTTTCTGAAAGAGGAAATCTGGAGGATCAGGAGAATGAAAGGTAAGGGAATTAGAGACTGCTAGTTGGTATCTAAAAGTTCCACCTTGTAATAATAGGACACAGCGACTGCAGATCTGAACAGTATCTTAGCTGCAAGACTGATGCCATTCCAAGCTGTGATTTTGCAGGCCTCCCAGCAGGGGGTGAAGTAGGAGCAAGATGAATCATACATTTTCTCAGAAAGCCAATGTCACCTCTGTAACATAATCAATATCTGCTCATATAATGCAAGAATCTGCATTTTCTACATGGTAACGAGAAGTACCGTCATTGTGTCATCACTGGAATTTTGGACAGTTCTTATAAACAGCAGCTAAAGTACAAGATATTTAGCAGCCAAAGAATGAGTGTGAAGGTAATTTGTCAAAAGGCCAACAAATTCAGATATGACTATGAGTGACAGTAATACTGCCAAGAATTTAAAGCATCAGTACTAGCAAAAAAATGTTTTAGATAATTCAATTGTCAGCAGGGCTGGATTAAGGCATAGGAAAACAGGGCCAGTGTTTCCAGTAGGTGAACTAGGCAGTCATCTAGAACACCATGATTTGGGAATGGCAAAATAGCAGGCAGTTCAGGCCAGCACTGAATCCCTCCCCTCCCAGTGTTGGAATGAGCAGGCAAGTCAGCAGCTGAACGAGGACACACAGGGCCTCAGCACATATTTATTGTCCTGTTCATTGTAAGCACTGATCAATCTTTGTGACGTGTAGTTTTATGTTCATTGTAAACCGCACTGATGTCAAATAGCGCGGTATAAAAGAAACTGTAAATAAATAAATAAATAAATATTCCTTCTACTTACAATATCCAGTTCAGAATTCAATGTATGATTGTAACTCATTATTGTTAATTGTAAACTGCTTTGGCTTGGAGAAAAGCGGTATAGAAAAATAGTCAAATAAATAAATAAATAAGCACTGAATACCTTCCGCATCCCTGCCCATTCCAATGCACATTTCCTGTTACAGAAGAGGTGGGGATGTGGCAGTCTTCAGCACACACACATGGGCTTGGGCTCCATGCTTCTTAGGTTAGCTGCCAACTTGCTCACTCATTCCCACAGTACTGACACAGCAGCACGGGTCAGTGGAAGGAGAAAGAGGAGAAGGTAGGACCACCAGCTGGGGGAAACACAGGATGCTGGACTACCAGGGAGAGGAAAGAAAAGAGGGGATTGCTGGTCCATGGAGGGGGAGACAGGAAGATGCTGGACTATGTGAGGAAGAGAGGGTACAGTGAGATGTTGGAGTGGGGGGGGGGGGGGTGGGGTGCACATGATTAATTATTCACTAGGGCATCTGATATTCCTGCACTGGCCTGTAGGCAAGCTAGGCTTGTACTTAGTGTCCAAATGTTTAGGGAGAGCCCTGTCAGATGTGCTCAGGACTCAGGATTATCAGTCTACAGATTTTTGCATTCGCGTCTGAAAGCAGAAGGATGGCTAAAGTATTTGAATATTTTCAGAGTTTAAAACTTATATTTGCAACTTTCCTTTCCTCCCCCTTGCCTGAGCGAGTCATGAGCCTGCCCTGCCTAGCAACAAAAAAAATGGTAAGCAATTTTCCCACTCATCTGCATTCCTGCCAGTGAAGGGAGGTGCAAAGCGATCACAAAAGCAGGACCTCCCTATGCCATGCAATCCCAAGTGTGATCGCTTTTGCGATTGCTTTGCACCCCCCCTCTCCACTGGTAGGAATGCCGGCGGAGGACTCAGCACAGCTTAATGGGAACATTGATGGTAAGATTGCTCTAATCATAAGGAGGAAGTGGGCAACCCAGAGGATAATCCTGAACTCTGCAAGAGAGAGAAATGGGGACTGAGCTCTGCATAGAGCACTGGGCTGACTTTGGAGAGAGCCAGTGGAATCAGTGAGCACCTTTTGGACAGGGCTGGCGCTACCATTAGGTGCTCTAGATGGCTGCTTAGAGCGCAAGCCTTCCAGGGATGCCGATTGTCACCGCTGCCACCCCCTCTCTGGGGCCTATAACTGTGGCAATGGCTCAGAAAACATGGGGTGGTGCTTACTTAAACTCACTGTGCTGCCCTGCTATGCAATATGTCTCTTTCACTCCCCTCTGGTGCAGACTTCAAAACTGGAAGTTGCATCAGAGAGGGGGGCAGGGGTCAGAGGAAACATAATACAGAGCAGAAACCACAGGGCAGCACTGGCGAGTTAAGGTAAGTACCACCCTGTGTTTCCTAAGCCAATGCTGCTCTTGCAGGCCTCAGAGAGGGTGGCAGTAGTGACAATGAGGGTGGTAGGATGGAGGCGCCCACCTAGGGTGCCTTCAATTTTTGCACCAGACCTGCTTTTGGGAAGGGAATGGGAAAAGGAGCGAGGGGAATGCAGGAAGGCTGCTGCAAGCTGAGTGAAAAAACTGGCAGTAAATGCTTTACATGCTGATGGCCGGAGCTGGATGGTGAGAGGTGAGTGCAGTGACAAGCAGCAGAAGAGTGTGAGTCCGAAGAGTGACAGAGCACCTGCATTTGCATGTGAAAAACAAGGGTATGCATGAGTGTCTGCTGGTGTGTCCAAAGAGCGACAGAGCACCTGCATGTGCATGTGAAAAACAAGGGTATGCATGAATGTCTGCTGGTGTATCCAAAGAGCGACAGAGCACCTGCATTTGCATGTGAAAAACAAGGGTATGCATGAATGTCTGCTGGTGTGTCCAAAGAGCGACAGAGCACCTGCATTTGCATGTGAAAAACAAGGGTATGCATGAATGTCTGCTGGTGTGTCCAAAGTGCGACAGAGCACCTGCATGTGCATGTGAAAAACAAGGGTATGCATGCGTGTCTGCTGGTGTGTCCAAAGAGCGACAGAGCACCTGCATGTGCATGTGAAAAACAAGGGTATGCATGGGTGTCTGCTGGTGTGTCCAAAGAGCGACAGAGCACCTGCATGTGCATGTGAAAAACAAGGGTATGCATGAATGTCTGCTGGTGTGTCCAAAGAGTGACAGAGCACCTGCATTTGCATGTGAAAAACAAGGGTATGCATGAATGTCTGCTGGTGTGTCCAAAGTGCGACAGAGCACCTGCATGTGCATGTGAAAAACAAGGGTATGCATGCGTGTCTGCTGGTGTGTCCAAAGAGCGACAGAGCACCTGCATGTGCATGTGAAAAACAAGGGTATGCATGAGTGTCTGCTGGTGTGTCCAAAGAGCGACAGAGCACCTGCATGTGCATGTGAAAAACAAGCGTATGCATGAGTGTCTGCTGGTGTGTCCAAAGAGCAACAGAGCACCTGCATTTGCATGTGAAAAACAAGCGTATGCATGAGTGTCTGCTGGTGTGTCCAAAGAGCAACAGAGCGCCTGCATTTGCATGTGAAAAGCAAGCGTATGCATGAGTGTCTGCTGGTGTGTCCAAAGAGCGACAGAGCGCCTGCATGTGCCTGTGAAAAGCAAGCGTATGCATGAGTGTCTGCTGGTGTGTCTGAAGAGTACATGTATGTGTGTCTCAGCCAGTAAGTGTTTCTGTATGTTTCTCTGGTAGGGACTGTGCCATAAAGAGTTTCCCTTTGCAAGTCTGGGCTGAAATGGAGAAGTCCACTGATACAAATGCACCTATGAACATACTAAGTGGAGACAAAGTTCAGCCTGTGGAATGTACTCAGCTAATTTAGTTGCCTGCGCAAGTTCCTTGAAAACTGTCCTAATACTCTCTCCATTCTGTATACCTCCTTTGAAAGGCACCAAAAACAGCTAAACATTTTCTTTTGCTGATTTCATTTACAAAGTTCTTAAAATTTCTAAATTTATACCTCAGACACTGCACATAAGTCCCACTTTAGAATAGTCTACCCTTTGCCATATCTGGTTTATACCAGAGGCAGCAGGGAAAGTGTGTGTGTGGGGGGGGGAGGGAAATGAGTTGCTAGCTTCCCTTGTCCTCATCTCACTGCTCTAATCTCTCAGCCTCTCCTCTGGAAGTCTCCATGTTCACTCACAACCTGCTGCTGCTGTCACATCCACAACGAGTTTCTGCAGTTTTCCCCATGCAGAAGTGAAGTTTTGAAGTCTGGGGGAAAAAGCCATGAACATGATAGGGCCCCACAAATATGTTTTCCCAAGGCCCAATATACTGTTAATTTGGTCCTGATGTTCAGGGAACCAGAACTGTGTGTCTGTACCAGTATCCTGCAGAGGGAAGAGGATGAGGCGGGGCTGGTGCTGCCCATTAAGTGAACTAGGTGGTCACCTAGAGTGGCAATGTTTCCAGGACGGCCCACTACCACTCATGCTGCCCCTCTCTGGGATCTATAGTTATGGCAATGCCATTATAACTGCAAAGAAGCGCTTACTCAAGCCTTCAACACTATGTTCTGTCGGTGCTCACTTTGACCAGCCACTTCTTCTCCCTCTGACGCAGATTCCTGTTTGCATGAAAGCACTCACTGGGCACAAAATGGCCCTTCTGCACCTGGGTTCTCTGTAGTAGGTAGGGGCTCTATAAGGATTTGTATTCAAATATTCAGCTATGGTCAGAAATAGCCTTATTGGAAAAAGTGACTCTAACCATTAATATACTCCTGCACTCTAAGCTATTAGAAGAGAGGAGAACTGGAGAGGTAGGGTGAGGGGCCAAGAGTCTGAGAGGAAAGGCCATGAATGGAGGTACTGGAGGAGTGGTGGTGGTCATGGACAGGGCAGGCCCAACCACTAGGCAAACCTGGATGGTGGCCTAGGGCGACAGACCCTGGTGGGCAGCATCACTATCCCAACCCCACAGAATCGGCAACTGAACTGCTACTTCAGCATGGTGGCAGGCTTTAAAACACCCACGCACATGTGCACAGTTCCAGCCCTCCAAGAAAGTTGCATCGGAAGGGGGGGGGGCAGGAGCGGCAGGCCATGAGCACACATGTGTGTGGGCACTTAAAGGCCCGATGAGGCACTGAAGCAGCAGTTCAGCCACTATTGCTTCAGCGCTGGCGTGGACCATGGCGTACAAGACAGAGGTACAGTGGCATGGCCGATCTGCATAGGGCAGCAGAAACCCTTGTGTCGCCACTGGTCATGGAAAGAGTGAACATGGCTCTGAAGGGGGAGAAAAGAGGTTAATAGGTTCATTGATGGGTTGCAACTGGCTCCATAAGTAAAAAAATAATTTAAAATAACTGTAATTAAATAAATATGGTAAAATTCCAAAATTATTTTAGGCTGTATTAATATATGCAGATATTTGCCTTCATATAACATTCAGAACATATGTATGTAAGTAATTATGAGTTTGTATAATCTCCTGTGATAATAACAAGAAGAATATTTCTGAAATTCCTTTTTATAAAGTTACTGCTATTTGACCTTTAACAGGCATCTCAATCGTCTGTCTTTGTCGTGCATTTCCAGTGGTAACAAAGACCAATCTAGCCAATTGAACTATTTCAGTAAAACTGGTATCTGTATATCGTCTTAGTGTTGGAAGCAATTAATCTTTGACAATACGGGTCTCTTTGTGATGAATAGCAAGTGTTGACACTTTTGAGTAAACATGAAGATTAGCATATTTACAAACGGCTAGATGTTACTTTGATCAGCTGATGCTCACACGGAAAAGGCATGCAGGCATGTGGGTTTGCTCTTCATGGGACAAAGAAGCCTAATCCTTTTACACTAGCCTCAGATCCATATTTAGAACTCTGTGTCTTATTTGCTGTGTCCACTTGAGTTCTGTTTTCAGTTTTGTTTGGTAACACGCAGGCCCCCTTTGCGCTCTTACCAGTGGTTCTCAGAGAGGTAGCTGCTTTCTGTGCAAGGCATTTTAAAGAGACAAATAACCCACGTGATACAGTTAAACTTATTTAATCACTAGGTCAACTGCAAACACTTGCCTACATAGTCAAGGTTTCAGAGATTACACAAAGTTGCATTTTAAAGGAAGATTGGCGTTTCAGAATTGCAGTCAGGAGAGGATAGGAATGTCAAGTAAGTTGCTTAGATATGGTTAGGAAAATATTAGATGGTAATATTAACATGTTCTCTTCAGTTGCCTTAGGAGATCTATTTTCCTTTTGAAGGTTTAGAAGTCATTAAATGGATTGCATGCTTGCGGAGAAGACTAAGCAGCCATTTTACTAATGCCCATTAGGGTGTAGCACCTAATGCATGTTTAGCATGAAAACTAGCATGCGCTATGTGCAAAGCCACACAGTAACTGTTCGAGGCATCACCAGCATGCATCAGCAGTTACCACATGGATGTGTACCCTAACACGTGGCACAATTAACATGGGTGCACCACCCATAGAGGGAAGACTGTGCATACCCACACTAATTGCCACATTGGCAGCATAGGACAGGTACTGCTGCACTAACTGCAATGTGCTCTCCACACTCGCATTCTGCCCATACCCTACCCATTCGCTGTCCCTGCATGTCATGAGCCATTAATGCATGTTTTAGCAGCCAGTAGCTCTCATGCCTCTGTGAACTGCAGCCATAGGCCATTACTGCCTATGAAAATGCATGTTAAGCACTTAGCAGGCCTTAGTGCAGAAATGAATAATGTACAATATTTGCCCCTTAGCACCCATTACGTTGTTTTACTGTAATGCATGGTACTTTAAGGCAATGATAGCATGCAGCCGGATGCTACCAGGAAACATTTTAAAGGGAGCTGGTAGTTTTCAAAATCTGGGCAGACCCCCCTTCCCACAGTCAAGACACCCTCACTACCCCCAGACCCTGATCAACACTTCCATCCCTTTCGGTCCCCCAGCTTATCCTCTCCCCACCTCTGATCCCCCCAAAAGAAGTAAGGAGATCCTGGATTCTCTACAGAGAGAACTGTTCAGGCAACTGGTAACAAAACCCACACGTGAAGGGACCATACTGGACTTGGTGTTTACCAATGGGGAAAGTGTTTCTGATATTACAGTGGGAGATCATCTCGAATCCAGTGATCATCAGATGGTGTGGTTCAGTATTAGGATAAGGACTGATAAAATTCATTCAAAAGCAAAGATCTTAGACTTTAGGAAAACTAACTTTGTCAAGATGGGCCAATACCTCAAGGAGTCATTAGCAGGATGGGAACAGCTGGGGGATGTTGAAAAACAGTTGGCAAAACTGAAAGGGGATATTTTAAGGACAACCAATTGTTAGAATGGTAAACAGAGGTAAAAGGAAAAGGAGGTCACTATGGTTTTGCAAAAGAAGTAGCTGAAAAGGTGAAGAAAAAGAGGGAGGCCTTCATGAAATACAAGAGATCCCAGAGAGGAAGACAGGCATCTATATTTGGACAAATTTAGAGAAACTAGCAAAGTAGTCAGGAAAACAAAGATACAAAAAGAAGAAGAAATAGCCAATGCAATAAAATGGAGGAATAAGATCTTTTTCAGATATGTCAGTGAGAGGAGGAAGGGTAAAAGTGGTATTGTCAGATTCAAGGGTGAAGGGGAGGAATATGTAGAAGCTGATGAGGATAAAGCGGAATTGCTTAACAAATATTTCTGTTCTGTGTCCACAGATGAAGGGCCAGGAGCAGGACCTCAGAAAACACTGACAAATAGGAACAGAAGTGTGGTGCATCTTGAATGATTTTCAGAGGACTATGTTTGTAAGGATCTAGCTAATCTAAAATAAAGTGATGGGACCAGATGGGATACATCCAAGAATACTGAAGGAACTGGAGGACGGTCTAGCAGCTCCATTAACTGACTTTTCAATGCCTCTTTGGAGTCAGGAGTTGTGCCAGAGGATTGGAGAAAAGCACATCTGGTCCCTTTTCACAAAAGCAGAAGTAAGAATGTGGTTGAAAACTACAGGCCGGTTAGTTTAACCTCTGTGGTGAGTAAACTATTCAAAACGCTGCTGAAAGAAAAAATAGTGAGGTTTCTGGAGTCCAACAGATTACCGGATCTGAAGCAGAATGGATTCACCAGAGGCAGGTCTTGTCAGACAAATCTGATTGATTTCTTTGACTAGGTGACTAGGAAGTTGGACTGAGGGAGAGCCCTAGATGTGGTGTACTTAGATTTCAGTAAAGCCTTTGACACTGTTCCACACAGGTGACTTATAAACAAACTGAGCACCCTAGGGATGGATCCTAAAGTTACTGATTGGGTTAGAAATTGGTTGAGTGCGAGGTGACAAAGGATACAGGTAAATGGAGCTCATTCTGAGGAGAAGGAGATTACCAATGGTGTGCCACAGGGATCTGACCTTGGTATGATTCTTTTTACCATCTTTGTTAGTGATATTGCGGAAGGGCTATCAGGTAAGGTTTGCCACTTTGCAGATGATACCAAAATCTGCAATAGAGTATATTCCCAGGAAGGAGTAGATAACATGAGGAGTGATCTAGCTAAGATTGAAGAATGGCTGAGAATTTGGCAGCTGATGTTTAATACTAAAAAAATGCAAGGTTATGCATTTGGGCTTCAAAAATCCAATGGAGTAGTACAGTATAGGGGGTGAAGTACTTCTGTCCACAAAAGAAGAGCAGGACCTCGGTGTGATTGTGTCTGATGATCTTAAAATAGCTAAACAGGTAGAAAAGGTGACGGCGAAAGCTAGAAGGGAGAGGAATGGCCAGCAGAACAAAGGAGGTGATAGTGCCTCTGTATAAGTCTTTGGTGCGACTTCATTTAGAGTATCGTGTGCAATTCTGGAGACTACACCTTCAAAATAATATAAACAGGTTGGAGTTGGTGCAGAGGGTGGCTACTAAAATGGTTACTGGTGTTCATTATAAATCATATGCAGACAGACTTAAGGATTTTAATATGCATATTTTGACTGTGGAAATTATTGCACAATCACTCTGATCCCACATGCCAGCAAGATTCTATTGAAGATTATTTAACAGAGACTACAACCATACCTGGAACAAGAACTACCTGAAGTGCAAGCAGGGTTCAGAAAAGGGCGAGGAACGAGAGAAATCATCACAGATGTGAGATGGGTCCTTGAAAAGACTAAAGAATACCAAAAGGATATCTATTTGTGCTTTATTGACTACAGCAAGGCTTTTGACTGTGTAAACCATGAGAAACTCTGGGCCACATTAAGAAGCATGGGTATACCAGAACACCTGATTGTTCTCTTGCACAATCTGTACATTGATCAAGAAGCAACAGTTCGAATGGAACAAGGAGAAACAGAATGGTTTAAAATAAGCAAAGGTGTACGACAAGGCTGCATACTTTCCCCCTACCTGTTTAATTTATATGTAGGACAAACTATCAGAGAAGCAGGATTGTATGAAGACAACAGAGGTGTGAAGACTGATGGAAGACTCATCAACAACCTTCGCTATGCTGATGATACCACTTTACTGGCTGAAAGTGAAGACGATCTGAAACATTTGCTTCTCACAATCAAGGAACATAGTTTCAAAATGGGCTTGCACTTTAATGTAAAAAAGACAAAAATCATGACAACTGGCAAAATCAATAAGGTCATCATTGAAGGAGAAGAAATTGAAATTATGGACATCTTTAACCTACTTGGATCAACTATCAATAAAGAAGCAACAAGCAGTCAAGAAATCAGACGACGCATTGCTCTTGACAGAATGGCTATGAAAGACCTAGACAAGATTCTCAAGAGCAGAGATGTCTCTCTCCATGCAAAGATCTGACTCGTTCAAGCCATGGTATTTTCAATAACATCATATGTATGCGAAAGTTGGACTGTGAAAAAGATAGACAGGAAGAAAATTGATGCTTTTGAATTATGGTGCTGGCAGCAAATACTGCGTATACTATGGACTGTCCGAAGAACAAACCAGTCAGTACTAGAGGAGATTAAACCTAAGTTTTCTTTAGAAGCTCAGATGAAAAGACTTTGACTTTCATACTTAGGACACATCATGCGAAAGAGAGATCATTAGAGAAAGACATCATGCTTGGCAAGATAGAAGGTCAACGCAAAAGAGAAAGGCCAGCAATGAGATGGATCAATACAATAACAGGAGCTACGGATGCCACTCTGTGAACAATGAGCTGCCTGACTGAAGACCGAACACAATTTAGGAGAACTATCCAGAGGGTCGCCATGAGACAACACCGACTCAATGGCACTTAACAACAACAACAGAGGAAAGGTGGGATAGAGGAGATATGATAGACATTTAAATATCTCTGTGGCATAAATGCACAAGAAAAGAGCCTCTTTCGATAGAAAGCAAGTTATGCTACGATTGGACATAGGATAGAATCAGGAGTAATATGCGGAAATATTTCTTTACAGAAAGAATGGTAGATGCATGGAATAGTCTCCTAGTGGAGGTGGTAGAAATGAGGACAGTATCTGCATTCAAAAAAGTATGGGACAAACATAGACAATCTCTACAGGAAAATAGGTGACTATTGTAGTAGTTGATATGGAAGGCAGACTAGATAGAAACATGATGGCAGAAAAAGACCACATGGCCTATGTTTCTGAAAGAAGACTCCCCACCCCCCAGAGTCCTTTCTATATGCCTACCTCAAGAAATCCCTAGTAATCTAGGGTAATGGGGCAGGAGCAATCCATATATAGTTTAACCCGGTTCTCCAAGTTGGTACTCCTGTTCGATGTAAACCAAACAGCTTGTTGTTATGGTCTTTATGTTATAATGTAAACCGCGCTGATGCCGAATAGTGCGGTATATAAGAACTTGTAATAAATAAAATAAATAAATAAATAGTCATTCCTACCCTTTCTGGCACTGGGTTCAAATGCCACTAACTGGTCCCTAGTGGTAATCTCACAATACTACTGCTAGGTTCAATCTATCATATAATGGCATTTTACATTCTTCCCTTCGTGTCCATTGGTTCTGTTAAAATGACCTCCTCCCTCACGGAGTCAGAAGGTTTTCCAAACTCCATTGTTTATTAGTATTAAAAGTAGTAGAGGTGGTAGTATTTATCTCACACCTTTCCAGGAGAAGATCAAGGCAAGTTACATACTCTACCTGAATGTATTTCCCTTTATGATATTTAGGAGTCTGCAAATATTTTTCCTCATTAGAGCTCCACAGTATTTTCCGATTTTGTAATCATCACTGGTCAGGTCTTCTATTTCTCTGGAGCATAACTCTGGCAATTGGTCTGCTCTGAAGAAATTACATTTTGTGAAATTTTTGTAACTTAAAGTGCTGTGGATGTCTTTGCAAGCATCCTCTTTCAATTTTATGGCTAAAAATGACTGCCACATCACAGAATGTTGCTAGCATCAAGGAAAACAACATAATTCTCACAACAGTAAGAGCAGTAGCATTCACCATAAAGTACTACCATGGCAGTGGGAAAACTCTGCATCAATATTCATTGAAATAGTGAAGCATATCACGTTAAGGTAGAATTAAAAACTCTGTCATTTTAGCTGTGCTATTGTCACAACTCTTTCATATGGCTTTGAACTGTGATCCCCAAAAGCACCTCTTCTGGGTTTTGAGGGAAGCTTTGGGGTTACAATCCAAAAACACAATGTATGGACTCATCTATCATTTCAATATATATCAGCATTGAGAAGTCACCTTGCAGTAACAGAGATAAGAATAAATATTGCCACTGTTATATAAGGACCATGCTAACAAAATAAAATGGGTCTTTTCCTAGAGGCATGTTTACTAGAGCATGTTAGCTGTTAACACGGCGAGAATGCGGGAAGGTGCGCCAAATGCAGCTAGCGCAGGGAATTTTTGGCACTATCTGCTTACCAGGGTTAGCAGCACATGTGAGTGGGGTGTGGGCGGAGAGTGGGCATGTCTGCAACATGTGGTTACTGTGAGCATCGGCAGGCTGCAGTCACCATATGTTTCGCAGACATCGCAGGAGCAACTATGGCCACCTCAATGGCGTTAGCTCCACCCACTGTGCTGCCGTACCATAATCTCTGCATTTCTGCAGTATTATCTGCTGGGGGAATATTATGCATGCTTCCAACAGATAATGTGCAGCTTTTCCAGCTAACGTGGTGCTATTTGCGTAATGTGCCACGTTAGCTGGAAAAGACTAACGCGATTTAGTAAACATGCCTCTAAAGATTTTAATGTGCATTAATCCACATTAAGTGCCCACAACCCTTTTATTTCTATGGGTGCAGGGGATTTGTAGTAACATAAAAATGGATTCATTCTCAAAACTTTAGCTTGAAAAGGTTGCTGTCCATCTGACAAGCATATACACTTCACCCTACTTAAAATTAAGTTACTAATGCCTTCTGCATCCTGTAGCCTTTGTGCTTGTTAAAAGCTCTTTAAATAATAAATACTAAGTTAAGATTTATATGAAGCTGTAAAAGTCATAAACCTCTTTAAAGTGTTGTGTAACTTTACCTGATTGATAGCAACCAACTTGTCAGGGCTGTCTGCTATTCATTACGTTTAATGACAAGTCCTTTAATTTTGTTGTTCCTAAAAACATAAAACCTCCAGTGCTAAAGTTTCGTTTTATGAACTTTCAGGTTTTATTTTTTTAAAAAGGGGCAAATATCTAACATATTCAGCTTTTTGCCCTATGGCACAATAAGCAAGACAGATTTGGGATATTTACAAAGTCTGCAATTTAAAAATAATTTTAAGCATTGTGCATATGAACGGCTATATTTGTCAGCTATCATATCTCTTAAACTTTATATTTAAAGAAATTAAATAAAAGCACACATGCAGCTCACTTCATGAATCACAAAGCCAAATATAGCAATTGGCTGGTTATCAATTTCAGACACTTAAGATAATGTTAGTCATACATTCCTAACTATGAAATCACAAGTGAACCATTTTGTACATATAAAGGCACTTGAGGGGAAAAAAAAGATGTCTGTACTTTGTTTTAATCTTTACAACATAGATGGATATTACTGACCAATGATAACATGAATGCCTTTGATACTAAATGAGTCATATAAGAATCAAGCCAGTAAGGGCTGCTAGCAGTATGTAAGCAGCTTTTAGTGAACATGCTAAATTGCCTCTTAATCATTATTAACTTAGCATGGCTGAAAACCCATGTTAAGTCAGGCATGTACTCTCAGGCTAAAAATTAGTGAACACCTACATGCAAAATAGCAAATAATGAGATAATGAACTCCTTGGCACTTATCAAGCTAGTCACTTATCTCTGCTAAATTTCCCAAGCCTGTTAGGCCCCAGAAAATTAAGCACCAGCCCACATGCAAACATTGTCCTCCGTACTCATACTCACTGGCTACTATAATACAGTAGCTCTTTTGGGACTCCAAACACAACCTTCTAGGAAGATCATGGTTCTTGCCAGGTAAGGATAGGGCTCCCTCGTTAATGGTTACTTGTACTTTGCGCATGTTAGCACAAGGGCTTTAAAATATAAAGGTCTCGATATTGAGCGCTGACGGCTAGTGCCATTACAGCAGCTAGCCGCCGGCGCTGACATTAAATGTGGATATTCAATACTTGGTTGATATCTGGCCCTGGCACTGAATATCTGGGGTCGCCACAGAGCAGAGGCAGAGCCGATTGCAAACCAGTCAGCGGCGATATCGAGCCACTGTCCAGTTAGGGATACATGGTGAAAGTTAGGTCAGGGTTTCCTGCACCTGTTTTTTTATGACATATCCCAAACCGGGCAATGGCTCAATATCGCCACTGACTGGTTTGCAATCGGCTCTGCCCCGGAACGCCCCCAACACCCCCCCCCCCCACCGAAGCTATGTTAGTGCCACTGAATATCCCATCTAGGGGCATTTACATGGTTTACATGTTTGTAATCCGTGTAAATAGCTTGGAATATCGAGCCCAAAGTAGACACACAGTAAAAGGCCTCAGCTTCAAAGAGGGTAATTTTATAATGGGGCAATTACGTTAATAGGGTAGGAAGAAGCTTATTTTTACCCTGTTTTAAAAAGACACATCAGTACCTATATGTCATTATAAAATACTACTCAAATATTGATCATCCAATTCAAACTGGGAAACTCCTTGATAAATCAATACATAATAAATGTACACCACAATTTCCCTATATTATTAAAAAATTGTTAAAAAATGCATTCCTTCTATATCTTAATTCTGATAAGAAAAAATGTTGATGTAAGAGGAGAGACTGACCATCTACCTTTGACCTGTAGATGATGCCTCTCTCCTCTTATATAAAGATTTTTTTCTTATTGGAAATAAGACATTGAAGGAACATATTTTTTAAATGTTTTTTGGATAATATAAGGAACTCGTGGTGTACATTTATATGTTGATTATCAAATGCTAGCATAAGTCCTGCAGAAATTGTACCTTGATTGAAAGTGTGGACATTATGGGGCATGTTTACTAAACTCCGAAATTGTGCGGGGCCCCGTTAGTGTGCCTGTGCCATATAAGGAGTGGGCGGTTCAGGCAGAAAAAAGAAAAAAAAACGGGAGAAAGCGACCGTACTTGTGCGCGTCGCGCAACTCTGCGGGGTCCGTATTAGCGCGTGGGAAGGCTAAGTGTCGCGCTGCTGGGCACACAAACGAACAGAGCCATAGTACAACAGTGAAGACACTGAGCAATGGTACAGGGGCCACGGGTTCAAACCCCCACTGGGTGCAAAGAACAAGGCTGGCTCAGGCAGTACCTATTATGGGGAGGATTGTTTTAGGAGGGAGCCTAATTTTGTGTGGCAGAAGGCGGCGCGCCGATGTGCAAGCACAGGAACAGAGCCACAGCACAATGGTGAAGACACTGACCAATAGTGCAGAGAGCAGGGGTTCAATCCCCCACAGTGCTCGGGCTCACTGAGGCAGTATTTTAGGGGGCATGGAATGAATGGTCAGCATAAGGCGATGGGCATAAGGTGGCGTGCTAATGTTTTAGGAGGCACTGTAATAGTGGCCGGCAGAAGTGGCGCGCTGATGGGCACGCACAGGAACAGAGCCACAACACAATGGTTACGACACTGACCAATGGTGCAGGGGCCAGGGGTTCAATCCCCCAAGGTGCCCAATGAAGAAGGCTCACAGAGGCATTATGTATTATGGGGATGAGTGCTGTAGGGGGCAGGTTAGTTTTTATCTCAGTTAACACTACTAGCAAACGCACTCACAAAGCGTGTTAACATAAGGCGGCCCATAAGGCACATGTTAACGTTCACTGTCCGCCAAGGCACCCTAGAATGTCCCCTATAGGGCCCCATATATGTTGCGGTACAGGGTAATGTATAGTGCACCTTATATGGACGACAACCATAAGGTGCCCTATAGGGCGCCCTATAAAGCACCCTCAGAGGCACCTTATGGGTACAGTACGTTGAGGGTGTTTTTGCTGGCAACAACATATGTACATGACAGTTAGAAAAAACATTGGACAACCCTCTAAAAGAACCCCACTGTGGGTTTGAACCCATGACCTCTGGCTTCACAGGCAGTGACGTAACCATTGGGCTACAGCTGTATAGCTGCCAGCAAGCCCCTGGCTGGCTGCAGAGAGCCGTCACGTCACCACACAGACAGTCTTCTGTGGGAACCAGGATAGGGTTAGGCCACCCGTACCCATGATGCACTGCACATGCAAATCAGCTGTCCACAGATGAACACAAGATGGGGAATGCACCCCAACAGCTCCCCGACCTGGTAGGGGGAAGTGTCCGTGTGCACCCACACAGCACCTCGGCCTGGTAGGGGGTACTGACCGGGTGTTTTACTGGCACAGAGTAGCTACACACCGTCACATTGTGCGGGTACTGTGCTCACCCTGAGGGTGCGATGAGGCGCCCAGGACCAGGTCCACAACACCTGCCATGGCTGTAAGAGGCCATGCCGGAGCTCCAAAGCAGTAGTAATCTGAGAGATAGGTAGGTCCTGCAGAAACACCCTGGATTACTCTGTCTGTGTCAGTCAGTGGAACCCCTTATAGACCCCTAGGTGGGCCATGTACCACCATTCCCCCCTTGGCTGCAGGTGAAAAACAGGGTCCCCCTATCAACAGATCCACATTCTACTACCCTACAATGGTGGCATTAGAGTGGACCATCAACCCCTGTCCTGCTGGGGAACAGACACCCTACAGGGCATCCAAAGCAGCCCTATACACATCCATAACACAATATCAGACAGACATTAGGCCAGGATATGCTAAGCTGCACCCCACCACCATCTGATATTCTCCTGCAACAGGCCTTCAGCCGCTGCACCCTGCAAGGTACTCCATCAAGACACATACCAGCTGAGAACAGTCTGCTAGTTAGTCCTGGTGGAAATGCAGAACTGGGATGGCAGCACATACAAGCAGATAAGTCAGTGACTGGGCCCCACAAGAAAACTCATACATATCACATGAGAGAAATGCTATATAGCACTATGGGGGTGCCTAGCCATGCTGGCGTCACTGCACAGTCAGGGTGGAGTGTACCCCCAGCAGCACATACAGAGGTCACCCTGTCTGTGTAGGTGGTGTCCGGCCACTACAATGTCTCTGCCAGTGCCCTATGCCCTGTGCAGATGCATCCTGGCCAGCACACCCTGTCTGAGCTATACCCATGGTACCTTGCTGCTCATTATGCACATTGTCAGGCCAATACTGGCAACAGTGCTGGCAGTGTGGGCTGTGGAAGGTATTTGCAGCCAACACACACTGTATAGACAGACACACACTCCCACACATATGCCAGCATTGTGCCACTATAGAAGGGTTTATCAGCCTTGCCCACCACACCAGTCCTGGGCACGGTACTGGCATGGATATGCTACGCAGTACTGTTGGTGGTCACTCCCCAGGGTGGTAAACACTGTCAGAGACCAGACCTGAAGCACGCACCGCAGACATCAGACAGATTTTTATGTTGGAGATCAGAGAGCCAAATGTGCTTTAAGTAGGACAGTCTACCTGCCAGTACACATAGCAAATGTTTGAGAGCTGTCCACCGCATACCCAGGTGTAGGGTGGCATTGCTAAGGTATGCAGGTGCTAGTATTGGGAGATGCACGCAGGGCCCAATGTCCTGCCTCTCCAGGAGGCATTGGCCAATGGGGCCTGTGGGTGTGGGTATGTTCACCTCTGTTGGATGTTGCTTTACGGCAGAGTTTCCCAACTCCAGTCCTGGTGTGCCTACCACTGTTCGGGTTTCCCTGCTGTCCCTCATGGGTATGCATGAGCTACATCTACATGCCATAGGGGTGGTGCATAGATATGCAGCACAGGCATTTGTATTAGCGGCAGCAAGGAGCCTGAATGGTGTGTGGTCCTCCAGGACTGCATTTGGGAGACTCTGCTCTAAGTAATGCCCCTGTTCATGGTGTCTGTGATCGGTGTGCGAAAAGATAGGCATAATACCGATGCGTATGTCCCCAGCAATCCTGGCTTGTCCGTACTATCACGGTTTAGTTGTGTTAAAAATATGTGGACAGGATTGGCAGTAGTCCCAGCTGGGCTTTGAACCTTTGACCTTCTGTTATTGCACACACTGTCTGGGTGCACTGCACCACTGTCTTGCCACAGATTGACTGGATTCCCTGGGAAGTCCATGACTTTACATCCGACAGGGCCTGTCTGTTGCAGTGGACAGTGCCAGCCTGCACATGGATAGGCCACTGTCTTCGGTGGCTAGCAGCCTCTGCCCCCCACCACCTGTCCCCTTACGCCAACATGCTGGCATGTCCTTATCTTGGTAAAAGCATATGGCCTCAGGGCCGGCCCGTCCATTGAGCAAGAATATTCTTTGCACAGGGCCCCGCGTTTCAGGGGGCCCCACGCAAAGAACATTCTGCTTTTTTTTTTAAAATTATATTAAAAAAAAAAAAAAAGCTGGCTCTGGCTGCTGCCGCGGCCTCCGCGGCAAAATGGAGTGTCCCGCGGGGCCCCCTCTCCTCGCTGAGCCTCTCTGCAAGGGCTTTCTGATTCGTGAAGGGAGTGTCTCCCTCGCGTCTCTGTTAAGCCCGCAGGGGCTAATGGGAAATTTCCCATCTGCCCCTTTAGACGCGAAGGGCTGATGGGAAATTTCCCATTAGCCCCTGCGGGCTTAACAGAGACGCGAGGGAGACACTCTCCCTTCGTGAATCTGAAAGCCCTTGCAGAGAGGCTCAGCGGGGAGAGGGGGCCCCGTGGGACACTCCGTTCTGCCGCTGCTGCGGCTGCAGCCGCAGCGGCAGCAGCCAGAGCCAGGTTTTTTTTTAAATTTTAAATTTGCCATAAGCCGATGGGGGGGGGGGCTGTTAAGACTGGTGCTGGGCTGGGCTGGGCTGGGCTGAGCTGGGCTGGTGGGGGTGTGTTAAGACAGGGGCGGGGCTGGGCTGGGCTGGGGGGGTGGGTGGGGTGTTAAGACTGGTGCTGGGCTTGGCTGGGCTGGGGGGGTGTTAAGACTGGGGCTGGGCTGGGCTGGGCTGGGGGGGTTAAGACTGGGGCTGGGCTGGGGGGGGGGTGTTAAGACTGGTGCTGGGTGGGCTGGGCTGGGCTGGGGGGGGTGTTAAGACTGGTGCTGGGCTGGGCTGGGCTGGGCTGGGGGGGGTGTTAAGACTGGTGCTGGGGTGGGCTGGGGTGGGGGTGTGTTTCGACTGGGAATGGGCTGGGCTGGGCTGGGCTGGGCTGGGGGGGGTGTTAAGACTGGGGCTGGGCTGGGCTGGGTTGGGGGGGTGTTAAGACTGGGGCTGGGCTGGGCTGGGCTGGGGGGGTGTTAAGACGTGCTGGGCTGGGCTGGGCTGGGGGGTGGTTTTAAGACTGGTGCTGGGCTGGGCTGGGCTGGGCTGGGCTGGGGGGGGTGTTAAGACTGGTGCTGGGGTGGGCTTGGCTGGGTGGGGGGGGTGTTAAGACTGGTGATGGGCTGGGCTGGGCTGGGCTGGAGGGGTGTTAAGACTGGTAATGGGCTGGGCTGGGCTGGGGGGGTGTTAAGACTGGTGCTGGGCTGGGCTGGGCTGGGCTGGGGGGGTGTTAAGACTGGTAATGGGCTGCGCTGGGGTGGGCTGGGGGGGGTGTTAAGACTGGTGCGGGGCTGGGCTGGAGGGGTGTTAAGACTGGTGCTGGGCTGGGCTGGGGGGTGTTAAGACTTGTAATGGGCTGGGCTGGGCTGGGCTGGGTGGTTGGGGGGGTGTTAAGACTGGTAATGGGCTGGGGGGGGTTAAGACTGGTAATGGGCTGCGGGCGGGGGGGGGGGGTTAAGACTGGTAATGGGCTGCAGGGAGGGGGTTAAGACTGGGGCTGGGCTGGGCTAGGCTGGGGGGGTGTTAAGACTGGTGCTGGGCTGGGGTGGGGGGGTGTTAAGACTGGTCCTGGGCTGGGCTGGGCTGGGGGGGGGGGTGTTAAGACTGGTGCTGGGCTGGGCTGAGCTGGGCTGGGGGGTGTTAAAACTGGTAATGGGCTGGGCTGGGCTGGGGGGGTGTTAAGACTGGTGCTGGGCTGGGCTGGGCTGGGTTGGGGGGTGTTAAGACTGGTAATGGGCTGGGCTGGGTTGGGGGGGTGATATGACTGGTAATGGGCTGGGCTGGGCTGGGCTGGGCTGGGGGGGTGTTAACAATGGTAATGGGCTGGGCTGGGCTGGGCTGGGGGGGTGTTACGACTGGTGCTGGGCTGGGCTGGGCTGGGCTGGGGGTGTGTTAAGACTGGGGCTGGGCTGGGTTGGGGGGGTGTTAAGACTGGTAATGGGCTGGGCTGGGCTGGGCTGGGGGGTGTTAAGACTGGTAATGGGCTGCGGGCGGGGGGGGTTAAGACTGGTAATGGGCTGCGGGCTGGGGGGGGTTAAGACTGGTAATGGGCTGCAGGGGGGTTAAGACTGGTAATGGGCTGTGGGCGGAGTGGGCAGTCAGGAAATGGGGTGATGGGGGGTTAAGACTGGTAATGGGCTGGGGGGGGTTAAGACTGGTAATGGGCTGTGGGGGAGCTAGGACAGATAATGGGCTGGGGGGGGCTAGGACTGGTAATGGGCTGTGAGCTGTTGGGGGGGGGTTAGGACTGGTATTGGGCTGTAGGCTGATGGGGGCTGTCTGGAAATGGGGTGATGGGGGGGTTAGGACTGGTAATGGGCTATGGGGGGATTAGGACTGATAATGGGCTATGGGGGGGCTAGGACAGGACATGGGCTGATGGGGAGGGGTTAGGACTTGAGGTGGGCTGATGTGATTAGGACTGGTAATGGGCTGTGGGCTGATGGGGGGGGGTTAGGACTGGCAGTGGGCTATGGGGGGCTGACTGGAAATGGGCTGATGGGGTTAAGACTGGAAGTGTGCTGATGGGGGGTTAGGACTGGTAATGGGTTATAGGGGGGCTTAAACTGAAAATGGGGTGATGGGGGGTTAGGACTGGAAGTGGGTTGATGGGGGGCTAGGACTGGTACTGGAAATGGGCTGTTGGGGGGCTTGAATTGAAATGGACTCATGGAGGGGCTAGAACTGGAAGTAGGCTCATGGGGGGGCTTGGACTGGAATTGGGCTGAGTGGAGGGGAGCTAGGATTTGACATGGGCTGATGGTGGGGCTAGGAAATGACTAGAAATGGGCTGATGGGGGGCTAGGATTGGAAATGAGCTGATGAAGGGACTCAGACTGAAAATGGATGGGGGAGCTAGGACCGGAAATGGGTTGATGGGGGGTAGGACTGGAAATGGGCTGATGCAGGGACTAGAAGGGAATGGATGCTGGGTGAGACTGGAACTAGAAGGGAGCTGATGTTTGGGGAGGATTAGAATGGGATGGGGCTGGGAGAGTAAAATGGAGAGGGGAAAAATATTTTGTGTGGGAGGGATGAAAAATCTACAATTGGCCGGTTTTTGGGAGAGTAAGTGGGGATTGAGGATGGAGGGGTAAAATTTGTGTGGATGAAATAGGAATGAGGAAATAGCAAAAGGAGAAAGATTAGTATGTTAAAGCAGATGTAGAGAGAGAGAATGGAAAAAAAAAACTAGAAGAGAGAAGAAAGAACAAATGGACAGCAGACGATGGAGAGTTAGCAGAAAACATGAAGAAACCAGAAGAAAGTGGCTGGAGCAATTGCAACTGAAAAAAAATGCACAAAAGGTAGAAAGATATCTATTTTGAATTTATTAACTGGAATATGAAAGCTCTGGGAAATGTGCATCATTAACGTCTGCGCTTTGTTTGGTACAAGAGGAAATTAATTTATAGTTTTATTTCTACAGTGGTGTTGTACATTCCAAGTTTGGCTTTTGGGGTTCCCAGTTTAATTATTGCCTTCCTGTTTCTAAATTGTGATTCCTTGTTTGATGATGGTCTATGTTCTGCATGTGTAACTGAGCTGAGGTATTCTGTTTATGTAATTCCTATTTGACATTGCCACTTGTTCTCTTTCCTCAGTATTCTCTGAAATGTATTGGTTTAATATTTGCAGTGTTGCCTTTTAATAGGTAGGGTATGGTGCTTTGTGAGTCCTGGTAATGCTGTCAGGATATGGCGGGTTTGCTATGGGTTCTAAATGGGCAGCGTTTGTAGTAGTTCCTAATGTGCCTGGCGGTTGGCACTGGATTATAGTAATGTAGAAATCTTTTAGTCTTTCTTTATCCATACCCTCATTAAGAGACATGTTTACTAAAAGTTAGTGTATGGTAACATTATGCAAATATTTATGCAAATAAGGCCACTTATGCAAATGAGGCCCTGCACCGAGTCTCCACACATGGCTCCGCACCCCCCTTGGGCCGCCCCTGTATGGCATGATTGAGTTGTGGCACTCCCGGACTGCATTTGGGGGACTTGGCTGTAGGTAATGCCCATTGTCATGGTGTGTGAGCGGTGTAGGGTAAAATATGGGTGTTTGCACCATGCTTCTGTACTCTGCAATAAAGGGGTGTCTTTACTATCTCTGTTTGGTGGTGGGTAAAATGTGGGGACTGGGCTGGTAGGTGCCACAGCTAGGGTTTGAACCTGTGCCTCTCTGGTCCTATGGGTACTGGCTGTGTCTGCTGCACCACACTGTGGCCACAGAGACAGTGCAGTCCCTGGAGATAGGAAACCTGACCAAAAGAGTAGGGAGCCCTGCTCTGCACATTTTTACTGTGGGCTCATTCACCGTGTCTGGCGACAAAAGTGCAAATAAATCCTGCAACTGAACGCGAAAAACGGGGGTAAAAATATAACCAAGCTGGCCAACAGTGATATTAATGGGCACACATAAAAAACACACCCAGGAAAGCTCCACACAAAGGAAATGATTTTTGGAAGGGTCTCCGCTCCGTAGACCCTTCCAAAATTCATTTCTTTTTTTGTAGCTTTCCTGGGTGTGTTTTTTAGTTTTGCCCATTGCTAGCACTATTGCCCAGCTGGATTATAATTTTTAAACATTTTTGTTGTGGTCATTTTGGGTTTTATATGCACTTTTGTTCTGTGCACATGTATCACACTGCTCACATTTTGTAGGTTTCCCCGGTTTTGCTGTACATTGCTGACGGAAATGGTTTCTCTTCCCTTTAAATGTCCTCTACCGAGAGTGTTTCACTCGCGCTATTTTTAACTTGTAAATTCGGCCCCGATACTGTGCGGGGAGCCTCTCCCCTCCCCTTCCCCACCCATTAACCCCGTCTCTCCGCCCCTCGGGTCCCTTCCTCCGCCCTCCGTTAGCCTTTCCACGCCTCTATCGGACATTTGCGGGTCCGTACTTGTGCGGGGCCCGTTAGTGTGTCGCACACATGCGCGGGGGTTCATCGCACGTGTGTGGGGCGCTTAAGAGCACTTAAGTGCTGCTTTTAGTGCGTTATTGTGCGGCGCGCAATTGTGCGGTTTTTAGTAAACATGCCCCTATGTCTGGCTCAAGAGCAGGCGTAAATCATGATTCCACCCACTCTCTACTCAAACCCCTCCCCTCATTATGCCTTTTTTACACCTATACAGTGGCTTATACTGCACATATTTTTAGGCATAACCGAAAACAGTATTTTACTAAACTGTGATGCTCACATACTCCAGTTTAGTAAATCCAACAAGAATTTTCTCTTGTTAAAGTGGCATGTTAACACTCTATCTTAATGTGGCTTATTAAACTGATCACTGTGAGGTCAACATTCAAAGCAATTTATGAGGTTATCTTTGAAGTTAACCACATAAATGGTTTGGTGTGAAAATTCAAGGCTGCAGATCATATAACGTTTGGCTAGGCATCTCATAGTCCAGCCAAAAGTAATGTGGTAATGTGAGAGAGGGTTGAGAGATATTTTGGGGGTGTGCCAAAAAGTTAATTGGGTAGAGCTGGTATTCAGAACTCTGGTAGCACTGATAGTCAGAACTCTCTGCTTAACTAAGGAACATGTTTACTGAAGTGTGCTAGGTATTAACACAGGATTTAGTCCATGATAAATATTAGCACAGGCCCACAGTAATGGTTACTATGTGCTAAAAACAGCCTCTGCTTGCCGGATTATGGGGATGGAACTGGGCATAGACTGGACAGCGAGTTACTGTGTAGCATTTTACCACATTCTGTTTCAGCTGCCATCGCATGCATGCACTTAATGCCTCCTCAAGAGCAGACACTATGGTCCCAATTCTGGGATGCGGGTTGCGAGGCTGCACGTCTCGGCGGGATATTCAGTCCCGCAAGCCATCCTGGCCCAATTTCCCCTCCGGCTCTCCCCACATGTCCTGAGCATCAGGACGGGGAGAGCCAGTGGGAGGGGGTGGGATCGGGACAGAGCGGGGGTGGGCCAACCCGGCAGGATGGACAGGGATAATTCAGTTCATGGTCTTGTACTTCCTGCTGGGTCCATGGGGACGTGCTACTTATTCCATCCCAAAAATGGAATAAGCAGCACAAATCCTGTGATCGGGCCTGGGGATCCCCCCCCCCAGGGCAGAGGCCATGTGCAGGGGGGTCCTTGCAACCCAATCCAGACCACAGCAGGCTAGCCGTGGGTTGGGAAACAGAGAAAAGGGAGGCTGAAGCCACAGGAGTCCGGGGACCCTGCAGGGAGGGTATCCCCAGTTACATCTGGAGCATGCTGAGCCGTCTATGGGCCCGATTCTGTGCACCACAGGAACGTTTTTGCTCCCAAGGTCCAGAATCAGGTCCAAATGGCCCCGTCTTCCTCTGGGACATCCGGATTGCCCAGACATCCCCCTACTTGAATCAGGCTCTATGTCACCCTCACTATCGGAAGTATGGCCCAATCCAAAAAGCCCCCTCTCTTATCAACATCTTGACCCCCCCACCTCCCTTGAAGAACTGCATCTCCGAGCATCACCTCTCATCCCTATCCCCAAGGAGGCACCTGACCCTCCTTCACTCCTAATCCCCCTAGCTTATTGGGGGTTTCCCTGGTGGTTTAGTGGCAGGGCAGGGCAGGGCAGGAGTAATCCAAGTTCAAAATGGTGGCTCTGACCCCTGGTGGTAATTTGTAGTATTACCACTAAGAGTTAAGCTGCTTAATATGGTTAATAGTTTATTAAAGTTTGATATACCACCCTTCGTTATCAGCAGAGTGGTGTACATAAAAAACAATCAAGAAAGACAGAAACACCAATAAAACATAGTAAAGAGAAGAACTGATATACAACAGAGTTACAGAAGGAGGGCAGGAGAGAAGAGGGTAAGAATTGTAGGCAGGAGTGGAGTGGAAAGGAGTGTGTACAGTATTTGGCAGCTTGACCCTAGCAGTAGTACTGCGAGACTACCACTAGGAGTCAGAGCTGCTGTTTTGAACCAGGTGGCAAAGGGCAGGTGCACCTGGGGATCATTTCTGCCCCACTAAATGACCAGGAAATCCCCCAATAAGTACTGAAGTGAGGGGGCGATGCTTGGAGAAGCAGTTATGCAATTTGTGGAAGTGATAACAACGTCAAGATGGTGATTGGATACTGTTATGCTCTTCAGGAGCAGGACAAGGGATGGTAATTGGATGCAGTTATGGTCTTCGAAGGGTGATCCAATGCTCTTCATGGGGGGAGAGTGGGGAGTGATTCTCCGCAATCAGGTATTTGTTAAAGCATCATGCTGTAGTAACTACATGGACGGATAACATGGAAGCACATATCACACTGTCAATGTATTTGCTGTGTGCTAAGTGTCTGCCCTGTGTGATATTTGCAGGGCAGATGCGCACCATGCTGCGAACAATTCTGCACATGTTAATTTCTGCACCTAGTGTACACATAATTTGGCTGAAAATGCATTTAAAGATAACCAAATAAATCATATGAATTCAGTCACTGAATCTTGGACCTTTAGGGAGATAATTCTATAAGGAAAAGCTATTTTAATCAGCAATATATGTACCTACTTTGACAGTATTTTAATCATTAACATGCGTATGTGGTTACATATGCACATTAATGACCCACCAACATAAAATTACATGCTTTGACATGATGGTGCATACTTTGCCGGTGGAAGTATGCATGGGAAGAATTTGGGTGGAGTGTACAAGTATAAGTGTAATTTATAAAATACTATAATTTATGCATGTTCTTGATAAATATAGGTGCAGGCATTTATACCATCTTTATTCAGGTCAATGTTCAACTTAAGAAGTGATCTCTGCCACTAATGTCAGTATTTTATAAGGACAAGTAGGCACCTACTTGTCTATAAAATAGGATTGTAAGCTCTGATGAGCAGGGACTGTCTCTTTTATGTCTGTGCAGCGCTACGTAAGACTTGTAGCGCTATACATATACTTAGGGGCATGTTTACTAAACTCCGAAATTGTGCGTGGCCCCGTTAGTGTGCCTGTGCCATATAAGGAGTGGGCAGTTCAGACAGAAAAAAGAAAAAAAAACAGGAGAAAGCGACCGTACTTGTGCGCGTCGCGTGGACCGTATTAGCGCGTCATGCGTCGCACATCGTGCGGACCGTATTAGCACGTGGGAAGGCTAAGTGTCGTGCTGCTGGGCACACAAACGAACAGAACCATAGTACAACAGTGAAGACACTGAGCAATGGTGCAGGGGCCACGGGTTCGAACCCCCACTGGGCGCAATGAACAAGGCTGGCTCAGGCAGTACCTACTATGGGGAGGATTGTTTTAGGAGGGAGCCTAATTTTGTGCAGCAGAAGGCGGCACGCCGATGTGCAAGTATAGGAATAGAGCCACAGCACAATGGTTATGACACTGACCAATGGTGCAGGGGCCATGGGTTCAATCCCCCAAGGTACACAATGAAGAAGGCTCACAGAGGCATTATGTATTATGTGGATGAGTGCTGTAGGGGGCAGGTTAATTTTTTTATCTCAGTTAACACTACTAGCAAACGCACTCACAAAGCGTGTTAACATAAGGCGGCCCATAAGGCACATGTTAATGTTCACTGTCCGGCAAGGCACCCTAGAATGTCCCCTATAGGGCCCCATATATGTTGCGGTACAGGGTAATGTATAGTGCACCTCATATGGACGGCAACCATAAGGTGCCCTATAAAGCACCCTCAGAGGCACCTTATGGGTACAGTACGCTGAGGGTGTTTTTGCTGGCAACAACATATGTACATGACAGAAAAAACATTGGACAACCCTCTAAAAGAACCCCACTGTGGGTTTGAACCCATGACCTCTGGCTTCACAGGCAGTGACATAACCATTGGGCTACAGGTCTATAGCTGCCAAGAAGCCCGTGGCTGGCTGCAGAGAGCCGTCATCTCACCACACAGACAGTCTTCTGTGGGAACCAGGATAGGGTTAGGCCACCCATACCCATGATGCACTGCACATGCAAATCAGCTGTCCACAGATGAACACAAGATGGGGAATGAACCCCAACAGCTCCCCGACCTGGTAGGGGGAAGTGTCCGTGTGCACCCACACAGCACCTCAGCCTGGTAAGGGGTACTGACCGGGTGTTTTACTGGCACAGAGTAGCTACACACCGTCACATTGTGCAGGTACTGTGCTCACCCTGAGGGTGCGATGAGGCGCCCAGGACCAGGTCCACAACACCTGCAATGGCTGAAAGAGGCCATCCGGGAGCTCCAAAGCAGTAGTAATCTGAGAGATAGGTAGGTCCTGCAGAAACACCCTGGATTACTCTGTCTGTGTCAGTCAGTGGAACCCTTTATGGACACCCCTAGGTGGGCTATGTACCACCATTTCCCCCCCCCCCCCCCAGGCTGCGGGTGAAAAACAGGGTCCCCTATCAACAGATCCACATTCTACCACCCTGCAATGGTGGCAGTAGAGTGGACCATCAACCCCTGTCCTGCTTGGGAAAAGACACCCTACAGGGCATCCAAAGCAGCCCTATCCACATCCATAACACAATATCAGACAGACATTAGGCCAGGATATGCTAAGCTGCACCCCACCACTCTCTGATATTCACCTGCAGCAGACCTTCAGCCGCTGCACCCTGCAAGGCACTACATCAAGACACATAACAGCTGAGAACAGTCTGCTAGTTAGTCCAGGTGGAAATGCATGCACCCAGAACTGGGATAGCAGCACACACAAGCAGATAAGTCAGTGACTGGGCCCCACAAGGAAACCCATACATATCACATGAGAGAAAGACTATATAGCACTAAGGGGGGTGCCTAGCCATGCTGGCGTCACTGCACAGTCAGGGTGGAGTGTACCCCCAGCAGCACATACAGAGGTCACCCTGTCTGTGTAGGTGGTGTCCGGCCACTACAATGTCTCTGCCAGTGCCCTATGACCTGTGCAGATGCATCCTGGCCAGCACACCCTGTCTGAGCTATACCCATGGTACCTTGCTGCTCATTATGCACATTGTCAGGCCAATACTGGCAACAGTGCTGGCAGTGTGGGCTGTGGAAGGTGTTTGCAGCCAACACACACTGTATAGAGGACAGACACACACTCCCACACGTATGCCAGCATTGTGCCACTATAAAAGGGTTTATCAGCCTTGCCCACCACACCAGTCCTGGGCACGGTACAGGCATGGATATGCTACGCAGTACTGTTGGGGGTCACTCCCCAGGGTGGTAAACACTGTCAGAGACCAGACCTGAAGCATGCACCGCAGACATCAGACAGATTTTTATGTTGGAGATCAGAGAGCCAAATGTGCTTTACGTAGGACAGTCTACCTGCCAGTACACATAGCAAACGTTTGAGAACTGTCCACCGCATACCCAGGTGTAGGGTGGCATTGCTAAGGTATGCAGCTGCTAGTATTGGGAGATGCACGCAGGGCCCAATGTCCTGCCTCTCCAGGAGGCATTGGCCAATGGGGCCTGTGGGTGTGGGTATGTTCGCCTCTGTTGGATGTTGCTTTACGGCAGAGTTTCCCAACTCCAGTCCTGGTGTGCCTACCACTGTTCGGGTTTCCCTGCTGTCCCTCATGAGTATGCATGAGCTACATCTACATGCCATAGGGGTGGTGCATAGATATGCAGCACAGGCATTTGTATTAGCGGCAGCAAGGAGCCTGAATGGTGTGTGGTCCTCCAGGACTGCATTTGGGAGACTCTGCTCTAAGTAATGCCCCTGTTCATGGTGTCTGGGATCGGTGTGCGAAAAGATAGGCATAATACCAATGCGTATGTCCCCAGCAATCCTGGTTTGTCCGTACTATCATGGTTTAGTTGTGTTAAAAGTATGTGGACAGGATTGGCAGTAGTCCCAGCTGGGCTTTGAACCTTTGACCTTCTGTTGTTGCACACACTGTCTGGGTGCACTGCACCACTGTGTTGCCACAGATTGATTGGATTCCCTGGGAAGTCCATGACATTACATCCGACAGGGCCTGTCTGTTGCAGTGGACAGTGCCAGCCTGCACATGGATAGGCCACTGTCTTCGGTGGCTAGCAGCCACTGCCCCCCCACCACCTGTCCCCTTACGCCAACATGCTGGCATGTCCTTATCTTGGTAAAAGCATATGGCCTGATTGAGTTGTGGCACTCCCGGACTGCATTTGGGGGACTTGGCTGTAGGTAATGCCCATTGTCATGGTGTGTGAGCGGTGTAGGGTAAAATATGGGTGTTTGCACCATGCTTCTGTACTCTGCAATAAAGGGGTGTCTTTACTATCTCTGTTTGGTGGTGGGTAAAATGTGGGGACTGGGCTGGAAGGTGCCACAGCTGGGATTTGAACCTGTGCCTTTCTGGTTCTATAAGTACTGACTGTGTCCGCTGCACCACACTGTGGCCACAGAGACAATGCAGTCCCTGGAGATAGGAAACCTGACCAAAAGAGTAGGGAGCCCTGCTCTGCACAATTTTTACTGTGGACTCATTCACCGTGCTAGCCACCGAAGACAGTGGCCTATCCATGTGCAGGCTGGCACTGTCCACTGCAACAGACAGGCCCTGTCGGATGTACAGTCATGGACTTTCCACAGAATCCAGTCAATCTGTGGCAACACAGTGGTGTAGTGCACACAGACAGTGTGTGCAACAACAGAAGGTCACAGGTTCAAAGCCCAGCTGGGGCTACTGCCAATCCTGTCCACATATTTTTAACACAACTAAACCGTGCTAGTACGGACAAACCAGGATTGCTGGGGACATACACATTGGTATTACGCCTATCTTTTCGCACACCGATCACAGACACCATGAACAGGGGCATTACCTAGAGAAGAGTCTCCCAAATGCAGTCCTGGAGAACCACACACCATTCAGGCTCCTTGCTGCCGCTAATACAAATGCCTGTGCTGCATATCTATGCACCACCCCCATGGCATGTAGATGTAGCTCATGCATACTCATGAGGGACAGCAGGGAAACCCGAACAGTGGTAGGCACACCAGGACTGGAGTTGGGAAACTCTGCCATAAAGCAACATCCAACAGAGGCGAACATACCCACACCCCCAGGCCACATTGGCCAATGCCTCCTGGAGAGGCAGGACATTGAGCCCTGCGTGCATCTCCCAATACTAGCACCTGCATACCTTAGCAATGCCACCCTCCACCTGGGTATGCGGTGGACAGCTCTCAAACGTTTGCTATGTGTACTGGCAGGTAGACTGTCCTACTTAAAGCACATTTGGCTCTTTGATCTCCAACATAAAAAGCTGTCTGATGTCTGCGGTGCGTGCTTCAGGTCTAGTCTCTGACAGTGTTTACCACCCTGGGGAGTGACCCCCAACAGTACTGCGTAGCATATCCATGCCTGTACTGTGCCCAGGACTGATGTGGTGGGCAAGGCTGATAAACCCCTCTATAGTGGCACAATGCTGGCATACGTGTGGTAGTGTGTGTCTGTCTATACCAGAGCTACTTAATTCCAGTCCTGGAGGTCCTCAAACCTGTAGGTTTTCGGGATATCCCTAATGATATGCATGAGATATATATGCATTAGATATAGCCTGCCAACCTGACTGGTTTTTGGTCCTCCAGGGCTGGATTTGGAGAACCCTGCCTTACACCTCTGTCATTTAAGATTGTAAGTGGGCAAGGTGCAGATGTCCAAGACATCAAAAAGGTTAGAATTTGTCACATTCCTCCTTGCTTGTCACCACCACCAAAATATTGTCTATTAGACAACTTTTTGGTGGTGGTGAGAATCTAGGAGGAATGTGACACATTCTATCTACCCTTTTGATGTCTAGAACATCTGTACCTTGCCCACTCACAATCTTAAATGACAGAGGTGTAAGGCAGGGGTCTCCAAATCCAGCCCTGGAGGGCCACAAACCAGTCAAGTTGGCAGGCTATCTCTAATGCATATATATCTCATGCATATTCATTAGGGATATCCCGAAAACCTGCAGGGTTGCAGACCTCCAGGACCGGAATTGAGTAGCTCTGGTCTATACAGTGTGTGTTGGCTGCAAACACCTTCCACAGCCCACACTGCCAGCACTGTTGCCAGTATTGGCCTGACAATGTGCATAATGAGCAGCAAAGTACCATGGGTATAGCTCAGACAGGGTGTGCTGGCCAGGATGCAACTGCACAGGGCATAGGGCACTGGCAGGGACATTGTAGTGGCCGGACACCACCTACACAGACAGGGTGACCTCTGTATGTGCTGCTGGGGGCACACTCCACCCTGACTGTGCAGTGATGCCAGCATGGCTAGTCACCCCCATAGTGCTAGATAGTATTTCTCTCATGTGATATGTATGGGTTTCCTTGTGGGGCCCAGTCACTGACTTATCTGCTTGTGTGCACTGCCATCCCAGTTCTGGGTGCATGCATTTCCACCAGGACTAACTAGCAGACTGTTCTCAGCTGGTATATGTCTTGATGAAGTGCCTTGCAGGGTGCAGCGGCTGAAGGTCTGCTGCAGGAGAATATCAGACAGTGGTGGGGTGCAGCTTAGCATATCCTGGCCTAATGTCTGTCTGTTATTGTTTTATGGATGTGTATAGGGCTGCTTTGGATGCCCTGTAGGGTGTCTGTTCCCCAGCAGGACAGGGGTTGATGGTCCACTCTACTGCCACCATTGCAGGGTGGTAGAATGTGGATCTGTTGATAGGGGACCCTGTTTTTCACCCACAGCCGGGGGGGGGGGGGAAAGAAATGGTGGTACATAGCCCACCTAGGGGTCCCAGGGTGTTTCTGCAGGAACCACCTATCTCTCAGATTACTACTGCTTTGGAGCTCCGGCATGGCCTCTGTCAGCCATGGCAGGTGTTGTGGACCTGGTCCTGGGCGCATCACTGCACCCTCAGGGTGAGCACTGTACCCGCACGATGTGACGGTGTGTAGCTACTCTGTGCCAGTAACACACCTGGTCAGTACCCCCCTACCAGGCCGAGGTGCTGTGTGGGTGCACACGGACACTTCCCCCTACCAGGTCGGGGAGCTGTTGGGGTGCATTCCCCATCTTGTGTTCATCTGTGGTCAGCTGATTTGCATGTGCAGTGCATCATGGGTACGGGTGGCCTAACCCTATCCTGGTTCCCACAGAAGACTGTCTGTGTGGTGACGTGACGGCTCTCTGCAGCCAGCCAGGGGCTTGCTGGCAGCTATAGAGCTGTAGCCCAATTGTTATGTCACTGCTGTGAAGCCAGAGGTCATGGGTTCAAACCCACAGTGGGGTTCTTTTAGAGGGTTGTCCAATGTTTTTTTTAACTGTCATGTACATATGTTGTTTCCAGCAACAACACCCTCAGCGTACTGTACCCATAAGGTGCCTCTGAGGGTGCTTTATAGGGCGCCCTATAGGGCACCTTATGGTTGCCGTCCATATAAGGTGCACTATACATTACCCTGTACCGCAACATATATGGGGCCCTATAGGGGACATTCTAGGGTGCCTTGCCGGACAGTGAACGTTAACATGTGCCTTATGGGCCACCTTATGTTAACACGCTTTGTGAGTGCGTTTGCTAGTAGTGTTAACTGAGATAAAAAAATTAACCTGCCCCCATCCCCATAATGCCTAATGCCTCTGTGAGCCTTCTTCATTGGGCACCTTGGGGGATTGAACCCATGGCCCCTGCACCATTGGTCAGTGTCGTAACCATTGTGCTGTGGCTCTGTTCCTGTACTTGCACATCGGCGCGCCGTCTTCTGCTGCACAAAATTAGGCTCCATCCTAAAACAATCCTCCCCATAATAGGTACTGCCTGAGTCAGCCTTGTTCATTGCGCCCAGTGGGGGTTCAAATCCGTGGCCCCTGCACCATTGCTCAGTGTCTTCACCGTTGTACTACGGCTCTGTTCATTTGTGTGCCCAGCAGCACGACGCTTAGCCTTCCCACGCGCTAATACGGACCCCGCACAGTTGCGCGACGCGCACAAGTACGGTCGCTTTCTCCCGTTTTTTTTCTTTTTCTGCCTGAACCGCCCACTCCTTATATGGCACAGGCACACTAACGGGACCCCGCACAATTTTGGAGTTTAGTAAACATGCCCCTTAGACTCCTAATTGTGGCTGAAAATAGGGCACAAATTAGGCATCTAACTTAGGTGTCTAAATTTAGGATCTCATTTTTTTTTAATATTGAGCCCTTAGGGTGCAATTCCAACATCAACGGTCTGGCCTTCTGTGCGTCCGGTCGGAACTGGGCGCAAAGAATAAACCGGGATTCTGATCCCGCGGGGCATGTCTAGCCGCATGGGATCAGAATCACAACCAGGCCTGTACATGCAGGCTGGGACCCTGATTCAGTCCAGCCTGCACATAAAGGCCTTGCCCGACTAGCTCAGTCAGGGCTTTCCAATGGAGCCGTGACTCCATGGCATCTGGTTGCCATGGCACTGCAGCTCCATTGAAAAGCTGTGATCCCTGTCCGCTGGCCCCAAAATTGCATTCCCTGCAGCCCGACCCCCAATCTGGCCTCCCAAGGCCAGGGTCGAGCTGTGGGGAATGTCCTCTGCCCCCTCCTGCCGTTTCTGTGCCCTGGGCCTGCCGTCCCCCACTGACTAGAGGAACTTATTCCCCCTCCGAGGTGGAATAAGTTCCCCATTCAGGCCGCCGGTCCCGGAAGTACAGGGATGACATTTAAATCGGCCCTGTACATCCGGCGCCAACAACTATCCACTGCTTGCCCTAATACTGCCCCCAATCCGCTCTTTTCCTGCCTCCATCTAACTGCCCCATATAACGAGTGGGGAAGTCAGTCATGGTCGGGAAGGGCCCCGAATAGCGGGGATGGATGTCCCATCAGGACATCCAACCTGCTATTCGTGCCTCGGAATGATCCCTTTAGTAATTTTCACTTGTGGCTAGATTAAATAATTGTTTAAAAAATTAAATGAAAAGAAAACATTGAAAATCCTTAAGAAAACAAGAACATAAGATATACCAAACTGAGTCAGGCCAAGGGTCCATCAAGCCCAATATCTTGTTTCCAACAGTGGCCAATCCAGATCACAAGTATATGTCAGGATCCCAAAAACGTACACAGATTCCATGCTGCTTATCTCAGAGGTAAGCAGTGCATTTTTCCAGTCCACTTTAATAATGGTTTATGGACGTTTCTTCCAGGAACTTGTCCTAACCTCTTTTAAAACCAGCTACACTAACAGCTTTTACCACTTCCTCTGGGAACAAGTTCCAGAGTATGATTACACATTGAGTGAAAAAAAATATTTTTTCCAATCAGTCTTAAAAGTGCTACATTATAGCTTCCTTGAGTGTCCCCTAGTCTTTCTACTTTTTGAAGGAGTAAACAATCGATCTACTTTACCCGTTCCACTCCACTCATTAGTTTGCAAACCTCTTTTTTCCTTCAAAATTGCTAGACTAGTAACATTTTAAGCTTTGTGCTAAAATTTGGTCTCGTATATAAAATAAATCTCATAGGGACCCTTTTATTAAAGCCTGTTATGTTCTTGCAGTTAACGCACATTTAGTGTGAAAACAAATGAGAGGTACATGTACAGTTTCTGTGGTAACTGTCAATGGCATCATCAGTCTGTTCCTGGTAGGTACTGCACAGACCCTTACTCCAATGTGCAGTGCAATTAACACAGGTGCGCCTAATGCCATCCATTGAATTATCACCATGTGCACACTGGCGCTACTTCCCATATTGACAGCATGTGATAGGTACCCTGGGCTAGCTGCAATGTTCTCTGCATGCCCCCATGGGCACATACCCTGCCAATTCCTTTCACACGATGGGTAATTAGTGCATGCTTTGGCAGCCTGTAGCTGTCATGCTTGCCTGGTACCATTACTGTGAGCTGTTACCACGTACTAAAACATACATGAACCGCTTAGCAGGCCTTAGTACAAGTCTCCCATAATTGTATGAAAAATGGAGCAGTTTCAGGTGTTTTTAATGTCAACTTGAATTTAAGGCTGAGCTTCCTAAAGCTGTCCTAGGAACCTTACAGTCAATCGGGTTTTCAGGATGTCCCCAATTAATATGCACGAGATACATCTGCATGCACTGAAAACCCAGCATATGCAGTGTATATCCATTGTGGATAGCTTGAAAATCAAACTCCTACTCGAGTGGAATGCCCTGGACAGATTTGAGAAGCCCTGAATTTGTAAGGATTTATAGAACCTTTTCTTCATGTATTAAAACTAAATGTTTTCTTTATAGAAGTATTTTTCTTTGTTGTAATAAGAGGTGATTTTCTATCTGAAACAAGTATTCTATAATTTGTCAATAACTTTTGCCATTAATTTACATTAATAGAAGGAATTAATCAGTATTTACCAAAACAACCCAAATGGCTTAATTGTCTTGCAGACTTTTCCTATCATTTCAAAAGGAGATAGTAATATTGATATGTTTAGGTTTCTCCAATCTAGTCATTTTTTACAATATTAAGATGACGGAGTTTGAGCTTTATAAACTTTTTTTATCTAAAACAAATGAACAAAGTTAAGATTACATGGCTGGAGTCTTTTTTTTTTCTTTTAAGCTGCTTTCATGGTGCAACATGTATGAAGTGGAAAATCATCATCGCCTGTCGAGCTGTCAACCTGCAACATCTTTCCAAAAGTGTACACCACAGTGTAAATTCCAGGTCATCCACCTGTTTGCTCAAGGCTTAAATCTAATTTAAATGTTTGTTCCAGGAAGCTGTGACAGTTAATGCCCTGTACTATTTAACACTGATCCTCCTTAAAGTTACTATCTCTTACAAACTATGCAAACATGCCCTAACTAAGCCCATGTAATGCAAATTTTGGCTAGAATATAAATTTAGGAGTAGGCAAGAACCTGTGTAAGAAAAACAAAACAAACTGCAAGTTAAAGGATACACAAAGGTAGTGCAGCATTTTTGCCTAGTCTTAAAATCTTGCCACTTTTACTAATAAGAAGGCTCATTCCTGCAGTCGCTAATTTAGCTAACCATATTCCATCAGATCTCTCCCTTCGAAAACCTGGAGCTCAGAACACAAATGTAGCAGATGTTTATTTTTGCTGGTGGCTTCTTTTTCCTTTCTTCAACATTCTCAAATGTTCTCTGGTTTAAGTAGCGTTATCTTGTGTAATCCTTTCTTGCCCTTACTTAGGGTATTCCACTTTGTTCATAAGCACATAACATAACTCTTGTCCCCAGTGATTTCACTGTGAAATTAAAACCCAGTCATTCAACCAGATGTCTTAGAAGATAAGGGCAGACCTAATCCCTGTGTCACAGAGGACTTGAGGAGCAGGAATTCACCTATACATCATCACATCGTTATTAGCCTAGACCATACCCAGCCCAACACAAACATTTTCGAAAGGGTCTGCATTCAGGTTTGATAGTGTTAACAAAATACCCTCTAGCAATGTGCTATTTTAGGCTGAAACAAAAGTAGACATGAATAGCAATAGAAACAGAGAAGTATTGTTTTCATTTTCAATGTAATGTTATAACTAGTTCTAAATGAAAATCTAACAAATTGTGATGTAAATACCTTCACATACAAATGAACTATCAAGTATCAACACCCTTATTTGTGCTGGAGTATTGATGCTTATCGTAAGCAAAGTGAAGCACCATGGGAGATATGATTTAGATAAGAGAAACTGAAAACTTTATCAGATTAAAACGAATATGACGATTGATCCTGCCAGAGAGAAATCACTTCCATTTCAAAAACATAGGAAACTTAAACAATTGCATGCTTGATATTGAGTAACATCTATCACAGTTCAGGGTAATAAGAGTGGCACCCAAACTAGACTAATCCATGCTTTTCTCAAAGAGTTTTTGTTTATATCTTTAATCTCTTGTGTGTATGTCATTGTAGTTTATGTATTATATAGCCCACAAACTGTTATTCCTTATTTTCCATTTTGGTTGCTTTTGAAATGTATTTGTTGGTATTTAGCTCACCCCTTCCTTTTCTTTGATATTCTAGTTCAATGCTTCTCAGCCCCTCCTGGAGGCACGCCTAGCCAGGTGGGTTTTCAGGATTACCGCAATGAATATGCATGAGATACATTTACACACAAGAAGCCTCCATTGTAAACAAATCTCTCATGCATATTCGTTGTGGATATCCTGGAAACATGACTGGCTAGGTATATCCTGAGAACTGCCTTGAGGACTTATTCAAAGCAATTTTACTAGATATCAGACCTGCCAACCGGTTAAACCACGGTCAACAGGATATTCTGTGGCACTAAACCATTTAGTACTGCAAAATATCCCCTACTACCTATTTTGTACATTCTGATGCTAGCTGGCTAGTGTTGGGGTGCTCTGGAGACAGCAGCAGACATTAGCCGGTCAGCAGAGCGATTGAGCTACTAACTAGTTAATCCTAACTGGCTAAAGTTTGGGTAGCTGATTGGATGTCCTAATTTTAGCTGGTTTAGCTATCTGGCCAGGGGATGAATAGTGCCGCTGACTGGTTAACTAATCAGCTAACCAGGCAACCCAGATATTCAATGCAGGTGGCTGGATAAGGCCCTGGCATTGAACATCCATGTTTAAATTAAAGCAGCAACAGCTCTGCAAATGCACCCCTAAGTTCATATCAGAGACAATAGAGAGTGAAGTCAGAAGGAGTAGGAGTGTGACTTAAACAACGCCTTCCTGATCTTAGCCTATTGCTACAACCACTAGGCTTCTCCATTCCAACAAATTGCACCCTGGTTTATGGAATTCTGGGATTTATTTTTTCAGATTTGCAGAGGATCGTCAACATTTTTTACAGTATATGTGGAAAAACTAACAGATGTAACATGCATTGGTCTGTTCAAGGGAATCAGCATTAAATTGGACTGCTGTGGACCCAGCAAGCCAATGAATCTGCTTCTACACCAACAAAGATTCGATGATTTGAAGAATCTGCATAAGACCTTTTTTTTTGTTTTCTGAATTAATTTGATAAGCCAAGAACTTCCTTGCACTTTGGGGTTTTCAAACTACTTTGCTAATTTGTGTGAGAAAACTTCATACCTCTAGTAGGTCCTGTTATTACTTTGGTGATAGTACTCAGATGTTTCTCTCCTTCTCTCTTCTTTTGATGTTTGACTGGCTGTTTTGTTTTGTTATTACTTCATTATAGAGATGTTTGTACTTCTTCATGCTTAGCACATCTGAGATTGAAATTCTCGCTGCCACCAAGGGGGTCATTCCAGAACATGAATAAGCTGGTTAGACATGCAGGATAGATGATTTTCTTTTGTGAAAACACACCAAAATGTCTAGAACCATATTCCAAAACCAGGCAGCCCTGCACGTAACATGGCGCTAGCACAGGGATCTCAAAACATGGGCAGGAGGGGGCGGATCGGGGTCATGTGGTTATTGTCCCTCCAGCTCAGCAAGCCATGGCAATATAAAGTAGAGGAGTGGAGGAGTGGCCTAGTGGTTGGGGCAAGGTACTGCAGGCTGGAAGGTCAGGGGTTCAAATACCACTAGAGGACAGCAACCTTGGGCCAGAAGGACTGGGGTTTCTAGTCCCACAGGTGCTCCTTGTGGTCTTGGGCAAGCCACTTAACCCTCCATAGCCCATGTTTCCTGTAAAATAGTTATCTCCAAGTTATAATGCCCTGTTCAATGTAAACCACACTGATGCAGAATAGCATGGTATATAAGAGAATGTAAATAAATAAATATTCAGGAAAGACCTGTGAATGTCCTGAGTGTTTCCCATGGACACCTACATTATACCAGAGGCAATGTGAAAACCTTTCTGCTGTGATCTTCAACACGTCTCAAATGAACACGTCTGTAATGAACTGGTGTGTCTGCTGTCAGAGGGCACAAGATTCAGTTGTAAAGAATAGAATGCACAGGTGAGGGACTTTTTAAGGTTAAGGAACAATAAAACACATTCCTACAGAAATATAAAGCACTGTGAAAGTCTTTATTTCTGGCTATGCTGACATTTGCTGTTTGTGCTAATGGGGCTATTCTAGGTTTTCCTAACAAATCCAGTGTTTGGAAAAATGGGAATATACTGTAGATGTGGGGATGGTATGTGAGGTAGCATGGAGCAGAATTGTGTTTGGCTGAGAAATGCAGATCAGATGTATTGTCCTGAGACGCCGTGCCATTATGTCTTCACAGCAGTTATTTGTAGGTGCAGGGCATAGTTTTGGCAGAGGTATGTTATTTGTGATTGCAAGTGAGAGAGCGTGTGTGTGTGTGGTTTGAGTGTTGCACGGGAGGATCTGCTGTGCTAATACACAAATTTGAGGGGACATGAATTCCTGGCCAGTACCTGGACTGTAGGGATGACCGGCAGCATCACCGGGAGCCAGTGTAATTGGGCATAATATATCAGAACAAGTTCTCTATAGCGAAATGTCCCTCAGGGACCCTCAGAGTGGAAGCATTCAACAGTGTAAACAGCACTAATACATGTCCAGAAGCACCATCATTGGTCTCTGAAAATGTGCACATTTGTAGAGAGCGTTGATGGTGCCTTTGGGCATTTATTAGTGCTGTTTGCACTGTTGAATGCTCCCATTCTGAGGGTCCCTTAGTGACAGGGATATGTTTTGACATTTAGCTATGGAGAACCAGTTCAGATTTTTTCTGGTCCATACTTAGCATTGTACAGACTGTTTTCAGAGAAGACCAACACAAGCCTTTTGTGGCATTCCACAGGCATGCACTGAAGGAGTGGGCCCAAGGAGCAGGACATGCTCCTTTGGTAAGCTCCTTGGGGCAACTACTGCAACTCCTGTATGATATTCTGTGCTCAGCGTCTGTATGATGGGGTGTCACTCTGCCTTGGCAAGTCTTCCTTTCCACTATTTGGTCTTCTCCCATTGCCATCTCTGCATCTCGCTCTGGCCTAACCATGTCAATTATTCCTCCCACTGTTGGCTGGTGCTCCCCCCACCCTCAGCAGCACTCCTCTCTGGCAGCCACTACTACCGCTTGCGTGCTCTCCAATCTTATTCTCTGTCAGCCCCAACTGTTATTACAACCACCCCATGTGGTTATTGTCCCTCCAGCTCAGCCCCTTCACATAGGTCATATTAACTGTAAATCCCTTCGAGCCAATATACTCTTAATTCAGGATCTCCTAGTCCAATGCCACTTAGACTTTCTGTTTCAAACAGAAACATGACTAAGGGAGGGCAAGGATGCTCTCCTTGGCCAATGTCTCTCCCCTTGCTTCTTGGATTTAACCACTCCTCGCATAGGCTGCTCTGGGGGAGGGGTCATTGTTATCTTTCACTCTTCTTTGTCTCTTATTCAGGTCTCCTCTCCTGTCAGTCTCTCCTTCTGTGTCTTCACACATCTCTGCCTATTCATTTCCTCCTCATCTATGCCCCACTTGCTCCTCGTCCTCATCTTTGGGAGACCCTTACGCTTACCATCTCGGAGGCTTCGCTCCATTTCCCTCATCTCTTCCTACTCGGGGACTTTAATGTACACTACAACGTGCCTTCTTCTTCTCGTGACAGTGTCTTCCTCAATCTCCTTGGCAATCTCTCCCAGCATGTTGCCTTACCTACGCATGCTGCGCAGTATGCCCTGGATTTTATCATTACCCCTTCCAGCTCCCCTTACATGCCTACATCTATTACTACCAAATCTGTTCCATGGTCCGGCCACTATTTCATCAACTTTCTCCTTCAACCTCCATTGCCTTCTGCGCTTGGGACACCACCTCAAGTACTTCCATGCCTGCCCAATCTCGCCTTTCCCAAAGCATTACTCCTGCTACTTTGCAGCACTTTCCCACTGCAAAGCAGCTCTTGCCTTCCGACTTTGCTGTCCAGTCTCCTACCTTGCAGGTCACAGCTCTCATCTGCTCCTCTTCGTCCTTGTCAGCCCTGTCCCTCTTCGCATCATCCCTGGCATCATCCAGGCCTGAGCCTGCAATGTTCCCAGCTTGGCCACGCTGAACACCCCTGGTGGAAGGCAAAGACGGCGGAGGCCCTTGAAAAGTTTAACTCATGTCATCAGCACTACCAATCCCTTATCCTCAGCGCCAAACACTCCTACTATCCTAAGCTCATCTCTGCAGTTCCCAATTCTACACATCAACTTTTTTCAGTTCTCAAATCCCTAACACCTGCTCTTCCACCTCTCACACTCCCACCCCCTCTGCCTTTAGTCCATCCCAGCTAGCCTCCTTCTTTACAGCCAAAGAGCAGGGTCTCTGCTCTGCCTTTTCCAGCTGTCTCCCACCATTGGCATCCCTTCCTCCTCCCTCATCTCTGTCACTCTCACATGTCTGTTCATCCTTCCAGCCCATCACTAACACTGAACTTACTAAGTCTGTCTCTGCTACTCATAAATCAAATTGTCCCCTTCAATCTGTTCCATCAGCATGGCTTCTGGAGCCCTCTCTTACCTTTTTGCCTTTCATCCTCACCAAGATCAACTTCAGCATCAGTACTGGTGTCTTTCCCCTGCCCCAGAAGCATGCACTAGTCCTCCCTCTTCTCAGTCTTCTCTTGATCCCACTGACCCTGTTAAATTTCATCCAGTCTCCAATCTTCCCTTCTTATCCAAAATCCTGGAAAAGGCTTTCTCCCAGCTTTCATCACACCTAAATTCCACACACTTTCTTAACCCACAGCAATCTGGTTTTCACACTGGCAATAGCACTGAGACTATCCTGCTTTCCTTCCTGTATGAACTTCACATCTCTCATGACTGCAGTGATGTCTCTTTGGATCTTTTGGCTGCATTTAAACTTGTCAATCACTCCTTGCTTCTTTCTTGCCTTTGGGATGCTGGTGTCCCAACGTTCCTTCTCTGTTTCCTCTCACCTCTCCACCTCTCCCTCTGCACTGTGGGATCCCTCAGCATTCTGTCCTCACCCCACTTCTGTTTAACTTATTCTTGGCACCTCTTGCTCTGTTGATCCAACAGTGTGGTCTATTGGTATATTAGTACGCTGATGATATCAATACTCCACAACACCTCCTCTGTCCTACCCAGCTTAACATCTGTCTCTCAAGTGTTTCCACTTGGTCAGAATCAAATCTTCTGCATCTTAACCTTTCAAGACCTTTGCCATATGGTTTACTTTTGGTGCCCTTGTTCCCTCTCTGCCCCATATTCTTTTGGATTCTCCCATTTCACTGGTTACTTGGATGTCACCTTGGACTCTGCTCTGTCATTCCATGACCATATCTCCTCACTCATCTGGTGTTCTTACTTTTTTCTTCACCAGATTCGCTCTGTGCACAGTGTGCTTCTTCTTCATGTTTTAGCACCCTCCTGTTATCGTTAGTAATCTCCAGGATTGACTATAGTAACTGCTCTGGCTGGCATCCCACAATTTCAGCTACATCGTCTTCAGTTAATTCAAAATACCGCCACCGGGATCCTCTTGTACGTTCTCATTATGACCACATCACTCCTTATCCAGCTTCACTGGCTTCCCATTCCCTTTCATATCCGCTACAAACTCCTCATCCTAACACAGGGCCTTCCACACTCAAACTCCACAATATTTAGCTAACTCACTGCAGTTCCATTGCATGCCCCATAGTCTCCTCTCCATACATGTCAATCGACTACACCTCCCTTCTCCCTCATGTGCACACCTGGAATCAACACGTCACTTTGCCCTTTTCTTCTTAGAAACCTTCCTCTGGAATTCCCTATCCCCCGCCCTCCACCAGGAACACTCCTTCCCTAGATTCAAAGTTCTCAAAAAAAACCAACAGCTTTTCTGTAGCACTTATGACCTCCCTTCCATCGATCTCTAATATCCCTCTCAAACCCTCTCCTCCCTTTCCTGCCCTGTATGACTGTGACTTTCCTATCTGAAATTGTAGTTCTTTTCCTTTCTTGGACTTGGCTATTTCTGATTTCGGTTAAATTATAAATCGCCCTGATGCTACGAAGGTGCAGTATATCAAGGGGTAATAAAGAATAAAGCATAACTAAAGATGTCTTCTACTGCCACGTATGTTGTGATGCAAGGCATGTCATGACAAACATATCACTTTCTACCTGCTTTTATACTATCTTAGAGTGCACTGAGGTTACTTTGCAGTGTTCTGGGCATGCAACAGACTGGTATATATAGTCTAGTTTGCATCAGCATTTATGTATCATCAGTATTCATGTGTATTTTGGTTCAGCAAACACTGTCAGTGAATGGAGCAGCTTAGGAGATGCACGTTTTACAAGGGGGCATGTCCATTCGTGGGTATGTAGCAGGGACAGACAGGATCAAGAACATCCATCTTTTCAAAATACAGTGAGCATGGGGATGTACAAAGCCATTTGCTGGATGTAGCTGTGTCTCGTACTCCATAGTGCTTTGTTCAGGCCGTGCTGCAAACATATGTGTCCCTGATTCTGAAACCATGGGTGCATCTATCCCTGCAGTTGCAGAATCACATTTAAACTGTGCCCATTTTCGATTCGGATATGCCCGCAAGCCAGAGATGCATGTTCTAGAATTGGGTCCCATGTGTATACCTCATTCACCATCAGAATTTCTCTATTAATCACATCTCAATCTTGTTCTATTTCAATCTTGTTCTATTTCAAATCTATGAAATTCTTTTAATTCATTCAATGCTGTTGTCTTCTTCTCTAGACTCTATTTGTCTTATGACTCAACTTCTATAATAAGGCAAAAAATATATAAGCAGAACAAGTTTTACTGCCAAGCAAACATACAAAAAAAGAATTCAAACCCCCAATCAGTTAACCTCCAAACAACAGGGTAATATTAAAAACAAATTACCAGAAAAAGAAACATCTGGATATGAGTATTCCCTGATGCAGATGGGGTTATGACACCCATCGAAACGAAGAGGCATGCTGAGGACTATGTCTGGAACAGTGACAACTCAATGACAGCACACAAGTTACCGATACATCTATCCTAAATATTATCTGCTTTATGTGGAACTTTTTAGGGTTATTACATTAAACAAAACTTTATTAATACTAAGATATAAGATTTAAGAAGTATATACAATTTTTGACACTGTGTGGAGTGTGCAGTTTCTCTTTAAGTAAAAGGACAGTGGTGAACAGAAATCTATTGTTATACTTTCTTTTAAACTTGTCCACCAAAAAAATCTTTTAAAGATAAATATATTATATTGGATGATTTCCTACAAAACAAATTTGTGGCAAAGGCACGTCCATGGTTCTATTTTTTTTTTAATGTGTCAACTTTTGTAATAACATTCTCACCAATTTTACCAAGTCTATTTTGTGCACACTCCAACTTCTATAACATTCCACCGTCTACTCTTTTTACCAGCAGATCAGATGTCTCCTCTTTCTTATACCCTTTCTAATGGCTTCCTCTTATTTTTAAATTTATGGCTTTATTTTTTCCCACTGGAGAGGATATGGGTAGAGGTGCGTATAGAGTGGATGGAAAGATTTTTCTAGGGTACTCTTCTTAGAGAGTGACCGCAGTGGTACAGCCCAGAGATTCTAGTAGGAAAAGAATAAGGTTGTGAGTGAGAAAAGCAGGAAGTCTGTTTCCCATCTCTCTAAGTAACTGGTAGCAGAAAGAAGCAGCAACCACTGGCCTGCTTCCAAGGTTCACCAGCAAAAAGAATGCAAGGAGCCCAAGCAGAACGTCTGTCTCCCATCCTGATACCAGTTGCAGTAGATGGAGAGACCCGTGCAGAAGAGTTTCTGTAGTGGTGCTTCTGAACTTAAATTTTTTCATAAATTGTTCTAGAAGTACCCAACCATTAGAAGAAGAGACAAAAAAAGAAAGAGAGAGAGATGCTCAACTAGTGCTTAATCCAAGTATTCATGGTAGTCCAAGAGATGGAGAGGAAAAAAGGACTGGTAGAGGAGAGATTGAACTGTAGTGCTCTCGGTCCCACGCACCTTTTGGGAATGTCCCTGAGTTTAACACCAACTTCAGATAGGCTGTTGGTCCTTCAGGGCTTGGCAACTGGTGCCTCCATCCAAAGAAAAGGGGAATTAAATGGGTAAGATTTCCCTCCCCTCTCTAGGAAAACCATAAATAGAGATGCGACTGTGACTAAGGCTGGCTGTCACTATTTACACATTCTTATTAGCATACAATTGTAAGTTCATAGAAAGTACCAATAGTGCATTTAAACAGTAGATAATTTAACCCCCCTTAAGCATAACTATTCAAAGAAGAGAGGTAATTCCTTATACATTCCTACAGAGTATCAGATACCCACTTTGATAACACTGGTCAACAAATTTTTACAAAAGTCATGTTACTGTAATAAAAATAGTCATTTCTTATCAATTTTATATGCTGAACATGAATATGACAGTGAAATTGCAAAGCTGGCTCTAGTTCTTTTGTAATCTACAAGAATTAATGTTTACATCACGAAATGCATGTCAATAGTAAATATAATAGGCCTCCGGTTAATACCTGTAAAAAACCAAGTCATAGACTACTTCTTAGATTTTTTCACCTGTCTCGTGTACAGCTGTTCGGGAGCTTCTCTGGGGAGTGTCCAGCAGTAGTCAGCCAGCATTGTAGTGGACCATTTTCCCTGGTATCTTTGCTCCATCGTTGCGATATCCTGGTGAAAACATTCGCCCTGTTCATCACTAACCATACCACAGTTGTCAGGAAAGAAATCAAGATGGGAATCAAGGAAACAGATCTTTAGAGACATATTGCAGCCAAGTTTCTGATACTGTATCAGCATGTCTTCTACTAGTTCCTTGTAGTTTTCTGCCCTAACATTCCCTAGAAAGTTTGTTGACACTAGGCGAAAAGCATTCCATGCTTGTTTTGCATCACCCTGCAGCAAGTTGTTGAACTGGTCATCTTTGAAGAGCTCTCTAATCTGAGGACCCACAAAAACTTCCTCTTTAATCTTTGCTTTGCTGAGTCGAGGGACTTTTTCATGCAGGTATCGGAAAGCTGGCAAAGTGCGGTCCATGACTTTCACAAAGTTTTTCATCAAACCTAGTTTGATGTGAAGGGGTGGAAGAAGGATTTTGTGAGTCTAAACCAGAGCTGGGTGTTGGATATTCTACTCTCCAACTGTTATATTTTGTCTGCAATTCCATTCCTTCAGTGAGTGGTGCCAATCCCTTGCTCGGCTATCCCACTCACATAAGAAACACATGTATTTTATATATCCCTGCTGCAGTGCCATTAAAAGGGCAACTACCTTCAAGTCACCACAGAGGTGCTAGCTGTACTTGTTATAGTTAATGGAAGTCAGTAGATGCTTTAAGTTATCGTATGTCTCTTTCATGTGGATGGCATGCGCTACTGGAATAGATGGAAGACGGTTTCCGTTGTTCAAAAGCACAGCCTTCAGACGCAGTTTCAAAGAGTCTATAAATAGTCTCCAGACTTGTGGGTCATGAGTGATTTTTAAGGCATTCATGAGGCTTTCAATATCGGAACAGAATACCAGATTACTTTCCTTTCTGAAGAAAGGCTCCAACTGCTGGTGGCGCTTTCGATATGGAGTAATGTTGACATCTTCTTCTAGAAGATTCCATTGTTGGAGTCTTGATCCTAGCAATTCTGCCTTGTTCTTGGATAAGTCCAAATCACGAACCAGGTCATTTAGTTCTTCCTGTGTTATTCTGTGTGGAGTTGATAATGCATCCCAGTGAAAATCTGGGTCACTGCATGCTGACGGACCAGGAGAAGAACAGGTCGGCTCACCCTTGTCCTCATCAGATGAATCAAGAGAATATTCTGATGGAGCTTCTGGAATAGGAAGTCTCTCACCATTTTCAACTGGTCTCAATGCAGATGGAATGTTTGGGTAGACTATGCTTGACTTCTTTTGCTTCGTTATTCCGCTGGAAAGAGGAACCAAGCAGAACTAACAGTCATTTATGTGGTTGCTTGGCTCTCTCTACAGCATGGGGACTGCAAACGGTATTGATGGTCTTTTGCAATTCAACCACTGTGAAAGCTGTGTTGTACATGTAGGCCAGCATATATGCGGGGCCCAAGGCTTGTTTTGGTCACCCATCTTGCATCCGAAGTAAAGATGATATGCCTTCTTCAGTTGAGAAGTGATACGTTTCTTCTGGTTGGCAAATGTCACTTCCCCACAAATGTAGCAGAAATTGTCAACGGTATTAACGCACTTTCGCGGCATTACTGTTCTGTATTGTACCTAAATGACTAAAATTATATGATTAATAAAAGTTACATGTAATAGTAGCTTAAACTGTTTCGCGCACAGTCTGAAATATTTTAAATGCTCAACCTTTCCGACTGCATATAGTACACTGCTGATGTCAGATGGCTTCAGCAGTCGTCTGGCAGTAGTATTGCATTGCATCAGAAAATGATGCAATCAACTCTGGATGATGTGTGCATGCTGGTATTATGCAATGTGATGCAATATTACATCATTCAAGGCTTATTTGGGATGTTATTGATGTCCTACTGGATAAATTTACACGGTGAAACGTCAAAAATGAACTACATGCAATATCTTCAAAACTAGAGCCAATAATTTTTTTTTAATGTTATATTCGTGTTCAGCTCACCAAGATACTACAGATTAGGGCCTTTTAAAGTCAGTAACGATTTCAATGTTGACCAGTGTAATTGGGGGTACTAATGCCCACAAAGTATTATCATCTAAATGGAAAACCCTCTTGGCTTCCCCATGCTCTTTAACAGTGTTTCTCCCTCTGTTTTCTTTAAAACTGTACCCCAAGTCTCACCCATATGTAGGATGATGCTAGTCATGGAGAGGATTTGTTGTGCCTGGTCTGTGTCTGCCCCTCTGCTGCTAGGTCCCAAAGTTCCACCTCTCTGTCTAGAAATTGGTGCTCTGCTGCCTCTCAGCTGCTGGACTGCCCTCTGCCTGGGGACCATCACTCCACTGCTTTTCATCCACAGGATTCATTCTTTCCAGGCACCTCAGAATCCTGATGTACCCTCCTTGTTGGGAGGGGTTACAATCACCAGGGGCTGCAATCCTGTAAGATCCATGGCTCAATAGTTCTAGCTCTTACTGATTCCATCTCCTTGCGATTCTGGCTAACTGTGCTCCTAGGTTACTGTTCTGTTTTCCTCAGCTCGGAAGAATGCCTTCCCCTCTCAACCACAGGGCTAAGAGCCAGGCAGGCAGATACCCAAAGAATGTGCAGGCTCTCCCTCTTGTTGAACCTCTTTTCCAGCCTGAAACCCTGTTGTCCTCAGCTTCATTCCTATACTCAGTTATTGGGGTGAGAATTTACCCTCCTAGGGAATGCATTTGTGAAGCATTGTCTCACTCTCCTCGACATATCTTCACATATCTCTCTCTTTTTTTTTCAGCCTTAGAGCTGTATTTATGTAATAGTGATATGCAGGGGCAGCCCAAGGGGGGTGCGGGGCCATGTGCAGAGACTCGGTGCGGGGCCTCATTTGCATAAGGGACCTCATTTGCATAAATATTTGCATAATGTTACCATACACTAACTTTTAGTAAACATGCCTCTTAATGAGTGTATGGATAAAGAAAGACTAAAAGATTTCTACATTACTATAATCCAGTGCCAACCGTCAGGCACATTAGGAACTACTACAAACACTGCCCATTTAGAACCCATTCTAAATCCTGAATCTCGTATGTCTCCCACATATATAACCAACAGACTTAGAGAAACATTCACACATACATATTTTTGTTGGAACTCACACTTTGAAGGACAATCCTTCTCGTGGCGTGCTGTTCCCTTTTATTCTTTATATAGGGACGCAACCCTAACATGCGTTCAAAGGGGATATCTATCCCTCAACATCAACCAGTTAACATTCTTTCATTCAGGAAAAACCCTCTTAGAAGCCACTTATCTGAACGGAGACTTTCCACAGTTCATAGGCAACTCGGTGTCTTCCCCAGCTCATAGATAGACTCTATTCAAGTAGCAATCATACGAGAGTCTGAAAATGACAGAAAATGAGGGGAGACTCTCATATGGTTGCTACTTGAATAAGTCTCAGAAGTCATAACGGATGACCTTCCCTGTTGGTTACATTGATTTGGAGGTGTTGGGTTTTACCCGGTATCGGCGGCTGATAAAGGGACTTATCCATTTACCATCAGGAGTGGACGTTGAGTCTATCTATGAGCTGGGGAAGATGCCGAGTTGCCTATGAACTGTGGAAACTCTCCGTTCAGATAAGTGGCATCTAAGAGGGTTTTTCCTGAATGAAAGAATGTTAACTGGTTGATGTTGAGGGGTAGATATCCCCTTTGAACGCATGCTAGGGTTGCGTCCCTATATAAAGAATAAAAGGGAACAGCACGCCACGAGAAGGATTGTCCTTCAAGGTGTGAGTTCCAATAAAAATATGTATGTGTGAATGTTTCTCTAAGTCTGTTGGTCATTTAGAACCCATAGCAAACCTGCCGTATCATAACAGCACTACCAGGACTCACAAAGCACCAGACCCTACCTATCAAAAGGCAACACTGCAAATATTAAACCAATACATTTCAGGGAATAACAATACATGACCTACTGGGGAAAGAGAACAAGTGGCAATGTCAAATAGGAATTACATAAACAGAATACCTCAGCTCAGTTACACATGCAGAATATAGACCATCACCAAACAAGAAATCACAATTTAGAAACAGGAAGATAATAATTAAAATGGGAACCCCAAAAGCCAACTTAGAATGTACAGCAACACTGTAGAAATACAACTATAAATTAATTTCCTCTTGTACTAAACAAAGCATAGACGTTAATGACGCACATTTCCCAGAGCTGACATATTCCAGTTAATAAATTCAAAATAAAGAGATATTTTTCTACCTTTTGTGCATTTTCTTTTCAGTTGCAATTGCTCCAGCCACTTTCTTCTGGTTTCTTTGTCTTCTGTTAACTCTCCATCATCTGCTGTCCATCTGTCCTTTCTTCTAGTTTTTTTTCCATTCTCTCTCTACATCTGCTTTAACATACTAATCTTTCTCCTTTTGCTCTTTCCTCATTCCTATTTCATCCACTCAAATTTTACCCCTCCATCCTCAATCCCCACATACTCTCCTAATACCCGGCCAATTGTAGATTTTTCTTCCCTCCCACACAAAATATTTTTCCCCGTTCCATTTCAATCTCCCAGCCCCATCCCATTCTAATCCTCCCCCAAAATCAGCTCCCTTCTAGTTCCAGCCCCAACCAGCATCCGCTCCCTTCTAGTCCCCGCATCAGCCCATTTCCAGTCCTAGCCCCCCATCAGCCCATTTCCAATCCTAGCTCCCCTATCCATTTCCAGTCCTATCTGAGTCCCTCCATCAGCTCATTTCCAATCCCAGCCCCCCATCAGCCTATTTCTAGTCCTTTTCTAGCCCCATCATCAGCCCATGTCAAATCCTAGCTCCCCTCCACTCAGCCCATTTCAATCCAAGTCACCTATGAGCCTACTTCCAGTTCTAGCCCCTCCATGAGTCCATTTCAATGCAAGCCCCCCCACCACAGCCCATTTCCAATCTTAGCTCCCACCAACAGCCCATTTTCAGTCCTATCCTAGCCCCTCCATCAGCCCATTTCCTGTCCTAGCTCCCCCCCCCCACTCAGCCCATTTCCAGTCCTAGCTCCCTCCTCTCACAGCCCATTTCCATTCCAAGCCCCCTCCCCATCAGCTATTTAGAAACATAGAAACATAGAAACATGACGACAGAAAAAGACCACAAGGCCCATCTAGTCTGTCCTTCCATAACAACAACTACAACAGTCCACTTTTTACCTTTAGAGATCCTCTGTGTTGGTCCCATGCTTTTTTGAATTCAGTTACTGTCCTCATCTCCACCACCTCCACTGGGAGACTATTCCATGGATCCACTACTCTTTCCGTAAAGAAATATTTCCGCATATCACTCCTGAATCTATCTCCCTTCACCCTCATCCCATGTCCCCTCGTAGCAGAACTTGCTTTCAATTGAAAGAGGCTCTCTCCCTGAACATTTATGCCACGGAGGTATTTAAACATCTCAATCATATCACCTCTATCCCGCCTTTCCTCTAAGGTGTACATATTAAGATCCTTAAGTCTGTCCTCATATGCTTTATAATGAAGCCCATTAATCATTTTAGTAGCAACCCTCTGCACCGACTCCATCCTGTTCACATCCTTTTGAAGGTGCGGTCTCCAGAATTGCACACCATACTCCAAATGAGGTCGCACCAAAGACTTATATAGAGGCATTATCACCTCCTTTTTTCTGCTAGCCATTCCTCTCCGTATGCACCCAAGCATCCTTCTAGCTTTTGCCGTCGCCTTTTCTACCTGTTTAGCTACTTTAAGATCATCAGACACAACCACGCCTAGGTCCCGCTCTTCTTTAGTGGACAAAAGTATTTCACCTCCTATACTGTATTGCTCCCTTGGATTGCTGCAGCCCAAATGCATGACCTTACATTTTTTAACATTAAATCCCAGCTGCCAAATTCTAGACCATTCTTCCCATAAGCCCCGGCGAGCTTAACAGAGTCACGAGGGAGAAGCTCTCCCTTCGCGGCTCTAAGCCGAAGCGAAGAAGAACTGACAAGCAGGCAGGCAAGCAGGAAGGATCTGCCGGGCAGGGGGGGGCCCCGCGGGACATGCGATATTGCTGCTACTGCCGCAGCAGCAGCCAGCTTTTTTTTTTTTTTTTAAATTCTACTTTTAAAGCGGAATGTTCTTTGCGCGGGGCCCCCTGAAACGCGGGGCCCTGTGCAAAAAACATTCTCGCTCAATGGACGGGCTGGCCCTGGTGATATGTTATTTTAGCTTACCAACAAAAATCTGGAATATGCATGCCCTGTCCTTATTCAGATACCTGTAGTCTGAACTTCTTAGGTATTCTTTCCCAAGGTTCACAGCAGGTGCCTAGTCACTATTGATGACTTACATTATGTTGTAGTGTAGCAGCAGAGCGCAGACAAACCAATGATACCAGGAGTCTGTTCAGAAGGTCCAAATCATTTATTTGTGCACAAGTCTCAAGCAGAATCAAATTCAAAATGGCTGAGCAATGGTTTCTAGCAAAACAACAACTTTTATAGACTTCTATTCCATTCTAGGTATAGAAAAACATTTCATTGGTCCCGGTAACCTCCCGTACCCCTTCTATTGGTCCCGGTATTGATAAGGCTGTCCAATTATGTCCCTTGACTGGGCTTAGCACCTGCTCACCCCCCTTCTAGTTCCAATTACAATGGTCAGTTCACCAACTTCATTACTTTTCTCCTCCAAGGCCATTTAACTAGTTAGCACATGTGGGGAGGCAGGGCACTGTAACCCTTCTGTCAGCAGTTTTAATTAAATCCCTAGCAGCTGTACTCTCTTATCAGTGGCAATTAAACTTATTTTTCTATATTTCTCTAGGTTTCAATTTTGTTTATCTAAGCTAATTCAAGGCTTTGCTGAGTTCTAATTCTACAATAGCAGCATATTGGGGGATGTGTAATTCCTATGGGCCTCTCCACAGGCCTCATTTACAGGTCAAGCTTGTTAGGCCTGTCTGCTTATTTCAGACACCATGGATCATAGGCCTTCGCCTACCACATTCCCCCCTTTGATTAATCTCACCCTATTACTTAATAAGGTGTGAGAGTTAAATCATTCCATTGGATCATACCATGGTCGGAGGATCCCGACTATATGCAGGAGGACTAGGATGCCATAAGGCCATGATCTTAGTTGCGGTCTTCCGCTCAACTGTATTTTCAATAACATTGTTGATAGAACGCATACAACATGGGATTATACATGGTAATAGCAAAAATACAGCAACAATTATTAGTACTAGTATCAGGAAAGTTTTAAGTCCTCCTAGCCACGAGAAAATAGAGGCAAACCAGTTAGGAAAATGCAATCCATGCCAAGTCTGTACTGGCACGTAAGCTTGTTTTCGCATATTTTCAGCAATTTCTTCAACTACTTGACCTTTATCATCGATCTTCAAACAACAATTGGTTAAATTCAATTTTCCGCATACTCCTCCTTCAGCTGCTAATAGATAATCTAGTGCTAAGCGATTCTGATATATGGCAGTGCGCATCTGAGTACTCTGTCTAGCTAAAAGTGTGAGTGCTAGTCTCATTGGTTATTAATTTAACTACTGCTTGTAAGCGGATAATTCGATTAATCATATATACAGGGGTCCGATAGCCCCACATACCATCATCATTCCATGTGGCCGGTCCATAATAGGCAATGATTCGCTCGGGTGGCCAATCATCACCTTCCCATTTTTCCCACTTGCCTATCTGTAGAGGTGCTCTCTTCTGTTTTTTAGTGTATACCGGGTATCCTAATTGCTCTCTGTGTTCAGTGGGTAACAAGAAGAAAGAAGGTCTGATGGTCCCTAAGACACATGCCCCTCCCCAGTGTATAGGGAGTCTGGCATATGCCCTGGTTCCACATATCCAATACAAGCCAGGTGGGGCTTGCCAGGCATGGGGTTTGGCAAGATTATTCCATAAATCAGCAAGCTCAGGGAATTTCGCTAATGGATTAGAGGGTTCAGGTTCTTTAGCTCCTGACCACCAGGTCGTCTTTTTTGTGGTGTCATTATAAAACTTTTGGCTGAGACAGACCAGCTGTCCCACCGGTAGATTGAATTGAGGTCCAGTTCTAGCATAACAGAGACGTCCAACTATTGGGTGTGCTAATACCCATTCGCTGGTAGTCTTATGTAATTCAGTATGATTGTAAGTCATGGAATAATTCAACTCTTGGGCTTCCCATGGCCACTGGTCACCCATTTGTGTCCCACCACAAAAGTAACAGTCTGAGATATGGAGACTGGATACTACTGCTCCAGCTAATTCTAAGAATAAATTCTGGGAGGGATGGGGAATATCAAACTTATTCTCATGCATGGTTTCATAGAAAGTGTTATGGATATGGTACCTGGATGATCTATGGGCTTGGGTATTTAATCTTATATATACTATGGTTCCTGGATCTGATCCAGATCCTGCAATTCGTAAGACAAATTTATACCCTTGCTTCCATGCACTGGGGTTGCGTATAAACAACTGTAATGGGTTACAGGCACCTTTCTTACATTTTGCTATATCCTTGTCGTATGGCTTAGTTAAGGCAGCCATTCAATTTTCTCTGGTATTTTCTATCATACCAGTTTTCCATGTGGCATAGAAAACACATGCCCATTTTGGGCAATAGTAATCCGCAACTGGGGCTGTACTGTATTCATTAGCTAAAACTCTTTTACCTGTACACTCTCCCCATCCAGTGGTTCCCTCGGGATACATATATTTGTCATTGTGTGAGCAGGTTTTTTCCCAATTACCACACTTGGAACGACTATCTCTATTTATGGCATCACAAGCATCAAAATACAGAAAAGCAAGCTGCGTAGGATCAGTGAGTGGGGGTGTGGCATTAAGCAGAGGTCCATCCGCATCATTCCATCGTATTTCTAAAGTGTAATAGGATGGATTCTGATGTGGGTTGAAACAAACTTTAGTTTTCCCTTTGGTGCAAACATTTAGTTCAGTGGTGTTATAAATACACCGAGTCACTTTACCAGTGCAAGTATAGTAAGAATGATATAGCAAAGTCTGAGTTACTTTCATTCCAGTCCGAGTGGAAGTAATGCAAGCAGTACATGGAGGCAAGGCACAAGTCAGTTCAAGGCCTCCTAGGCAGGCAACCAGGACAAAGTAAAAACAAAGATGCATGTTGATTGGAGTTCTTCTGAATCCTCACTTGAAAATCTTGATCTCGACGTCCTTGTTTTGGCACAATGCTGTCCCGTTTGCTAATGAAGCAATTCAACGGGTGTCGAATGTTTATTGAAGATCCTCACAATGTCCGTCGTATGCCAACTAGCTTATCAATTTCAGTTGGCTCTGATTATCTGTCAATCAATATAGTATCAAACAGTGTGCGAAACCGCACATATAAGGTTTGTTTGAGCTAAATCTTGCTGTATTGGAAACAGCAATCCTCTTCGAAAGACTTGGCTACTGCAACTATGGTTGTTGGGATGATCCCAATAGTGTCTAGGTCACTGGTTGCCGTCTCAAGGTAAGTCGCAAAGGTACATCAGGATGCTGTACTGCTGTCCACTGCTCGGGTTCTGGAATGGCTGCGGGCTTGACTCTGCTGTGGTGGATCCAGGAATCGATTTCTGCTACCTTTACTGCAGTTGGGGTAGACAGGATGACGGTGTACGGTCCCTTCCAATGGGGTTCCAACGGTGTCTTCTTCCAATCTATGATCCACACCGAGGTACCAGGCTGGTAGGGATGCAGGGGTTCCGTCAAGTTGATAGGCAACTGGTCCTGTATCCACGTATGAAGAGTCTGTAGAACAAAACTAAGAGCTAGAAGTTCTTGTCTGGTTATCTCTGAACCAATTTGCGTTAAACTACCCTTAATTCCCTGTACTATCAGTGGGGGTTTACCATACAGAACCTCAAAAGGGGAAAATCCTGTTGACTTCACAGGAGCTGAGTGTATTCTGAGTAATGCTATTGGGAGTACTTGGGGCCACTTCAGGTGAGTCTCCTGACAAAGCTTGGACATTTGGGCTTTCAAGGTACGATTCATTCGCTCAACTTTCCCTGAACTCTGGGGTCTATATGCAGTGTGAAGCTTCCATTGTATCTGTAGGGCTTTTGCTAACTGTTGAGTGATCTGAGACACGAATGAGGACCCATTGTCTGACCCTATTACAGCTGGAATTCCAAATCTAGGGATAATCTCTCTCAGCAACACTTTGGTGACTTCTCTAGCTTTTTCAGTCCTGGTGGGGAAAGCTTCCACCCACCCAGAGAAGGTACAAACTAATACTAACAAGTAGTGGTATCCATTTGCTTTTGGCATTTCAGTAAAGTCAATTTGCAGGTGGTGCATGGGGGTTACACCTCCTGACTGAACTCGGGGTGGTGGTGTGGGACCCTGTTTGGCATTATTTTTGGCACAAGTTAGGCACTGGCGTGCTACTGAGGCTGATAGGGCTGCCAGCATAGTAATGCAAAAATGTGGTCTGAGTGCTTTTTCCATAGCACTTTTTCGATAATGTGTGGCTTGATGGAAAGCCTTGACAAAGGCTGGTCCCAACAATTCAGGAATTACAATTCGTCCTGGGGGTTGACCGCCCTCTGCTGGTGGCAGCTCAATCCACCCATCCTTTAGCACTCCCTCTTCCTTAGTACAGTAGTACTCCAATTCTTTGGTGGTATATCGGGGTGTCCATAAATTGAGGGGTACTGGAAACAATGCTGCCTGCATTGGCATGGCTTGCGATGAAATTTGTCCTATCATGGCTGCTTGTCGTGCTGAAGCATCAGCGAGCCTATTTCCTTTGGCAACATCTCCTTTGCCTGCTTGATGTCCTTTGCAGTGCATGACAGCTACACGAGTTGGGGCCCATACTGCATCTAGTAGCATCAATATCTCCGGGCCATATTTAATTGATTTTCCTCCTGACGTGATGAGCCCTTGTTCTTTATAAAGAGCTCCATGAGCATGCAAAGTGGTGAAAGCATATTTAGAGTCTGTGTATACGTTTAACACAAGTTTTGCTCCTAATACTAATGCTCGGGTAAGTGCAATTAATTCTGCTTTCTGGGCTGATGTGCCTGATGCTAAAGCTGATGATTCAACTACTTCATACTGGGTGACTACTGCATACCCAGCACAATGTCGTCCATTGATGATGAGACTGCTTCCATCCACAAAGTAGGTTTGATCAGGATTCTCTAGGGGCACATCTGTTAGGTCTGGTCGACTTGAGAAGACAGTTTCCATGACTTCTATACAATCATGCTCTGGTAATTCTTCACTGACAGGTAACAATGTAGCTGGGTTCAAAGCATGGCTCACTTCTAATTGTATCTGTGGATTTTCACATAGCATACTCTGGTATTTCAACATTCGGGAATTGGTGAGCCAATGATTTGCTTTCTGTTCCATGAGGGCAAGTACTCCATGTGGCACAGTGACTCGTAGATTCTGTCCTAATGTGAGCTTGTCTGCTTCACTTACTAACAGGGCTGTAGCTGCAACTGCTCTCAAGCAAGGTGGCCATCCTTTAGCCACAGTGTCCAATTGTTTCGACAGGTATGCTACAGGTCGTTCCCAATTTCCTAATTTCTGAGTCAACATGCCCAAAGCATTCCCTTGTGTCTCATGTACAAACAAATGGAAAGGCTTGTGGACATCTGGTAGTCCAAGTGCTGGTGATGACATCAATTCTTCCTTTAACGTTTTGAAGGCTGTATCCTGCTCAGGTCCCCACTCTAGTGGCGACTTTTCTTCTCCTTTTGTAGCTTCATACAATGGTTTGGCAATTTGAGCAAAGTTGGGAATCCAGATTCGGCAATATCCTGCTGCTCCCAGAAAGGCTCTGACTTGCTTCCTGGTAGTTGGGGTTGGGATTCTGCACACAGCTTCTTTTCTTTCCCTTCCTAATTGGCGGCTTCCTTTAGTCAATCGAAAGCCCAAGTATTTCACTTCTTTTTGGCATAGTTGTGCTTTCGCTCTGGAAACTTTGTATCCAGCTTCATCCAGTAACTGCAAGAGGTCTTTGGTGGCTTGTATACATTCACTTTCTGATACAGCAGCTATCAGCAGATCGTCCACATATTGGAGAAGTACTCTCTTCCCCGGGGCCACTGGATAGCTTGAAAGGTCTTGGTTCAATGCAGCACTGAAGATGGTAGGTGAATTCTTGAATCCTTGGGGTAATCGTGTCCAAGTAAGTTGGCCCCGTCTTCCAGAGACAGGATCCTGCCATTCAAAGGCAAACAGCAATTGACTAATTGGGGCTAATCTTATGCCAAAGAACGCATCTTTTAAGTCCAAAACAGTAAAGTGGGTAGCTTCAGCAGGAATTAGTCCTAAAAGTGTGTAAGGGTTTGGCACAACTGGATTTATGGTCTCAACTGCTTCATTCACTCTCCTCAGGTCCTGCACTGGACGGTAGTCATCTGTTCCAGGCTTCTTCACTGGCAAGAGTGGAGTGTTCCATGATGACTGACATACTTTTAGTAGGCCATACTCTAGTAATCTTAACAAGTGGCGGTGAATGCCTTCAATTGCTGCTCTTGGGAGCGGGTATTGCTTGACATGTATTGGTGTAGCACTGGGTTTAAGATTCACAATTATTGGAGCTATATGCTTGGCTAGGCCTGGGGGATTGCCTTCCGCCCATACTCCGGGCGGGGCATCAATGCTCTTTAAAGTTTGTTCAAAATAGGTATCCTGGGCGGATTCATCACTGTAATATCTCCATTCTTCTTCTCGGTGTACAGTAAGCAGCATTATTCCTGCAGGTTTAGTTTGAGGATTTACTGTCATTTGCATCTCTCCTTTTTCAGAAAATGATATTTGGGCCTGTAACTTGGCTAACATATCTCGTCCCAGTAATGGCACTGGACATTCAGGCATATAGAGGAATTGATGAGTTATCTGCTGTCCTCCCAGACTGCATATACGGTTTTGAAGAAAAGGTTTTGTAGCTTTGGCACCAGTTGCTCCCACGATGGTGACTGGTCTTGTGGAAAATGGGGCAATCTTTTTGTCTACTACTGAATGTTCTGCTCCAGTATCAACCATAAAGTTCATAACTTGGTCTCCTATTTGTATTCCGACCATAGGCTCCTGGAGACCTAAAGCGAATTCGGAGCCCGGTCTGTCCTAATCCACATCATCCTCGTCATTGGCTGTTGCGGCCAATGCTTGAATGGCCTCTCCTCTTTCTCGCTGAAATTGTTCTCGATTGGCTCCTCCGCGATTCCGGGGACGGCCTCTTCCTCTTTCTCTCCATTGATCATTGTTCGCGTCATCCTGATGGGCGTCTTCGAGTTGCGGGCATGTATCTCTCCAATGTCCTTCCTCTTTGCAATAGGCGCATTGGTTCACGCCTAGTTGGGGCCGGCCTTCTCCTCGGCCCCTCCCTCTTCCTCTGCTCCTTCGGCTAGGGAAACCTCCCCTTTTCTGTTCAACTATGGCCGCAGCCAAGAAATCAGCTTTCTTCTTCATCTTTCGATCACATTCTTTCTGCCTTTCATTATCACGATTCACATACACTTTATGAGCGACTTCCAGTAACTGAGTTGCATTCATGCCCGCAAACCCTTCTAACTTCTGTAATTTACGTCTAATGTCTGGTTGAGACTGATTTACAAAAGCGGAATTCACCATGCATAAACTTCCTGGTGCATCTGGATCATAGGGAGTATATATTCTATACGCTTCTGTCAATCTTTCATAAAATACTGCTGGACTTTCATCTATACCTTGGATGACTTCAGTGACTTTAGAAAGATTCATAGCTTTCTGCCCTCCCCTTTTCAGACCTTGCAAAAGGCCTTGGCGAAACCGGGCTAGGGCTCTGGATCCTCTTTCTGTATTCGGATCCCACCGGGGGTCTTCATTTGGGAATTCTCTTTGAGCTGCCTCTCGGTTATCTATCCTTGCATCCCCCCTTTCCCCTGGAGCTACAGGGTTGTCTGCCATCCAATCAACAGCTGCTTTCTTAATTCGTGTCCGCTCCTCTGTGGTAAATAGGGTAGACAAGAGCTGGCGGCAATCTGCCCAAGTGGGTTGGTGGGTTTCCATAATGGTATGCACTAATTCCGTGAGTTCCTGGGGCTTATCGGTATAGGAGGCGTAATGTGACCTCCAATTTAACAAATCAGTAGTGGAGAAGGGCACATACACGTAACTTAGAGGTCCCGCCACCACCTCATTATCCTCATTCCTTACGGGCATTCCCGGGACTTGCCGTAAAGGCATCATCTTAGCAGTGGGGGTCCTTCTTGATCTGAGGGAGATTTTTGAAACTCTCCTAACAGGGGCCTTCTTCTTGTGAGTGCGCTTAGTCTGGGACGCTTTACTTTTAACTGAACTCATACTAACAGTCGTTTTCACACTATCAGCATCACTCAGGGAAGCCTCCTCTTCCTCTTTCTCTTCTGTTCCTGACTCAACTCTCTCCTCAGTCTCAGTGGAATCATCCTCATCATCTGATGGGAGCTTATCTTCCTGTTCTTCGGGTGGTGGGTCTGGGGTTGGGTCCCTCTCCCGCTGTCTCCGGGGCTCTGGGGCGGGACGCGGGGGCAGCCTTACTGGGCGCTGGGCTTGGGGCTGCCTAGTTATTACTTCGGGGGATTCAGGATCTGCCAGGACGGGTTTCCGTCTGGATTTCTCACCTGTCCCTGTCTTTTTAGACTGAACTACTTTCTGCATTGGATCTGCTCGTGCTAACATTATTCTGCACTGCTCTTCATAGCAGCGCTTCGCCCAAGGGGGCGGGTTCTCACAAATACTGAACCAGGAATCTATATAGGGGTACTGATCGGGGTGTGCTACTCGCACTTTCTGGTGAACTGATTGAATAATTCCTATATTAAAGGTTCCCTCTTGAGGCCATGTAGGGTCTAAATCGGGCCACTCCCTAGCACACAAAATCTGTAATCGTGGTAAAGTCATTTTAATTCCATAATCTCCTGAATATCCTTCCTTAAAATGTGTGATCATACATTCTAATGGAGTGCTCTTAGTAGACCCTGCCCCTCCCATTTCGATGTGTGCGCACAGCAACAGACAGAAGGGAAAAGGAGGGCGTACCGTGGGTAAGGGGTCCTCACGGCCCTAGAGACATATAAGGGGAACGAATAACAAGACAAGATGACAGTCGCTTCCTCCTTTTTACGACCTGGACGCGGTCGCCCGGCCAGGAAATGCATTACTCAGGAGTCCGCCTTCGCTTGGTCCGTGCTGCCAGACCTCTCATTCACACTTCATGCACACAATCATGCTAGCAACGTATCCCAGGAATACAATCCAATCCTGTCTATTCTGACTAGTCTTATTCAAATTCCAAAATACAAGAAGACGGGAGTTTTACCCCGCGAATACTCATGCAGGTTTAGTCGGTCCGTCTTTGAGAGGTGATCAAGCTCTCTTACCAAGTTCCAAGTTCAAAATTCAAGATTCAAATGGCAGTACTGCTCTGTCTCATCTGTCTAGACATACCAAATCAAAACTCTACTCACCGGATCCGGTCCTCAAAGTTCCCAAGCAAGCGCATGAATTGGACCTCGGACTCCCCTCACTCGGGTTCGAGGTGTTGGCTCCAGCCGGGTCCAGCACCCGCCGAGGTCCGGCCAGCTCCCTCCGATGCAAGGGACCGGTGGCGCCAGGGAGCGAGCCCCATCGGAAGGGCGCGATCCCGGCAGGACCAAACCTGTAGAGGCGGAAAGTCGTGGTATATTGCCCTATATACCCTCTAATACCACACCTTCCCGGCCAACGCACCAAGAATATGTAGCAGCAGAGCGCAGACAAACCAATGATACCAGGAGTCTGTTCAGAAGGTCCAAATCATTTATTTGTGCACAAGTCTCAAGCAGAATCAAATTCAAAATGGCTGAGCAATGGTTTCTAGCAAAACAACAACTTTTATAGACTTCTATTCCATTCTAGGTATAGAAAAACATTTCATTGGTCCCGGTAACCTCCCGTACCCCTTCTATTGGTCCCGGTATTGATAAGGCTGTCCAATTATGTCCCTTGACTGGGCTTAGCACCTGCTCACCCCCCTTCTAGTCCCAATTACAATGGTCAGTTCACCAACTTCGTTACTTTTCTCCTCCAAGGCCATTTAACTAGTTAGCACATGTGGGGAGGCAGGGCACTGTAACCCTTCTGTCAGCAGTTTTAATTAAATCCCTAGCAGCTGTACTCTCTTATCAGTGGCAATTAAACTTATTTTTCTATATTTCTCTAGGTTTCAATTTTGTTTATCTGAGCTAATTCAAGGCTTTGCTGAGTTCTAATTCTACAATAGCAGCATATTGGGGGATGTGTAATTCCTATGGGCCTCTCCACAGGCCTCATTTACAGGTCAAGCTTGTTAGGCCTGTCTGCTTATTTCAGACACCATGGATCATAGGCCTTCGCCTACCACAGTAGGGGTTTATAAATCATGCTCCTTTGGGCATTAAGTTCATTCCAGTTATGGAAGAACCCCTTCCTCTACCCTCATGCCTTCAAATCCAGGGGATTTCAGTAGAATTAGGAGGAACAGATACAGAAAGGTCTTAGAGAATCAAGGAGCTGAGTGAGAGATCAGAGGGAACCTAAAAGTTCTCAAGATCAAGCCTGTATTCCAGTGATATGCATTCAGAACATTTTTAGTGCATTTTGTTTTGATTTGCAATAGAATATACTATTACTAGATAGTAGACACTCTGCCTCATTTTGCATAGGAAGTCTAGGTCACAAAAGGAATTTCCACGTTATGATGTTTGAGATTTCCCAGGTATTTTCACAAAACGCTTGCTAAATGGGGAGCCTTTGGTAAAATACGTGTAATAGGCCCAAATGTAGGCACAGACAACATAAGTAACTGCCAGGGGCACCAAATATTAAAGACAGCGAATACCCAGGCCAAAAAGAAGCCTGATCCCACTTACTTTAAGATCATGTGCATGTGCTGTTCAGAGGGGCACTATTTTGACACTATGGCCTTCTTCTCCTCTTCTGGTTCCTTTGGATCTCTGACCACAAAAGAATTGCTGCCATATACAGAGGAAACAGTCATTTTACAAAAAAAACCACCATCTGCTTGGCAGGGGGTTTATATGTGTACTTGCCATCACTTATATGTGTAAGGTGCCATTTTTGCAACAAACACAAGCAAGTTCTGCATTTTGTCAAACTACACATTCAAGAGGAGCCAGTTAAGAAGCCTAGTTCCAAACTGTATTTATGACATTTTAGGTGGTTTTTAAGTCCAGAGGGATAAGCATAATTATCCCCTCACTCATTTCTTGAAACCCCACGTTTAACTGAGCAGTTTACTGACACCTACATTTGATTTGAAGGATGAAACATAGAAACATAGAAATATGACGACAGAAAAAGACCACATGGCCTATCTAGTCTGTCCTTCCATATTGACAACTACAACAGTCCCCTTTTTACCTTTAGAGGTCCTCTGTGTTTGTCCCATGCTTTTTTGAATTCAGTTACTGTCCTCATCTCTACCACCTCCACTGGGAGACTATTCCACGGATCCACTACTCTTTCCGTAAAGAAGTATTTCCGCATATCACTCCTGAATCTATCTCCCTTCACCCTCATCCCATGTCCCCTCGTAGCAGAACTGGCTTTCAATTGAAAGAGGCTCTCTCCATGAACATTTATGCCATGGAGGTATTTAAACATCTCAATCATATCACCTCTATTCCGCCTTTCCTCTAAGGTGTACATATTAAGATCCTTCAGTCTGTCCTCATATGCTTTATAATGAAGACCACTAATCATTTTAGTAGCCACCCTCTGCACTGACTCCATCCTGTTCATATACTTTTGAAGGTGCGGTCTCCAGAATTGCACACTATACTCCAAATGAGGTCGCACCAAAGACTTATACAGAGGCATTATCACCTCCTTTCTTCTGCTAGCCATTCCTCTCCGTATGCACCCAAGCATCCTTCTAGCTTTTGCCGTCACCTTTTCTACTTGTTTAGCTACTTTAAGATCATCAGACACAACCACGCCTAGGTCCCGCTCTTCTTTATTGGACAAAAGTACTTCACCCCCCTATACTATATTGCTCCCTTGGATTGCTGCAGCCCAAATGCATGACTTTACATTTTTTAACATTAAATCCCAGCTGCCAAATTCTAGACCATTCTTCAAGCTTAGCTAGATCCCTCCTCATGTCATCTACCCCTTCCTGGGTGTCTACTCTATTGCAGATTTTGGTATCATCCGCAAAGAGGCAAACCTTACCTGAAAGTCCTTCTGCTATATCACTAACAAAGATGTTAAAAAGAATCGGGCCAAGGACAGATCCCTGGGGCACACCACTGATAACATCCTTCTCCTCAGAGTGAGCTCCATTTACTTGTACTCTTTGTCGCCTCCCACCCAACCAATTTCTAACCCAAGCAGTAACTTTAGGGTCCATCCCTAGTGTGCTCACTTTGTTTATAAGTCGCCTGTGAGGAACAGTGTCAAAGGCTTTACCAAAATCTAAATACGCCACATCTAGGGCTCTCCCTCGGTCCAACTCCCTGGTCACCCAGTCAAAGAAATCAATCAGATTTGTCTGACAAGACCTGCCTCTGGTGAATCCATGCTGCCTCGGATCCTGTAATTCGCTGGACTCCAGAAACCTCACTATTTTCTCTTTCAGCAGTGTTTCCAATAATTTACTCACCACCGAAGTTAAACTAAATGGCCTGTAGTTTTCAACCACATCCTTACTTCCGCTTTTGTGTAAAGGCACCACATGAGCCTCTCTCCAGTCCTTTGGCACCACTCCCGACTCCAACGAGGCATTGAAAAGGTCAGTCAATGGAGTTGCTAGAACGTCCCCAAGTTCCCTCAGTATTCTCGGGCATATTCCATCCGGTCCCATCGCTTTGTCTACTTTAAGTTGAGATAGTTTCTCACGAACACAGTCTTTTGAAAATTGTTCAAGATGTCTTTTGCTTCTGTTCCTATTTGTGGGTGTTTTCTGAGGTCCTGCTCCTGGTTCTTCATCTGTGAACACAGAACAAAAATATTTGTTAAGCAATTCCGCTTTATCCTTATCAGCTTTTACTTATTCCTCCCCTGCACCCTTGAGTCTGACAATACCACTCTTGCCCTTCCTCTTCTCACTAATATATCTGAAAAATGTCTTATCCCCCCATTTTATTGCATTGGCTATTTCCTCCTCCTTTTGAATCTTCGCCTTCTTGACTACTTTGCTAGCTTCTCTAAGTTTTTCCAAATACAGATGCCTGTCTTCCTCTCTCTGTGATCTCTTGTATTTCATGAAGGCCTCCCTCTTTTTCTTCACTTTTTCAGCTACTTCTCTCGAAAACCATAGCAGTCTCCTTTTCCTTTTACCTTTATTTACCATTTTAACAAAAAGGTTGTTTGCCCTTAAAATATCCTCTTTCAGTTTTTCCCACTGTTTTTCTACATCCCTCAGCTGTTCCCATCCAACTAATGACTCCCTGAGGTATTGGCCCATCTTAGCAAAGTTAGTCTTACTAAAGTCTAAGATCCTCGCCTTTGAATGGATTCTAACAGCCCTAGTCCTAATACTGAACCACACCATCTGGTGATCACTGGATGCAAAATGATCTCCCACTACAACATCAGAAACACTTTCACCATTGGTAAGCACCAAGTCCAATATGGCCCCTTCACGTGTGGGATATGTTAACAATTGCCTGAATAGTTCTTCCTGTAGAGAATCCAGGATCTCCTTACTTCTAGATGATACTGCAGCAGGAATGTGCCAATCAACATCTGGCATATTAAAATCTCCTATCAGTAGCACTTCCCCTTTCCTAGCAATGCTGCACATGTCTTCAATTAACTCTCTGTCCACCTTTTCCTCTTGTGAGGGAGGTCTGTATATCAAACCAATGTAAATAGATTTCTCTTTCCCTCTTTCTAGTTTAACCCACAATGCCTCCCCTCTCCCTTTTAAGCTCTGTAAGTCCAAAGCTTTAATAGTAGTTTTTACATATAGTGATACTCCTCCTCCCCTACTTCCTACCCTGTCCTTTCTGAATAAAGTATAGCCAGGTATAGTTATATCCCAATCATGGTTTTCTGTGAACCATGTTTCTGTAACTGCCATTAAATTCAAGTCAGCCACTCCGATCAAAGCTTCAACATCAGGGATCTTATTTCCCATGCTACTGGCATTTATACACACTGCTTTCCATATGTTACCCCTGTTATCCATTTCCATAAAGTTATTTGATGTATCACCTACCTGGGGGCTTTGTGTAATGTGTAAATGTTGACAGATAATTTCTTTGAAATACATGTATTCACCTTAGAAAATGCGACGCACATATTTATTTTAAAGTCCACCCTCACCATGCCCATACCACGTCCATTTGACATCTGTATGTGCTGTATATAAATGTGTAAGTAGTAGCTTTTCTAAAATTGCAGGTCCCGTTATTCAGCATCTGTGGCTAGTGTGGCTTCAGTGGCCAGCTGCCGGCACTGAACTTTGTCCCTGAATGTTCAATGCCGGGCCATATCCAGGCTCTAGCATTGAATATTCGGGTTGTCTGGATTACCGCGAAGCTAACTGGGCAGCGACGATTTTGAGCTGCTGCCTGGTTAGTTTCTGCAGAGAAAGCTCAACCTTGTTTACTGCGCCTGACGTTTGCCACATCTCAATAACTGGGCAGAGGTTCAATATCAGCAACGAGTACTGCTTTGGCATGCCCCAATGTTAACCGGTTAGCATCGGGGTGTACAGAAGCGAGTGGCATCCCACTGAATATCCCCCTGTGCGGCATTTACATGGTTTGCAAGTCTGCAAACTGTGTAAATGCCTTTGACTATCCTCCCCGTAATTTACACGTGCATGCCCATAAACACTTGTAAAGCAGCTTTTTATATGTGTAAATGCCATGAAAGCCAGGAACATAAATCCTTTGAATATTGGGCTCACAGTTTTTCAAACTGGCCTTTCCTAAACTATATGGGCCCAGTATTCAAGTAGCAGGCTGTGCACTGCTACGGCACATAGCCCTGCCTACTCACCCCTAATCGAGGCTATTCAATGCTGCAGCAATGGCATTGAATATCCGGTTTTGGAGCCCAGATAAAACCACCACAGAGCCTAACTGCATAGTGGCGATATTGGACTGCTACCCGGTTAGCATCTGCGGCTAAAACTAGGTGAGCCAAAAGCTGGTCTAGTTTTAGCTGCGAATAGCTAACTGGGTAGCAATCCAATATTGTTGCTACCTGATTAGCGGTACTCCCTGCCTCTACTCTACCCCAGAACACCCCCAACACGCTAACCAGATAGCATCGGGGCACATAGGGAACACAGATGGGGATATTCGATGACACTAATTCTGTAGGTGCGGTTGAATATTCCCATTTAAAGCTGTAAACAGTGTAAATGCCTTTCGAATATCGGGCCCTATGAGGCCAATATTCAAAAGATTTACGCTCCTGACTTAGGGAGTTATGCTCCTGCACTGGATCTTCGAAAATTTACTGAGTGCCTAAATTTATACTCAAAATTTCACTAAACATCTAAATTTACAAGCAAAATGTGGGTGGTAATTGGGACAGATTTAGGGTAGGGAAAAAAGTTAGGAGGTTAGCACTGATTTTCATCTGTAGGCTCACTGGACCATGCTGGTCTTTATCTGCCGTCATTTACTATGTTACTTACTATGTTACTAATTAGACTCATAAAGCTAGGAAATGAATGGGAAGTCTACATTTATGAGCATAACATTTAAGCTCTTAAATTAGGGGTTCCTAAATTTGGTTAAAAATAGGGCACAAATTTAAGATCTTAAATTTAAGAACTCAGCATTTTGTGAATATTGGGCCCTGTGGCTTTGTTAACTCCTCGCATACTTTCTGCTTCCTGCTGCAGCTACTTTGTATGTTCTACACCACCCTGATATTCCATAAAGTTGCAGTATATTGTTTTCCTATAAAGATAAAGGTTTAGTTTCTTACATCTCATTACACACTTGACCTCAAGGCCCGAAGTGAGTTACAAGACAAAGGGCATGTTTACTAAATCACGCTAACTGTTAGCATGGGGATTGGCATGGGCTAAGCATACCATGCTGTTAGTGTGAGGTCCTGAGGTAAACATCTCAGGCAAACCAGTTAGTGCATGATTGGGTGGGAACTAGGCAGGTTGGGGCATAATGAGGGCACTGACTGTGCATTGTGGTTAGCATAAGCATGGCGTACGCTAACCATGAATATTCCCTTTAGAGTAGATGCACTTAACATCACCTCAAGGGGTGGCAATAAGTGCACCCACATGCTGGTTAGTACTTTGCGGATTTCTACCAATGTGTTAAATTGCAGGGGGAGGGGGCACACAGTCCCAAAAGTTAGTGCTAATTTTTCAGCTCAAACACGCGCTAACAGCATGCCCTTTAGTAAATACACCCCAAAGAGTAACACATGTGCAGGTTCATCTTTGTCAGTCCATTTTAATGAATTCCCATCCCCCCAGTCATATACAAGTGACATCAATAAATCATAGTGTTATAAAACCAAAAAGTACACGTCCTTAATTATTTTATTAGAGGAACCCATATTATCTTTCATCTTTCATATAGAGCTCTCCATCCCATCTCCTCTACAGTAGTGGATCTAAATAGCAATCCTAAAGATTATTGTGGTGGCTGTTATTGTTAAGTGTTGTTAAATTGATGACAGCACTGTGGATAGTTGTTCATGTTGTGACTACCCCCTAGATTTTCTTGGCAAGGTGTGACTGGAAGCAGACTGCCATTCTTTTGTTTTGAGCAGTAAGCCTACAACACCTGGCATTCCAAGTAGGTCTCCCATCCAGGAATTAGCTAGGCCCATTACTGCTTAGCTTCCAAGATTGGACACACTCAGGTGGTGTGGCCATAGTTAGTCTCCCTTACCATTTATGTTTAATCATCTGCAAGATGTATGGGCCTAGCTTGAGATGGCCTGGCCAAAAAGCCAAATCTTCATACATTTTGAAAATGACAGTTACCGGCATTAGTTGCAGTCTTACTGTGATGAATGCCATATAAGGTAGTGGGCGTTCCAGTCTTAAGGTAGCATTTCGGGTTATCGAGTGATAAAGTCTGTTATCGCGCGATAGAGGGAGCCGTGGCACATTAACACGCATTAGCCTTAATTTGGCGCGCTGACCTGGAAACACAGTAACAGAGGTGTAGCACAATGGTTAATACATTGACTGATGCAACAGGGGTCATGAGTTCAATCCCCCAGTGGGCTTAATGAGTAAGGCTGTCTGAGACATTACCCTTTACTTTAAATCAGTGCTGTCTGAGGCATTTTCTTTTTTAATGTAAATTAGTGCTGCCAGCAGACACACCCTCACAGTGCCATAACCTAAGGTGCCGCATAAGGGGCCCTATAAGGCACTCCAGAGGGCACATTATAAAGTGCACTGTCCGCCAAGGCACCTAATGGTTACAGCATTGTGAGGTTGCTTTTGCAGGCAACACTAATTTAAATTAAAAAAGGAAATGCCTCAAACAGTCCTATCAAATAACACCACTGTGGGACCAAACCCATGATCTTTGCCTCCACAGTCAGTGAAGTAACCAGTGGGCTGCATCTCTATAACTACTAACAAACTCCTGGCTGGCTACAGAAGGACTACAGGTCACCACACAAACTGTCTGCTGTGGTTACCAGGATAGGGTTAACCCACCCGTACCCATGATGCACTGCACATGCAGATCAGCAGTCTACAGATGATCACAAGATGGGTTATGCACCCCCTCAGCACCTCGGTCTGGTAGGGGGAACTGATGGTGTGTGTTACTGGCACAGAGTAGCTACAGACCGACACATTGTGGGGGTACTTTGCTCACCCTGATTGCGAGGTGAGGCGCCCAGCACCAGGTCTGCAGCACCTGGCTTAGCTGAGATAGGCTATGCTGCAGGTTGCCATCAGTGCCAGTGTGTGATCGGTAGTCCTTGCAGACACACTTAGGATACACCTGTGTCCATCCGTATTTCCCAGTCATGTCTAGCCCTTGTAGACTATGATGCACCCAGAAGAGTGCATATCCTGTGTGGGTGCCATGGTCACATGATTTAAGTGAAGGGGGGTGTTTGGACCCATAGGTGGATTATGTAGCATCACCCAACCCGCTCACTCGGTGTGGGAACAGGATCTCCCACCAACAGATCCACATTCTACATCCCTGCAATGGTGGCAGTAGAGGGGACCATCAACCCCAGTCATGCTGGGGAACAGGCACCCTACAGGCCAGTCAATGCAGATCTGTACGCATCTATAAGGCAATGGCAGACAGACAGTAGGCCTGGAAATGCTCAGCTGCCCCCCACCACTATCTGACATTCTCCAGCAGCAAGCACAGTGAGTCTCCAGCCACTGTACCCTGCAAGGGGTTCCATCCATACACATACAAACTGCAGACAGTCTGCTAGCTAGTCCATAGGGCATGTTCCTGGAGGAGATGCATGCACCCAAAACTGGGTTGTGAGCAGACACACCAAGCAGATAAGTCAGTGATTGGGCCCCAGAAAAAAACAAACCATAAATATCACTTGAAAAAAATACTATATAGCACTATGGGGGAACCTAGCCATGCCGTGGTCATTGCTCAGTCAGGGTGAGAGTGACCTCCCAGCAGGACATGCTGTGACCACCCTGTCCGTGCAGGTGGTGGCCGGGCACTACAATGTCCCAGCCATTGCCCTATGCCCTGTGCAGATGCATCCTGCCCAGGCCACGCTGTCTGGGCCATACCCACAGTACCTTGCTCCTCATTATGCACATTGGCAGGCTAACACTGGAAACAGTGCAAGGAGTGTGGGCTGAGTAAGGTGTAGGCAGCCACAACACACTGGATAGATAGACACACACTCCCACACCTATGCTAGCACTGTGCAAATATAGAGGCTTTTGGCAGCCCTGGCCACCACACCAGTCCTGGGCACAGTGCAGGCATGGCTATGGTACGCAATAATGTTGGGGTCACTCCCTGGGGTGGTAAACACTGTCAGAAACCAAAACTGAAACACACTCCACAGATATCAGAAAGGTTGCTATGATGAAGCTCTATCAGCAAATTGTGATTAACTTAGGAATTCCTATCTTCCTTAATCATGGCAACCTTTTGATAAATGTGTAACGTATTCCGAAGTTTAGGGCAGCATTGCTAAGGTATGCAAGTGCTAGTATTGGGAGATGCTGCTGCGCGCAGGGCCCAACAGCCTGACTCTCCATGAGGCTTTGGATAGTGGAGCCTGTGGGTGTGGGTGTTTATGACCCTGTTGGCCGCTGCTCTAGGGCAGAGGTTCCCAACTCCGATCCTGGTGGACCAAACACTGTTCAAGTTTTCATGCTGTCCCTAATGAATATGCATGAGATACTTTTGCATACAATGTGGGCGGCGCATACTAATGCAGCACAGGCATATTTATTAGGGACAGCATGAAACCTGAAAGGTGTTTGGCCCTCTAGGACTGCAGTTGGGAAACTCTGCTCTAGGGATTGCACATGTTTATGGTGTCTGTGCTCTGTAGGGTAAAATATAGGCATTCAGGCATGTTTATTTTATCTTCAATAAAGTTTCTGCCTTTATTACCATGGTTTAGTACTGGGTAAAATATGGGGAAAAGGTTGGCAGGAGCCACAGCTGGGACTTGAACTTGTGACTTTCTGCTCCTTAACACACTGGCTGTGTGTACTGCACCACACTGTTGCCACAGGGGCAATTCATTCCCTGCGGATACCATGACTGTTAGTCAGACAGACCCTGTCTGTTGCATTGCATGGCACCCTCTTAACGGGGCTAGGCCATGGTCTGCTGTGGGCAGATGCCACTGCCCCCTCCGCCATCAGCACCTCTCCGCCACCATGCTGCCATGCCATTATGCCAGTGGTGCTGGTGGTGCGCAGTCCCAGGCCATCCAGTATGCTGGTAGGCAGCTTCCTATGGTGTGGGTTCTCGGGTAGGGGTGCCTACATAGACATGTGGATGCCCCCCCCCCCCCCCCCCCGCAGTGCCTGCCAATGTTATGTGCCCTTGGGGGTACCTGCTGGGTAATCTCCCCTGTGACACTGTGGAACACACACTTGTGCCCATGTTGGACCCTCGTCAGTTGCTGTCTTGCTGCTTTACAATTTCGGCATTCCTATGTGCCACCTAGGCATCTGTCTAGTCCGCACTGTGCCCCAGCTGGACCACAGCATGTGCCGCCTGCAGCCCCCTGTATCCCATTTACAGCATCAGTACAGTTGCCATTTCCTACGTGCCCACTCTGCTGTTGCTGCATATGTGCACGCCATAACAAACCTGCCCAATCTAAACGACATAAACCCTGATCAGCGCTATTTCAATGTGGGATCATTCACTTTGTAGGGGGACAGAGCATAGACCCTTCCAAACATGATATCTTAATTTATACGCTTTGTCAGTAGTGTTGCTTTATGTTTATCATTAATATCACTATTGGCCAGCTTGGTTATTGGAATTTTAGATGTGGTTCTGGTCCTTTTATATGTTTATTTGCCTCTTTGTTCCCTGCACATGTATCACAACTATCACTTTTTCTGGGTTTCCCTGCCTTTGCTGCACATTGCTGACTGAAATGGTTTCTCTTTCCTGCAAATGTGCCTAAACGCGAGGGTTTCACTGGCGTTAGTGTTCAGACCTGGATTTCACAGCGTTAGTGTGCCTGGAGCCTCTCCCCTCCCACTCTCCGTCCATTAACCCCTTCTCTCCGCCCTCTGGAAAGCCTTACTCCACCCTTCAGACCCGGATTTCACAGCGTTAGTGTGCCTGGAGCCTCTCCCCGCCCACTCTCCACCCATTGACCCCTTCTCTCCGCCCTCTGGGAAGCCTTACTCCACCCTTCAGACCCGGATTTCACAGGGTTAGTGTGTCTGGAGCCTCTCCCCTCCCACTCTCCGCCCATTGACCCCTTCTCTCCGCCCTCTGGGAAGCCTTACTCCACCCTTCAGACCCGGATTTCACAGCGTTAGTGTGCCTTAACGCCGCTGCTGTGTTATCACGTGATGTGATGTTATCGCGCGATAATGTTACGTTATCGCGCGATATCGTCACTTATCACGCGATAATACCACCGCTGCGATGTTAAGATGGTTTAGTAAACATACCCCTAAGTGTTGTCTATACAACTGATAAAACAAAGCTTTTCATCTTTTCCCCTTCTTCCTTTAAACTTTCACATCTTTCTAGTCAAAATATATCCCAGCCAGAGTTGGTCTAAAGGTACTGGGCACCCTAGGTAAACCTTTTGCCTTCTGCCTCCCCTACCCAATAGTCGGATAAATAAATTCAATAATCATAATCTCCACATTTAGAAAACAACTTAATACATACTTATTCTCAGAACATTTCAGAGAGAAGACAGATGGAACCAACATCTATCTGACATAATCACCGGCACCCATGATCTCTTAACTCCCACGACATGCTTAATAGCTACATAACATCATTCTGTTGTCAGATATTAGCCTTCAGCTACTCCTTGTTTATACCTCCAATGCTGTAACTTATTAGTTGTACTTATAATCAATTCTTTTGAGTTTCCTTCATTTCATGTACATCGTTTAGTTCTATGTAAGCGCGTTTGATTTATTGATAAGGCAGTATAAAAAAACACTGAAATAAAAATAAATAAATGATTAGCGAAATACCACCCCTCCCACAATAATCCCATAAAGTGCAGAACTGGATATCATACCGTTAAATATTAAACTTTGCTTTTTATGTATGTTTCTGCCTGCTCTCTCTGTAATTAAGGAACTGTGCTGATGTTTCTTTGAGTTTGTGGGGCTCTCAGGATTTGTTGTTTGATTGTTGCTGTTCTTTGCTGACCCTCAGAAGCTGCTGCCCTAGGTGACTGCCTAATCTTGCCTAATGGTTGGGCCATCCTTGATTCCATCCCCTCTTATTCTGGCAACAACATTTGTACTGCAAATTAGATTAACAACTTAACAATATGATCTCCTTGATCTTATTACAGTTTATAAGCTAGTATTAGTAAGGTTGAATTTGCAAGAAAACAAAAGCTATACATACTTTTTTTTAGTTAGGCAGCGACCTTAATAAGTAAGACATTTATACAAATTTCAGAGACTTTCTAGTAGACTCCCTTATTCTATTGTGTAGAATTCTTTGACATTGCTTTCCTCTAGAGAAGTGCTTTCATTTGAATACAAAATTAAAGAGAAAATAAAATTAGTTAATTTTTCATTTCATTATCTTTTCAAAAGTAGTAACCAGTCCTGGTCACTACCATAAAAACAAACCCTCTCTTGCCATTTCATTTTTTATAAAAAGCTTGTAGACTTGTGGATAACCTCTCCAAACCTATGATTCCCTGCCCCTCCCCCTCCATCTATGGGCTCTTCAGGGGCAGAAGTGATAACCAATTGATTCTGCCCTGTTGATCTTTTTCAAAATCACACCAGCCAAACGGTGCCATTAATACAAAATGGTGCTGGCTGTAGTATAGCAATAAGTCAAAATGGCACAGGCCTCAGGTCTTCTGGTGCCATTTTGAATGCAGAATTAATAAAGCATGCAGGAGGAACTGGAGGTTGGTCCTGCTCCTGAAGATCCTATGGATGGGGTGAGGCCCTGAGGCTAGAGCAGTCCGAAGGAATTCAGGAAGGCTGCCTGCAAGCCCAGAGATGTTTTTTTAAAACAAGGCCCAGATTCAAATTTTTTTTTTTTTTGCTTCTTTTAACATTTTTTTCAATAAATGAAACAAATGAAATGAAAAAAAAAACAAACAAACAAACCCAGAAATCTAAAATGAAACCAAAAACAGTTTGAAAAGAAAATATATTCAGTGCATATCCCTAGATGTATGGAACGTGGAGTATACAAATCTACCACAAGTATTTGAGTATTTTTATAAAATGGTCTTAAAATAGGCACATTTTAGTTGCCTTAACCTGGTGCCCTTTTATAAAACTACCCCTCCAATTGTTTTTTAAGAATTTTTTTAAAGAAAATTATTTTGGGAAATATAAAGGCAAGGCTAGGCATGCCTGTCCGCAGACAATAGTGCATTACTGAATTCATAGGTGAAATTTCCTTTCAGCATTAATTACCTTATCTAAATTAAGGGTAATGTTGAAAGCCCGTACAATAGGTGAAACTGATAGCATGTAAACATCTTCTTCACTACCATATTATATATCCCATTATATTATGATATAAATCTAAGGTGGAAAATCCACTTAAAATTGCCTGGATTATTCTTCCACAACTTTAAGCAGATTACCTGACATATCTGAATATGTGCTTGTAAACTTAAATGGACAAGTTACCTATTTACTGTAAGCTAGATCTACTACTTTTGTGGTCCAACTTAAATGGATAAAGTCCCCTGGATGTGTTGTTGTTGTTAAGTGCCGTCGAGTCGGAGTCGACTCATGGCGACCCTCTGGATAGCTATCCTAAATTGTGTTCGGTCTTCAGTCAGGCGGCTCATTGACGACAGACTGGTACCCGTAGCTGCTGTTATTGTAGCGATCCATCTCATTGCTGGCCTTCCTCTTTTGCGTTGACCTTCTATCTTGCCAAGCATGATGTCTTTCTCTAATGATCTCTCTCTTCGCATGATGTGTCCGAAGTATGAAAGCCGAAGTCTTGTCATCTGAGCTTCTAAAGAAAGCTTAGGTTTGATCTCCTCTAGTACCGACTGGATAGCACTGAATAAAAGTGTTAGGAGAATGACCTTTGACCCTGCCTTCTTGAACGTCTCTCAGTCTTCTCCTAAACACATAACATCGGCTAGATGTCAAATAAATTAGGTGGTGAGAAGCTCCACATTTTCAGCCCCAACAATATGTGGGTGGGGTTTTTTTTGGGCCATTTTCGAAGTGAAAGTATGAGACTGACTTCCAAAGTAGCAAAGAATAGAAGTTCAACAGAGGCCATAAAGTCAGCTTTCAGAGAGGCATATTTCTCTTTTTTCTTCAAAATATATATCTGGGCATTTTACGGAAGCACTGCCACCTTGCTTGTTTTTCAGGTTTGGGCTAGGACCTGACCTTGTTTGCCATGTAGTTTATGAATATAATTACAGCTGAACTCATTACACAGTAAATACAGATTGTCAGAACTCAGACTTCAAACAAAGGAGTTCCCTTTTCTTTCTAACTGTCAAACCATGGAGCATAGCACTTATTTATGTTTGCAGTTTCATTGCCTTCAACTCTGCAGAAAGAGTAAGTTCCAGAGCTAATACCTTGGTAGAAACGTCTCACTTGCAACTTGTTTGCTAAATATTTCTTTGCAAATACTTTACAGGATTACTGTATAATTTATTTCCTTATTCAGTACTAAATAATGTCACTATTCGGGAAGTTGTCAGGAATGCCCCCAAAGGATGGCACACAGGCTGTGCAGTTACCACATGATAATTTGGGCACTTACCACGCGATAACTGCATAACCTTACCGCACTTTATTAAAAGGGCCCAAAGAGTTTTTCACATTACTCTGTCATGAAGAAGGTAAGAATGCAAAAATTGGGATAGTATAGGTCATTCTCTAGAAGTGTTACAAAAATACTTAAAATATTAAAATATCTGTGAAAAAAATGATTTTTAAGCAGAACTGCGCATTCCATCACAAATGTTTATGCTGTAATTCCTTCTTTACCATCGCCAATGAACATTGCTTAGTGATAACAAAACTCTTTTCAAGATACAAAATTGATGAAGACAATTTTGAATGATATTTCCATTCTTAAAACAGAATTTTATGTGTAGAAATGGAGTTTCTGAAAATTGCCCACCCCAAACGCATGTACAGTTATGTGTAGATGGCCAGTGTATGCATACATGTATAATTGAGTCAGAGAGGAATTCCCAAGAAGGGAATGTGTTTGAGTGGAAAGTGCACTCACATGCTTAATTTTGCAATTCCAAAAATAAACTGGTAAGATTTCACTGCGAAAATATCTACAGAAATATCAGCTGCAGATCTGCAAATGTACGTTTCCTGAGTGAATTTTCAACTGACTGCTGGTCTGTGAGTAAAAAGTACTTGCAGATTCTAAACATATTCACCTTGTTTGAAAGTTGCTTCTTAGAGGGGGAAGTGGGCAATTATATAACAAATCACCTAGGCAGGAAAGGCACATATGTTGTACCCATTTTCTAAATGCCTACTGTATGTGTGTTTATAAAATTATTCTAGGCAAAATAGTCACATACATTTGCACCTGCTGCAAGGCTGATATAATTGCTTGGATATATAGGGGCATGAGTCTGTGGTTTACGATGATAGATATCAATCCTGCCCCTGCTCTATCTATTCACTGTTCCCAGGAATTCCTGCATGTATCACATGACATGGGACGTGGAGGAGTAGCTTAATGGTCGAGCAGTGGACTAAAACCAGGGTTTGAGTCCCACTGTGGCTCCTTGGTCAACTCACTCAATCCTCCATTGCTTCAGGTACAAACTTAAATTATAAGCCCTCTGGGGGTGGGGAAAATACCTACTGTTCTGAGAAACAACATGAGCTAAGTCCAATTCCCTCATCCCCCCCCCCCCCCACACACACCTAAAGGTAGGATCTATAGAGTAAATATTGAGGAAATAACTTAGACGGAAGCATCTACTATTTGGATATGTGCTGCTGGCCAGAGATACCACTGTTAGCTTGGGCTGAATATAGCTGGTATATGGATAATGCCCAGAGAAACAGAAAACCCGCCGCGGGGAAATAATCACAATGACAGTGACAGACCCAATGAATTATCAATCAAATACACAGATAGACAAAACCAAAAACTACATTAAAGGGCCCTTTTTTAAAAAAAGAGGTGCTGTTTTTGTATACTTTTTAAAGAGGTGCTATTAAGGCAGCCTCGTTTTGATGGCGCTTTCAGTCAAGGAGACCTGGCGGGAAAGCCGCTTCAAAAGGCAGCCTGCAGCCCATTCGAGATCCCATATGGTGCTGAATCTGCAAACAGGTAAGTCTTCTAAGGCGTTTCTTCTATTTTTGACAGCCTTATTTCTGATCTGCTCTTTACTTTTCATTTTTTACTTTGTTGGTTTGGATGCGATCTGGTCGATCAGATCCCTTATTGTGCATTCAGCTAAGGTTGTCTGCCCCATTATTTAACTGTTTTAAAAGTGAAGATGTGCTTAATGTTTTAAGGTTTTTAGAGTTTTTCACCCCTTTTTTTGCTTTTATGAGAGTTTTTAATCTTGTTATTAGTTTTATTTCTTTCAAATTGTAAGAACATTCTTATGAGGGACACACCAGTTTTTTAGTATTGGTATGGATATACAGAAATGACTTTTTTGGTATTCCTTTTGGGTGGTTGCGGCTTGCCTCATTACTTTCTACTCTATTTTAGTTTTTGCAGGCCTTGTCTTGCCTTGAGTAATAGAGACTCCTCAGTAGACTGTTTTGGTCCCTTGAACAGCCTTACACTCACATGAGTTTTTTATCCTTTTTTAAACCTCTTGCCACAGACTAGACAGGGGGAGGGAAAAGGGGGGTAGAAACAAAGTAAAGACAAGCTGGAAGGTAATTGATACACAAACTCCAGTCATTTGCAAAAGTCTGAAACTACCTGCATAGGAAACAGAGCTAGATCAACCAATAGGAATATACTACAGTAAAAAGTCCCTAACCATAACTAAATGTATATAAGGACAACACTAGATATTATTCATGGGGAGGGAAGACAAACCGTCAGTGAGTGCTCTTTGTCTTTTCACCTCTGGCTCAGGCAAACTGTATTGTTTAAGAAAAATAATGCAGCATTTTGCTTTTTGGCTACGATTGTAACTGATTGGGCATAATAACAATCTCATTTCCTTACTGACCAAGTGTCTGAGTCTATTTGGAGCAGAGCGAGGTCATTCTTATATCCTTGGGGTAAAAACAGCAGCCTTAGCCCACCAAAATCCCCAAGAGTGGGAGGGGGCCAGGGGAGGCACAAAGATGGGTGGTGGGTGGCAACTGACCCTGGACATACAGAGCCAATTCTGAGGTTGGCCCTGTACGTCCAGGGTCTGCAAAATGGTCAGGGGACTTATTCCACCTTGGAGGTGGAATAAGTCCTCCTAGATGTCAGTGGAGTGGGGCCAGCAGAGGAGATGAGGAGGTGCAGAGGGTTCCTCGCAGCCCGACCCGGGCCGACCCGGGCTGCGAGGAAAGGGGAAAAGGAACTTTGGTCGGCAGCCAGGGATCACATCTCCTGAATGGAGCCACGGTGCCTTGGCGACAGAATGCCATGGTACTGTGGCTCCATTTAGTGGCCTGACTGGGCTATCCAGGGAGTCTGTTATGCGTGCTGGGTGTTCAGAATCGGGGCACAGCCTGGACCGTCCTAGCCCTGTTCTCGATTCCGATCCCACAGGCATGTCTTGCCCCCGTGGGAACAGAATTAGGTGCAGCCAGTGCACATCCCGATTCTGGGCACCCGGGCAAGGTGATGGAAGTCTGGATCGGAATGTGCCTCCATCTGTATATTCCTACAAAAAGGTAGACAATTTGTATACTACCCAAACGGGCCTTTTGTTTTTGTGCCACAAGTCCTACATTCCATCAGATGAGTATTGAAGAGGTGGTTTATAAATCTTTGTGGCTGTTGAGGCTTTTAAGAATTTTTCATTGAAATAGAAATTGTAGTATACAAATTACGAGCAACGGCTCATTTGGAAATTACGGGAGCTTACTCTTGTGAGTGTGTTGTCTCCAGTTGGTTTGGCTGGTTGGCCATTTCTAAATACACGATTAAAATGGAGGGCCTGCTTCAAGAGAGGGGTTATACACTGTTCATACTATTTGAGAGGTTGGACACTGTACTTTGAAAGGTCATACAAATGTCTACCTTTTATTATTGTGGGGACATTATTTGGGCTTCATTAGCTGGTCCATCTGTATATTGGCATAGAGTATTGAGAACTGTTTAATGACTACAGCTAATGTTAAAATTAATGATGACTGAAGCAGCTAAATATTGGCCTGTATGTTTCCCTATGCCTATGCTTTATACATGTACCCCTGAACAATTTTATAAAAACTTACCTGAACATGCAAAATGCTGTTCTACATACTCAAGACACTTAAAAAATTACCCCCAAAGTGTCCATTTCTAGATGCTCAGAATGACCTGAGCAAATGGCTAAGGTATGGAATTAACACTTAATTACTGTGTATGTTAAAAAATATCTTCAGCTTAAGGTAGCTGAGGGAAAAAACCTGTGGTTAAATATCTGATATAACGAATGAAGTCACACTCTCTGAACAGATCATTTCTATGATCACAGATTTAATGGCATGGTGCTAATCACTCTAATAACAGCTTTGGCAAACCACAGAAATTTATGGACAAGACTAAAAGTTATATGCAGGTACTTATTATGGAAATTTGCTCTGCTCACAGGCATATATATATGTGAAGAATAAAGGTATAGGACTACCCTGAGAATCCAACACATAGTATACTTACAGGTTATGAAACGAAAGAGAGCGAAGCAGGATGAATCAAGAGATTCAATGTGTCATGATAGTATAATTTAGGAAGCTGCTGATCCTCTCTGAATAAGGTCATGGTTTGGATTGGAATTCATTCCAGGAGGCCTTAGACACCATTGACAGAGCCTGTCTGTAAAGTGCAAACAGAGGTAAATTTAGAAAGACATTTTCACCGCTGCACACAAACATTTTCCACAAAAAATAGTTTTAATCTTTGTGTACTTTTAAAAATAAGCATATTTGGTATAAATATTCATTGGGACAGGGACCACATATAGATATATTTATATGTCATTTCTTATAATGTCATGGCCTGGCCTGACCTCAAACTGTTGTCCCTTGGGTTGGAAGGCACTGGTCTTCCATTAGGGGCTATCATACATTCCAGGTGGGCGGGGGGGGGGGGGGGTGCTTTGCCTTGTATTGCTGGTAATATTAGTTTCCTTGTCTGGTCTTCAGCTCTGTGGAAAACTACTACCAAATTTTTGCCTTGTAAATCTGCAAAGACCTCCTGTGAAACCAAAATGTCTTCACTAATTGGAAAACTGGGATCTAGAGTAATCTTTGTAAATGTCCAGTTACCAAGTTACCCAGTTCCAAGAGTGAGATTTTGGCCAGTTCTGGTTTTAAATTTGCCTTGCAATGCAGTATGGTATTTGTAGTCCCCAATTTTACCCATTGAAATCAGTGCTTCAGGTCCCATAATGCATCAGAATGAGATTGTCAGAAATCCAGGACTGGCTTAAAATCTTACTCCTGAAATCAGGTAACTTGGCAACTCTGGAATTTTACACGTACAGGGCTAATAAGTTATCCAGTTCCAGGAAGGAGATTTTGAGCCTGGATTTCTAGCAACCGTATCCTAGTGTATTATGGGACCTTTAACACTGATTTCAATAGGCATAATTAGGGACTGCAAATACCACATTGCTTTCAGATGTAAGTTCAAACTAGCACTGGCGAAAAAGTCACTCTCCTGGAACTGGGTATTTTGGCAGCTCTGCACAAGAATTCAACAAGGAAAACAAGTTGCAGGATATTTTTCCCATAACCTACAGGGTTAGGAACATGGCACAAGAAAAGTCTTTGGAGTAAGTCTCTAGAGTAGAAATCAATAGAGTCACAAGATTAAAAAAAAATCCAGGGAGCACATTCCATGGAGTTTAAGACAAGAACAACTTTGGGCTAATCAAGAAACAGAAACAAATATTGACAGAAATTACAATACATAGCTAAGAAAAGGCTGGTAAGAGCTAGCATTCCCTCCACCTTCCACAGACCAGTGCCTTCTAATTCAAAGGGCACAAGTTTAAGACCAACGTTATGACTGTTGCTAACGAAGCTGAAAAACATTTTGGGGTTTTATTATTTGTCTTGAAACCTCTAGTAAATTTTCACCTCCAAAAGAGCTTGATGAAGTAACAAACAATCCCAGGCTAGCAGATATGTAAAAGAATGGATTTAGGGGGATGTTTACTAAACTGCGGTAACATTACATAACGCGCGTTATGTAACGTTAACGATCGTTAACACATCATAACGCACGTTATGTAACGTTAACGATCGTTAACACATCATAACGCGCGTTATGATGCGTTAACGATCGTTAATGTTACATAATGCGCGTTAACGTAACTTAACAATTGTAAAGTTCCGTGGCGCGGTAAAACACCGCAGAAGGTGGAGAGAGGGCGGAGAGAAGGGGTCAGTGGGCGGAGAGTGGGCGGGGAGAGGCTCCAGGCACAGTAACTCACTGAACTCAAGGGCTGAATCCTACCGCGAATAAAAACCTGCCGTTAGATGCACATTTCAGTGTCAGCAATGTACAGCATAGGCAGGGAAACCCACAAAACGTGATAAGTGTGATACATGTGCATGGAACAAAAGGGCAAATAAACAGTGAAAATGACCAGAAGAAACGAGGAAAAAAACATAACCAAACTGGCCAATAGTGATACCAATGGGAAACAGCAATAAACACCACTGAGAAAGCTCCAGAAAAAGATATTAATTGTGGAAGGGTGTATGCTCTGTCCCCATACAAGGTGAATGATCCCACAGTGAAATAGCGCAGATCAGGGCTTCCCCTTGTTAGTGGACAGGTTCCCTATGGCGTGCACATGTTCCACAAAAGCAGGGTGGGTATGTCGGAACGGGCAACTGGGCAGATGCCGGAAAAGGGGATACAGAGGGCTGCAGGCGGCACATGCTGTGGTACAGCTGGGCCACAGTGGGGACTAGGGTGATGCTTAGTTGGCCCATAGGAATGCGTAAACAGTAGAGCCAGACAGCAACTGATGAGGGCCCAACATGAGCACGACTGTGTCTCCTGCAGTGTCACAGGTGATAGTACCCAGCAGCTACCCCCAAGGGCACAGAACAGTGGCAGGCGGTGCTGGGGGGAAGCATGGACGTCCATGCAGGCACCCCTACCCCAGAACCCGCACCATAGGCAGCTGCCACCCACACACTGGATGGCCCGAGACTGCGCACCACCAGCACCACCAGCACCACCAGCAGAAGGGCATGGCAGCATGGCGGCGGAGGGGTACTGGTGGCAGAAGGGGCAGTGACATCTGACCATAGCAGGCCATGGCCCAGCCCCGTGTAGGTGGGTGCCGTGCACTCCAACAGACAGGCCCCATCTGACAAACAGTCAGGGTATCACCAGGGAAGGATCTGTCCCTGTGGCATCAGTGTGGCGCAGTATGCACAGCCAGTGCGCTCAGGAGCAGAAGGTCATGCATGGTGGCAGAGGGGTTACAGGTGGTGGAGGGGGCAGTGGCACCTGGCTGCAGCAGACCATGGCCTAGCCCAGACTATGTGGGTGCCGCGCACTGCAACAGACAGGCTCCGTATGACAAACAGTCATGGTACCTCCAGGGAAGGATCTGTCTGTGTGGCGCAGTATGCACAGCCAGTGTGCTCAAGAGCAGAAGGTCATAGGTTCAAATCCTAGCTGTGGTCCCTGCCAACTCTGTCCCCATAGTTTTATCCAGTAATAGACCGTGGTAAGAAAGACGGAACCTATTATTGCTGATAGAATAAACATGCCTGGAACACCTACATTTTACCTTACAGAGCACAGGCAGCACAAACAGGCACATCACCTAGAGCAGAGTCTCCCAAATGCAGTCCTGGAGGTCCAAACAACATTCAGGTTCCATGCTGTCTGCAATAAAGATGCCTGTGCTGTATGTCTATGCGCTGCCCTCATGGTATGCAGATGTATCTCATGCATATTCATCAGGGACAGCATGAAAACCCGAACATGGTGCGGCCCACCAGGACCGGAGTTGGGAACCCCTGTCCAAGAGCAGCGGTCAACAGGGGCGGAAACACCCGCACCCACAGGCCCCAATATCCACAGCCTCCTGGAGAGGCAGGATGTTGGGCCCTGTGTGCATCTCCCAATACTAGCACTTGCATACCTTAGCAATGCCACCCAAAACCCGGGGATACGGTACACAAATAGCAAAAGGTTGCTATGAGAACTGGCACATAGCAATCCCTAAGGTTAGCACAATCTGCCTAGTGGGCTGTACCATACCAATCTCTGTGATGTCTGTGGAGTGTGTGTCAGGTCTGGTACCTGACAGTGTCCACCACCTTGGGGAGAGACCCCAACAGTACTGCATACCATAGCCATGCCTGCACTGTGCCCAGGACTGGTGCAGTGGCCAGGGCTGCCAAAAGCCTCTATAGTTGCACAATGCTGGCATAGGTGTGGGAGTGTGCGTCAGTCTATCCAGTGTGTGGTGTTTGCCCACACCCTCCGCAGCCCACACTGCTAGCACTGTTGCCAGTAGTGGCCTGCCAATGTGGATAATGAGGAGGAAGGGACTGTGGGTATAGCCGGACAGGGCAGCCTGGGCAGGATGCACCTGCACAGGGCCCAGGGCAATGGCTGGGACATTGTAGTGCCTGCCCACCGCCTACACAGACAGGGTGGCCACGGTATGTCCTGCTGGGAGGTCACGCTCACCCTGACTGTGCAGTGACCACGGCATGGCTGGGTTCCCCCATAGTGCTACATAGTGTTTCTCGTAAGTGAGATATATGGGCTCTGTCTTCTGGAGCTCAATCACTGACCTATCTGCTTGGTGGGTGTGTGCACATCCCAGGTGTGGGTGCACACATCACCTCCAGGAACATGCACTATGGACTAACTAGCAGACTGTCTGCAGTTAGTATGTGTGTGGTTGGACCACCTTGCAGGGTGCAGCGGCTGGTGACTCACTTTGCTTGCTGCTAGAGAATGTCAGATAGTGGTGTGGGGCAACTGCGCATTACCAGGCCTACTGTCTGTCTGTCACTGCCCTATGTATGGAGGCATACAGATCTGCATAGACTGCCCTGTAGGGGTGTCTATTCCCCAGCAGGACTGGGGTGGATGGTCCCCTCTACTGTCACCAGTGCAGGGGGGGTAAAATGTCGATCTGTTGGTTGGAAATCCTGTTTCCCACCCTGAGTCACAGAGGGTGGGTTGGGTGTTGGTACGTAAACCGCCTATGGGCCCCATACAACCCCCCCCCCGACCATAAATCATGTGACCATGGCACCCACACAGTGTATGCACTATTTCGGGTGCATCATAGTCCACACAGGCAAGACGTGACATACAGATGGACACAGGCATATGCTAAGGGTGTCTGCAGAGACCACCTATCACACAGTGGCACCGATGGGGATCTGCAGCATAGCCCATCTCTGCAAAACCAGGTGCTGCGGAAATGGTGCTGGGCACCCCACCTCACCCTCAGGGTGAGCTCAGGATCCGCCCACTGTGACGGTCTGTAGCTACTCTGTGGCAGTAACACACACGGTCAGTACCCCCTACCAGGCTGAGGTGCTGTGGGGTTGCACATGGTCAGGACCCTCCACCAGGCTGAGGTACTGGGGGGGGGGGGGTGCATATCGCAACATGTGACCATTTGTAGACTGCTGATTTGCATGTGCAGTGCATCATGGGAGTGGCTGGTCCAATCCAACCCTGGTAACCACAGCAGATGGTCTGTGTGGTGACCTGAAGTCCCTCTGTAGCTAGCTAGGCATGTAGCAGGAGCTATAGAGATGTAGTCCACTGGCAAATGCACTGGCTGTAAAGCCAGAGGTTATGGGTTTGATCCTACTGTGGTGATATGTGGTAGGGCTGTCTGAGGCATTCCATTTTAGTTGGTAGCATTAATTAAAACTGCAAAACACCCTCAAGGTCCTGTAACCTCAAATGCCCACACACACACGCGGCTACGCACGCACCTACGCACCACAAATAATCCTTGAGGAGATGGCTGCCATGTAACGGAAGCCAGCCTTTACCCAGGCAGATCTCTATCTCCTGGCAGAACTCATCTGCCTCCGCCAGCAGCGCCTCTTCCCTGGCTCATCCTGGAGGCAGAATCTGGCCAGAGTCAGGAGGTCCTGGGAGCGCCTCACCAGGAGGTACAATAGAAGCTCTGACTACCCACGTGAGGTAAGTGCATGGGGACAGGCACCCCAACCTAGGATGTGAAGGAGAACACCCTGTAACCAAACCACCTATCAACCACGCACTGCCAGGGAATGTCAGGTGTTGGTGCGTCCAGCTGGGAGTAACGTCTGCCCCCCCCCCCAACAACAGAACCGCCCTGCCCCAAGGGGGTAGCTGCGACCATCACAGAGAAGGGGTACCCAGTACAATGGTATGGTATGTGGTGCTGTTGCAGCCTCAGTGATGTGCCCTATCCACAGGACACCACAAGCCCATCACAGAGGCCAAGAGACACACAGGGGTATGTCACCTGCCCCTGTCTGCAATCTCAAGGCTCAACTATATCCCCAGGATGCTGCAGGCCTCAATTCAGGGGTCCATCCCCCATCCTGGTGCTATGGTATCTGCCCCTGTGTAGGAGTACAAGGCTCAACTATATCCCCAGGATGCTGCAGGCCTCAATTCAGGGGTCCATCCCCCATCCTGGTGCTATGGTATCTGCCCCTGTTTGTGATCACAAGGCTCAACTACATCCCCAGGATGCTGCAGGCCTCAATTCAGGGGTCCATCCCCCATCCTGGTGCTATGGTATCTGCCCCTGTTTGTGATCACAAGGCTCAACTATATCCCCAGGATGCTGCAGGCCTCAATTCAGGGGTCCATCCCCCATCCTGGTGCTATGGTATCTGCCCCTGTTTGTGATCACAAGGCTCAACTATATCCCCAGGATGCTGCAGGCCTCAATTCAGGGGTCCATCCCCCATCCTGGTGCTATGGTATCTGCCCCTGTTTGTGATCACAAGGCTCAACTATATCCCCAGGATGCTGCAGGCCTCAATTCAGGCGTCCATCCCCCATCCTGGTGCTATGGTATCTGCCCCTGTTTGTGATCACAAGGCTCAACTATATCCCCAGGATGCTGCAGGCCTCAATTCAGGGGTCCATCCCCTATCCTGGTGCTATGGTATCTGCCCCTGTTTGTGATCACAAGACACAACTACATCCCCAGGATGCTGCAGGGAGCACTGCAGAGGCCCACCTCCCATCCCGGCATTAGCTGATGGGCACTGGCAGATGTGTGGAGATGGCGCACACAAGTGGGCTGTGTCTGGGTTGGAGGGGCCCACACACAGGGCACATAGGGTCCAAGCCAGACATGCGCGGGCACAGTGCACACATGGGGGTGGCCCTGGAAAAGGCATGGGGCATGAACGTACTACACAATAGGGGCAGGCACTTGTTGCACACAGAGATATATATGTGTTGTGTCAGAGGCCTCTAAATAGTGTGTGTCCACTAATGTCAATGTGCGTTGTCTACCCGACAGGTGGAGGACCTGCAAAAGAAGGCCTGGGAGCTGAGGGCCAGGTACCCGCGCTTTATAGAACGCGTGCGGCGTGAACGGATGACCCAATGGGACGGTGAGTGATGTGACATGGCCCTGTGGGGCAATGGCCGGCAGATCCACAGGACGCATGTGACTGTCATGGCTGATGTGTGACCATGGAGATGATTCGTGTTCCCCTCTCCCACAGTGGATGCACATGCTGACGTGGTAGCAGCGAGGCCGGAGGAGGTGGATGGTGCAGTGGGGCCAGAGGAGGTGGATGGCGCAGCAGGGCCGGAGGAGGCAGAGGGCGATGTGGGGCTGGAGGAGGATGATGCCCTGGAGCCTATGGTGGCAGCCAATGGTGGGGGGGGGCCAGGAGGAGGACGCTGAAGGATGCAGTGAGGGGGAGGAGGGGGACAGGGAGGAGGAGGGGGAGGCAGGTGTGGAGGGGCAGAGGGGTAGGGGGAGGAGGGCGGGGAGGAGGGCGGGGTGGAGGGGGAGGAGGGGGTGTTGTGGTGGGTTTCCTGGGGTCAGAGGGGGATCAGGTGGGCGGGGTGGGGGTGGAGCAGGCAGGGGCCAGGGGGCAGGGATGGGGGTGGGGGCTGTGATCAGTCCCCATCGGCACGGGCCACCACAGGGCAACGGGGGAACCAGCTACCTGCCCCATGATGCTGGCGATGCAACCCTCCTGGACGTATGCCTGCCACACATTGCCACTGACAGGTGCACCGTGCATGCAGCCACACAGACAAGGGGAGATGTGTGTCTGTGCGGCTGCATGTGCGGCCTGCGCCTGTCTGTGGCTGTGTTTGCCCAGGCGCACGCCTAAAGGCAGCACGCACTCATCATGGGGCAGGTACTGGCAACCCTGACTGTGGTGGCTGACCAGCTGCGCAGGCTGGAGGAGTGCGGTGCTGGGGACGCACCCAGCCAGCCACCATGTGATGGAGGTCCCTGGGGTGTGTAGTGTGGGGACACGCATGGCACACCCACCCTGTGACGGCCTGTGCCATGGTCTACCATAACCACCAGGGACAGGGATGACTGGGCCCAACAGCTGTGACCATGGGCATCCATGTACATAGTGCGCAATGTAAATAAATGTATACATATGTTTCACATACCTACAGTGGCCAGATGTCCCTCTTTGCTATGTGTCAGTGTTGTGTGAATGACACGTGTTAGCACCCACATGCGTGTCTGTATGCAGGACAACAGGAGAGCGCAGGGTACTGTACCCATGTCATGGGAGGGGGGAGACTATGGGCATCGCATGGGGTAGCACCACAAATGGACAAATGCACACATGTGGCACAGTGGGTATGGGGCAGCTGTGGTGGACCATGCAAGGGTATGGGCTGCAGTGGTGATGGGTACAGACCAGGCTGGACACTGCAATGGACAATGCCAGGGGGATAATGGAAACTGGGGCGAGCAATGCACATGGCTAGGGGTGGACTCAGGGACCATGGCCATGGACGCAAGGGGAAAGGGATGGGTGGCATATACGGGGCATGGGGAGGTGTGAATCGCACAGGTGTGGTTGGACAGGCATGTACGGGGAGGGTTACAGGATGTACCTGGGACCTGGGGTGGGCCATGCTGTGGTGGTGGTGTGCCATGTGGATATCTATGCGGGACACACAGTGCACCTATCATGGCCCTGTGGATCGCTGAGGTCCTCATATGACGGGGGTGATGTGGCCCGGCAGCACAGCATGCCTCTGCCCGTGTACATCAGTAGTGTCTGAGCGTCTCAGGGGATGTGCCCACGGGGTGGGGGCACCTCCATGGCACACAGCGTAATGACCCATGCATGGGGGTGTACATAGTACCAGCAGTGCGCTACCAGTGTGCTACCAGGGTTGGGCATGTGGACAGGTCAGTCAGCATGTACAGGTCAACAGACACTGTGGCACGGAGGCCCAGCAGCGGTATGAGGGAGGGCCATGTGACAGGGACCTCTCCCTTGTACAGGGTCCCCTCTTACATGAAAGCAGGGTGGGAAATACACATACGCCTCCAGGAATCAGACGTCCATCACCGGGCCCCTATCGCATGGTCCCCCTGTTGGAATGACAGGGGAAGTGCACAGAACCCAGAGACCCATAGACAGGGAATGCTGCACGTATGCAGGTGCAGTAGGGCAGACTGATCGCCAGCACCTGGGGGGGGGGGGCAAAGTCAGAGCCCTGGAAGCATAAACTGAGGCCAGAATATGAAAGAAGGAGCCAAAGCAGGAGCCGGGTCGAGGGCAAGGGCAGCAGCAGAGGAGAAGGGGGAGCAGGACACCAGAATGCTATGTGATGAGGCACAGCTGCAGGCCGGAGGGGTCTGACTGGTGCAGAGCAGAGCAAGGGCACAGAGCTCTCAGGAGAGGGGACCGCTAAGTGGGGTCTAGCACGTCTACAGGACGGTTGGCAGCCAGGCACAGGAGAGATACCATGTTTACCTAGGGGGCTAGTAGCTGAGGACAGTGTGAAGGACAAAGAACCGGGGGCCTATGCAGCTGGGAGAGCCCGAGGGGCACCTAGGAGTGGAAGACACTGTTATGGACTGTTCTTTGTGCGAAGCACCAAAACCTGTGGAAAAGGGATAATACAAGCTAGCCCTGTGAGAGGGTTTAGCGGGGAGGGAAATCCATAGTTCCCAGGCTGGGTGGCCCTGATTTTCCCCTGTCGCTGGAGGGACAGTCATAGGGACTGAGGATCCAATGCTGGAAACGGAGATGAGGCTGTTAAGCACCTGCTGCTGGAAGGAGGGCACTGGGGTATGAAAGTAGCCCTTGTAACAGAGCTGTAACCTACCCTGAATTGTATTCATGGGTTACAGGTACCTGATGCTGGTGTGCGACTATGCAATCGTGGACAATGAATGTACCTGTGGTTTCCTGTCTCTGCCAGCAGGGCTAAAGGAAGGGTGACCTATCCCCGCTGCTACAGACCGCCGTATCCTGCAATATGGGGCCTCCTGAAACAGACATTGTTGGGTGATTGTTTCCGGGGAACACTCTGTTCTCCTGGGACATGGACACCTAACCAGGATGTGGTGCACCTGCACCATTGTGTAACATACATATCTGTCATGTGCCTTACCCCTGGAGCCTGACTACATGTCATCTGTGAGATGCACACATACAGCCAAGCAAAGACTACCACAACCAGAGGCCCCTATGGGGAGATAGGTTGGAAAGCTGGGGATATGCAGACCGCAGAAAGGTCCTATGGGAACCCACACCCCCCCTAGCCAGGGGCAAGGGGTGCCAGCATGACAATGTACGAGATCTGATGTCTATCCGACATGATGCGCGGGGCACTGTACAGCGATGTACCTGGGGCCACCCCACCGTGACCCCACCAGGTGCTGGAGGGGACAGGTGGGGTGGAGGGGTCAGGGGACAGGGGGTACCATGAACACTGGCGGGGCTGGGGGCAGTGAGGCCGCCATGTGCCAGCGGTTTGGCACACCATGGCTGGTGTGGCAACCCATGGTGGCCACAGCTGGGGTGGGGGGGCCGCAGGCCGGCTGCATCAGTGGCACGGGGCCGTTCACAGGGGCGGACATGGGTAGGGCTGTGCATACATTGGCCTCCCACAAGCAACACAGGACACATGACATCAGCTACGGCCGCCTATGCAGCCATTTATTTACCCCGCCCCCAGCCACGCCTTGTGCGGCCCCTCCCACCCTGTGGTGCAGGTGGAACGCCTTCTGCTGCCGCTGCTGTTGCTGCTGCTACTGCCAGAGGAGGTGGCGGTGGCTACTGCTGTCCAGAGGGGGATCCTCGGCCTGCCATCAGGAGCTCCACGGTGCCAGCTATGGTCCATGCTGATGTGGCCATGTCCCGCATCTCTGCAAGGATCCCACCATTGTGTGGCGCATGCGGCGCGCCTCACGGCATTGTCTGCGCTGTTCACGGACCACCGACCGCAGTACATGCTGTATACCTGTGGGGAAGGCAAGTTGTGTGCTGTGAGACAGGGAACCATCCGCCACCTGTACACAGACGTCACCACACCAGCACAGTTGGACACTCACCCTCTGCATCCCTCTGTGCCACCTCGGAGTGCGCTCGCATCTCCCCGATGACCCCTGCTATTGCGGAGAGCACATCCTGCCTTGACTGCTGCGAGACATCTGCAGGCACCTCCCCCGTGGCCGCGGTGGTGGGTGGCGCGCTGTCCTGCGCAGGCCATGGGCCCTGTCCGCTGCCCTCCCTCGGGGGTGGATCTGGGCCCCCCGCTGTCTCCCCTGTTGTCTGCGCCTCTGCCACAGAGCCCACGTGTGCAGCAAGGCCCAGGGTCATTGTTGTCTGGCGCCTCCTCTTCAACGTCCATGGAGCATATGTCACCTGTAGGGCATAATGTTACATAGGTCAGATGGGGTGTGGCTGCCTGTCCCCCCCACCCCCGCAAACATCCACTGCGCTGTGCTGCCCCCTGCCCCCTGCCCACCGTCGACACGTCCCCCCCCATTGGGCTGTGCACCAACAGCTGCCCCTGTGCTGGCCCACCTCTAGACCCTATGTTGGTGTCACCCCTGGATCTCTGCCAGCCACGCACTGCCCCACCACCCCACCCCCAGTCCGCACCTGCACATGTGTGTGTGTTTTGTCTCCCACCGGTACAGCTCACTCAGACTTACCGGCACTGGGTGCACTGTGTCCAATGCAGGGGGCAGGCCATGAATGTACATGGGCCCAAGTCGGTCTGCCAGGCACTGCTCCAGCTCAGACAGGTTGGCCACTGGTGCTGGGCCCCCACCAGTGCCCTGTGCACCACGTCTCTCCCTGTTGAGCTCTGTCCTTATATTGCGCCTGATGTCGCAGTACCTCTTCCTGAGGCTCTCCACATCCCGATGGGGTCCCCCTGCTGCCGCCACCGCTGCCTGCACCTTGGCCCCTGCTGTGGTGCATGTGGCAATGGTTGTGGTGGAGCTTAGACGGCCAAACAGCACCTCATAGTGCTCCAGGATGCTGGCAAGGAGTAGGTCGTTCTCCTCCTGGCTGAAGCACACCGCCCTCTTCCTGGCCTCCTCCACCATCGGGGTTCTGTGGCGTCTCTGCCCTGGTGCACCTCTGGCCTGTGCTATGACGTGTTGTGGGGCCCCAGATGGGCCTGGCCTCTTGCTCTCCCCCTCACCGGCAGGATTGGGCACTGGTGGTTGTGGCATGTGTTGCCCCCCAGCCTCCTGGGGTCCTCCATCACTACCCTCCATAATGTGGCGGATTTGTGTGCTGAGGTGTTTGCCATTTCGAGTTTGCTATACTTAAAGGTGTACCCTAGGTATGGTTTTATGCAAGTTGCGCATGCGTAGCGCATTCCCCTTACGCACACATGTACACGCCGTGGAGATGGTGTATCCTGTGTGCCTTACTGTGGACGGAGGACAGCGTTCTACACTCACTGTCCTGGGATCCTTCAGTATCGGCACTATTCGTGTGCATACATCAACCTCCATCATGGGTCCCGCTGCATACTCGCACGCTGTCCAGGAGCTCATTGTTTGGGGTGTGATGGCATCTTCCCATGCACGTATGTGGATCCTACAATGTGTATCACGCACACTACATCAGACGTATGCTGCACGCTACGTGTATGCGCGTGGGAACATGTCTTGCATTGCAGTCACACGTAGGTCTCTGGGTGTGGTGCGAGATGTAGAACACCATATGTTTGTACCCTGCTGCATCAGAGGGACACGCCACCTCCTCCCCTCAGTCCCATCTAACGTGTCCAATCACATACATGCATTTAGGTGGATGCATTGTGGGAACGCGCGCTGCCGTGCGTGCTGCGTCAATATGCTTCTGTACGTGCAGGGTGTTGGCTCATGCTGTTGTTAGTGGACATTCCAGGCTCACCAGGTGTGTATTGTTTCTTTGATTTTCGTCCCCAACCCACACCGTATTTCCCAGACACCTGTCCTCCATCCCGTGTCTATCATGGCTCAGACTGTGAACGCAGGTTGTGCGGTGGTTGCGCTAGTGGAGTTGGCAGGGCTGCAGTTTCCGGAAGAGGGAGATGATGTACCAGGGGTTGCGGCACTGGGCATGGGTGCTATCCCGCTGCAACTCCAGCCTGCAGCTGTGGGGGGTCCACAGGCGGGTGTGGGACAACGACGGTGCCATAGACGTGCCGAGGCACGGCCCCGCATGCAACGCCTCTACAGGCCCAGGCCCATGTTCCAGGACATGAGAGAGGACCAGGTAGTCTCCCTCTACCGTCTGGACACAGGGGCTATTAGGGAGCTCTACGAGGATCTCAGACCTGACCTCGAGCCCCGGACTGCCCGGTCACATGCTATACCGGGATTGGCCAAGCTCCTGGTTGCCCTACATTTCTTTGCCTCTGGCTGTTTCCAATCCTCAGTGGCTGCAGTGGATGGGATGAGTAGGCCAACATTCTCTCGCTGTCTCCACCAGGTACTGCGGGCCATGGTCAGCCGGGTTGGGAATTACATTGCAATTTCCAACAGTAGGCAACATTGGGGGGCCCTGGGACAGGCATTCCAGTGGATTGCAGGGATACCACACGTGATGGGAGCTATAGATTGCACACATGTTGCCCTTGTCCCGCCATGCGACAGGGAGGTTGTGTACCGCAACCGCAAACACTTCCATTCCCTGAATGTGCAGGTTGTTTGTGATGCAAGTATGCGTATTCTGAATGTGGTTCCACGGTTCCCAGGGTCAACACATGATTCCTATATCCTGCAGCACTCGGCAGTGTTCGGACAATTTGAGGTTGGACAATATGAGGACTATGTCCTGCTGGGTGGGTATTCACCATATCTGACATGCACGTACAGTATATGGTTGACGGGACCCCATTGTCACCTGTGTCTTCTGTATGCCTTACATTGTGGTGGTGTTTTGGGGTACAGCCTATTTGTGGGCCTTCACACAACATCACACCCTGTCACCAGGGATGGGGTCACATACCTCTGTGTGCTGCCACACATCTCTCTGTATACCATGTGTGTGTCAGTGCTCATCTGGGTGTCCCGGCACAAATGTGGTGTGGATTGTTATCTGCCTCTGCTGTTCGGTTACCCAGCTCCTGTGTACAGGGACACTGTGGACGCATATGGTGTGTCCCTTCTGTTGCTGCGTGTGATACCTCTGGCTTGCCCATGCCTCCCACACCTAGCCTCAGGCATACTGCACGGGCAGTTGTACATATGTATGCCTGTGGGGTGTGTCCTTCTCCCACCCCATGTGCCACATGTTTGTGCGCGTGCCATCTGGGGGGAGGGGGAGATTTGGGGCACAGAACCATCCACATGATGTACAGTGTGTATGGGGCCTCTTCTCTGTTGGCCATGTAGGGGGCGACACATGTTTTGAGCTGTGGGCGCACCTGCTATCACTCATGTATGCTATCTGTCTGCCCACTTTATCTTGTCTCCAATGCCACTCTCACCTGGACCCTCGGGGATGTGTTTCATTGACCTCTGCTCTGTGTGTGCTGTATCATGACTGTCACATACTTGCACAACTGTGCATCTCTGCCCCTCACAGTAGGTTGTGACACTGGTGGCTAGGTGCCCTCATAGCAGCCACTGCTGCTTTCTGGGCACAGGTTTGGGACGTGTTTTTTGATATGGTACAGTAGATGTGTATTGCCCCTATTGGCCTTCCCTGGGGCTCTGGGTCTCCCAGCATCAGACTCTGGTGCACTGCCATCATGTGCAATGATGTGATGTCAGATGTTTGTGTCCATGCTTATCTGTTGTCCATTTGAACATTGCTACGTCAGCAATTCTGTGGGTCCCTCATCTCACATGTGACTGTATGATGTTTATTTCTGCAGGCGATGCAGGATATGGGTGTCGTGCCTGTTTGCTGACCCCTGTGCATCTCCCTTGGCCAGGTGCAGAGATGCGGTACAATGAGGCCCATGCCTCCAGCCGCTCAGTCATTGAGCGCACCTTTGGCGTTCTAAAGAGTCGCTTCAGGTGTCTGGATAGGACCGGCGGTGCCTTACAGTACGGACCCCTGACTGTGGCACAGACCATTCTGGCCTGTTGCATCCTCCACAACATTGCTCTCAGGCACAATGTCCCAGTCAAAATTAATGAGGATCTAGAGGAGGATCCTGTGTGCCCTCCTGCACGTGGCCGTGGTGACACATGTGAGGGGATGGCAGCCAGGCAACATCTGATCGAGGAGCTCTTCTCCTGTAAGTTCTGCATGTGTGGGGATGTGCTTCTGGGTCCCCATGTGCTAGCTGATCTGTGTGTTGCACGGCACTGTCATGACATGTCTATATATGTCTCTTGTGTTTTTGGATCCCCAGGATTGGCTGCTGTGTTTGGGCTCCCCTGGATAGGCTGCTGTGTTTGGGCTCCCCAGGATAGGCTGCCGATACTGCCCAATGCTGTGGTGCATGTAGGGACTGTGTGTACATCAATGCGACCTGCAGGTGACTGGGGTGGGTGGACATACAGCACCGCATGACACATATATGTGTTTCCCTCTCCACTGCTCCTCTGGTGTTGCACATGTCTTTGGCCTACCACTCCATCCACCATATGTTCCATTTGACACACATGTGACCATTGCCTGTGCACATCTTGGGGGTCTACACACTGTACCTACTGCACATGTCACCGGGCTGTGTGTATTGTTTGAGTGCACGTACAGACTTCCCTGCCAGTGTGGCATTGGACAACTTCGGTGCACCCATGCATGGACTGGGATGGTTGTCTCCACTGGTCCCTTATTGTCGACAGTCCAGCCATCTGCAGCTTGCGGCATGCGTACCTTGTCTGACGGTGTATGTCTCTGTGTCTTTGGGACGTGTCTTATTGACGGTACCTTCTGCTCCCCTCTGCCTTTGTCTGTTTCAGGGATGTGTCTGGCCACCTGTCCAGTGATGTTCACCCGTCTCTCTACATCCTTCTGCTTCTGCCCTTCTGTACATTGTGTGCATGTGTCATATATTGTTCCCTGACGTGTCTCATGTTTTATGGCAGGACAGTGCACGTCAACATTTGGTTTCGACGCAACGCAACATTTCTCGGACATGCTCCACTGACAGCTGACCATGACGACGTGGTGATGGATGCAGTTCAATGACGTCTGCATCCTCTACTGGGGCCCCTTGTGCCCTTGCCTGACTTGGACTTTCCCCATCAGACACCTGCTATACCTTTCAGGTAGGTTTCACAGTCGATCTTCTGTGACATACACCACATGCAGATGCTGCATTTGGCCTGTTAGTATCAACGTGACTTGCTGTGGTATCTCTGTGCACCACCACTGCTGGACATGCTGTGGACCTCAGGGATGCCTGTGTGACATGGGCATTTACCTGACCATGTTGAGATGGTATCCTGGTCTGCAGGGCCATCTCCTGCTGTGGTCCATGTGCACTGTGCTGTGTGTTGTGGCCATGTCATGTTGTACTATCTAAGCATTTATGATGCACATATTGTGATGTCACTGTCTCCTTTGTGACCTGATTGTGGGTGTGCCATTCCCTTACCTTTTTCCTACCCCTTTTCACACAGGACACAGCCAACATACATGGCACATCTACTACACTGCATCTGGAGACCCCATTGGCAAAATGTGTTTGGACACGGCACCTCTGTGAAACTGTCCCTAGGTGTTGGTGCCACTGGGAGATGGACCTCTGTGAGTTGGACACAGGCCTTTTTTGGACCTCATTGTTGGCCTGCTATTTTGACTGTCACTGGGGGGACTGACACACCATCGCTGCCATGAACTGTCTGGTTGTTTCGTTTCATGCAGTTGGGGGGGATCACCTTTGCATTGTTGTGTAACATTGATACATCACTGGTGACTTTGCATGGTCCCTGTTGACTTTGCATGGTTCAACCTGGGTCTGTGGGAGATTTGGAATGGTGACTGCTGTACATACAGTGGGGGTGAGCTCACAGCATACATTGCTTCATGGAGACAGGGGCAGAGTGTGGGGCTGCCAGTAGGGGCGTGCTGCACTGGTGGTGGGTGCCTGCTTGGGCACACTGTTTTCAGGGGTGGTTGTGAGGGGAACTGGGAGATGAGGGGTGGTGGATCACCACAGGGTCTCTGCATCTTGGTCCCTGCACAGGGGGTCTTACATGGGTTTGATAAGGGTTAGGGGGGGTTGACATGACCAGACAAGGGGGTGGTGCACCCATGACTGGCATGGCACATGGTTGGATGCAGGGGGCAGACTACTGAGGTACCGATGGGATGCAATTGGACAGTGTGTGGCAGTATTGGTGGTGTGTGCAGGGTAGGTGGGGTGAGTGTCACTGGTGTTGTAGGGGAGGGGGCGGGTGCTAGCTACCACATGGCTGTGTGTCGTGGACAGGGGTGGGGTCCATGGATGGCCATGGATTGCAACCTGGGGACACTGGGGGACTTACAGAGTTATCCACAGACACCGACAATGGTGGATGGGGCAGGGATGTGTAACGATGATGGAAGGGAGGTACAGTCATGGCCATGTCTGCTTTCAGGCCATGGTGAGCCATCTAGGCGCCAATGTCATCATGACAGGCATCACTCGTGGTTTGGTTAGCCGGGGAGGGATCAGGTGTGTGTAGATGGCTCTGTGGGCCATCAGTATCTACCTGGTACAGCCAGACATGGGTGCTGATAGCCACACTGGGGGACTGTGTATGGTGGTAAGCAGGGGTATCCATGCAAGGTCATTTGGGTACGACATCCGGGTGCGGGCCTATGGGTGAGGGGGTAGGTGGTGTTGGGGCTTTTCTGGGCTTCCCCTAACATTCTTTGTGGATTGCCTATGTTATGTTTTGGCTGTTTGTGTTCGACCCCAACATACATCTACAGGACTTTGATTAATTTGTTCATGACACCATAGACGCATAGGGTTTGTTTTATTTAGATTTTGCCAGACCTGTCACAACCAGCTTTGCTTTAGTAAAGTATAGATTTCATTTCCAATCCATGGTATGACAACCACAGCACCTAGCTTAGGTATATCTGCATCTGTCAGCTGTGAGGTGTCCTGTATGCCAGTGTGGGCTGTCACCCTATGTCCTGCACTGCTGCCCTTTCCTGCATTGTACCTCTTTGTGCTTTCCGTGCCTGTGCCTGATCTGCATGGCACCACCACTCCTCTGTCCACCCATCATTGTAACTATCCTGCCACCTCCACCTCCACTGGGGGACACATATTCCCATCATCTGCCACAAACTGTCTTTCCGGTACTTTACATTGCCAACACCCTGTGCTGTGGTACAGTTGCCCCCACCATGTTTGTCATCGCTGCTGGCAGCCACATGGAATGCCCGCAGATATGGCAGGTCGAGTGGCTCCCAGCTCTCCCTCCTTCACTCACCTGTTCATTGCCTTCCTGCGTGCTCTATGTAGTGTTAGGGCTACATCTGTCTCTGTTCTGCACAGGTCATGCAGGTCTTCCTGATGCACCTTGCAGTCCCTAGGGCACACTGACCTAGGACGCCATACCCTTGTTCAGCCACCTTGACGTATGGTTCTATAGCCCAGGGTGCCTTCTGCACTGCCTTATCCATGTGTACCTGATATGGCCCTTAGCCTAGGATGCCCTATTAGACGCCTTACTGGGCACCTTGTCATGCACCTTTTGGGCACCTGTTGGGCTACTGTCTGTAACTACTCTGTGCCAGTAGCACACACAGTCAGTTGCCCCTACCAGGCTGAGGTGCTGTGGGGGTGCATACCCCGTCTTGTGGTCATCTGTAGACCACTGATCTGGAGCCAGAGGTCATGGGTATGATCCCACAGTGGGGTTATTTGGTAGGGCTGTCTGAGGCATTTTCTTTTTTTAATTTAATTTGGTGCTGCCAGCAAAAACACCCTCACAGTGCTGTCTCCTTATGGTGCCTCATCAGGCGCCCTATAAAGTGCCCTATGAGGCACCCTATAAAGCGCCCTATCGGGCGCCCCATAGGGGACATTATAGGGTGCCTTGGCGGACAGTGCACTTTATAATGTGCCCTCTGGAGTGCCTTATCGGGTGCCTTATGCGGCACCTTAGGTTATGGCCCTGTGAGGGTGTGTTTGCTGGCAGCACTCATTACATTTACAAAACAAAATGCCTCCAACAGCACTGATTTAAAGGAAAGGGTAGTATCTCAGCCAGCTTTACTCATTTGACCCACAGGGGGAATGAACTCATGAACCCTGCACTATCAGTCAGTGTATTAACCATTGTGCTACAGCTCTGAATACCTTACTGGACACCTTTTCATGCACCTTATAGGGCACCCTGTTGGGCTACTGTCTGTAGCTACTCTGTGCCAGTAACACACACGGTCAGTTGCCCCTACCAGGCCGAGGTGCTGTGGGGTTCCATACCCCATCTTGTGATCATCTATAGACTGCTGATCTGCATGTGCAGTGCACCATGGGTATAGGTGGGTTAACCCAAATACTGGTATCCACAGCAGACCGTTTGTGTGGTGACCTGATGTCCTTCCGTGGCCAGGCAGGGGTTTGTTAGTAGCACTGAAGATGTAGCCCACTATTTACTTCACTGCCGGTGGAGCCAGAGGTCATGGGTTTGATCCCATAGTGGGGTCATTTGGTAGGGCTGTCTGCGGCATTTTCCTTTTTTAATTTAAATTGGTTCTGCCAGCAAAGACACCCTCACAGTGCTGTCTCCTTATAGTGCTTCATCAGGCGCCCTATAGAGCGTCCTGTAAAGTGCCCTCTACGGCGCCCTGTAAAGCGCCCTACAAGGCATCTTATGGGGCGCTCCATAGGCAACATTATAGGTTGCCTTGGTGGACAGTGCACTTAATAATGTGCCCTCTGGAGTACCTTATAGGGCGCCTTATGCGGCACCTTAGGTTACGACCCTGTGAGGGTGTGTTTGCTGGCAGCACTAATTAACTTTACACAACAATATGCTTCAGACAGCACTGATTTAAAGTAAAAGCTAATGTCTCAGCCAGCTTTACTCATTGGACCCACGGGGGGATTGAACTCACATCCCCTGTACCATCAGTCAGTGTATTAACCATTGTGCTACAGCTCTCGACACCTTGCTAAACAGCTTATCAAATGCCTTATGGGCGTCATACAGGGCGCCTTGTGTGGCGCTTTACACAGCACTTTGTAACGCTCGTTAATTTATGATGCCTTGTAATGTGCGTTATCGGTAACGATGTACCGCCCATGTCCTTATTTGGGATTTCTGTCTCTACCGCGGATCCTAACGCGAATCACATTACCGCAGTTTAGTAAACATGCCCCTTAATGTTTTATTTACATGTAAGTAGCTAAATAAAAGAACATTAAAGCCATTCTTAGGAATATCTGGTAGCCTGTGGTCATCTGTTATTTCACCCTGCTTTTCTGCTGGTCTTCAACTTGCCAGTGTGTGTGTGTGTGTGCTATCTAGGACTATAATCTCTAGTAATTTTTCAGCCATTTTTTGCTTGGGCAATAGACACAGACACCTCTTAATTAAAAAAAAAACTTATGCTGCAATGATATTTTATGGGGCCAGTATTAAAAGCCCTTATCCAAATAGACAGTGGGGGGCACTTATTCAGATAGCAGCTTCTATATCTGGTAGCCACTATCTGGATATTGCCACAGAATATCTAGATTATATTTAAGCTTCATGGCTGACTGCTGTGGCATTTAAATATCAGCCAGTTTGAATATCAGCCTATATAGAAACAAAATGGAAATGTATAAAAGCAAAATACAACAAAACAAAAAGCCTGAAAACACATGAAGCTATACAAAATGAAAATATTTTGCCTACATAGCTCTAGTTTAAAAATGTTTTAATCTGTATATATTTTATTTTGTATAATGTTATGTTTTCTTAATTATTTTTTATACAGAGTTTTAATACATTTATGAAGAAATTATAAACCAAAAAGACAGTAACTTAAATAGTATACATAATCCATAGTCCACATCAATTTTCTTAATTATTTTTAATTACATTTTTATTTTTACTTTAATGTTTAGATTATGATTGTTTTAGACTGATTGATATTGGGTTGTAAACAACTTTGATATTGCAAACAAAAGTGTAATAGCAAATGTTATTAGACATCATACAACTTATTTTATCCCTGTTATATAATGGCAACATAGGCGGTCATGCACCTTTGTAAAATAGGCTCCTAGAACCAGCCTCAATAGAGCACAAATTCAAAGGCATAGATGCATACTGTAAATTTGTGAGTGTACTCTTTAATATATATACATATATCACAACACTGCCTCTCTTCCTCCCAATTTACACCCTCAGGAATGGTCAATATAAGAGTACACACCATCTTTTGTCATGGATACTTTTTATACATGTATTTATTTAACAAATTTGATGCATGTATACAGTTGCGCAATTTTATTAAAGGCCTTTTGTTAATGCAAAACAGGCCTTACATGCAAAAAACGTCCAAGTGCAATCTTGGATGTCCAGGGAAGAATGTGCAGAAAAATGTTGGAAACTTCTGTTTTTTTGGCCTGATGTTAGAAACATAGATGCTCTCAATGTGGAAACCCGAATCAGTATCCACCTATATGTCTTCACTATGAAACTGTGGGATGGGGACATCCATCTAATGCAAGGTTGCATACAGAGACATCCATTGGCATGGCAAAATGGAAACATGAGCTAATATTCTCCTGCAATGTTCGTTGTTAACATAGAAAATATAGGGGTGATGAGTGCACCTCCTTCTTCATACCCTCCACACGTTTGGCTAAGAAAACAAGCACTATTTCAATGCCTTTTCATTCTCAGAGCAGGTATAAGCTGTGATGCATCTCGGGATGTCCAAAGTGTTACTGGAATCGGCGAGGATGTCAAAGATCCCGAGAATGTCTCATACACTCCTATATCATCCCCCCATTCTGCCTTGGACATCCTCATGCTGGAGATGTCTACAGACCAGCTGCTAAAATGGCTCCAGGACTGTCTCTGTGCCTTGGCTGTCTCTATGCCCATTTTCAGAAATCCAAAGCACGAAGAGGGCTTCTAAAATAACCCCTGTAAGGTCAAAATGTATCTGGTTTTCTGCACCTCTAATAAAATAACATCAATTATATGGTCAGACCTCATTCATTTTTAATATTATGTTGGTTTTGAGTTTCAGTTCCTAAAGAATTACTGAAGCAATGATTACCTAACAACCAGAAATTAGCAAGTCAGTTAAAATGCTACTGATAAATAAACTGAAATATTGATGCGCTGTCTGACAAATGCAGCATGGAGCTTTTCTGTAGTGTGATTTGTTTCATCAGTATACAATGTTTAAAGTGGCATTTTAGAAGGAACGTCTAGGAAAAATCTGGAATGTCCAGAGCAGAACATCCAAAAGCTGAGAAAGTGGCAGCCGTGCCTTATGAAACTGCCCCATCTCCACACCGAAAAATGAATGTCCTAGTAACTGGTTCGAAGACAGGCCCCACACATCTATCAAGGCTGGGTACGCGCATGGGTGTAGGTCATTTTACAAATGCGGATGACCCCAAAGTGCATGCCCACAGAACTAGGTACCTGGACACTCCAGCCTGGGTAGATCTTGCCCTGCCATTTCAGATACTCAGATATGCGGTAGAAGGCCAATAATATGTTTGAAGTATGTATTTACAAGCAGGTTTCTTCAGTAGGAAATATTAACCACTGAAATGTAAGTGCATTTTGTTCTCTCTCTCGGAAGAGTTGCAACCATGAAATGAGAACTTTTTTGTACCTTATTCATGGCCAAATGCGGTACAGGCATAGACGCCTGTACAACCAAAGCCTGACATGTTTATGCTATTCTGAAATTGAATCGCAATGTGCAAGTCCCTTGCTCCTCCCAGGGCACACCCAATGTTGCCTGGACATTCTCATGCCACGGACATCTTTATAAATGGCTTTCTAAAATGGCTCAAAGGACATCTCCATGATTTTCACTTTTATGTGCCAATTTTCAGATGGCCAACTCATGAATAGAACTTCTAAAATTCCCCCTTTTGAGGATAATTTTGTTTAGGACATCTAGGTAGGAAAAATGGACATTTAAGCTGTGCTTAAAGATCTATTATTTCAGAAATAGCTCATCAAAATATATATAATGCCATGAAAGAAATGTGCATTTTGCATAAGCAAATACAGTAGAGGATTTTAGAAATGTGCATATTGTGGCGGTCGCGCCCCTACCAGGCGGTTGCCTAGTTGGGACGAGAAGCCATCTCAATTCCTCTTTCCAGAGGATTGTAGTTGTGCCAAGGAGATTATGAACCGAGTGGTTGTTTTAAAGCACACAGGAATTTTATTAGCATCCGTGTCAAAAATGGTTGACAAAATCTTCAAAGCAAATGTACACATTCAGGTTTAAAGCAAAATACAGGATTATTCTTCTCCTCTTAAGGTAACACTTGTAACCAGTGTTGCAAGAAAGATATTTACACAAGCTTCACTTCTTTCCTTTCTCAGGCTTCCATTACTCAGCCTTCATGCACACATTACAGTCCATCTCAGAACAAACTGAAGTAAGGTCACTTTCTTGGCCTGCTACTTCCATGCTTTCAACTGAGCTGTAACTTGGCAATGCTTGTAATCGTTCTGGCAGTTTATCCTTAATATTCTTTAGCAGATTAAATAGCCTATGCCACTGAATGACCCTTTCACCTTTTGGTAGGATTTCACTGGGCTTTTCCTGTTCAGTGTCCCTGGCAAAACCCTTACTCCTATTCCGGGTTTCCCTAGGCTTTAACCTCTCTTCTGAATCAGAGCAAGTAACACAGGGTTTAGGCTTTATGGCTTTATCTCTCCTACCTTGGAGTCTGGCTGCAGCACCTTCCTTGCTGAGGCTTCTCCGGCTTGGCACTCCCTCTGTCTCTGAGCTAGACAGTGACTCAGGGTAAGCTCTCCACTTCCCTTCCTGGGGCTTCTGCTGCCTGCAGATAGACCCTTCCTCCGGTGAGTCTAAGCACTCTTGCCTTAGCTTCCTTAAAGCCAACCTTCTCTCTTTCTCCCTGTAGCCAGTCTGTTTGGTCCTTTGCCTGGAACCTTCCCTGTAGCTTCCTGGGCTGCAGTGCTGGCTGCTCTTGTCTCTGCTGCTACTCACTTTGTATCTGCTTCTTTCATGGTTGCTGGTTTTGCTGTGTTTGCTCTCTCCTGCATCTCTGCAGTTCCTGGCCTCTCTGGAGTTCCTGGCCTTTCTGCCTTCCCAGGCCCTTCTGGAGTTCCTTGCCTCCCTGGCCCTTCTGCTCACTTTGTTTGTTCTCTCAAACTTAAACGCTGAGCAGGGCAACTCCCTTCCTGACTCCACCCACTTGTACCTCCTACTCTTGCCTGAGGTTGTCATGAGGTCTGGGAGTGGCTTAAACCTAGCACTACCCTCTTGGTTTCTCCCATGGATTCTGCTGTGATGTATGTGTTCTAGTGAACCCATCCCCCGAGAAGAAGAAAAAGTTCTTCTTTCTCCTTTATTTTCATGCTGGGCTGCCTTCTCCTCACCACAATATCTATGGGAAATTGATTAAGGAGCTGTCCTGCAAAACTCTTAATTTTTGACAATTTCAGAGAGGTAAACACAATTTCTTGCTCATGCACCCTCCTAGTCCTAATGAAAAGTTAGCTCACAATTATGTGTGACTTGAATCAGGTGTAAATATAGGGGTATGTTTACAAAGCAGCGGTAGCGGCCTCCATGCGATAACGGAGCAGCGGCCCCACTGAATTTGATGGAGCCGTGGCTCTGATATCGCGCAGAGGCCGCTACCACTACTTTGTAAACATACCCCATAGACAAGGAAATATTCTGAGAGAAATGTGTATTGCCATTCTAAAATATGAAATACATGTATATCTTGAATGTCTGCTCAAATCATGGCCAGACAATGCCTCCTTTAGTTCACTACATACTTCTGGGATAGACACAAATAACATCTTTTCGAAAACTGTTACTTATTCATGTTAGGGTTAGGACAGCCGTTATAGTTGGTGATTCGATCATTAGGCATGTAGATAGCTGGGTGGCTGGTGGACGTGAGGATTGCCTGGTAACATGCCTGCCTGGTGCGAAGGTAGCGGACCTCACGCGCCACCTAGATAAGGTCTTAAACAGTGCTGGGGAGGAGTCTGCTGTCTTGGTACATGTCGGTACCAATGACATAGGAAAATGTGGTAGGGACGTTCTGGAGGCAAAATTTAGGCTTTTAGGTAGGAAGTTGAAATCCAGAACTTCCAGGGTAGCATTCTCCGAAATGCTTCCTGTTACATGCGCAGGACCCAAAAGTCAGGCAGAGCTCCGGAATCTCAATGCGTGGATGAGACAATGGTGCAGAGATGAGGGTATTGGATTTGTTAGGAACTAGGGAACATTCTGGGGAAAGGAGGGGCTCTTCCGAAGGGATGGGCTTCACCTTAACCGGGATGGAACCAGGCTGCTGGCATTAACCTTTAAAAAGGAGATAGAGCAGCTTTTAAACTAGATATTAGGGGAAAGCTGACAGCCGCCCAAGAGCGGATGGTTCGGAAGAATGTATCTTTGAAGGATACTACCAAAAGCAGAGAGGTTCCACAAAAGAGTAAAGTAGCCCAAATGGAGCAGACAGAGCTTAAAGATCCCAAATTACCCATGTCTAACAATAGCCAAATTAATATGAATAAAATATATTCTCTAAAATGCTTGTATGCAAATGCTAGAAGTCTAAAAAATAAGATGGGAGAGTTAGAATATATAGCACTAAATGAAAGGTTAGATATGATTGGAATATCAGAGACATGGTGGAAGGAGGACAACCAGTGGGACACTGTGATACCTGTGTACAAACTATATCGTAATGATAGAGCTGATCAAATTGGTGGAGGGGTTGCTCTCTATGTTAGAGAGGGCATTGAGTCAGAAAGGATTAAAGTTTTGCAGGAAACAAAATATGCTGTAGAATCTATATGGATTGAAATTCCATGTAAAAGGGGGAAGGCAATGGCAGTGGGGGTGTACTAGAAATCAAGGAAGCTAACAAAAGTTACAGCGCAGTAATAATAATGCGTGATTTCAATTACCCCGGTATCAACTGGATCAGTGTCACGTCAGGACATGCTAGGGAGATAAAGTTCCTAGATGAAATAAATGACTGCTTCTTGGAGCAGCTGGTTCATGAACCGACCAGAGGGGAAGCCATATTAGACCTAGTCCTTAGAGGAACACCAGATCTAGTGCAAGAGATAAGGGTGTTGGGGCCACTTGGCAATAGTGATCATAGCATGATCACTTTTGATTTAATTAGTGGAGGAGGGATAGCAAGGAAATCCACAGTTCTACCTTTTAACTTTTGAAAGGGAGATTATGATAAAATGAGGAAAACAGTTAAGAAAAAACTAAAAGGAGCAGTTGCAAAGGTTAAAGACGTACATCAAGCTTGGGGGGTGTTGAAAAATACTATCTTGGAAGCCCAGACCAGCTGTATTCCACGCTTTAAGAAAAGTGGAAGGAAGTCCAAAAAACTGCCAGCATGGTTTAAAGGTGAGGTCAGAGAGGCTGTTGTTGCCAAAAAAGCATCTTTCAGGAAATGGAAAAAAGAGCCAAACGACAAAACCTGGAAACAGCACAAGCACTAGCAAGTCAAATGCAAGACATTGATAAGGCAGGCAAAGAGAGAATTTGAGAAGAAGCTTGCTGCGGAAGCAAAAACGCGAAATAAAGACCCTTTCAAGTACATTCGTAGCAAAAAACCTGTGAGAGAGTCAGTTGGTCCATTAGATGATCAAGGGGTTAAAGGAGCACTAAGAGGCGACAAGGCGATACCGGAGAGAATGAATGAATTCTTTGCGTCAGTCTTTACTGAGGAAGATGTAGGGATGTTACCCATGACTGAAGTGGTATTTAAAGGTGCGGAAGAATTGAAGGAAATATCGATACATCGGGAAGATGTATTACAACTATTAGATAAACTGAAGAGTAGAAAATCACCTGGGCCGGATGGTATACATCCAAGGGTGTTGAAAGAACTGAAATATGAGATTGCAGACCTGCTATTAGTAATCTGTGAACTATCATTAAAATCATCTCTAATACCTGAAGATTGGAGGATCGCCAATGTAACGCCAATTTTTAAAAAGGGTTCCAGGGGTGATCCGGGAAATTACAGACCGGTGAGCCTGACATCAGTACCGGGAAAAATGGTAGAAACCATCATAAAGAATAAAATTACTCAGCATGTAGATAGTCATGACCTAATGGGAGACAGCCAACATGGCTTTAGACAAGGAAGATCTTGTCTTACTAATCTGTTATGTTTTTTTGAAGGAGTGAATAAACAAGTGGAGAAAGGTGAGTCGGTTGATATTGTGTATCTGGACTTTCAGAAAGCCTTTGACAAGGTCCCTCATCAGAGACTTTTGGCAAAACTAAAGAGTCATGGGATAGGTGGCAGTGTACTATTGTGGATCAGGAACTGGTTAAAAGATAGAAAGCAGAGGGTAGGGCTAAATGGCCAATTTTCCCAATGGAGAAAGGTGAATAGTGGTGTACCCCAGGGATCTGTGCTGGGTCCGCTGCTTTTTGACATATTCATAAATGACCTGGAAAGTGGAATAACGAGTGAGGTTATCAAATTTGCAGATGACACAAAACTATTTAAAGTTGTTAAAACCCAAGAGGATTGTGAAAAATTGCAAGAGGATCTTGATAAATTGGAAGACTGGGCATCAAAATGGCAGATGAAATTTAATGTGGACAAGTGCAAGGTCATGCACCTAGGGAAGAACAACCCAAACTATGGTTACACGATGCAAGGTTCCACATTAGGAACCACCACCCAGGAAAAAGATTTAGGCGTCATTGTGTGATACCATGTTAAAACCCTCGGCCCAGTGTGCAGCGGCGGCCAAGAGAGCAAATAGAATGCTAGATATGATAAGGAAAGGAATGGAAAATAAAACAAAAGATATTATAATGCCTCTATATCGTTCCATGGTGAGACCGCACCTTGAATATTGTGTGCAATTCTGGTCGCCGTATCTTAAAAAGGATATAGCGATTTTAGAAAAGGTTCAGAGAAGAGCCACCAAAATGGTAAAGGGGATGAAAGGATACTCCTATGAAGAAAGGCTAAAAAGGTTAGGGCTCTTTAACCTGGAAAAGAGACGGCTGAGGGGAGATATGATAGAAGTCTATAAATTAATGAACGGAATGGAACGGGTAAACGTAGATCGATTGTTTATCTTGTCAGAATATAGAAAGACTAGGGGACATGCAATGAAGCTACAGGGTAAACTATTTAAGACTAATAAAAGAAAATATTTTTTCACTCAACGTGTAATCAAACTCTGGAATTTGTTACCGGAGGATGTAGTAAAGCCTGTTAGTGTAGCTGGGTTTAAAAAAGGTTTGGACAAGTTCCTGGAGGAAAGGTCCATAAACCATTATTAAGAAGGGACCCAGGATATCAATGCTTGAACCAATACAAGCATTGTGGAACCTGTGTCTCTTGGGGAAACTGCTAGGTACATATGACCTAGATTGGCCACTATTGGAAACAGAATACTGGGCTTGATGGACCTTGGTCTGACCCAGTATGGCATATCTTATGTTCTTATGTTCTTATGCCTATCAGCAATGTAAATCTGTTTTTTTAGGCATGAAACATGCAACTCTCCTCAAATGGTCTTCTTAGTGAGCTACTCTTTTCATAAAAGCAGAGACTAGATTATTAAAAAGAGCTACTGTGTTATTTCACATTAATACCTCTTACCACATATTATTTATCATAGGTGAAATTGTATGCAATGGGCTCTATTTAGTAATAATGTTAATGACATTAACACAAGATGGCAATACACTTTGGTAAATCTAGTTTTAAGGTTGTGACTACTGAAAGATTTCACATAAAGCCAGAGTGGTAAATTTAACAAGAAATGCTTGCTAAATTAGGTGCCTAAGGGATGTGTCTACTAATACGTGCGATTTGTTAATGCTACAGATAGTGCTTGCCAAGCATGCCATATTAGCAGCTAACAAGGGGCAAATGCTACTGGAACTTCACTCAGTACTCAAGGTGTGAGTGCACCAAGGACTTGTACAGAGGTATAATATTCTCAGTTGTGTTCCCAATCCCCTTTCAGATAATCCCTAACATTTTATTTGCTTGTTCAGCAGCTGTGGCCCACTGGACTGAAAATTTCAACATATGATCCATAATGACTCCAAGATAATTTCCTTGGATAGCGACTCCCAGTTCAGAACCCAAAAATTTGTACCTGTAGTTAGGATTATTTTTCCTTATGCGTAAGACTTTGCACGTGTCCAGATTAAATTTTTTCTGCCATATAGATGGCTCGTCTCTTAGGGGGATGTTTACTAAAAACCGGAAATGTGCGCGCCGCAAAAGAGCACACGGAAACGCGGCACTTAAACGCTAATAAACGCGTTTAAATGCCCCGCACACGTGCGTGTCACCCCCGCAAAGGTGCGCAACACACTAACGGGCCCGTGCGGGCCCGCAAATGTTCGATAGAGGCGTGGAACGGCTAAAGGAGGGCGGAGGAAGACTCCGGAGGGGCGGAGGGACGGGGTCAATGGGTGGAGAGTGGGAGGGGAGAGGCTCCCCACACAGTATCGGGCCCGAATTTGCATGTAAAAACTACCGCGAGGGAAACTCTCGCGGTAGAAAGCATTTAAAGGTAAGAGAAACCATTTCCGTCAGCAATGTACAGGAAAACCGGGAAAACCAGCAAAAAGTGAGCAGTGTGATACATGTGCACAGCACAAAAGTGCAAATAAAAAATAGAAAATGACCACAACAGAACTATTAAAAATAGTAATTCAGCTGGGGAACAGTTATAGTGATGGGAAAATACAGAAAACACACCCAGCAAAGCTCCAGAAAAAAGAAATGAATTTTGGAAGGGTTTACGGAGCGGAGACTCTTCCAAAAAACATTTCCTTTTGTGGAGCTTTCCTGGGAGTGTTTGCTATGGTTGCCCATTAATATCACTGTTGCCCAGCATGGTGATATTTTGTCCCCCATTTCCCGTGGTCATTTCCGGGGTTTATGTGCACGTTTGTCACCAGACAGGGTGCATATGCCCACAGTAAATTTGCGTAGAGCAGGGTTTGTGACTCCATCCTGCCAGGCTTACTACCTCCAGGGGCTGCACTGTCTATGTGGCCATAGTGTGGTGCAGCAGACAGAGTCAGTACCTCTAGAACCAAAGGGTCAGAGGTTCAAAGCCCAGCTGGGGTACTTGCCAGCCCAGTCCCTATATTTTACCCACCACTAAACACAGATAGAGCAGACACCCCTGTATTGCAGGGGACATAAGCATGGGGAAAACACCCATATTTTACCCAACAACGCACACACACCACAACAATGGGCATTACCCACAGCCAAGTACCCCAAATGCAGTCCCGTACTGCCACATTCCAATCAGGTCACCTGCTTTTTATGGGAGAAGCTCATGCCAGCATGTTGGCGGACGGGTACAGTGGCTGCTAGCGACAGAAGACAGAGGCCTAGCCATGTGCAGGCTGGCACAGTCCACAGCAACAGACAGGCCCTGCCGGATCCACAGTCATGGACTATCCAGGGAATTTAGCCAAGCTGTGGCTACACAGTGGTGCAGTGCACACAGACAATGCATGCAACAACAGAAAGTCACAGGTTCAAAGACCAGCTGGGGCTACTGGCAATCCTGCCCACATTTTTTCCCCACAAATAAACAGTGACAGTAAGGATACACCTTTCATGACGTGGACATATGCAATGGTAATACGTCTATCTTTTACCCCACTGAGCACAGACACCATGAACAGGGGCAGAACCTACAGCAGAATCCCCCAAATGCAGTCCTGGTGGGCCACACACCAGTCAGGTTCCATGCTGCCACTCATACAAATGCCTGTGCTGTATATCTATGCACCACCCCCACGGCATGTAGATGTAGCTCATGCATATTCATGAGGGACAGCAGGAAGACCCAAACAGTGTGATGCAAAACTGGGCTGGAGTGGGGAAGCGCTGCCGTAAAGCAGCAGCCAACAGGGGCAGACACACCCACACCCACAGGCCCCATTGGCCAATGTCTCCTGTAGAGGCAGAACATTGGACCCTGCGTGCATCTCCCAATATCAGCACCTGCATACCTTAGCAATGTCACCCTACACCTGAGGTACACAGCTCTGAAACGTTTGCTAAGAGTACAGGCTGATAGATATCCCTACGTTACGCACATACTGCTAGTTGACCCCATCCAAACAATCTGTTTGGTGTCTGCGGTGCGTGCTCCAGGCCTGGCCTCTGACGGTGTTCACCACTCTGGGGAGTGACCCCCAGCAGTACTGCGTACCATATCCATGCCTGTGCCGTGCCCAGGACCGGTGTGGTGGCCAAGGCTAATCACCCCCTCAATAGTAGCACAATGCTGGCATAGGTGTGGGAGTGTGTGTCTGTCTATACAGTGTGTGTTGGCTGCAAACACCTTCCCCAACCCACACTGCCAGCACTACTGCCAGTATTGGCCTGCCAATGTGCATAATGAGCAGCAAAGTACCATGGGTATAGGTCAGACATGGTGGGCTGGCCAGGATGCATCTGCACAGGGCATAGGGCACTGGCTGTGACATTGTAGTGCCAGGCCACCACCTACACAGACAGGGTGACCTCTGTATGTGCTGCTGGGGGAGCACTCTCACCCTGAGTGTGCAGTGATGACAGCATGGCTAGGCACCCCCATAGTGCTATATTGTGTTTCTCTCTTGTGATATATATGGGTTTCCTGTTGGGGCCTCCTCACAGAACTCTCTGCTTGTGTGTGCTGCCACCCCAGTTTTGGGTGCATGCATTTCCATCAGGGCTAACCAGCAGACTGTTCACAGCTGGTATGTGTCTTGATGGAGTGCCTTGCAGGGTGCAGCGGCTGATGGCTTGCTGCAGGTGAATATCAGATAGTGCTGGGGTGCATCTTTGGATATCTAGGCCTAATGTCTGCCTGATATTGTGTTATGGATGTGTGTGGAGCTGCTTGGACTGCCCTGTATGGTGTCTGTTCCCCAGCAGGGCTGGGGTTTGATGGTCCACTTTGCTGCCATGGGGGAGGGGGGAGAAAAGAGATACTTTGACTACCTAGGGGTCCATGGGGGTTTCCACTAACTGAGACAGACAGAGATATCCAACATGTTTCTGCAGCACCTTCCTATCTCACAGGTTAGTACTGTTTTGGAGCTCTGTCATGGCCTCATCCAGCCATGACTGGTGTTGTGGACCTGGTCCTGGCCGCCACATCACACCCTCAGGGTGAGCACAGTACCCGCACAATGTGACGGTGTGTAGCTACTCTTTGCTGGTAGTCCACCCGCTCAGGACCCCCTACCAGGCCGAGGTGCTGTGTGGGTGCACATGAACAATTCCCCCTACCAGGCCGGGTAGCTGTTGGGGTGCATTCCCCATCTTGTGTGCATCTGTGGACAGCTGATTTGCATGTGCAGTGCATCATGGGTACGGGTGGCCTAACCCTATCCTGTCTACAACAGCAGACTGTCTGTGGGGTGACGTGCAGGCTCTCTGCAGCCAGCCAGGGGCTTGCTGTCAGCTATAGAGCTGTAGCCCAATGGTTATGTCACTCTCTGTACAGCCAGAGGTCATGGGTTCAAACCCACAGTGGGGCCCTTTGATAGGGCTGTCCACAGCTTTATTTTTATTTACTGTACATATGTCTATGCCGGCAAAACCACACACAGCTTACTATACCCATTAGGTGCCTCTGAGGGTGCTTTATAGGGTGCCCTATAGGCCACCTTATGGTTGCCATCCATATAGGGTGCACTATACATTATCCTGTGTCGCAACATACATGGTGCCCTATAGGGGACATTCTAGGGTGCCTTGGCGGACAGTGCACTGTAACATGTGCCTTACGGGCATCCGTATGTTAACACACTGTGAGAGCGGGTTTACTAGTGGTGGGAAATAAAATATATATGGAAGGCCTCCTACAGCACTCCTCACCATGATACATACTGCCCCAGCCAGCCTTGTTCACTGGGCACTGTGAGGGGTTGAACCACTGGCCCCTGCACCATTGGTCAGTGTCCTAACCATTGTGCTGTGGCTCGGTTCCTGTGTTTGTGCATCCGCGCGCAGCCTTGTAGCCATCAGCGCGCCATCTTGTGGCGCACTAAATTAACAGCGCGCCGCCTTATGCCGCACAACATGGAAATGCCCCTAAAATAATGCCACAGCCAATTGTCTTCAATGGGCACTGTGGGGAATTGAACCCATGATTCCTGCACGAGTGGTCAGTGTCTTAACCATTGTGCTATGGCTCCGTTCCTGTCATTTGCACATCAGCGTGCCACTTCTCCCTCCCACTATTGGACTGCCCCCTCACACATCAGCGTGCCGCCTTCTGCCCACCGGCTCGCCGCCTTCTGTTGCCCACATTTATCAGCGCACCGCCTTCTGCCGCCCAAACTTACCAATGCGCCGCCACCTGCCGCCCACACTAAACAGTGCGCCTCATGCCGTACTAAAAATAACAGTGCGCCGCCTTCTGCCGCCCAAAATTAATATGCCCCCTAACCACTTTTGCCCATAAATGTTGGTGCCTCAGCTGGTCTTTTTTGTTGAGCACAATGGGGGTTTGAATCCCTGGCCCCTGCACCATTGGTCGGTGTCTTCACCGTTGTACTATGGCTCTGTTGTTTGGTTTTGCAGCAGCGCCCCACTTAGCCTTCCCACGCGCTAATGTGGGCCCCGCACATTAGCGCGACGCACACACGTACGGTCCGGTTTTTTTCTTTTTTCTGCCTGGCCCGCCCACTCCTTATATGGCACCAGCACACTAACGGGGACCCGCACAGCAATGGAGTTTAGTAAACATACCCCTTAGTCTCACACAATCATTCTAAAGATCCTCACAATCCTTAGCTAATTTAATGACTGAATAATTTTGTGTCATCAACTCACTCATCACATTTATCTCCAGATCATTTATTAACATGTTAAACAGCACAGATCCCCATATAGATCTTTGGGGTTCTCCACTAGTGACTTTTCCATGTGGATAATTGACCATCAATGTTCCCACAAAGTTGTGTGGGAGTCCTCTCCCCTTGTTGCTGCTCATAGAGGAAAGTACTTTGATATTTAACTCAAGTTGAGGACTCCTGAGCAGCTTTAGGTGCCTAAGGGGTGTGACTACTAAAGCACATGAGTTGTTAATGTTACAGATAGTGCTTGCCAAGCATGCCACATTAGCAGCTTACATGGGGCAAATGCTACCAGAACTGCACACAGTACTCAAGGTGTGAGTGCACCAAGGACCTATACAGAGGTATAATACTTACAAGGCTCTGCCAAGAAATATGGAAGACAACATCATGGCCAACTGACTGGAAAAGATCTGTGTTTATACCAATACTAAAGAAAGGTGATCCAACTGACTGTGGAAATTATCGAACAAGCGCTCTGATCCCACATGCCAGCAAGATTCTACTGAAGATTATTCAAAATAGACTACAACCATATCTGGAACAAGAACTACCTGAAGTGCAAGCAGGGTTCAGGAAAGGGCGAGGAACGAGAGACATCATTGCGGATGTGAGATGGATCCTTGAAAAGACTAAAGAATATCAAAAGGATATCTATTTGTGCTTTATCGACTATAGCAAGACTTTTGACTGTGTAAACCATGAGAAACTCAGGGCCACATTAAGAAGCATGGGTATACCAGAACACCTGATCATTCTCTTGCGCAATCTGTACATTGATCAAGAAGCAACAGTTCGAACGGAACAAGGAGAAACAGAATGGTTTAAAATAAGCAAAGGTGTAAGACAAGGCTGCATACTTTCCCCCTACCTGTTTAATTTATATGCAGAACAAATCATCAGAGAAGCAGGATTGTATGAAGACAACAGAGGTGTGAAGATTGGTGGAAGACTCATCAACAACCTTCGCTATGCTGATGATACTACATTACTGGCTGAAAGTGAAGATGATCTGAAACATTTGCTTCTCACAATCAAAGAACATAGTCTCAAAATGGGCCTGCACCTTAATGTAAAGAAGACAAAGATCATGACAACTGGCATAATCAACAGGTTCATCGTTGAAGGAGAAGAAATTCAAATTGTGAACAACTTTAACCTACCTGGATCAACTATCAATAAAGAAGCAACAAGCAGTCAAGAAATCAAACGACACATTGCTCTTGGCAGAATGGCTATGAAAGACCTAGATAAGATTCTCAAGAGCAGAGATGTCTCTCTCCATACAAAGATTCGACTTGTTCAAGCCATGGTATTTTCAAAAACATCATATGGATGTGAAAGTTGGACAGTGAAAAAGACAGACAGGAAGAAAATTGATGCCTTTGAATTATGGTGCTGGCGGCAAATACTGTATATACCATGGACTGCCCGAAGAACAAAACCAGTCAGTACTAGAGGAGATCAAACCTAAGCTTTCTTTAGAAGCTCAGATGACAAGACTTCGACTTTCATACTTTGGACACATCATGCGAAGAGAGAGATCATTAGAGAAAGACATAATGCTTGGCAAGATAGAAGGTCAACATAAAAGAGGCAGGCCAGCAATGAGATGGATCGATACAATAACAGCAGCTACGGGTACCAGTCTGTCAACAATGAGCCGCCTGACTGAAGACCGAACACAATTTAGGATAGCTATCCAGAGGGTCGTCATGAGTCGACTCCGACTCGACGGCACTTAACAACAACAATATCCTCAGTTGTGTTCTCCATCCCCTTTCAGATAATCCCTAACATTTTCTATCTGTTTCCTATTTCTTAGCTAGCTTACAATCCACAAAAGGGCATTGCATTTTATTACATGGCTCTTTCATTTCCTAAGGAGTTTCTCATGAGGAGCTATGTCAAATGCCTTCTGAAAATTCAAAAACACTATGGGGCATGTTTACTAAAGAACACACCATTACTGTACCATTGAACTGCAAAACTAGCACAAAGGGACGTGCTAACATTTGGTTGTATGTTCACCCATCCCTCTGCCAAGAGCACATCATTAACATGCTGCACTGTGCTATCTAGCATGGGGGGGTCACTTACTGCCACCTCTTAAGGTAGTGGTAAGTGCACTGACCAGTGGCAACATTTGCAGTTAGCATACACCCATAACACCTGTGCTAAGCATGATGTACCATCAGTGCCCATGTTATGCCCCCAATCCATCCAATCCCCACACAATCATCTATTATCCAGTTAGTGTTGGATTTTTACCATGGGGCCCCATGCTAAAACACAGCGTGCTTAGCACATAACAAACCCTATGGTAATGGTCAGCACAGTTTAGTAAACATATTCCTATATCAACTAGCTCACCATTTATCTGCTTCTTTGTTTATGCCTTCAAATAATATAATAAATTAGTGAGAAGAGGCTTAGACATTTTTTACACTGTTTTTTTTTTAATGCTGGACCTTCATACCAACTTTGGGCAGATGTAAAGATTCAGCTTGGAGCAAAAGTATCATCAGAGGTGAAGTTTGACACTTCAACTCAGATGATGCAGGCATCGGGGAAAGCCCCCAATTCCATCAAAATACTGTCAGGGGGCTGGTGACCCTCACATTGACTCCCTGACAGAAACAAACTCCCTGACAGCCCCAATCTCTGCCCACTTGATAAAAATATTCCCCGGTAAACCAGAGGTCCTGATCCCCCTATCCACCCACTAAAAAAATCTCTGGTGGTCCAGTGGTCCTGATCCCACCCACCCAATAACAAAAAATGCCTTATATGGCAGTCTGATCCCACCTGATGCATCTCAGGATACACCACGCAGGGCCAGGAGCTGCCATTTTTCAAGAAGGCGATGCAGGGGCAGCAGCACTTGGGCAATGCCCCTGTTCCAGATTAAAGGTACCAAAAGGGGATTGGGGGTTTGGGGGCCACTGGGCCACCAATGATTCTTTTTAGGGGGTGGGGGGGGGGGGAGCACCGGACCCCAAGAGTATGCAGATCACATCAGGGGCTTTCCCCAATACCTAGATCATCTGAAGTGAAGTAAAGTGTCAAACTTCCTCTCAGATGACCCTGTTTCTCCTGGACAGCATGCCAAACTCGCACTGACTACTGTGCACATGTGTCTGGTTTGCTCTCTCAGTTTAACACTGACTTTTTGCACTGTGGGTAATTTGAATATTGCATTCCAGAGCAAAGAGTCAGTGTTAAAGTCACGCTATGAAACCCTGCGCTAGAGCTTTAAGTACTAGGCATTAGCCTATTTGGTTTTTAGTATAACTTCAGCCTCACAAGTCTATTTTTTTCCAGAATTTCTTATGAGGTGTTTAAAAAATTGATATTACATAATTACAATGCTATACCAATTTTTAATGTATCATAACAGTTTTATGACATATAACATTTATTTATTGAATAATGAGTGTATTAGTTCCTAAATGGAAGTACAAAATATACATAAAGTTGAAATGGAAGTTGCCATTTTGAATGGACGTCTCAGTTTCCACAAACTTCTCCTGATATATTTTGAAACTATTTTGTTCTTTGGGGAGGACACAGTTATATGCGTGAGCTGGGACCTAGGGTGAAAGTTACTTTCTTGCATGACAAATAGATTTCTAATTTATACTAAATGTCTTGCAGGCTGTGATACTTTTCATTAGACTAGCATACGAATTATCTGAAGATACTGGTCTACATAAGTCTTCAAGACATGTGGAGGGTACTGTAATTTCATAAGAGTGTGTTTTCATGCACTTATTTCAAGTTTAATTTATAAAGTATAAATGGTTAAAAACGTGGGTTAAACTAGGTGTGAGAACTTAATGCTCACACCCAGATCTTTCAAGCACATACATGCTATAGTATTTTATAACTTACATGAGTAAATTTGTGCTCTACCTAAACTCTTTCCCATAGACGCCCACAGTGACAGTAGGCACCATTGGTCCAATGCGTATACTTCCAGAAGAGCGACCAATTACGTTATGTGCGTAAGTGGCCATTTATGAGCAGAAACAACTAAAATACCATGAACATACACTTGCGCAGAAATGTAACTGCACCTTATAAAATTACCCTAATAGGCTCTTTCTTCAGAGGTGATACATATGAAGAAAGGACTCAAACGTTTACATACGTTATCTTTAGATAAATCTTAAAATTGCTTCCTACAAGGTTTCAGAATCTGCATGTTTTTCTCCAGGTTCAATACCAGTTTTAGAATTCGCTGCTAATCCATCTCAGGATACCTATTAAATTTCCTTACTCTATATATTGAAAATAATTTTTTGTGTCATTAAATACAATAACTTCTAAAACAAACAAACAATCTCTTTTGCTTATTCACTTTGGTTTTACTTAATTAAGTACCATCATGAAAAGGAGCCACATAATAGGTCATAAAAGGGTCACATGGGCTTTAGTCCTATGACATCATAGACAAAAGCATTTTGAACTGCCAGCCCTGTCCTCTTAAAAATAATTTCTACAAACAATGAGCTATTTTCTTCCCAAAGCACTAGAAATGTCTATAAATCTTCAAAAAGTCCAATATAAGCAAAGTTTCTGCCAATATAAGCATTATGGATTAACTATAATTGGATTTGGAAATTAGTTTTGCCCATTATAAACTGTCTGTTATAAATGGAATGTGCTGTTTTAGAGTGACTTATGTAGAGGTATAGATTGTAGGAATGCACAAGTGATATTAATATTGAAAGGATTTAACGGTTACACCTTGAACAATATGTGCAAATTTTAGACTTCATATATGAAAGCTGATTTGAGGTATTAGTGGAGGTTTAACAAAGACCTAGTAAAATGATTAAACATTAAAAAATATTTACATAAGCTGGAGTAGAAAGCTAAAGATGCTGATTCTGTTCTGCTTGGAAAAGAAGAGATTGAAGTGGGAGTTCATAAAGAGTATATTATACATGTAGATAATATGAAAGAGTTCAAGGTGAAACATGAGATATTAATACAAAATAAAAGGATAACAGGATATTACAGGCATTATAAAGAGGAACTTTTGTTTGAGGGAAAAACAGATCACTATTACAAAGATAAAAAAGGACTTTTTTTCTGGGAATGACATAAGCTAGGTAACTATCTGGTTGTACAAGGTCAGATCTTAGTGATCTTGGACCTAATATATTGCAGAAACCATCACTGACTCAGAAAGGGCAGCGAAAATCTTTACTCAACAGGACTCTGTTTCCGCAACTAGTATGATAAATTTTGCAGTTTTCTGGCTCATGCTGCGTCTTCGTAACTAGAACTGACATTTCAGCCACCATACTGTGACTTTCTTTAGGGTGAAGTGGTTAAGCAATGGATGCCTGTTCTTTTATATAGTAGTCCTCAAAACCAGATTGGTGGGATTGAGGTGAGAAAGTTGAATTTGAATTTTGGAGGGAAAGTCCATTGGAGAAAGGCTGGAGTCCTCTCTTTTCCCTTAGATCTGAAGGTTTTCTGGTGAATTTAAAGATGCTTTTCCCATAGAGTTTCTTTAGCATGTTCTCTTGGGCTTCTACAGCTAGTATGATAAACTTTGCAGTTTTCTGGGTCATGTTGCATCTTCAAACCTTATGTTGCTATAGAGATCAATTCCAAAAACGTGCAGTCCAGGCAGCGGGCACATCCAAATGGAAACATGCAGGAATATAACCCAATTCTGCACATGCGGGGATAGATGCAGCTGCGTGCACAAAATCAACCACATAGACATGCTAGGCATGTACAAAGATGTATAGAGCCAGGCAATGGCTTTGTATGTCCTCACGCTCATCATATTCTGAAAAGATGTACATCTGCTACCGTGTCTGTCTCTACAATATTCCCGCGAATGGCCACGCCTCCCTCTTTAAAAAGTGCAGCTATGAATCTGCTGAGGGCATGGACAGTGCTGTAATGAGGCTGAATGACAATAAAGGTTGGCGATACTTATAGGTGGATGCAAGGTAAACAATAGAAACTAGTCTGTGGCATGCCCAGAGCACTACAAAGTAATTGCAGCACACAGTAATATAGCAGGAAAACAGGGAGAACGTGAACCTACTGGCACAGGATGCAATGGAGCACTACATACATGGCAGTAGACCATCCCCCGATGTATGCATGTCAGGAACATCTCAGGAACATGACTGTATCATGCTAAGGATATGATCCCAGCAAAACAGGCCCCCCCATAGCAAACTACCCAAACATTTCCCCTGAACTACTAAAGGGCCTTTGGAATGACAGCAGGCAACAATGCAAGCACTACACAGACATGCCCAGAGACACCATTGTCGCGCCCTAAAACTGTTCACATTTGTAGAGACCAATACTGGTGCACCTAGGAATGGCATACTGCGCTTTGCACTGTTGCATGCCCTCCCTCTGAGCTCCCCTGTGTACTGACAGGGAGATGTCTGGACAGGGAAGTAATTGCAGAACCGTCCTGCTCACTCCTGCCTGTATGCACTGACACCTGAAGATGGCTGCAGACAGCCCTATGGTCCAGGTACCTGCCAGGCAATGTTCCCGCTAAGCTGCGCTGGGTCTGCCGCCAACATTCCTGCTGGCGGGGGGAGATACAGAGCGATTGATCGCTCTGCCCCTCCCCCCACCGGTGGGAATGCCGGTGGAAGACCCGGCGCAGATTAAAGAGAACATTGCGAGGGTGCTGCGACGTGTTAGACCCTGTGTCTAACGCACACCACAACACCCTCACAATGTTCTCTTTAATCTGTGCCGGGTCCCTCGCCGGTATTCCCGCCGGTGGGGGGAGGGGCAGAGCGATCGATCGCTCTGCACCTCCCCCTGCCGGCAGGAATGTTGGCAGCGGACCCAGCGCAGCTTAGCAGGAACATTGCTGCCAGGCATACCTGTCCCCCAAAATATGTGGATGAGCAATCTAGATCCCCCACCTGTGCAGCCCTCCAACCACGCACACACACACACTCTTACTTGTAGTCCTACAGAAACAATTGTTTGCCAAAAGAATGCCCTGCACGAAATGTCTTAGCTGATGGAAAGGAAACCGCTCACTACATTTCTCTTTGACTACTTACATACACAATAACTACAATAGTGGACCTCTAACAGATACAGAACTGCAGTAGGCCCAAACAGCCCTTCCAGTATATCAGCCTCAAGGGTCAAACGATGTATACGCATTGCCCATCATAGGCTGACATATGTAAACCACCACAACAGTGACCTGTGCACAAGATATGTGCCATATAGCCACTGGCATACGATATCCCCAATATAGTGTTTCGATAGGATTTACAAATGATCTTATCTGCATCAGGGGAGTGTACACTAGGGTTATGACTTTTTGACTTTTTTGCAAAATTATCGCATTCCTGTGTCATGAATCGATTAACATTTGCTAAAAAGTGACGATAAAAGGTTTAATTCTGTTTTGTTTTCAAAAAATGTCACCCCGCACACAAAATTTCTAAAATTGTATATTAGTAGTATATGCAGGTAAGAGAACTATCTGGAGCCCAGTAGAACTTTCTTAAAATTTCTGGAACTTTATGGAACTTTCTATAAGCTTTATGACTGAGCATGCTAATTGATTTTCTGTATCATTTTTAGATCTCTGAGATTATTTTTTATTCACAATGTCGCATAAGAAAAGTGTTTCTACAATTGAAAATAACAAGAAGATTTGGACCAAGAATCTCATGCGATTTAAAGAAACACATAGAAAAAGAAGAACTGTTCCACTGGAAGAAGAATCACTGGAAAACAAAAGCAGAATACCACTCAAAATCCAAATTGTTGGTCGCTATCTGTTCCTTGGAGCATCAATAAAAGGAAGGAAAGAACGTGTAAAGGAAATCGCGAAAGAAGTAACAAGTTTATGGCAAAAGAAATTTAATTTTCCAACTTTATCAATTCAAGTCGTACAAGTTAAACTGGACCAAATCCTGCACACTTACGATGAATGTGTAAAACGAAGAAAATATGATCCTTTGAATGAAGATTTTGACATCACGAAAGAAAATGGTGAATGGTTATGCAGCGAGGACCAAAGGTTATATCACCTTCAGATCGAAAGCAAGGGCCAGGTTGGGTATGCAACTGGGAAGGCTTCGAGTTTCAAAACTTCCCCCCCTCTAGCCCCGTCCCTTTCCAACACCCCTATATCCTTGGTCACCTCCTTTCGTTATCTCGGTGTTCTCTTTGACTCGGACCTCACTTTCCACGCTCATATTTCCCATATCACTAAAACCTCTTTCTATTTTCTACGTCAAATTCGCGCCATTCGTCCTTTCCTCTCCATTTCCGCTCTTTCCACACTACTTCTCTCCCTAGTTATGTCCCGGGTCGACTTTTCTAACTCTATCCTCACCGGCTTGTCTTCCTCCCAACTTCATCGCCTTCAGAGAATCCAAAACACCGCAGCTCGCCTTCTCACGCACACGTCCCCCTATCACCACATAACCCCTCTTCTCATCCATCTACACTGGTTACCCGTTTCCTTTCGTTCCCAGTACAAACTACTCACTTTAGTTCACAAGGCCCTTCACACCAGTACCCCACAATATCTAGCTGACCTCATTCATTTTCACACTCCCAGGCACACCCCCCGCTCATTCCATCTGAACCGTCTCACCCTTCCTTCCCCTGCCGCTGCCCGTCTCCAATCCACTCGCTCTTCAGCTTTTTTCTTTATAGGCCCCGCACTATGGAATTCCCTTCCCACTTCCCTCCGTTTAGAACCCTGTCATGCAGCATTCAAACAGCAGCTAAAAACCCACCTTTTCTCTCTGGCCTTTAACCTCCCTACCTCCTCTCCCCCCTTATAACTCTATTCTGCCTCCCCTACTGCTTCTTACCCCACTTTGCTTTTAAATTGTAAATTTCTTTTCCTTTCCGGCTTCGTGCCTTTTATTGTTTTTTATTTATTGTACACCGCTTTGATTTTACTGAAGGGCGGTCAATCAAGTTTTAATAAACATAAACATAAACATAAACATAAACAAACTATTCATCCATCCAAAAGAAGGAAAATGACCTTGGAGCCTATGTCAACAATAGCAACAACAACAATCCCAACTGCTGAATCAGAAACTGAGGGTAAATATGAAGAGTCTGTAAAATCAGAAGAACAGTCCACAACCAAACAAAAAAAGAATATCAAAACCAAAACTGCACAAGCACTATCAAATTATATCAGAATATTTCTAAAAATTATTTTTTTTAAATATTCAGTCATATACGGCATTACACGCATATATCTTAAAATCAAATTTTCGTTTTGGGGTGACCTTTTTCAAAAACTAAATCAAACTGATACTTTTTTCATTACTTTTGAATAATTGTTCATTGAATTATGACACAGGAACATAGGGTTACAAAAAACGTCATAACCCTAGGGTACACATTGCATAGAGCAAATTGTAGAAATCCACTCCATTTGGCTGGGTGCTGTACATAGCACCGATGGCTGGGCTCACATCTTCACATGGGGTGCTAGGACTCCATCACCAGTATCATTTCCAGGACGTGGGCACAGTTAGGGGACCCTAGCGGTGACCCTTTAGCTCACACAGCACATGCCAGCTTAGCCAGATTGAGCACCAGTGCTCTACTGCATACATTTGTGGGGGGTATGTATTTCTGCTGCTTTGACTTACATCCTCCCTCTCCTCTGCTTTCTGTTCTGTAACACTGCCTGCTGTGGTTTTCCAGGCTGCAGTCACACCAGTGCACAGCATAAGTTACACATCCATTCACCACTATTGGCTGCATTGGGGTGAGAAGCAGATTATTTCTAAGTCCTACCTTTATTTCACAGTTTTGCAGGTATAATCTGGACGTTTGCAGAGCTGACTGCAAACGTACACAGGTGTGACTTGAATATAAAACTCCTAAAACCCCTACTTTTCTCAGAATATTATAACCCACCCATCTCACGGACACCGCCTCCTACTTCTCTAATTACTACCCCCACCTCCTGATATGTCTATGCCCCATATCTTACACTGTCCGCAACATTTCACACTCTGTTTCGCAATATATCATGTAAAGATGCAGCTACCATGATACAACTGTATAGCTGAGCTGTACATAGTTTGCTGTATTATAGTTTAAAATGTTCCCTGTAACCAAGTTTCTGTACATAAGAACATAAGGACATAAGATATGCCATACTGGGTCAGACCAAGGTCCATCAAGCCCAGTATTCTGTTTCCAACAGTGGCCAATCTAGGTCATATGTACCTAGTAGTTTCCCCAAGGGACACAGGTTCCACAATGCTTGTATTGGTTCAAGCATTGATATCCTGGGTCCCTTCTTAATAATGGTTTATGGACCTTTCCTCCAGGAACTTGTCCAAACCTTTTTTAAACCCAGCTACACTAACAGCCTTTACTACATCCTCTGGTAACAAATTCCAGAGTTTGATTACACGTTGAGTGAAAAAATATTTTCTTTTATTAGTCTTAAATAGTTTACCCTGTAGCTTCATTGCATGTCCCCTAGTCTTTCTATATTCTGATAACGTAAACAATTGATCTACGTTTACCCGTTCCACTCCGTTCAATAATTTATAGACTTCTATCCTATCTCCCCTCAGCTGTCTCTTTTCCAGGTTAAAGAGCCCTAACCTTTTTAGCCTTTCTTCATAGGCGTGTCCTTCCATCCCCTTTACCATTTTGGTGGCTCTTCTCTGAACCTTTTCTAAAATCACTATATCCTTTTTAAGATACGGCGACCAGAATTGCACACAATATTCAAGGTGCGGTCTCACCATGGAACGATATAGAGGCATTATAATATCTTTTGTTTTATTTTCCATTCCTTTCCTTATCATACCTAGCATTCTATTTGCTCTCTTGGCTGCTGCTGCACACTGGGCCGAGGGTTTTAACATGGTATCCACAATGACGCCTAAATCTTTTTCCAGGGTGGTAGTTCCTAATGTGGAACCTTGCATCGTGTAACCATAGTTTGGATTATTCTTCCCTAGTTGCATAACCTTGCACTTGTCCACATTAAATTTCATCTGCCATTTTGATGCCCAGTCTTCCAATTTATCGAGATTCTCTTGCAATTTTCCACAATCCTCTTGGGTTTTAACAACTTTAAATAGTTTTGTGTCATCTGCAAATTTGATAACCTCACTCGTTATTCCACTTTCCAGGTCATTTATGAATATGTCAAAAAGCAGCGGATCCAGCACAGATCCCTGTGGTACACTACTATTCACCTTTCTCCATTGGGAAAATTAGCCATTTAGCCCTACCCTCTGCTTTCTATCTTTTAACCAGTTCCTGATCCACAATAGTACACTGCCTCCTATCCCATGACTCTTTAGTTTTGCCAAAAGTCTCTCATGAGGGACCTTGTCAAAGGCTTTCTGAAAGTCCAGATACACAATATCAACCAACTCACCTTTGTCCACCTGATTATTCACTCCTTCAAAAAAACATAACAGATTAGTAAGACAAGATCTTCCTTGTCTAAAGCCATGTTGGCTGTCTCCCATTAGGTCATGACTATCTACATGCTGAGTAATTTTATTCTTTATGATGGTTTCTACCATTTTTCCTGGTACTGATGTCAGGCTCACCGGTCTGTAGTTTCCCGGATCACCCCTGGAACCCTTTTTAAAAATTGGTGTTACATTGGCGATCCTCCAATCTTCAGGTATTAGAGATGATTTTAATGATAGTTCACAGATTACTAATAGCAGGTCTGCAATCTCATATTTCAGTTCTTTCAACACCTTTGGATGTATACCATCCGGCCCAGGTGATTTGCTACTCTTCAATTTATCTAATAGTTGTAATACATCTTCCTGATATATCGATATTTCCTTCAATTCTTCCGCACCTTTAAATACCACTTCAGTCATGGGTAACATCCCTACATCTTCCTCAGTAAAGACTGAAGCAAAGAATTCATTCAGTCTCTCCGTTATCGCCTTGTCGCCTCTTAGTGCTCCTTTAACCCCTTTATCATCTAATGGACCAAATGACTCTCTCACAGGTTTTTTTGCTACAAATGTACTTGAAAAGGTCTTTACTTCGCATTTTTGCTTCCGCAGCAAGCTTCTTCTCAAATTCTCCCTTTGCCTGCCTTATCAATCCCTTGCATTTGACTTGCCAGTGCTTGTGCTGTTTCCAGCTTTCGTCATTTGGCTCTTTTTTCCATTTCCTGAAAGATGCTTTTGTGGCAACAACAGCCTCTCTGATCTCACCTTTAAACCATGCTGGCAGTTTTTTGGACTTCCTTCCACTTTTCTTAAAGCGTGGAATACAGCTGGTCTGGGTTTCCAAGATAGTATTTTTCAACAACAGCCAAGCCTGATGTACGTCTTTAACCTTTGCAACTGCTCCTTTTAGTTTTTTCTTAACTGTTTTCCTCATTTTATCATAGTCTCCCTTTCGAAAGTTAAAAGGTAGTACTGTGGATTTCCTTACTATCCCTCCTCCACTAATTAAATCAAAGGCAATCGTACTATGATCACTATTGCCAAGTGGCCCCAACAACCTTATCTCTTGTACTAGATCTGGTGTTCCACTAAGGACTAGGTCTAAAATGGCTTCCCCTCTGGTCGGTTCATGAACCAGCTGCTCCAAGAAGCAGTCATTTATTTAATCTAGGAACTTTATCTCCCTGGCATGTCCTGACGTGACACTGACCCAGTTGATACCGGGGTAGTTGAAATCACCCATTATTATTACTGTGCTGTAACATTTGTTAGCTTCCTTGATTTCTTTGAGCATTTCATCATCCATTTGGTCATTCTGGCCAGGCGCTCGATAGTACACCCCCACTGCCATTGCCTTCCCCCATTTAAATGGAATTTCAATCCATATAGATTCTACAGCAGATTTTGTTTCCTGCAAAACTTTAATCCTTTCTGACTCAATGCCCTCTCTAACACAGAGAGCAACCCCTCCACCAATTTGATCAGCACTATCATTACGATATAGTTTGTACCCAGGTATCACAGTATCCCACTGGTTGTCCTCCTTCCACCATGTCTCTGATATTCCAATCATATCTAACCTTTCATTTAGTGCTATATATTCTAACTCTCCCATCTTATTTTTTAGACTTCTAGCATTTGCATACAGGCATTTTAGAGAATGTATTTTATTCATATTAATTTGGCTATTGTTAGACATGGGTAATTTGGAATCTTTAAGCTCTGTCTGCTCCATACTTGAGGGCATTTGGGCTACTTTACTCTTTTGTGGAACCTCTCTGCTTTTGGTAGTATCCTTCAAAGATACATTCTTCCGAACCATCCGCTCTTGGGCGACTGTCGGCTTTCCCCTAATATCTAGTTTAAAAGCTGCTCTATCTCCTTTTTAAAGGTTAATGCCAGCAGCCTGGTTCCATCCCGGTTAAGGTGAAGCCCATCCCTTCGGAAGAGACCCTCCTTTCCACAGAATGTTCCCCAGTTCCTAACAAATCCAAAACCCTCATCTCTGCACCACTGTCTCATCCATGCATTGAGACTCCGGAGCTCTGCCTGCCTTTTGGTCCTGCACGTGGAACAAGAAGCATTTCGGAGAATGCTACGCTGGAAGTTCTGGATTTCAACTTCCTTCCTAAAAGCCTAAATTTAGCCTCCAGAACCTCCCTACCACATTTTCCTATGTCATTGGTACCGACATGTACCAAGACAGCAGACTCCTCCCCAGCACTATCTAAGACCTTATCTAGGTGGCACGTGAGGTCCGCTACCTTCGCACCAGGCAGGCATGTTACCAGGCGATCCTCACATCCACCAGCCACCCAGCTATCTACATGCCTAATGATCGAATCACCAACTATAACGGCTGTCCTAACCCTTCCCTCATGGGCACATGGCCCTGGAGAAACTTCCTCGGTGCGAGAGGGTTTTACATCACCTAGAGGACAGGTCCTAGTTACGGGATCACTTCCTGCCACATGAGGGTGATGCTCTCCTGACACGTGACCTCTCTCCTCCATGGCAACAGGGATGCTGCCAGACTGGAGGTGGGACTTTAGGACTATATCCCTGTAGGTCTCGTCTATGTACCTCTCTGTCTGTCTTATGCTTTCCAAGTCTGCTACTTTAGCCTCTAGAGAATGGACTCGTTCCCTGAGAGCAAAGAGCTCCTTGCACCTAGTACACACGTAAGACCTCTCAACAACTGGGAGAAAATCGTACATGTGACACTCAATGCAAAAGACTGGAAAGCCCCCATCCCGCTGCTGGACTGCTGTCTGCATCTCAGTTTTAAGTTTGTGTTTAGATCTAAGTTATTTACTTACTAAGGGTTGCTATGGATATTTATACTAATAAAACTGTACCTAATACATATAATATACCTTGTTCACCTGAAGCTTAACTAATCTCAGGTCCTTAGTGTATGACTGATTTGGGTAATGAGCTTCACCTGAGAGCACCTCCTGCCTTTTAAGATGTGTAAGTACCTATAAAGCTACGATTATCCCAGGGGTAGGTGGGTGAGGGGAGGGAGGGAGGGAGGGAGGGAGATAACACTTATTAAAAGAGGGCTGCTACACAGTACCCTGTCTTGTGCTGCTGAGGTAAGCTATATTCTGATTTGATTTAAATTATAGCTCTTAGCTGCTGCTAGGCTCTAACTTCTTATGAAATGTAAACTACAAGCTCTCTGCTGGGTTCTAAATTTAACCAGAAAGCTCTCTTCTGTGTTTTAAATTTAAGCTAAAAGTACTTTGCTGATGCTAGGCCCTGAGTGACTATTAAATTTAGACTACAAGCTCTCTCCTGGGTTCCAAATGTAAACAGAAAGCTCTCTTCTGTGTTTTAAATTTAAACTAAAAGTACTTTGCTGTTACTAGGCCCTGAGTGACTATTAAATTTAAACTACAAGCTCTCTGCTGGGTATGAAATGTAACCAGAAAGTTCTCCTCTGTGTTTTAAAACTAAAAGTACTTTTCTGATGCTAGACCCTGAGTGACTATTAAATGTAAACTACAAGCTCTCTGTTGGGTTCCCAATGTAACCAGAAAGCTCTCTCCTGTGTTTTAAATTTAAACTAAAAGTACTTTGCTGTTACTAGGCCCTGATTGAGAAGGTCGTAAGATATTAATAATATAATTAGTATGCATGTTCACTATGGGGGGTTGGTTGCTGAAGGGGGAGGCTGTGGGGTGGGAGGGAGGTTGGTGGGGAAAGGAGGGGAAAGGGGGGGAGAGGGGAATATTGTAAATTCTTTTTTCTTGCTGTATTTGTATGATTGATTTGCTGAGGAATCCAGGTCTGAGAGATCACTAGAAATGCCATTTTTTGAGGTATTTGTTTTTTTTTTTAATATATTGTTTTGCATGTTCTATATTATTTGGTTTTCAATAAACAGAGTTTACAAAAAAAAAAAAATTAAACTACAAGCTCTCTGCTGGGTATGAAATGTAACCAGAAAGTTCTCCTCTGTGTTTTAAATTTAAAGTTAAACTGCTGCTACTAGGCCCTGACTGATTTAACAAAAATAGTGGGTTCACAGATTAATTAGCTTTAATACAAAGAATTCCTTTTAGAAAATTACCAGAAGTATATACTCACAGTTGCAGATCTCTCTCCAGAAGGAACAGTCCCTTTTTCTAGTCCTTCAAGACAGAGGATCACAGAGCTCTGGTTGAGCTATTTATGCCTGTGCTGCTGAAGTAAGCTGTGACCAACTTCCTGGGTAATTAACAGTCCTTGCTTGGATAGGAGGAGTCCTTCAAAATGGCCTTTTGATCTGCCACCTGGTGGTAACACCTATTGAAAAGGTTTCACAGGTCTCCTGCTCCCTAGGTAGAAGGCCTCTTTGTAAAGGTCTCTAGAAGACTTTATTTGTTGCTCAAAGATTACAGACCCTGTTTTGCCTTTAGTGCTAAGCTAAATTCTGATTTGATTTAAATTATAGCTCTTAGCTGCTGCTAGGCTCTAACTTCTTATGAAATTTATACTACAAGCTCTCTGCTGGGTTCTAAATTTAACCAGAAAGCTCTCTTCTGTGTTTTAAATTTAAGCTAAAAGTACTTTGCTGATGCTAGGCCCTGAGTGACTATTAAATTTAGACTACAAGCTCTCTGCTGGGTTCCAAATGTAACCAGAAAACTCTCTTCTGTGTTTTAAATTTAAACTAAAAGTACTTTGCTGTTACTAGGCCCTGAGTGACTATTAAATTTAAACTACAAGCTCTCTGCTGGGTATGAAATGTAACCAGAAAGTTCTCCTCTGTGTTTTAAAACTAAAAGTACTTTTCTGATGCTAGGCCTTGAGTGACTGTAACTTTTGTTCAATGTAAACCGCCCCTGATCGTTGAAAGGGGCGGTATATAAGAGCCATTAAATAAATAAATAAATAAATAAATAAATACAATGCTTTATACATCTCCGTGGCTAGCTATGCCCTTGTTCTGTCCCTTCCCACCCAAGGTCTGCGATCCCCGGTTAAGTGCCGTGTATGTGCAGAGCCGCAGAGGTTCAGAATACGGTTCTGGAAGTCTTTGCAAGATAAATGTCTATCTCGCACGTACAGATGGCTTATTCATGGTTCAGAATGACCCCCATAATGTATTCTTCACTTCTGTCTTTCACAATGATTTGGAAATTAGTTTCACACATGTTTTAGATATAATTGAACATCACTGAAAAAAAATCATATTACAATTTCAAACCAATATGAAACTAATTTTTAAAATAATTAGTAATGAAACTAATGGGACTATTTATTACACAGCATTAAAATAGTGTTTCAATGTAGAAACATAGAAACATGATGACAGAAAAAGACCACATGGCCTATCTAGTCTGTCCTTCCATAACAACAACTACAACAGTCCACTTTTTACCTTTAGAGATCCTCTGTGTTGGTCCCATGCTTTTTTGAATTCAGTTACTGTCCTCATCTCTACCACCTCCACTGGGAGACTATTCCATGGATCCACTACTCTTTCCATAAAGAAATATTTCTGCATATCACTCCTGAATCTATCTCCCTTCACCCTCATCCCATGTCCCCTCGTAGCAGAACTTGCTTTCAATTGAAAGAGGCTCTCTCCCTGAACATTTATGCCACGGAGGTATTTAAACATCTCAATCATATCACCTCTATCCCGCCTTTCCTCTAAGGTGTACATATTAAGATCCTTAAGTCTGTCCTCATATGCTTTATAACGAAGCCCATTAATCATTTTAGTAGCAACCCTCTGCACCGACTCCATCCTGTTCACATCCTTTTGAAGGTGCGGTCTCCAGAATTTCACACCATACTCCAAATGAGGTCACACCAAAGACTTATACAGAGGCATTATCACCTCCTTTTCTCTGCTAGCCATTCCTCTCCGTATGCACCCAAGCATCCTTCTAGCTTTTGCTGTCGCCTTTTCTACCTGTTTAGCTACTTTAAGATCATCAGATACAACCACGCCTAGGTCCCGCTCTTCTTTAGTGGACAAAAGTACTTCACCTCCTATACTGTATTGCTCCCTTGGATTGCTGCAGCCCAAATGCATGACCTTACATTTTTTAACATTAAATCCCAGCTGCCAAATTCTAGACCATTCTTCAAGCTTAGCTAGATCCCTCCTCATGTTATATACCCCTTCCTGGGTGTCTACTCTATTGCAGATTTTGGTATCATCCGCAAAGAGGCAAACCTTACCCGACAGCCCTTCCGCTATATCACTAACAAAGATGTTAAAAAGAATCGGACCAAGGACAGATCCCTGGGGCACACCACTGGTAACATCCTTCTCCTCAGAGTGAGCTCCATTTACTTGTACTCTTTGTCGCCTCCCACCCAACCAATTTCTAACCCAAGCAGTAACTTTAGGGTCCATCCCTAGGGTGCTCAGTTTGTTTATAAGTCGCCTGTGAGGAACAGTGTCAAAGGCTTTACAGAAATCTAAATACACCACATCTAGAGCTCTCCCTCGGTCCAACTCCCTGGTCACCCAGTCAAAGAAATCAATCAGATTTGTCTGACAAGACCTGCCTCTGGTGAATCCATGCTGCCTCGGATCCTGTAATCCGCTGGACTCCAGAAACCTCACTATTTTCTCTTTCAGCAGCGTTTCCAATAATTTACTCACCACCGAAGTTAAACTAACCGGCCTGTAGTTTTCAACCACATCCTTACTTCCGCTTTTGTGTAAAGGCACCACATGAGCCTCTCTCCAGTCCTTTGGCACCACTCCAGACTCCAATGAGGCATTGAAAAGGTTAGTCAGTGGATTTGCTAGAACGTCCCCAAGTTCCCTCAGTATTCTAGGGTGTATCCCATCCTTTCCCATCGCTTTGTCTACTTTAGGTTGAGCTAGTTTCTCACAAACACAGTCTTCTGAAAATAGTTCAAGATGTCCCTCGCTTCTGTTCTTATTTGTGGGTGTTTTCTGAGGTCCTGCTCCTGGTTCTTCATCTGTGAACACAGAACAAAAATATTTGTTAAGCAATTCCGCTGTATCCTTATCAGCTTCTATCTATTCCCCCCCTGCACCCTTGAGTCTGACAATACCACTTTTGCCCTTCCTCTTCTCACTAATATATCTGAAAAATGTCTTATCCCCCCATTTTATTGCATTGGCTATTTCTTCCTCCTTTTGAATCTTTGCCTTCTTGACTACTTTGCTAGCTTCTCTAAGTTTTTCCAAATACAGATGCCTGTCTTCCTCTCTCTGTGATCTCTTGTATTTCATGAAGGCCTCCCTCTTTTTCTTCACTTGTTCAGCTACTTCCTTCGAAAACCATAGCGGTCTCCTGTTCCTTTTGCCTTTATTTACCATTTTAACAAAAAGGTTGGTTGCCTTTAAAATACCCCCTTTCAGTTTTGCCCACTGTTTTTCTACATCTCCCAGCTGTTCCCATCCCACTAACGACTCCCTGAGGTATTGGCCCATCTTTGCAAAGTTAGTCTTCCTAAAGTCTAAGATCCTCACCTTGGAATGGATTCTAACAGCCCTAGTCCTAATACTGAACCACACCATCTGGTGATCACTGGATGAAAAATGATCTCCCACTACAACATCAGAAACACTTTCACCATTGGTAAGCACCAAGTCCAGTATGGCCCCTTCACGTGTGGGGTCTATTACCAATTGCCTGAATAGTTCTCCCTGTAGAGAATCCAGGATCTCCTTACTTCTAGATGATATTGCAGCAGGAATGTGCCAATCAACATCTGGCATATTGAAATCTCCTATCAGTAGCACTTCCCCTTTCCTAGCAATGCTGCGTATGTCTTCAATTAACTCTCTGTCCACCTTTTCCTCTTGTGAGGGAGGTCTGTATATCACTCCAATGCAAATAGATTTCTCTTTCCCTCTTTCTAGTTTAACCCACAATGCCTCCTCTCTCCCTTTTAAGCTCTGTAATTCCAAAGCTTTAATAGTAGTTTTTACATATAGTGCCACTCCTCCTCCCCTTCTTCCTAACCTGTCCTTTCTGAATAAAGTATAGCCAGGTATAGTTACATCCCAGTCATGGTTTTCTGTGAACCACGTTTCTGTAACTGCCACTAAATCCAAGTCAGCCACTCCCACCAAAGCTTCAACTTCAGGGATCTTATTTCCCATGCTACGGGCATTAATACACACTGCTTTCCATATGTTACCCCTGTTACCCATTTCCATAAAGGCATTTAATGTATCACCTACCTGGGGGCTTTAACCTACCTGGGGGCTTTCTTCACCCATCCCCAACGAATCTAGTTTAAAGCCCTCTTCAGTAGATTAGCCAGTTGACTACCAAAGATGCGTTGACCTCTCTTGGACAGATGGATGCCATCTCTGCTTTGCAACCCTTGGAACAGCATCCCATGGTCTAGGAAACCAAAACGCTCTTGATGACACCATCCACGCAACCATGCATTCATCTCCAGGATGCGAGCCTCTCTGCCTTGGCCTTTACCCTCAACAGGGAGGATTGAAGAGAACACCACCTGTGCACCTAACTGCTTCACCCTCTGTCCCAGAGCCATGAAGTCACTTTTGATACGTTCTGAGGTATATCTGGCAGTATCATTTGTTCCAACATGGATTAGTAACATTGGGTAATAGTCAGTGGGCTTGATGAGTCTCGGCAAACTCTCCGTAACATCTTGGATTTTGGCACCAGGCAGACAGCATACCTCTCTGGACATCAAGTCTGGTCGGCAGATGGACGCCTCAGTACACCTCAGAAGAGAGTCTCCAACCACCACTACTCTTCGTTTCCTTCTGGTCACTGATTCCGCAACTTTGGGGTACTTGAACTCTGGTTCTTCCCTTTCCAGGGATGCTTTCACCTCATCCACTTCCAGGGCTGCATAATGGTTCTTCAATTCAAGGGCTGGAGAAGTTGGATTGGTGATTTTGCAGGCCCTGGTGACTTGTGTCACCATATTAATGCAAATAATTATTTGAAAGATTTAGTGAACCATGAGATGTAAGTACTTAGAGCTCTTCTACTAAACCTCAGTAAGGTTATGCACTTAACGTGCATGTTTAATCTAACATGCGAAACCTCGACATTAGCTGTTGGGGGCATGACCGGCACATTCCTGGCAGTGATGAAAGCATGTTCTGCATTCTGGGTGACCAGGTCAAAACCTATGTGAGGAGGCTTCCTCATGAAGAGTACAAACCAGAGTTCTTGAATATCTCTGTGAAGCATCCAACCAAGGTCATGATCTGGGGATGCATGGCAGCCAGTGGTGTTGGAAAACTCCATATCATTGATGGGATGGTGAATGCAGCAAAATACATAGGAATTCTGCAGAAGTGCATGCTGCCATCAGCTGAGCAACTGCTTCCTGGCAGATATTTCTTCCAGGATGACAATGCACCTTGCCACCAAGTGAAAGCTGTTGCCAACTGGAAGAAAATAAACAGAGTTCAGACCATCGCCTTTGGTACAAGGCATCAGTTGAGATCACCAGGAAGCAGCCGCAGACTAAGTGAGAGCTGATTGAGTCACTGATTGCAGCTTGGAATTGCATCATACCGCAAGAACACCTTGTCAAACAGGACCACTCCATGCCAGACAGATGTCGTCTGGTAAGAAAGAGCAAGGGCTGGCCCATCAAGTACTAATGGCCCCCAACAACAAAAAAACAGTCTTTTTCAGGCCTACTTAATGAAATTAATAAGAAAACATGCACACTGCCAACATACGCGGAACAGAAAACACAATGACGTTTTGGGCACACATTGCATCTTTGTACACAAGTTCACAACCAAATGAACATGGGTATTAAGCAATCCTGAAAATGCACTCAAGTCATGGCAAATTTATCAGATTTGTACAAAAGACAAAAGGGAGGAAAATGGCATACAGAAGGGGTTATAAATTGTAACGCATTTTGTCCCTGTGATCCAAACAACTAAAAACTGCCAATTCGGCAGTATCTATACAAGACTTTCACACCACTGTAAAATCCAGGAAAGAAAAATTCTGATACATGTTACAAGACAGCAACTGACTGGCAGACAGGCACTGGGCAGGGTACACAGCAAAAAGCACATTGGCAAAACTGCTGTGTGAGTTTGAAGGTACTTGCTAGGCTGCCACAATGCTTTTTCTTGGAGGAAGAGAGTACAGGAGAAGATCAGCAATACTCTTCAGTTTTTCATTCTACACTTGGGGATTTGTTGACACCCTTCTTACTGTGTTGCTCTGTGATCAATGTCTTAGTGGCTCGAGGCAGTCTTCCTCCATTTCCATTTTGGCAACTTTCTTGCTATCTACTACCTAGAGTCTTAGTTGCATTGTCATTGTTGCCACTTTAACTCTTTTCCTTGGCCATGTTGTTCCTCCAACCATTGCTGTAGCTTTCCCCTACTCCTACAACATTTGTTTTCCTCATTGTTTAAACGTTTTGGAATGTTTTCTTCATGACAGACGTCCTCGGTGCTTTCCCTCTATATATTCCACTTTAAGTGGTTGAGCCTTCTAGCCTGTTTGCTGCTGTGCTATTCTGCTCAGGCATTTTTGGGCATTCCAGCCTATATTGGTGCTAGGTTGGCTCTCTTCAGGTGATTATGGGCTGTCCAACCTGTTTTGCCACAGCGCTGGCCCTTTCTCCAGTATCCTAAGCTCTTGCAGCCAGCACTGTCATGTCATACCTTTGACCCATTCCATCAAGTCTTCCATTAACTCAGAAAGGTCTTCATCCTACTGCTACTCTTTGAGATCTTGGGAAAGACACTTGACCCTCCACTGCCTCAGGTACAAACTTAGTTTGCAAGATCTCCCAGGACAGAAAGATACCTGCAGTCACCTTGAACTTATCTTTCCTTTACCTTTGAAAATGCCTTTGGAAGAGACAGGCTTTTTTTCCTTAACTAGAATTACCTGACTAAAGTGCTCAACTCAATGCCTTCCAATATCCCTGTTGGAGTGGAAAAGCCTTCCAGTCTATCTTTGTGCTGTGTTGGCCCTCTTCAGATGTTTCTGGGATATCCAGCCTGTCTTTCTGCCATGTTAGCCCTTCTTCTGGTGTGTAAGCTCTTACAGCCAGTGCTGTCACTCCTTCTACCCACTGCCACTGCGTTTGGGGCCTTTTTCACCACAGCACATTGTTTGATCTTTATTTCATAGGTATCGGAAAGTGGTGGGATATACGGGCCCTGGGCCCACCAAAAATGTGGCATAGAAGACAGCAGGCTTCCCATGGGGATCCCATCCCCCATGGGCAGAAGAAGAAGAGAAGCCATGATCACTGAAAAGATCCTTCCTGTTCCGCCAGGAAGGGTCTCTGCATGTGGAGCGGAGCTTGGGCTGATGCTTGGTCCCTCCACCAAAGAAAAAGGCCTTCCGCTGCCCCTGCTTTATTTAGATCCTTCAGTATCTCATTCCAAGCACTCTATGAAGTCTTCCCTCAGCCAAGGAGGATCTTCATCAAGAAAATTATGTAACTCTTTTTGCCTTGACCATGTTGTTCCTCCAACCATTGCTGTATGTTTTCCCTTAGTCCTACAACATTTGTTTGCCTCATTGTTTAAAAGTTCTGGAATGTTTTCTTCATGACAGAAGTCCTCAGTGCTTTCCCTCCATATATTCCACTTCAGGTGATTGAGCCTTCCAACTTGTTCTAAGCTGGAATCAAACACTATCCAAAGCTGCAACTGCACCACAGACTAAGAGGCCCACTAGAAAACACCACTAAGCCACATGGTACTCTGCAGAGCTCAGGAACATTAAACACAAACTCCAGCATCTAGAAAGAAAATAGTGTTGCTCTAAAACACCTGACTGTGATAATTATATGGCCATGCTGCAGGAAAACCAAAGCATGCTCAATAGAGCCAAGAAGGAATACCATTCCAGTCTCATCTTAAGTTCATTAAACTTGACCCAGGGAACCATTTAACATAGTCAAATCAGTATTATGGGATCCCGCTCAGAACATTAAACACAATACCCCATCCCTGCAAGTTTTAGTCAATCATTCCCAAGCCAAGACTGGCATGAAGGGCAACACATTGCACTGCACTACAACTCTGCCCTACATACATGGCAGACCTTCCACCACATAATCCTTGAATGCCTAGAGAACATCATCTCTAACATAAGATAGCTCACTCCGAACCCACCCCCACATTGCTTAAAATTACTCAGCTTGTCCTCACTCAAGGTTACATGCTTTCTAGTCTCAAGCAGGCCTCCATTCAATCAACACTCAAAACCCCCAATCTGGACCTTACTCCAAATTCTTATCACCCTATGTCCAGTCTGTCATTCCTCACAAAGATCATTGAGAAAGTTGTGTAGCTGCAACTCCAAGACCATATCAACATGCACACACCCCTAAACCCACAGCAACATTGCTTTAGGCTCAATCACGGCGTCAAAACCCTTCTAACAGCTCCCATGGACATACTAACTCAAGATACCCAAAAATCTCATCATGGATTCATACTCATCTTTCTGGACATTACTGCAGCCTTTGACTCTGTACCCCATGACACACTACTCTACTGCTTACAACACAGCACAACTCTCAAATTTTTCACTTCCTAACTAACAGCACCAGCAACTGGTATGAACAGCTGGTACCACCTCTGCCCCATTTAAACTTCAGCAAGGTGTACCTCAAAGTTCTACACAATGTTTTCTCCTTGTGGTGTAGAAGGTCCCTCAGATCCCTTAGAGAGTGATAAAGTGCAGGATTCAGCTTCAGTTAAGGAAAGTAAACAAGTGCACATGGTTCCTGGTTTCCAGGGAAACCACAGGCAGAGCAGATTAGAGGAGAGGAAAACATGCCCCTGCTGCAGTTCAGCTCAGCAATCACGAGCTAAGGCTGGACACCTGTTGAAAGGAGTGGTTAGGTTAAACCTAGAAAACCAGAGATTTAAGAGAAGATCATTAGGAAGGGAGCAAGCACATGGGGAAGCACATGAGCAGGCAAATATGGAAGCACATGGGGAGGCAGATCTGGAAGCACACTTGGAAGCAGAGTTGGAAGGCCAGCTGAGAGCACAGCCACGAGGAAAGCAGTCACGAGAAACAGAGGATTTGCTTGAGAGTGAAGACACAGAGGAATTCATGGTAACAGAGGATTCTCTGACCTTTAATTCAGAAGGGGAAGTCAGCACAGGAGACGAGCAGAGAGTCCGTGCAAAGGAGCAAGGTACAAACAGCCCAGGTTTGTTGCCGTGGGTAAAAGACAGCTATAAGGGGAATGTACCAAGAAGGCAGACTTGTGTGCATGTAGAAACTCCAAGGCTTACAGCTGTAGCTGATCCTGGAAAGCAGAAGGAATCTCTAATAAGGAAGCCAAGAGGTAGGCTGAGTGACTGGTATAAAAGTAAAGCTGTTTTTAAGAAGTGCTCTGCTGTTAACCCAGAAGGGTGGGGCTTTTCATGTGGTGAACACTGTGGCAATTACAAGCCGTGTGTAGCAGAAAGCTACGGGGAAAAGTCTATTGCTGAAGGAACAGGTGTGTGCCTGGAAACACCTTGTAAGCAATTGCAGACATTTCCAACTGAGAGTCAGTATGAACCGATGGAAACTGAGCCATCTGTAGAATATCTGCCTATTGAGTCAATGGACTGTACAATGTCTCTGTCTGAGAAGATAAAACCTGTATAATAAGTTTAAGCTGTGCAGAGAGAGAGAGCTGCCGGTAGCAGCCAAAGGAAACAGCACCAAAGGTTTTGGAACAGAAGTGCTCTTTATGTTGGATTATAGTGATGCTGATATAAGAAGCTGTTTGAGTTACATTTCTTATATTATTTCATGCCAGATGTTGTATGGCTTTGTTCTTTATTTTCCATTTGTAAAACCGTTTGGGAAGGGGAATTAAAATCCTGTTATTTGCCTGAACACTCGAGCTCCACAATTCGCCTTATTTCAAATAGTGAAAAAACCTCAACTCCCAGAAGGCAGTGCTTTCCCCAAGCACCATTTTACTAACTGAATAAGGAATCAGGCTGCTTAAATCCACAAGCTCAGGCTGTGGAGTAATAGCAACATTACATCCTCTGACATTTACATATTACCCATCTGCTTAATCATGCAATCACACAATATGCTATACCATATCTATGCTGATGACAATGTTGTATGTCCCATTCACCACTCTACAGCCTGTATACTCCTCGCTGATCAATTGCTTAACAGCGCTCATGCAATGGTTAACAAAACACAATTTATCCATGAACTACCAGAAGACTGAGGTCCTCCATGTTACCAGAGACATGAACTTTGCACCACCAGCGCATATAAAAATACAAGGTACACAATTACAAGTTAAATCGTAAGTGCGCTACTTGGGAATCACCCTGGACCAGGGCCTAATTCTACAGTCACACATCAGCAACACTATCAAGCCTGCTTACCATACAATAAATATACAATTCAAATGTAGGTCACTTCTAGAGTACACAGTGAAACCACAATACTATGAAAAAGCACTCCAACTCTCACCAAAACCAGCAGCTTATAAGCAATCTCATAAAAAAACCAAACATTTTTTATATATAGCACACCAAAAAGCACCAGGTCTCAGCACTGCAGGGGCATTGTCATGAAAAGAACACACTCTTTTTCAGTGACGTCAATTACAGACGTTAAATGCCAACCCACCCCATAACATCACTGACCCAGAACGTCCGAGTGAAAAATAATAAAAAGACACTTGAAATCGCACCCACAGTGTTTACCAAACATACAGCTTTTCACAAAACACCATGGGCATGCAAAAAATGCAATAGTAGCTGCTACTTATCTGGGTGATCTCTATACACACGGCAAGCAATATCACACATATAATCCCTTTACACCCCACAGGACATCCACACAAGCGTTTCGCAAGAGCTTCTTCAGGAGGAATTCAGAGACTGTGGCAAAAAAATTACAAAACCTGATTAACTTAACATACCCATTAAAGCAGCTGTAAAAAAATAAAAACCAGAAACCAAAGAACCCCGAACATACCTCTATTCACCATTGCTTGTCAAGATTGGATACATAACTCTTCAACACCGTATCTCACTCAAAAAACGCCGCACCGTGGTGGACTTAACACACAAATAGATTGGGGATTGTGTGTTTGACCATTAGTGTTGTGTTTTCTTGTTAGTGCTCGTCAGGGTTTGTAGCTTTAAATCGGATGGATGACACAACAACTCTCCTTGATAAAGCGCGTGTGCAGCGTTTTTTGAGTGAGATACGGTGTTGAATAGTTTTGTATCCAATGCTGACAAGCAATGGTGAATAGAGGTATGTTCGGGGTTCTTTGGTTTCTGCTTTTTAATAAATTTTTTACAGCTGCTTTAATGGGTATGTTAAGTTAATCAGATTTTGTAATTTCTTTTAGCCACGGTCTCTGAATTCCTCCTGAAGAAGCTCTTGCAAAACGCTTGTGTGGATGTCCTGTGGGGCGTAGAGGGATTATATGTGCGATATTGCTTGCCATGTGTATAGAGATCACCAGAATAAGTAATGGCTACTATTGAATTTTTTGCATGCCATGGTGTTTTGTGAAATGCTGTATGTTTGGTATATGCCGTAGGTGTGATTTCAAGAGTAGCTTTTTATTATTATTTTATGTTATGGGGTCAGTTGGCATTTAACGTCTGTAATTGACATCACTAATAAAGAGTGTGCTCTTTTCATGACAATGCCCCTGGTGCTTCTTGGTGTGCTATATATAAAAAATGTTTTTGTTTTTGATGAGATTGCTTATAAGCTGCTGTTTTTGGTGAGAGTTGGAGTGCTTTTTCATAGTATTATGGTACCATACAATAAAAACAGTCCAAGTCCCCTCATTCCAACCATAATACTGAAACCAAATACAAAAATCAACTATCAATGGCCAACTTTCCACATGATTGAAAAAAAACATCTCCTCAAAATTATAACAATGATCAATACCACAACCTCCCCACTTGACCCATGCCCAGTGTCGTGGATCAAATCCACAAAGGATTTTCTTGTTGAAAACATTCAACACAGTTAATCAATCACTCTCACAAGGCATCATGCCCAATGCTTTAAAATTCACCTCTATCCACCCCATCATAAAAAGCAGTAAACTGGACCCAAAAAACCCAAACTCTTACAGACCCATTGCTAGCATACCATTCATTGCCAAGATAATAGAAAAAAACATACAACTCCAATTACAAGAACACATCGATGAACACAAACCCCTTGATTCGCACCAATTTGGATTCCGCCCCTTCCATGGAGTTGAAACTCTCCTAATTGCATTGCTAGACCTCCTTATCAAAGGCACAAATGACAACAACCAAGGTTTTATACTCCTCTTTATAGATATATCTGCTGCATTTGATAGCATCAACCACGACACACTGATCAATAGATTACAAAACCTAGGAATAGGTGGGACAGTTCTCGAATGGTTCAAGTCATATATCTCACACAGACTAATACGTGTTCAATTAGGCCAAGACACTTCAGAAACTTTTCCCCAAGGTCAGGGAATTCCACAAGGCTCAGCCCTCTCTGCCCTACTCTTCAACTTATACCTACAGCCCATTACAAATATCTTCAAAAAACACAAAATTAACCATTTTATATATGCCGACGACATCATGCTCGCCATCCCTATAAATACTAACAACCCTAAATATGACAATTTATCTGAATGCATGAGTGAGGCCACCACATGGTTTGAAACTAACCACCTCAGCATCAACTTTAAAAAAACCGAAGCAATGTTTATAACGAGAAAGCCTGTCGCTGATGACACCTACCCAACAGCAGTCACAATAAACAAAACAACTATACCTGTTAAAAAAGAGGTAAAATACCTAGGAGTAATATTAGACCACTCACTCACCATGCTTCCACACATAAAACAGACAGTAAAAACAATATTCTTCAAACTTAAGACAATACAACACCTAAGACCCCCCCTTGACACTCATGATTTTAGATCAGTAGTCAATACTCTCATCACCCCCCATTTTGACTACTGTAATAGTCTCCTAATTGGTCTACCACTGAAAAGCATCTACCTACTACAAAGAGCTCAGAACATATGTGCCAAGATGATCACTAAAGCTAGACTAACCGACCACGTGACTCCAATATTGTTAGATCTACATTGGCTCCCCATAAATAGCCGCATAAAATATAAAATCCTACTAACAACCTTCAAACTCCTTAATGACATTTCCCCCTCACACCTATCCACCCTACTACACCCCCCATCAAGAACAAGAACGCGCAAACGAAATGCAACCCACTCTCTCACCATAAATACAACTATCAGAAAAACAAAGACAACCACAAGCACTAGGGCCTTCTCCTTTGCCGCCCCCACCCTCTGTAACGAACTTCCACTAACTCTACGATTGATAAAAGACATACATCAATTCAAAAAAGAACTCAAAACCTACCTCTTCACAATCCACTTTGAAATCCCCCACCAACAGAAAACTTCCCCCCAACATCCACCGAAACACCCCCACAGGACTCAAGACAGAACAAATGATTAACGTAAATAATTCTCTCATTAATATCCATTTACTCACTGCAAATGTCTTATGCAAACTGTTGTTTTACTGCGCCTTGTAAATAGTTCCTGTAATTTAGTTCAGTTAATGTTCCATGTAATCTTACCTGTACATAGTTTAAACACTGTTCTATGTAAAGTATACTGATGTATACAAAATTGTTAACTGTTCCATGTAAACCGCCCTTGATCTCTGGAAGGGGTGGTATAGAAGAAATTTATAAATAAATAAATAAATAAATAAATAAAGGCCTTCAACCTATACTAGACACCATGAGTTTCATACAGTCTTCCAGGCCTTGGTACTCCCGCACTTAGACTATTGTAACATTATCCTCCGAGGACTACCAGCTTATGCAATCCACCCTCTACAGTTGACCCAGAATACTTCTGCCTGGATCCTAAATCCATTCATGAGCATATAACACCGATATTCAAAAATCTACACTGGCTTCCCATTACAATGCATGCTAAATACAAGGCCTACTCAACACCTTTAAAGTTTACCACAATCTTTCCTCAGGATACCTATAATCGATGATTCAGAAGACACCAGACGATAGACCAAGGATTGCTAATGCACAATTCACCCTCACCATCCCACCAACAAACAGGAAAAGCAGATACTCACCATTGAATAGAACATTCTCACTCTTTGCCCTGCACACATGGAAAGCGCTATCTGATGATCTCCACAAAAAGTTGAAGACACACCTCTTCATCGAACACTTTGGTGGAACTTTTACTTAGTGCATATGACCATACTTACCCTATGGCAACCCTACCAAGCACTTTACTGGCATATCCTGCCACTGCCCCCTCTTCCCTCACAGTTGCTTCCCCCTCCCTTCTCTATTCCCTTCTTGCTGTGGAACATGCAAGTCTACTACAGGCTGTACTCCTAGCTTCTGCTTAGGGTCAAACTTTTTAACCGCTTGCTTGTAAGTCTGTCTGCCTGTATATATTATTATTACTATCATTATTAGAGTGTTTTACTTTTCAGTGTTTTTGTTTGTGATCTTGTTCAGCTCTCCCTCTTTTTTTTCAGCTGTGTGTCTGCTTGGGCAGACCTTGACACCAATAAAGCTCAGTTCTTCCAGTAGCAATTATCCTCCTGCTTCTTTCTGTGCCTCAACCATGTATTCTTCTCTAATCGCTTACCCTCAAACTTCTGTACCTCATTTCTTCCCTTATATTGGACCATCACCTGCCAAGCTTCACTCTTCACCACTCGCTGCCTCAACCTCGCCCTGTCTCCTCCAACCTCTTTAGGAATCTTCATGCTATTGACCCGCTGGCTCTCTTCTCCACTATCTCATCACCTCTTTCGTCCACTATGTCATCTGAGTTTGTTGATGAGGCAGTAGCTTCCTATAACACTGCACTCTCCTCTTCTCTGGATGCTCTTGCTCTGCCCATACCACGTCCTGTGAGGTGTACTGTACCTCAACCCTGGCTGTCTTCCACTACCCACTATCTATGCTCCTGCTCCCGCTCAGCTGAGCATGTTTGGCTCAATTCCCACACCCTTGCGGACTTTCTACACTTCATATTCACGCTTGTCTCTTTCCAGTCAGCCATAGCACTCGCCAAACAACAGTGGAGGTTGCCAGATCCAGGCAACCTCCACTGACATCTCACAACCCCGCAACCGAAATCCCAATCTACCCTCTAAGAGACCCATGTCTATTCCCTCAGACTTCTCCACCTGTTTGAATCATCAATGTTGGCCCCCTGGTGAAGGCCCCCCCCCCTACACTGATTTCTGTCCCCCCCCCCCTTTTATGTTACACCGCTTTGACCCGGTGAAAAGCGGTATATAAATGCAGTTAAATAAATAAATAAATAAAATAAATATTATATCATAGAAACAGAAACATAGAACAATGATGACAGAAAAAGGCCACATGGCCCATCTAGTCTGTCCTTCCATATCAACAACTACAACAGTCCTCTTTTTTCCTTTAGAGATCATCTGGGTTTGTCCCATGCTTTTTTGAATTCAGATACTGTCCTCATCTCTACCACCTCCACTGGGAGACTATTCCATGGATCCACCACTATTTCTGTAAAGAAATATTTCCGCATATCACTCCTGAATCTATCCCTTTTCACCCTCATCCCATGTCCCCTCATAGCAGAACTTGCTTTCAATCAAAAGAGGCTCTCCCCACGTGCATATATGCCACAGAGGTATTTAAACATCTCAGTCATATCACCTTTATCCCGCCTTTCCTCTAAGGTGTACATATTAAGATACTTAAGTCTGTCCTCATATGCTTTATAATGAAGACCACTAACCATTTTAGTAGCCACCCTCTGTACCAACTCCATCCTGTTTATATCCTTTTGAAGGTGCGGTCTCCAGAATTGCACACAATACTCCAAATGAGGTTGCACCAAAGGCTTATACAGAGGCACTATCACCTCCTTTTTTCTGCTAGCCATTCCTCTCCGTATGTACCCAAGCAAGCTTCTAGCTTTTGCTGTCACCTTTTCTACCTGTTTAGCTACTTTAAAATCATCAGACACAACCACACCTAGGTCCCGCTCTCCTTTAGTAGACAAAAGTACTTCACCCCTATACCATATTTCTCCCTTGGAATGCTGCAGCCCAAATGCATTACCTTGCATTTTTTAACATTAAATCCCAGCTGCCAAATTCTAGACCATTCTTCAAGCTTAGTTAGATCCCTCCTCATGTTATCTACACCTTCCTGGGTGTCTACTCTATTGCAGATTTTAGTATCATCCACAAAGAAGCAAACCTTACCTGATAGCCCTTCCGCTATATCACTAACAAAGATGTTGAAAAGAATCAGACCAAGGACAGATCCCTGGGGCACACCACTGGTAACTTCCTTCTCCTCAGAGTGAGTTCCATTTACCTGTACTCTTTGTCGCCTCCCACTCAAACAATTTTTAACCCAATCAGTAACTTTAGGGTCCATCCCTAGGGTGCTCAGTTTATTTGCTTTGCTGAAATCTAAATACACCACATCTAGGGCTCTCCCTCAGTCCAACTCTCTGGTCACCCAATCAAAGAAATCAATCAGGTTTGTCTGACAAGACCTGTGTCTGGTGAATCCATGCTGCCTCAGATCCTGTAATCCGCTGGACTCCATAAACCATTGGACTAACTGTCTTGCCTCTGACCCTCGCTGTCTCTTTACAACTCTCAACTCTCTCCTCAAAGTGCCTCCACCTCTGACACCTCCCTTCCTGTCTGCCCAAATTCTGGCTGACTACTTCTATGACAAAATCCACACAATCACACTCTAATTCCCCACAAAGTCAGCTACTTCCCCTCCTCCCCCTCTTCACTCCCAACATTCCCACCCTACCTCTGCTGCCCTTTCTTCCTTTTCGATGATCTCTGAGGAGGAAACCATTCCTCACCTTCTTTCCTCATCCAAACTCACTACCTGCTCCTCTGATTCTATTCCCACCCATCTCCTTTGCTCCATCTCCTCCACTGTAGTCCCTTCCATCTGTCATATTGTCAATCTATTGCTCTCTACTGCAACTTTCCCTGCAGCTTTCAAGCATGCTGTGGTCACGCCTCCATCACTAGACTCTACCTGTCTTTCTCATCTCCACCAAGGATAGTCACAAGCCTGACTGCAAAAGGAGGAGGGTGGTCACTCTGCTGTGGTGACCAGAACCAGGAAACCAGGGAAACTAGGCAAGAAACTGCATAAAAATTTAAACAAACTCATTTTCTTATGCTACCGCATCTGGGGCAACCAAGGTACCAGCATTGGGAACACAGGGTGCTGGTGAGAAGTGGGCTACTGGTCAAAGAATCAAATTTATGACACCAAAAGTGGAAATTTGCATTGCTGCATGGAATATGCAATCTGGACCACTTTGGAGAAAAGGAAATCATCGCCATGGAATTTCTCAAGTGCAAAATCTCGATCACTGCAGTATCTGAACTATGTTTCACTAGTTCTGGAACACTGACCATTCAACCGCCAATGATTGATGAAACAACGATGTTATTCTACTTCAGCGGCAAAAATGAGAAGCTGGAATTGGCTTTATGGTGGACAGATGGGCTGCCAGAAGTGTAATTATCATCCAACCAATATCAGATCATCTGGCAGTTCTCACCATCAACGGCACAGTCAAGACCTATATTCTGTCCACCTATGCTCCAACCAAGACCAGCCCGGATGCAGTCAAGGATAACTTCTACCACCAGCTCCAACACATGTTGGATTCGATCCTGCAGACAGAGTTGATCATCCTGGTGGGAGATTTCAATGCTCACATTGGTGTAGACAATATCGGATAGAAAGAAATGCTGGGCAGTTTTGGCCATGGCGAGATCAATGACAATGGACTGTGCCTGCGTTGAACAACCTGGTAGTAGGAAACAATCACTTTCAGCGCCATCGCAAACATCAGCTTACATGGCACAACCTATCTGGTAAAGATTCGGCCATGATCTTTAAATTCTGATCATTACTCAAAGATGTACGTGTAATGAGGGGGCCCAATTGTGGATCTGACCACTACCTTGTCCATACAAAGGTACAGCTGCAATTACAGTGGGCAAAGTGCAAGGCACCTCCAACAGCAAAACTGAACTGGACATGTCTGAAGGACCTCAGACAAGAATTCCAAATCGCTTTATCCATAAAATGTGTAGCACTCAAACCATCGGATGATGTTGATGCAGAAGAAAAGCAGATATCGGAGTCCATCCTGGAATGTGCTGCCCCTCTGTGCTCACCCATCCGATATCGGACACAGCCATGGATTTTGGATGAGCGCTTAGATCTGGTGGATAAATGGAAACGAATGAAACGCGTCAACTTTGAGCAGTACCGGCGACTGAGCAAAGAGATCAGACAGAAGATGAAGGTGGAATGAGAAGCCTACTGGAATGGTGTCACAGTCAACCTGGAAGAAGCAGCAACCAGGCATGAGTACTGGACTCTGTATCAGACTCTCAGGAGACTGAGTGGTAAAACCAAGTTGACCAATGACAACATCAAGAAAGTGGATGGCACCTTCGTGAGTTCCCCTGGTGAATGCCTACAATGGTGGAAAGAATTCTTCCAACAGCTATACAACCACAATCTGCCCCAGGGACCATCACCAGAGCCACCACCCATCAACATGCCAAAGAATCCATTCCTCGATGGTGAGCCAACAGTCAATGAAGTAAAGAGTGCGATAAGATCATTGAAGAATGGAAAGGTGCCATCATCTGGCAGTTCCATGGGAGTGAACCAAGTCACTTCCAAAATGATCAAAGCTGGGGGAAACATCCTGTTGCACTGGCTTCATATCCTCCTAACACTCATCTGACATATGGAATGAGTTCTATCAGCATGGAAGAAAGTCATTACCCTGCTAATCCTGAAGAAAGGTGATAGCCGGGAATGCAAGAACTACCACGGTAACAGCCTCCTTTCAATCGTTGGCAAGGTGTTCATGAAGATCATACAATCAAAGCTGTAGAAACATTGTGAATAGACCAGCAAAGAAGAGCAAGCAGGATTTAGGCCACATCAGGGCTGCACAGTCAAATATTCTGCATTTGTCAACTGGTGAAGGAAAGGATTGGTGTGGAAAGCAAACCATCATTGTCTTCATTGACTTCAAATCAGCATTCGACTGTGTTCACTGGCCCACCCTGTGGAGGGCATTGGAGAACGAGCACATGCTGCTGAAGATCATCCAACTTCTCCAAGCATCATACAATGGCTCAACCAGCAGTGTGCTGATCTGAAATGAACTATCCAAAGGATTTCCTATCCAAACTGGAGTTCACCAGGGAGATGTCGCCTCACCACTGCTTTTCAATATCGTGATCGATGCCATTATGAGAAAAACATTCAAGGACAGATGCGGGGTCCAGTACAATGTGAACAACTTCCTGATCGACCTGATGTTCACAGATGAGAGTGCCATATTAGCTGACACGGATGCAGAGGCCACCAACATCCTGTACCACATTACTCAATCTTATGGCCTAAGAATCAGATGGATCACAGGCCAATGGTTCACCTCGATGGAATCCAAATCAAGCAGGTCCCATAATTCAAATACCTGGGATCACTGGTGCAGGAGAAGGTGGTATCCATCACTGAAGTCCACAGCAAGATTGGCCAGGCAACAGTAGCATTCGCCTTGCTCAAATGGTACCTCCGGAAGAAGGCTAATATCTCCACCAAGACCAAAGTTTGCCTCTTCTGAACACTAATCCTGCCAATTCTTCTGTATGGATTGGAAACCTGGACTCTGTTCAAATCTGACATTAACAAGCTTGAGGTCTTTCCAATGCAATGCCTGAGACAGATTTTGAGTGTCTCTCTTCGTAATCACCATTAAAATGAGACAATTCGGACAAGGTGTGACCATCAACCTTCAGCTGAAGAATAAAAATCCAGGAAGCTGTTATCATGAGTTTTATGTACTTTGGTTTATTGTGGTTTGTTTCATTGAAAACCACCCTTGATCACAGGAAGGGGCAGTATAGAAAAACTCACAAATAAGTAAATAAATAAAATAGCAGACTGTGATAGTTTGGCAATGTTTTCAGAATGAACACCAGTTGGCTGCCATATAAACTCCTATGGCAAGAGCGACCTGCCCACTGGAGGGTTCAAAAAGTAGAACCAAAGAAAATGTGACTCAAACACATTGAGGAAGACTTAAGGAACCAGTGACTGACCATTGATGAGGTCAGAAATATTGCCACTGATCATCAAGGTTGGAAGCGCATTGTGAACAACACATGGAATCCAGCAGCACCTATAGCAGCATACATATTGGTTGAGAGGATGACCTACTCCCCAAACACCAGCTAAAGATTAAAGAAGACGATGACCTGTCCTTCTCACTATCAACCCACTTCGCTCCTCCTCTTCGTTTCTAAACTACTTGAAAATGTGGTTCACTGCCATTGCCTTGATTTTCTCTCCTCTCAAGCCCTTCTGGATCCTCTTCATCTGGCTTTTGCCCTTTACATTCTACCGAGATGGCTGTTGCCAAAGTCTCCAGTGACCTGTTCCTGGCAAAATGCAAGTTCCTTTACACAATCCTTATCCTTCTTGACCTTTCTGCTGCTTTTGACACTGTTGACCACAACCTTCTCCTTGATGCCCTGTCCTCGCTTAGTTTTAAGAGCTCTGTGCTATCCTGGTTCTGTTATTATCTCTCCCATCACTCTTTCAGTGTTTGTTCTGGTGGATCCTCTTCTACTGCTATCCTGCTCTCAATTGGTGTACCCCAAGGATCTGTCTTGGGTTCACTCCTTTTCTCTCTATATACCCAGTCCGTTGGTGCACCCATCTCTTCCCATGGCTTTCAGTACCATCTTTACACTGATAACTCCCAGATCTATCTCTCTACACTTGAAATCTCTCCAGCAATCCAGGCCAGAATCCCTGCCTGTCTTTCTGACATTGCTGCTTGGATATCTCAGCACCGCTTGAAATTGAACATGGCCAAAACTGAGCTTGTTATTTTTCCAACTAAACCCTCCTCTCCCCTTCCTCCCTTAGTCTGTGGATAACTCTCTACTCCTCCCTGTCTCCTCCACTTGCAACCTTTGGGTCGTCTTTGACAACTCTCTCTCTTTCTCCAACTGACAGCTAAAACCTGCCGTTTCTTTCTCTACAACATTAACATGGAGGAGAGAGGTCACGTGATAGGAGAGCATCACCCTGGTGTGGCAGGAAGTGATCCTGTAACTAGGACCTGTCCTCCAGGTGATGTAAAACCCTCTCGCACCGAGGAGGTTTCTCCAGGGCCATGTGCCCATGAGAGAAGGGTTAGGACAGCCGTTATAGTTGGTGATTCGATCATTAGGCATGTCGATAGCTGGGTGACTGGTGGACGTGAGGATCGCCTGGTAACATGCCTGCCTGGTGCGAAGGTAGCGGACCTCACGCGCCACCTAGATAAGGTCTTAGATAGTACTGGGGAGGAGTCTGCTGTCTTGGTACATGTCGGTACCAATGACATAGGAAAATGTGGTAGGGAGGTTCTGGAGGATAAATTTAGGCTTTTAGGTAGGAAGTTGAAATCCAGAACCTCCAGGGTAGCGTTCTCCGAAATGCTTCCTGTTCCACGCGCAGGACACAAAAGGCAGGCAGAGCTCCGGAGTCTCAATGTGTGGATGAGACAATGGTACAGAGATGAGGGTTTTGGATTTGTTAGGAACTGGGGAACATTCTGGGGAAAGGAGGGGCTCTTCCGAAGGGATGGGCTTCACCTTAACCGGGATGGAACTAGGCTGCTGGCATTAACCTTTAAAAAGGAGATAGAGCAGCTTTTAAACTAGATATAAGGGGAAAGCCGACAGTCGCCCAAGAGCGGATGGTTTGGAAGAATGTATCTTTGAAGGATACTACCAAAAGCAGAGAGGTTCCACAAAAGAGTAAAGTAGCCCAAATGCCCTCAAGTATGGAGCAGACTGAGCTTAAAGATCCCAAATTACCCATGTCTAACAATAGCCAAATTAATATGAGTAAAATACATTCTCTAAAATGCTTGTATGCAAATGCTAGAAGTCTAAAAAATAAGATAGGAGAGTTAGAATATATAGCACTAAATGAAAGGTTAGATATGATTGGAATATCAGAGACATGGTGGAAGGAGGACAACCAGTGGGACACTGTGATACCTGGGTACAAACTATATCGTAATGATACAGCTGATCAAATTGGTGGAGGGGTTGCTCTCTATGTTAGAGAGGGCATTGAGTCAGAAAGGATTAAAGTTTTGCAGGAAACAAAATCTTCTGTAGAATCTATATGGATTGAAATTCCATGTAAAAGGGGGAAGGCAATGACAGAGGGGGTGTACTATCGAGCGCCTTGCCAGAATGACCAAATGGATGATGAAATGCTCAAAGAAATCAAGGAAGCTAACAAAAGTTACAGTGCAGTAATAATAATAGGTGATTTCAACTACCCCGGTATCGACTGGGTCAGTGTCACATCAGGACATGCTAGGGAGATAAAGTTCCCAGATGAAATAAATGACTGCTTCTTGGAGCAGCTGGTTCATGAACCTACCAGAGGGGAAGCCATATTAGACCTAGTCCTTAGTGGAACACCAGATCTAGTGCAAGAGATAAGTTGTTGGGGCCACTTGGCAATAGTGATCATAGCATGATCGCCTTTGATTTAATTAGTGGAGGAGGGATAGTAAGGAAATCCACAGTACTACCTTTTAACTTTCGAAAGGGAAACTATGATAAAATGAGGAAAACAGTTAAGAAAAAACTAAAAGGAGCAGTTGCAAAGGTTAAAGATGTACATCACGCTTGGCTGTTGTTGAAAAATACTATCTTGGAAGCCCAGACCAGCTGTATTCCATGCTTTAAGAAAAGTGGAAGGAAGTCCAAAAAACTGCCAGCATGGTTTAAAGGTGAGGTCAGAGAGGCTGTTGTTGCCAAAAAAGCATCTTTCAGGAAATGGAAAAAAGAGCCAAACGACGAAACCTGGAAACAGCACAAGCACTGGCAAGTCAAATGCAAGGCATTGATAAGGCAGGCAAAGGGAAAATTTGAGAAGAAGCTTGCTGCGGAAGCAAAAACGCGAAGTAAAGACCTTTTCAAGTACATTCGTAGCAAAAAACCTGTGAGAGAGTCAGTTGGTCCATTAGATGATAAAGGGGTTAAAGGAGCACTAAGAGGCGACAAGGCGTTAGCGGAGAGATTGAATGAATTCTTTGTTTCAGTCTTTACTGAGGAAGATGTAGGGATGTTACCCATGACTGAAGTGGTATTTAAAGGTGCGGAAGAATTGAAGGAAATATTGATACATCAGGAAGATGTATTACAACTATTAGATAAACTGAAGAGTAGCAAATCACCTGGGTCGGATGGTATACATCCAAGGGTGTTGAAAGAACTGAAATACGAGATTGCAGACCTGCTATTAGTAATCTGTGAATTATCATCAAAATCATCTCTAATACCTGAAGATTGGAGGATCGCCAATGTAACACCAATTTTTAAAAAGGGTTCCAGAGGTGATCCGGGAAACTACAGACCGGTGAGCCTGACATCAGTACCGGGAAAAATGGTAGAAACCATCATAAAGAATAAAATTACTCAGCATGTAGATAGTCATGACCTAATGGGAGACAGCCAACATGGCTTTAGACAAGGAAGATCTTGTCTTACTAATCTGTTATGTTTTTTTGAAGGAGTGAATAATCAGGTGGACAAAGGTGAGTCGGTTGATATTGTGTATCTGGACTTTCAGAAAGCCTTTGACAAGGTCCCTCATCAGAGACCTTTGGAAAAACTAAAGAGTCATGGGATAGGAGGCAGTGTACTATTGTGGATCAGAAACTGGTTAAAAGATAGAAAGCAGAGGGTAGGGCTAAATGGCCAATTTTCCCAATGGAGAAAGGTGAATAGTGGTGTACCCCAGGGATCTGTGCTGGGTCCGCTGCTTTTTGACATATTCATAAATGACCTGGAAAGTGGAATAACGAGTGAGGTTATCAAATTTGCAGATGACACAAAACTATTTAAAGTTGTTAAAACCCAAGAGGATTGTGGAAAATTGCAAGAGGATCTTGATAAATTGGAAGACTGGGCATCAAAATGGCAGATGAAATTTAATGTGGACAAGTGCAAGGTTATGCACCTAGGGAAGAACAACCCAAACTATGGTTACACGATGCAAGGTTCCACATTAGGAACCACCACCCAGGAAAAAGATTTAGGCGTCATTGTGGATACCATGTTAAAACCATCGGCCCAGTGTGCAGCGGCGGCCAAGAGAGCAAATAGAATGCTAGGTATGATAAGGAAAGGAATGGAAAATAAAACAAAAGATTTTATAATGCCTCTATATCATTCCATGGTGAGACCGCACCTTGAATATTGTTTGCAAATTTGGTCGCCGTATCTTAAAAAGGATATAGCGATTTTAGAAAAGGTTCAGAGAAGAGCCACCAAAATGGTAAAGGGGATGGAAGGATACTCCTATGAAGAAAGGCTAAAAAGGTTGGGGCTCTTTAACCTGGAAAAGAGACGGCTGAGGGGAGATATGATAGAAGTTTATAAATTAATGAACGGAGTGGAACGGGTAAACGTAGATCGATTGTTTACGTTATCAGAATATAGAAAGACTAGGGGACATGCAATGAAGCTACAGGGTAAACTATTTACGACTAATAAAAGAAAATATTTTTTCACTCAACGTGTAATCAAACTCTGGAATTTGTTACCAGAGGATGTAGTAAAGGCTGTTAGTGTAGCTGGGTTTAAAAAAGGTTTGGACAAGTTCCTGGAGGAAAGGTCCATAAACCATTATTAAGAAGGGATATCAATGCTTGAACCAATACAAGCATTGTGGAACCTGTGTCCCTTGGGGAAACTGCTAGGTACATATGACCTAGATTGGCCACTGTTGGAAACAGAATACTGGGCTTGATGGACCTTGGTCTGACCCAGTATGGCATATCTTATGTTCTTATGTTCTAACAATTCTCCTATTCCTTTGTGAACACACTACTAAGACACTTATCCACTATTTTGTCACCTCCCATCTAGACTACTGTAACCTACTCCTTTTTGGTCTCCCTCTGAATCATTTCTCTCTCCCCTTAAATCTCTTCAACTCTCTGCTGCTCGGCTAATCTTCAACCAGCCTCATCCTGCTTATATTACCCCCTCTTCTCAAGTCACTTCATTGGCTCCCTGTTTCCGCATCCAGTTCAGACTTCTCCTGCTGATCTATAGCTGTATTCACTCTGTAGCTCCTCACTACCTTTCCCCTCTTATCTCTCTCTACAGCTCTCCTCGGGAAATTGCTCTTCTGGCAAATTGCTTCTATCTGTGCCCTTCTCTTCTATTGCTAACTCCAGACTTCACTCCTTTTGCCTTGCTTCACCTTATGCCTGGAACAAACTACCTGAGTCTGTACATCAGGCAGCTTCTCTGACCCTTTTCAAATCTAGGCTGAAAACTCACCTCCCTGCTGCCGCTATCAAATCTTGACTCACCTGATCTCCTTTGTGTTTCCTTACCATTCCCTCTAGATGTATCCCATGTATACTGCTACTGTGTTGTCTGTCTTGACTAGATTGCAAGCTCTGATGAGCAGAGACCATTTTTTACATGTGTCTGTGCAGTGCTCTGTACATCTTGTAGCACTATATAAATTTTCAGTAGTAGTAGTAGTAGTCATATCAAGCCAGCTATCCAGTCTACCTCAATTAGCTAATCCAATGATATACTATTATGTTATTTGTTAATGTTCTGAAATTCTATTCACTATGTTCCATTCAACCTGTTAACATGTAAACCGCCTTGACACTTTGATAAGGCGATATATAAAACCAGCAAAATAAATAAAGTTTTCAGTTTTAGGACTCAAATTTGCAGGCACAAAGCTTAGTTGATCTCACTCCTCTCCTGTTATCTGGGTTCTTCCTGCTTGATTTGCTACTATGCTTTCCACTTTGGGTGTTTAGGGTCTTGCGGCCAATGTAGGTGTTTTACTTGTCCTTTGTGGGTGTTTTAGGGCCTTTCAGACACTCTTGCTGCTGTGCTGGCATGTTTTGGGTGTTTTACAGCTTTGCAGCCAGCCAGTTTAGGTGCTGTGTTTGTCCTCTTTGGGTGATGTTTGGGCCTTACATCCTATCTTACCACTATGCTGGCAGTTGTCAGGTGTTTTAGGGCCTACTCCATCCATTCTGGTTACCATATTAGCTCTGTTGCATTCTAATTCTTCCAGCCAATATTAGCATTCCTTTAACCGAATCACACTGGCTTTGAGGTCACCCAGACAGCATTGTTGCTACTTTATCCCTCAGCCTATGCCCTGGAGTCTTCCTTCCAACGCTGGTAACATTTTATTCCTCCCAAGGTACCATAGTGCTCTCCCACCAATGCTGGTGCTGCTTTCCCCTCATCCACTTCCCTGGAGTGTACATTCCACTCTTTGTGCTGCTTTGCCCTGCTGATGGTGGCTTGTAGCCTTTCTGGCACTGTTTATGCCCAGTTCCTCTCTTCTGGTTCCATGGGATATTTGTTACACTTTTGATGGCTCATAGTGCTCTTGCCTCTTTTACAGATGCCCGTCAGCAGTTTCCAGATGGGCTTCATTGAAAATGGAAAGCAAACCTCACTGTTCCATTGTAAAATTGCTCGTCCCCTGGACTTGAATAGGGATGATTTGGCGTATGAATACTAATCGAATGGCTCCACTGACAAACATGGACATTTTTGACATGCACATTCCTATTAAATTCAGTCTGAACTCAGATTAAAAATCTAGAAAAATGATTTTAGGCATTTTGATGAAACATGAGATACCTCTAAAGAAGTTCGGTTAAAGCTGTACTCTTATGACATTCCATTTTTAGATTACTCTACAGAAGTGTAGACAACTCTGCATTGTAGCCAGAATTACTGGCATGTGCTTCCATATTAGCATGAACTAATGGGGGTCATTCTGAGGCATGAATAGCAGGGATTGACGTCTCAACGGGATGTCCATTCCCGCTGGCTCTTGCCCCTGTATAACTTCCCCACCGGTTGTGCGGGGAAGTTATACGGGGGTGGAGAAGGGGCGTTACAGGGGCAGAGAGTGGGCGGTCGCTGGCCTTGGACATACAGGGCTGATTCCGATGTCAGCCCTGTATGTCCATGGCCGACAAAATGTCCGGGGAAGTTATAACTTCCTGGATGTTTCTTTTGGTCTGCATCAGGGGGCAGAAGGAGCCAGGGGGGGGGGGGGCAAAGTTAATTCCCCACAGCCCGACCCTGGCCTTAGGAGGCCAGATCGGGGGGTCGGGCTGTGGGGAATTAACTTTTGTAGCAGGCAGCTGGCATCATGGCTTTTAAATGGAGCCGTGGTTCTATGGCAACATGACGTCATGGCACAGCGACTCCATTTAAAAGCCCTGGCTGAGTTAGCCAAGCAGTCCCGGCCTGCACATACAGGCTTGTTTGCGATTCTGATCCCGCGGAGCTAGACGTGCCCCACGGGATTAGAATTGCGATCTCCTTTGTACGTCTGGGTCAGCCTGGACGTACAAAGGAGATCTATGGCGGTATGAGAATCTGGCCTAATGTTATTAGCATACGTTATTTGTAATTAGGTCCCATTGCAGAAAAAGCACAGTTACTTACCTGTAACAGGTGATCTCTGGGAACAGCAGGAATAAGTCTTCACATATGGGTACGTCGGTACCGACAGAGCCTGCGCGGGAACGCTCCCCAGCGTCCAATCAGAAAGCTTTTGGGAACATCCCACAGCGCCTGTGTGCTGCCTTCCCGCCTTTCCAACTGTCTCTCCTCAGTTGAGTTCTATAGCTGAGACAAAGAGGGAGAGAGAGGGAAAGGAAGAGAGATAGCGAGAGAGAGACAACTCCTAGGGGAGGTGGGTGGGTTGTGAAGACTTATTCCTGCTGTTCCCAGAGATCACCTGTTACAGGTAAGTAACTGTGCTATCTCCAGGAACAAGCAGGAATGAGTCTTCACATATGGGGACTCCCTAGCTTTTGATGCCAGGGAGAGAGCCCATAAGTTGTGTGTCCCTGGGGCAGGGCTGCACTTCCCCACCTGGATCTCTGGCATCCCCTGAGGGATGGTGTGTAGGAGTTGATTAAGTATGGAACAGGTGTTTGAGAACAGCCTGACCAAACAAGGCATCCCTGCGGGAGTCCTTGTCCAAACAGTAATGGGCTGTGAAGGTATGAACCGAGGCCCAAGTGGCTGCTCGATAGATGTCGTCGATAGACACAGAGTTCAGATGAGCCATTGAGGCTGCCATGGCTCTCACATTGTGAGCTGTGACATGGCCCTCCAGAGAAATGTTCTTGCTCTGATAGGTGAAAGAAATACATTGGGCAATCCAGTTGGAAAGTGTTCTCTTGGAGACTGGTTGTCCCAAATGAGAAGGATCAAAAGCAACAAAGAGTTGAGAAGACTTTCTATGTTGCTGTTTCCTCTGTAAGTAGAAAGCTAGAGCTCTTTTACAGTCCAGGGTATGAAGATTCCTCTCTGCACTTGAGGCATGAGGTCCTGGAAAAAAAAACAGGTAGGTAGACCACTTGGTTGAGGTGAAAAGGCGAGACCACTTTAGGCATAAAGTGTGGATTAGTCCTAAGGATCACCTTGTCATGATGGAACCTTGTGTAAGGTGGATTAGCTACTAGTGCTTGCAATTCACTGATGCGGCATGCTGATGTGATTGCAATGAGAAAGATAACCTTCCAAGAAAGGTATTTCAAGGAGGTAGTAGCTAAAGGTTCAAAAGGCAGCTGCATAAGTTGACCAAGAACCAAATTTAAGTCCCATGCCACCGGTGCTGGTCTAATGGGAGGCTTTGTCAAAAGGAGGCCTCTCATGAACCTTGCTACAAGGGGATGAGAGGAAAGAGGTTGTCCATTTAGAGGCTTGAGGGAAGCTGCAATAGCACTCAGATGGACTCTTACTGAATTTGTCTTAAGGTCTGCATTAGACAGATGCAGGAGATACTCCAGCAACGATTCCAGAGGTATGGCACAGGGGTTAAGACCCTTTCCAGAACACCAGATGGTAAACCTTTTCCACTTGAAGGCGTAAGAACGTCTAGTGGAAGGTTTTCTTGGAGCATAAAGCACATCTTTCACCTGTTGAGAAAGAGGAAGATCCTGGAGATCTAGGCCTTCAGCAACCAAGCCCCGAGATGCAGAGACTGGGGATTGGGATGCCACAACTTTCCGTCCTCCTGAGAGAGGAGGTCTGGAGCAGACCCTAACTCTAGGGAGGGAGCTTGAGAGAGATGTAGAAGCAGAGGGTACCACACTTGCCGTGGCCAATGTGGAGCTATGAGCATCATGTGTCCTCTGTCTCTCTGAAGCTTGAACAGGGTTTGGGGAATTAGGGGAATGGGTGGAAAGGCATACAGGAAGTCTTGACCCCAATAAAGGAGGAAAGCATCCCTTGTCTGGGCCCCCTGAGCCGGAGTTCTGGAACAGAACCGGGGAAGTTTGGCATTCCACGGACTTGCAAAGAGGTCTATGTCCGGGGTTCCCCAAAGTTGAAAAATCTTGGATACCTGGTCCATATGTAGGGACCATTCATGTGGAAGCAGAACTCGACTGAGTCTGCCCAAGAGTTTTGAACCCCTGGAAGATAGACTGCCAGAAGATGAATGTGATGCTCTCTGGAGAGGGCCCACAGTCGCAGAGCGACAGAGAGCCAGTTCCTCCCTGCTGGTTTATATAGAACATGGCTACCTGATTGTCCGTGTGGATAAGGACTGTCTTGTGGCTGAGCAGGGTGTGGAAAACTCGCAGAGCAAGGAAGATTGCTCTGAGTTCTAAGAGATTGATATGTAGAGAAGTCTCCTGTGGGGACCAGATGCCCTGGGTGGAGAGGTCCTGAAGATGAGCTCTCTAGCCCATTGGAGAAGCATCTGTTGTAAGAGTTGCCTGGGGTAGAGGCTGTTGAAAGGGAGACCCCAGCAACAGGTTTTGAGGGGACTTCCACAACTGGAGGGACAAAATGAGGCGGCTTGTGTTTGCTATTTTGTCTGACAGGCAGCCTAATGCCTGGGTCCATTGGGTGGATAAAGTCCACTGAGCTGCTCGCATGTGAAGGCGAGCGTATGGTACCACATGGACGGTGGATGCCATGTGGCCTAGCAACTGTAACATTTCTCGAGCAGTTAGTAGGGGTTTTGACTCTGCTTGAGAAGCTAACTGCATCAAGCGAAGGCAACGGGCCTGGGGAAGATAGACCCTTGCCTTTGTGGTATCCAGAAACGCCCCTATAAACTCCAGGGACTGAGTAGGGATCAAATTGGATTTTGGGATGTTTATTACCAGAAAGATCTGTGTTTATACCAATACTAAAGAAAGGTGATCCAACTGACTGTGGAAATTATCGCACAATCGCTCTGATCCCACATGCCAGCAAGATTCTACTGAAGATTATTCAAAAGAGACTACAATCATACCTGGAACAAGAACTACCTGAAGTGCAAGCAGGGTTCAGAAAAGGGCGAGGAACGAGAGACATCCTTGCGGATGTGAGATGGATCCTTGAAAAGACTAAAGAATACCAAAAGGATATCTATTTATTTAGACAGTTTTGTATACTGCCTTATCCTTCAATCAAAGCGGTCACAACACAATTGGGGGATACATTTAACATGCAGGGATATGAGACACATACACTAATACCTACAGGGAACATGGGCAAAGGAGGGTTAGTGGCTTGCCCAAGACCACAAGGAGCATCTGTGGGACTAGAAACCCCAGTCCTTCCGGCCCAAGGTTCCTGTCCTCTAGTGGGATTTGAACTCCTGACCTTCCGGCCTGAAGTACCTTGCCCCAACCACTAGGCTACTCCTCCCTTGTATCTATTTGTGCTTTATCGACTATAGCAAAGCTTTTGACTGTGTAAACCATGAGAAACTCTGGGCCACATTAAGAAGCATGGGTATACCAGAACACCTGATCATTCTCTTGCACAATCTGTACATTGATCAAGAAGCAACAGTTCGAACAGAACAAGGAGAAACAGAATGGTTTAAAATAAGCAAAGGTGTAAGACAAAGCTGCATACTTTCCCCCTACCTGTTTAATTTATATGCAGAACAAATCATCAGAGAAGCAGGATTGTATGAAGACAACAGAGGTGTGAAGATTGGTGGAAGACTCAACAACCTTCACTATGCTGATGATACCACATTACTGGCGGAAAGTGAAGATGATCTGAAACATTTGCTTCTCACAATCAAAGAACATAGTCTCAAAATGGGCCTGCACCTTAATGTAAAGAAGACAAAGATCATGACAACTGGCATAATCAACAGGTTCATCGTCGATGGAGAAGAAATTGAAATCGTGAATAACTTTAACCTTCTTGGATCAACTATCAATAAAGAAGCAACAAGCAGTCAAGAAATCAGACGACGCATTGCTCTTGGCAGAATGGCTATGAAAGACCTAGATAAGATTCTCAAGAGCAGAGATGTCTCTCTCCATACAAAGATTCGACTTGTTCAAGCCATGGTATTTTCAATAACATCATATGGATGTGAAAGCTGGACAGTGAAAAAGATAGACAGGAAGAAAATTGATGCCTTTGAATTATGGTGCTGGAGGCGAATACTGTGTATACCATGGATTGCCCGAAGAAAAAACCAGTCTGTACTAGAGGAGATCAAACCTAAGCTTTCTTTAGAAGCTCAGATGACAAGACTTCGACTTTCATACTTTGGACACATCATGCGGAGAGAGAGATCATTAGAGAAAGACATCATGCTTGGCAAGATAGAAGGTCAACGCAAAAGAGGAAGGCCAGCAATGAGATGGATCAATACAACAGCAGCTACGAGTACCAGTCTGTCAACAATGAGCCGCCTGACTGAAGACCAAACACAATTTAGGATAGCTATCCAGAGGGTCGCCATGAGTCGACTCCGACTCGACGGCACTTAACAACAACAACAACGCATTGTGCAGGTTAGAGCAGTCTTGGCCTCTGATTGAGTGGGAGCTTGAATGAGCCAGTCGTCCATATAAGGGAAGACAAATATTCCCAGGGTGCTCAGAAAGGCAGCAACCACTGCCATGCATTTCGTGAACACCCTTGGTGCAGAGGCCAGGCCAAAGGGGAGCACTCTGTATTGATAGTGCTTCTCCTGGAAAAGGAACCGAAGGAACCTTCTGTGAGTTGGGTGGATGAGAACATGGGTGTACGCATCCTTGAGATCTAGAGAACAAAGCCAATCCTGACTCTGAAGGTATGGCAGCAGAGTTCCTAGAGAAACCATTTTGAATTTCTCTTTGACTAGGAATCTGTTCAACTCTCTGAGATCTAAAATGGGTCTGAAGCCCCCTGTTTTCTTTGGGATAAGGAAATAGGGGGAGTAGAACCCTGTGCCCTGTTGTTGAAGAGGCACTTCCTCTATTGCCCCTTGGGCGAAAAGAATGGCAACCTCCTGCTCCAACAGGCTGAGGAGGGAGGTTGGAGAATTGAACTGGTGCACTCTTGTGAGAGGGGGCAAGCTTGAAAAATGAGGTTTGTACCCCTCTCTTATGATGGAGAGTGTCCAATGTTCTGCTGTGATTTGCTCCCATCTGGGAGCGAAGTGACATAACCTTCCTGGAATGGTGGAGGGCTCTGGTCCTTCTAGAGCCAGGAAGGCTAAGTTCTCTAGCAGAGAGTCAAAGGCCCTGAGGGGGCTGAGATTGCTGGGCTGGAGCAGGCCTCACAGCCTTTGCCTTGGTCTGTTTGGAGGATTGCTGACGTTTGGAAGGGAACTGAGCTGCAGAAGATGCTCTCTGACTTTAAGCAGGATAGGATCTTCCCTTTTTAGAAAAAGGTGTTTTCTTGAACAACCTTTTCTTAGCAGGAGCAGCAGTAGATTTGGATAGTCTATCCAAAGCAGAATTTTCAGTATCCATTTGATCGTCTTTTGCTTGCCAATCTTTACCAAACAGATTCTCACCTGTACAAGGGATATTTCCCAATTCATCTTGGACCCAGGTCTCCAAATCAGATGCTTGAAGCCAAGCAATCCTACGTGCGCCTATAGCTATAGCTGAGGCTCTGCTTATGCATTCAAAGGAGTCGAAAGCTGCACGGTTGGAGAATTTGAAGATATCCTGGGCATGTTTGAGGCCAGTGAGAAATTCTTGCATTTTACTGTCAGACATAAAAGGACTTAAAGTCTGCAAATGGTCAGTGACTTCTTTTAAGAACATTCCCATGTAGAGACTATAAGAATTAATTGTCGCAGCAAGCATGGAAGCTTGGAAGACTCTTCTACCAAAAGCATCCAGGGTTCTACATTCACGTCCTGGAGGATTAGAGGCATGTCTCTTGGCACTTCTAATCTTTCTCATTGCAGACTCAACCACAATAGAGTGGTGAGGAATCTGAGTTTTATGGAAACCAGGACAAGGAGGGACACAAAAAAAAGGAGATAGAGCAGCTTTTAAACTAGATATTAGGGGAAAGCCAACAGTCGCCCAAGAGCAGATGGTTCGGAAGAATGTATCTTTGAAGGATACTACCAAAAGCAGAGAGGTTCCACAAAAGAGTAAAGTAGCCCAAATGCCCTCAAGTATGGAGCAGACAGAGCTTAAAAATCCTAAATTACCCATGTCTAACAATAGCCAAATTAATATGAATAAAATACATTCTCTAAAATGCTTGTATGCAAATGCTAGAAGTCTAAAAAATAAGATGGGAGAGTTAGAATATATAGCACTAAATGAAAGGTTTGATATGATTGGAATATCAGAGACATGGTGGAAGGAGGACAACCAGTGGGACACTGTGATACCTGGGTACAAACTATATCGTAATGATAGAGCTGATCAAATTGGTGGAGGGGTTGCTCTCTATGTTAGAGAGGGCATTGAGTCAGAAAGGATTAAAGTTTTGCAGGAAACAAAATCTGCTGTAGAATCTATATGGATTGAAATTCCATGTAAAAGGGGGAAGGCAATGGCAGTGGGGGTGTACTATCGAGCGCCTAGCCAGAATGACCAAATGGATGATGAAATGCTCAAAGAAATCAAGGAAGCTAACAAAAGTTACAGCACAGTAATAATAATGGGTGATTTCAACTACTCCGGTATCAACTGGGTCAGTGTCACGGCAGGACATGCTAGGGAGATAAAGTTCCCAGATGAAATAAATGACTGCTTCTTGGAGCAGCTGGTTCATGAACCGACCAGAGGGGAAGCCATATTAGACCTAGTCCTTAGTGGAACACCAGATCTAGTGCAAGAGATAAGGTTGTTGGGGCCACTTGGCAGTAGTGATCATAGCATGATCGCCTTTGATTTAATTAGTGGAGGAGGAATAGTAAGGAAATCCACAGTACTACCTTTTAACTTTCGAAAGGGAGACTATGATAAAATGAGGAAAACAGTTAAGAAAAAACTAAAAGGAGCAGTTGCAAGGGTTAAAGACGTACATCAGGCTTGGCTGTTGTTGAAAAATACTATCTTGGAAGCCCAGACCAGCTGTATTCCACGCTTTAAGAAAAGTGGAAGGAAGTCCAAAAAACTGCCAGCATGGTTTAAAGGTGAGGTCAGAGAGGCTGTTGTTGCCAAAAAAGCATCTTTCAGGAAATGGAAAAAAGAGCCAAACGACAAAACCTGGAAACAGCACAAGCACTGGCAAGTCAAATGCAAGGCATTGATAAGGCAGGCAAAGGGAGAATTTGAGAAGAAGCTTGCTGCGGAAGCAAAAACGCGAAGTAAAGACCTTTTCAAGTACATTCGTAGCAAAAAACCTGTGAGAGAGTCAGTTGGTCCATTAGATGATAAAGGGGTTAAAGGAGCACTAAGAGGCGACAAGGCGATAGCGGAGAGACTGAATGAATTCTTTGCTTCAGTCTTTACTGAGGAAGATGTAGGGATGTTACCCATGACTGAAGTGGTATTTAAAGGTGCGGAAGAATTGAAGGAAATATCGATACATCGGGAAGATGTATTACAACTATTAGATAAACTGAAAAGTAGCAAATCACCTGGGCCAGATGGTATACATCCAAGGGTGTTGAAAGAACTGAAATACGAGATTGCAGACCTGCTATTAGTAATCTGTGAACTATCATTAAAATCATCTCTAATACCTGAAGATTGGAGGATCGCCAATGTAACACCAATTTTTAAAAAAGGTTCCAGGGGTGATCCGGGAAACTACAGACCGGTGAGCCTGACATCAGTACCGGGAAAAGTGGTAGAAACTATCATAAAGAATAAAATTACTCAGCATGTAGATAGTCATGACCTAATGGGAGACAGCCAACATGGCTTTAGACAAAGAAGATCTTGTCTTACTAATCTGTTATGTTTTTTTGAAGGAGTGAATAAACAAGTGGACAAAGGTGAGTCGGTTGATATTGTGTATCTGGACTTTCAGAAAGCCTTTGACAAGGTCCCTCATGAGAGACTTTTGGCAAAACTAAAGAGTCATGGGATAGGAGGCAGTGTACTATTGTGGATCAGGAACTGGTTAAAAGATAGAAAGCAGAGGGTAGGGCTAAATGGCCAATTTTCCCAATGGAGAATGGTGAATAGTGGTGTACCCCAGGGATCTGTGCTGGGTCCGCTGCTTTTTGACATATTCATAAATGACCTGGAAAGTGGAATAACGAGTGAGGTTATCAAATTTGCAGATGACACAAAACTATTTAAAGTTGTTAAAACCCAAGAGGATTGTGGAAAATTGCAAGAGGATCTTGATAAATTGGAAGACTGGGCATCAAAATGGCAGATGAAATTTAATGTGGACAAGTGCAAGGTTATGCACCTAGGGAAGAACAACCCAAACTATGGTTACACGATGCAAGGTTCCACATTAGGAACCACCACCCAGGAAAAAGATTTAGGCGTCATTGTGGATACCATGTTAAAACCTTCGGCCCAGTGTGCAGCGGCGGCCAAGAGAGCAAATAGAATGCTAGGTATGATAAGGAAAGGAATGGAAAATAAAACAAAAGATATTATAATGCCTCTATATCGTTCCATGGTGAGACCGCACCTTGAATATTGTGTGCAATTCTGGTCGCCGTATCTTAAAAAGGATATAGCGATTTTAGAAAAGGTTCAGAGAAGAGCCACCAAAACCGTAAAGGGGATGGAAGGATACTCCTATGAAGAAAGGCTAAATAGGTTAGGGCTCTTTAACTTGGAAAAGAGACGGCTGAGGGGAGATATGATAGAAGTCTATAAATTAATGAACGGAGTGGAACGGGTAAACATAGATCGATTGTTTACCTTATCAGAATATAGAAAGACTAGGGGACATGCAATGAAGCTACAGGGTAAACTATTTAAGACTAATAAAAGAAAATATTTTTTCACTCAACGTCTAATCAAACCCTGGAATTTGTTACCAGAGGATGTAGTAAAGGCTGTTAATGTAGCTGAGTTTAAAAAAGGTTTGGACAAGTTCCTGGAGGAAAGGTCCATAAACCATTATTAAGAAGGGACCCAGGATATCAATGCTTGAACCAATACAAGCATTGTGGAACCTGTGTCCCTTGGGGAAACTGCTAGGTACATATGACCTAGATTGGCCACTGTTGGAAACAGAATACTGGGCTTGATGGACCTTGGTCTGATCCAGTATGGCATATCTTATGTTCTTATGTGTCCAATCTGCGAGAATGAGGAGAGGTGGTTAGAGGTGCTTCCCACATCCTTAACATGAGATCATACAGAATCTCATGAATAGGCAAGGTAGCTGCCTCCTTAGGAGTTTTAGGATATTATAGAATATCTAGCTCCTTAGCTCTAGGCTCTGACTCTGGGGCTACTGTAATAGAGAGGCCCCGAGCCACCTCTCTGATAAAGTCTTGAAAAGACAAGTCCTCTGGAGGAGACATCCTTTGTTTAGGAGAGGACTCCTCTTGTGGAAGAAGCATCGCTGTATCGACAGACTCTTCAGAATTCTCTGAATCATCAGAGGAATCGAAGTTTCGTCTGTCGGGATGCTCTTGCAAAGCCCGATACCCGTACCGACTGGGATCGGTATTGAGAATCACCAGTACCGGGGTATCGGTACCAGAGGGCTGCAGAGGGCAGAGTACCGGCATAGCGGACACCGATGCCGATGTCGATGCCACCAGTACCGGAATCGGTGCCGATGGCGATACCGGATGCTGGTACCGGCGGAGTAGTCTGTTGCGGTACCACGGGCATCGATGCCACAAGGAAAGCCGCCAGACTGCATTCAATGGACGGAATCCTCTGATCCATCGATGACGCCAATGCCTGGAAGTCGGTACCGGTGGAAGCCACCGGTACCCCAGAGCATGGCACCAGGAGATCTGTTGAGGCCACGCCATCTAGATCATCCTGGAACCCCGATGACGATGCTTTAGAGGCCGAAGCCTCCTGCCGGGGTAATTTTGTCGGTGCAGAATCCTCGAGGGCAAGGCCAGGGGCATCTCGATGCTTAGAAGGAGATTTGCCCTTCGAGGACCGGTTGGATTTATGTTTAGTTACCTGAGATCCATGTGAGGAAGAAGAAGCCCTGGAAGACGCCGATGCCACCGAAGCTGTATCAGAGGGAAACAGGGTACTGAGCTTGGCAGCTCGGTTCTGTCGACCTCTCTTAGACATCATGGAACAGGACACACAATCTTTAATGGAATGGTCAGGGCCTAAACACTTTAGACACCAGTCATGGGTGTCGGTGATGGAGATAGTACCGCCACATTTTGTGCACTTCTTAAATCCTGAGGCAAGTTTTTCCATATTTAAGGAAAAGGGTTTTGGGCCTAAGGCCCAAAACTGAAGTACACCTGAAAAAGAAATGGAAAAAAGGTCTTTTTTTTTAAAGAAAAGAATAAGAATTGGCGGTACCGGTATAGCGTCGAGGAAGGCAGACGCGACAGAAAAGAAATAAAGAAAAAATAAGGAAATTCTTCTGCGGTGACAGGAACATGACCTGCTGGCTCCACGGAAAAAGAACAACTGAGGAGAGACAGTTGGAAAGGCGGGAAGGCAGCACGCAGGTGCTGTGGGATGCTCCCTAAAGCTTTCTGATTGGACGCTGGGGAGCTTTCTAGCGCAGGCTCCGTCGGTTCCGACGTACCCATATGTAAAGACTCATTCCTGCTTGTTCCTGGAGATTGAGAGCTACAGTAAAAGATGACATGTCAATGTTAGCACACACCAATACAGTAGTGCACATTAGAAACTGCCTAACAGTTGGAAAAACTCATGGGAGATTTAGCTTAGGAGTGTGGAACTTTCCTAAGACTTATACAATCTGAGAAAAGGAAAAATGCTAAAAATAACCTTATGAAGGATCAACAATATTCAGAAGTTTTAGCACCAGTTGCCAAGATTTGCTATTGACCCCTAAAGAATGTTAAGAAAGGGAATGAAGACCTTCAGGTTAGGCAGTTGCTGATGAAGAGTCTGCATATAAAATTCCACAGACCTTGTCAGACGGGTGCCTGAGTGAGAATGTTCACAGTCTTGGCAAAGGCATATGTTAATATGATTTGCAAGGGATTGTGGGAAATGTAGTCCATTCACACCAGACACAGCCGTTCACAATAATTAGTTGTGCTTGAGTGTAAAGCCAATAAGATATTTATTTATGGGGTTATTTCTCCCAACACAGATATGCTTGGTAGCACATAAAACAGGATACTTGCTTTCAGTGTTAAACTTAGAAAAACAAAATCAGGAAAACAACAGTTGAACTTGTCAGGCAATCAAAGCAAAAGAATAAAGACCTGGTTGGTAACAAACTGGTCTTTTCTGTAGGCTCTAGCTAATATTTTCTTAGCAGTGCTTTAATCAACAAACAAAACCCACAAAGTAGGGAAAAACTGTTCTTTTCAGGTTAACTTCTTATATCTTCACACATAGACTCAGAAGTGATTCCCTCAGAGCTCACAAGCAATTAGGTAAGGATCAATTGCTAGCAGTTATCCAGCTGAACCCCTTAGCTGGCTTAATTTCTACTGCGTGGCTCAAATCCTACTCAGGAGCTTTTCTGAGTAGATTTAAAGAACAAGTTTGTATTTCTTTGTGATGGTTGTTGTACTTTGTAACAGTAAATTACCAAAGGAGTTTAGACAGAGAGCAATCCATGTATTCGCAGCCCGTATCTATAACCTCTCCCCCTTCTTCAACAATCATGGGTTCAATATCATGGATTGGCACAGAGGAATTTCTCAATGGAGCACTCTTAGGAGAATACTTGTTTCCCTGCTGTCTTTCAAGGGTATAGCTAGGGCATAGATCAGTGTTCATACCTGAGCTTCCATTGCTGTTAGAGTTCCTCTCTAAATAGCCTGGCCAGCATGTATTCCAGTTCTTATGTCCAGCTTTCCAATCCAGATCCCTGGACACTGGATCTCTCTTCACATACCTTCTGGCACGGGTCCTAGGGTCCCTTCCAAGTGCAGCTGTCTCCCTCACAGGTACCGTCTGGAGATTCTTAGCTCTGCAGCACCATTCCTCTGGCTTTCCCCAGTCCAATGGTGTAAGCTTGCCTTTGGAATACCTTCCAGTATACGTACTGCTCTGGACTCCTTTAGACCTCCCAAATGCTTTTCTCTTCTTTCTTCCAAAGGGTTTCTTGCCCTCTCTGTCCGTCCGCTCTGGCTTCTGCTTCTGATGATCCTCCAGATGATGAAGCTGTCCGAGATCATGAAGATTCTGAGGATCTCCCAGATGAAACTGAGGATGATCAAGGTGATCAAGCTGATTCTCTGTAGAATAAACTCTACCTTTATTCTGCTTAGATGAGTGCTCCACCCTAGCACAGCGCAGCTGTGCTGAATCAGGCCCTGCCCTTTGAGATGAGTGCTTGGGGATTACCTCATAGCCCTCCTGATTGAACACACGTTTCCCCACTTCAGCTCCTCTAATGGCTGTTGGAAACCTGGTGCATTGTGGGACTGGTAGTCTTTTATGGAAAAATTCTGTTTTCTTATTTCTACCAGAACTGACAGGTTGCTTGTTCAGAGTCACTTCACCTTTTCTATAGCTCCTTCCTGAGCTATGATAAGCTTCCTTATCACAACCTTCATTGAAGCTGATATTGTTCCTTCTTAAGTACTGTTTCTTATGTTCTTGATCTAAATATGGATTATACCTTTAACTGTTTTTTTCTGCTATAGTGAGGCTATGTAATATAAGTGAAAATAAAAATTATTTTATAGCATCCAACAGCTTTGGCTGGTGGACATAATTTTTCCTTACGAATCTTTGCGAGCACCTTAACAAATATCAGCGCTTCAGGTACATCTTTTTTGATTTTCGAGCAAATTATTAAAAGTGTTTTTTGAAGGGCAGAGGTTCAGCAATGCCAATTCTTAATTCTCTCTCTTGGTACACTAGTTCTAGTGATTTTGTGGATTCTTTTTCTAGTATTTAGGATGGACCATTACCTTTCTTTGTATGTTTGGAAATGTATATCAGTTAAGTGCAAAGGGACCTGTTGCTTTTTTTTATAGCTATGCTTTGCCAATACTCATAAAGCTGTTTTCTTATACTTTTTCTTTTAACAAACTTTAGAGCACCTTTCCATCCAAAGGTCAATCGAGGCAGTGGTATAGCAATAAAATAACAATGTAATATAAATATTAATATGTGTGATGTTAAGGGAATGGGCCTTCTTTACACATCTTCCCCGAGAAACGATAAAAAGTAAACAAGAGAGGAGATGGATAGGAAACTAGGGAGATACAAGGATCCTGCCACTTGCTACTTGTTAAACCACTATACCCCATGGCAGACCCTACCTGCCACCTGTTCTCCCCATTCTACCAAAAAAATCCTGGCATCTTTTTCTTTCATGCCAGATTCAGCCCTTGACGTCTTCTATCCCATAATGACTGGCAATGGAATGCTTGCTGCTTTGCTGGTGCAACATATTCCTCAGACTGGCATCAGGAAAGCAAACATGGCACTTTTACCAGTAACAGGTTGATGTGGACGGCAGTTATTGGAATTTTTTGCTGTGCTATCCCATGTCCCTCCCTTATGGGGCTTTTACCCAAATTATATTATTGAGGATGTTGCTGAAGTCTGTAATTGTCGGCCTACCAAGTTTGTTTTTACATTTGGATATGTAAACTGCTGTAAAGCCTACTATTGTGTAACAAGTGGTAATTCAAATAGCGGCCAAATACATAAATAAATAAATCTAACAGCTGCTTGTTTTGGTCTACAGGACAGCCTACTGGATCATTGAGTGCACCTGTAAGACAGTCTACAATAGCACATAGAAGGTTATGATCCTTGCCCTCTCTCCCACTCTGTACGACATTCATAAGAAGCTGCCTATTCCACAGATAGGATTAGACTAACCACACAGAAGCAGATTCCTACCGAGGATGGCATATGAAGGTATTCATGTGCTGGAAAATATACATTTCCTGTGAAAACTGTGTTGTGAGTAGCAAGGGTGGGGCAGTGGCTGTGTCCCACTCAGGGTACTGGCTGGGAGGACGGGTGCACCCCTGCCAGGCCAACTGAGGCAGCACGGCAAACTCACCATGAAGCTGGCTTGCTGTGCAGTCTCCGCTCCAGGCCCGTCCGCTCTTCTCTCACAGCCAAAGTCTCATGAATCACAAGACCGGCTTGGGAGAGAAAAGCAGTTGGGCCTGGAGTAATAAAAGAGGTACAGAGTTTGCACCAGTTTTCAAATCAAAAGTAAAAACACCCATGTTTTGTCATGTTGAAACTAACTGTGAACATAAAGTTATCCATGTGCATTCGTACTTGTTTTTCTTGTGGGTGTTTTTTTCATACAAACTAATGCACATAATATTGTATTGCTTTCTCTTCCCTGACCTAAACACATCCCTAGAAATTCCGTCTGTAAATGCGATCAAAAACCTCTGGGTCATGTTTACTAAAGTGCACTGCAGTTGATGTGCGTTTTAGCATGCTCTATGCGGTTAGTGTGGGACCACGGTAACAGGGACCACGTGATAAAACAGCTATGGTATTTAAAGTCCCACACTAACTGCTCAATCTGCAACCAGGTGGGAAATGGGTAGGTTAGGGGCAGAATGGCATTGCCTGCACATTGTGGTTAAAGCGGGCATTTTTAATGGATAATAATCATTGAAGTTAGTATGAGTGCACTTAATGCCATCTCAATGGATAGCGTTAAATGCGCCTTCATTAACTGGGAACGCTATTGCTGCATGTTAGGAAACTGTTCAGTGTGCTAACTGCTGGACATGTCCCCAACAGTTAATGTGGGGCCATCTCATTAGTTTTTGCTTCAAAAGCACGTTAAGTGCAAGTCCTTGGTATACTTTAGTAAACATGCTCCTATGTGCAATGTTCAATATTGCTTTGAAGGATGACAATTTCCAGACAGTGAATTTAAGTGCATAAATCACTAGAGGGCAAATTTTAAAAAACTGTTTACAGGAGTAAAATGACGAGGCAGAAAATTGCCTCTCCCTGCTCAGAGTTTGTGCGGGCTTTCAAAATGCACATTCTTTTAACTAGGACAAAAAGTGGAATTTCTAGAGATGTATTGAGGAAAGCCATGTATATATTTGATTTTCAAATGAGTGTGTGCTATTTTGCCCTCTTCCTTCTGCTGTCCATACAAGTAACAAGTTTATGGTTTATGATTTGCTGAAGTGCAAATTAGGTGACTGTTTCAGCACAGATATTTTGCAGCTGGTAATTTTCAAAGAGAAACATGCATGGGCTCCCAGCGAAAAGATTCTGCAGTTTCCATGGCTTAAGCCTATGCATATATGCTGCATATAATTGAGACTATTCAAAATTACCCCCTTGTGGGTCGCTTTGTATCTGCATACACAGTTAAAAAGTACAGAATATTGTTTTCTATGTGGATTTTCCTTGATTTTTACTTCCACTTTGAAAATTATCCCAGGAAATCTATTTATATTTGCTCTTTGGGGTGTGTAAAGTTTGGAGGTAAAATTGCTGCAAACAATTGAATTTTCAGAAGTATACACATAAGTGCAGATGTTGCCCCATTCCTGACCTTGTGAACCTTTCCAAACAGTATGGAGACAGGTTGTAAATGCAAATTTACCTGCATATAGGGTGGGCAATTTTTTAACACGAGTTCTACATGGAACATATCGCTTTACCTTCAGAAATAGTGTTAAACATTAACCTCTTAGAGGGTAATATTAAAAACCATTAATGTGCATAAAACAGGTGTAATTGCAGAGATGGCCTGCTGTAAAATGACCTGGAACATGCACGTGGATATATAAAGCACGCAATTTCACTCTTGTTTTTTACCTGTGATGGGCAGAGGTGTTCCTGCAGGAGAAGTTAGTGCAGATTTTGGATTTATGTGCATGCTAAATAGGATGTTGTAAATGTGTGACGATCGTTTCAATGGAGTAATTTGAAAAGGGAAAGTAAGCACATATTTTGAAAATTGTCATAACTTGTGCACATGAAGGCACATTTTAGAAATGACGTCCTGGTGCAAATCGGGGATGTTCAAGTGAAAATGTACTCAAAAAGGCCAGTCACATCCAAGTTCAGGCACAATTTTGGCAACAAGGGCACATGTGATATGGGCATCTTCGGGGACATCTTTAGATATCCTTGCAATGGCATCTCAGCAGAGGATGTGTCCCAGCCTGCCATTCTGCAGGCAGGGACATTCAGCTTTGCCAAAGTCGCAAATCATTTTCCCCCTAATTCCCCACAAATATCTTTACCCTTGTGATATGTACTGGGAATTGTGGAGTACCATCTTCTCTATACCCTCTAGATGTGTCGCTGGTAAACCAAGCACTTTTTTGATGTCTACTCATGTCTTGGAGGAGATCTAGACTTGGAAGGCAACAGAGGTGTGTCTGGATATCTGAAATCGGTCACACACTTATACTGTAAGTGCAGAGGAGTGCACCAACCATGCCTTCAGCACGTCCCCCATTGTAAATAGACATGCTTGTGCCTGGGACATCTCTAAACCCATGTTGTGAGATAACTCTGGGGATGTGTCTGTGACTGGGATGTCTGCATATCTGTTTTCAAATGTACAAAGCACAAATAGAACTTCTACAATGACCCCCATAGTTGCTGTCTGTTAAAAAAATTGTTCTCCTTTTGAATGGACTTGCTTTTTAGCATGAAACTAAAGCACATTAAACCTGTGCACTAAGTTATAGTGGCATTTAATAAATCAGCCATGTAGTTGGCTTTAATTCTCCAAAAGACAAGAGGTTTGGATGTACTTGGGTGAATCAGTGCTTGGAGGAAGATCTATGGGTAGAGCTGAGTGCATTAGCAGAAAGTCTATATAGCCGCAGGTATCTTAAGGACTGTTTTTTTCAATTGTGTTTGTTCCAACTAGTATCTCCCAACTATTATCTTTTATAAAGGCGTCTATTCAGCTATTTTCAAATATTGGCCTTAAACCATCCAGGTAGTTTAACTAGTTTTGAGTTTAGGGTCTTAAGCTCTCTGTGTAGTCTGCATCAAATATAGAGAATTTTGAAGACTATTGATGAATGCAGCCCAGAGGAACCTTAAAAGCATTTGCTGTATGTGCAGATAGATTTATAGTAAAACAGTTATTTATTGCACACTGCCTGAAATATAAAAGCAGTTTACTTTGGCAATTCAGTAGGCTATTGAAGTCATTCTACCCTAGTTTTCAGCTCCTGCTTCTGACAGCGACAGCTTGCATGTTTTCTTTCCTTTCAATCTAATGCCATGTGGAATAATTTCATTGTTGCACATGTTTTGTCTGCCTGTGCTCCATCACCTGTAGAACCTGGGAACTGGAGTTAAAATAATACAAGGGAGGTAAATTGGACTGGAGAAAATAGAAGGACATCTAAGTTTCATAGATTCAAGCAGATTCCTTATAGGAAGGAGGTGATAAATGTGGATAAGTCAAAAGTTCTCTTTTCTTAAATTACTTTAGGGATTAGTGTTATCATAAAATGTCTTAAAATAGCCATCCATCTTTACCATTATGGGTTTTTTTCTTTCATGCACTCATTTTTATTTGTCCGTTTTCTATGGGAAGGAAGGACACCTGGATTATATCATTAGGTTGTAAGCTAGCATGCCATGCAACAGCAAGGAAAGGAATATTTTAAACCAGCAGAAGCCATAGAGATGTATGGTTGATCTCTCAAAAGATATTAAAAAGCTGTCTTTCTTAAATAAGGCAGATATTTGATAAACCATGTAGTCGATTTTCAACAGTTTCTCTGGCTAATGTTTTGGTTTAGCTAAACAAATCACAAGATTCTAAAGTTCCCTCCCTGGATCAGGTAAATTGCATCTGGTCAAATTGTTGCCTCTAGAAAATTTGCCAGCCTGAAAAGACATAGGTTTGGAGGTGTTTCTAGAGTACTACAAAAATTTATATAGTCAGCATTGATATTTAGTACTGGCCAGATGAAATGAAATGGACAGGTCAGTCTGCATAAAAGGCCATCACAAATTACCCGGTTAAAGATATCCTGATAGTTTAACCAGACATGTCAGTAATGGGTTATCCAGATAACTCCCACTGAATATCTGATGAAAATTATTCAGATAACTTCATCTAGCTAACTTTACTGCCTCCCCCCCCCCGACCCATTTACTTTTTTTAGAGACCTTCTGTTTCATGTTCTTTTTGTTTTAGCATAAATAAGACAGGTAGAACACATACAAAACCATGCCAATCATATATTTATTTATTTTATTTGAATGCTTTTTATATACCGCCCCTTCCATCGATCAAGGGCGGTTTACATAGAACTGAATTCCAAAAGCTTGGTTACAGGGAACATTTTAAACTATGATACAATAAACCATATACAGGTCAATTAGGCACTTATGCAGAAGCATAGCGTAAGCTGAGATCGAACTATTTACATGATATATTGACAGCAGAGCAGCTTACAGAGGTGTATTTGTACAGGGGGAGAGGGGTCACAGATTCAGGAGGGGATGGGGGAATAGCTGAGTTGTAATATTCTGTGAAAAGTAGGGGTTTTAATCTGTAGGTCCTTAGGTTCATACAGAGCACTTCTTGCCTCGACTATTGCAATCTCTTTCTTACCAGCTTCCCTCTGAATCATCTCTCTCCCCTTCAATCAATTCAAAACTCTGCTGCACGTCTCATCTTTCGCCCCCCTCTTCTCAAATCACTTCATTGGCTTCCCTTCCGTTAGCACATCCAATTCAAGCGTCTCCTTATAACTTTTAAATGCATTCATTCTGTGCTCCAGCCTATCTCTCTTATCTCTCTACTCTCCTCCTCGTGAACTTTGTTCTTCTTCTAGCTTGCTCCTTTCCCTGTCCTTTTCCTCTTCTGCTAACTCCAGACTTCGGTCCTTTCACCTTATAGCTCCTTACTTATGGAAATCTCTTCCTGATGCTGTTCAACAGGCTTCGTCACTCCCCCGCTTGTAATCTTTCTCAAGGCTCACCTCTTTCAGGCTGCCTTTGGTCCCTGATCCCCATTCCTTGCGTCTCCTTTGTTGTTTGTTTCCCTTCCCTACTCTATCCTCTTTCCTTCCTTGTCATATTTGTCTTGATTAGATTGTAAGCTCTAAGGAGCAGGGCCTCTCTTTTCTGTGTTTGTACAGTGCTGTGTATGCCGTGTAGCACTCTATAAATGTTTATTATTAATAATAATAATATAAAATAAAGAAATTAGGCAAGAAAATCTTGCATCCTTCAGATCGCCATTTTGAGAAAACCTTTATCAGTGTGAACTTAATACAGTGAAATGATAACAGACTGAAGTAGTTCTTTTTCCACATTTATTTATTGAGTGCAATTTTAGAACAATGTCTAGATTAAATGGGTAGGAATGTATATATTTCAAAAAGACATATGGGCACCTATGTGACTTTATAAAATAATAATGCAAATCCAGCAGCAATAGTGCATAGTTTGAAGGCATGAATACCAAGCCTGCTCGAGAACAGGTAAAAATATCAGGGTATACTTTATGCATGTACACATAGTCTATAAAATGTGCATGCAAATTTCAACTCCACCCACACAATGTCCAACTCCACCCCTGTGCACATACCAGTGCAAGCACATACCAGTGCAAGTACATACTTTGTACTGTCTGCAATTTTAGGTGACCTCATTTTATAAGATTCTATTTACAATTGTAAAATGCAGTTTTACGCCCAAAAATGGTTTATAAAATTACTCTCTATGTGCATCATAGTGAAAAAGTTGCAAATCATTTGACTAAAAGTTTGTTGAATGTGCAGTGCAAACTTAAAAAGAAAAACTGACAACAATTTCCATGAATCAGTGGAAATGGTTTAGACGTCTTGTGCATACACCAAGATCTTAGATGAATTTCCCTGGGCGGAGATGCTTCATTCAAAAGTGAGGGTCCAAAACTTCAGGAGAATTAACTTTGTCAAGATGAGAGAATATATCAAGGCATTATTAGCAGGATGGGAACATCTGGGGGGAAGTAGAAAAGCAGTGGGAAACACAGAAAGGAGATATTTTAAAGGCAACAATCCATTTTGCTAGGAAAGTAAATGAAAGAAAGAGGAAAAGGAGACTGATATGGTTTTTTGAAAGAAATAGTTGAAAAGGAAAGGAACAAAAACGTTAATTTTCATAAACTACAAAAGATCACAGAGAGTAAGCTAAGAGGAGTCAAGAAAGCAAAGAAGCAAACGGAAGAAAAAATGGAGTGGGGATCAAGACGTTTTTAGGTATATTAATGACAGGAGGAAGTGAACAAGTGGCATTGTGAGACTAAAAAGTGAAGGGGAAGAATATGTAGAGGCTACTGAGCATAAAGCATTGATGCTAATGAGGATAAAGAATTGCTTAAAAATATTTCTGTTCTGTGTTCATAGATGGCAAATAAATAGGAAATGAGCTAAGTAGACCTCAAATGATTTTCAGAAGATTGTTCATGAGAAGCCAGCTAAACTAAGGGGCATGTTTAGTAAAGTGCACTGTTAATGGGTTTAGCGTGCGGTAAGCATGCATGCTATACTAACAGTTAGCACAGGACCACATGCTACAAATCCCATGCTAACCAGTGTGCAATCAGTGTGCAATCAACCCAGTCTGGAATAAACATGGCTGCATGCTAACTGCAAAGGTAGCAGTTAACGCGGATGCATTTAACGCCTCCTCAATGGGTGGCATTAAGTGCACAATGTTCTGGTTAGTGCAGTAAGACACATTACCATCATGCTAATGGCAGGGGGCCAGACACACATGCCCCCAAAAGGTAGAATGGAAGCCAACACTAACTTTCAGGCCCTAGACGTGCTACCAGCATGGTTCTTTGTAAATATGCCCCTCAAAGTAGACAAAGTGCTGGGGCCGGATGGAATGCATCCGAAGATTCTGGTGGTTCTGTTGTCTGACCTTTTTGAGTCAGGAGTGGTTCAGGAGGACTAGAGGCAGTTCCTCTCTTCAAAAGCAGATCTAAGGAAGAGGCTGAGAACTATAGGCCTGTGGTGGAAACACTGATGAAAGAGAGGGTGCTGCAATGTCTGAAGTCTTATGCATTACAACATGGTTTTGTTTATTTTATTTAGTTCATACTTTTTCAGAAGTAATTTCAACTGATTTACATTAAGGTTCATACGTATATAGCAGCATGAGCCAAATAAAATAAAATAAGTAAAAGGCGCTATGCCGTGTGATTTGGCAGTAACAGTTACCGTAGAGGCATGACAGATAACACACACTGATTTTCGCACTAACTACTAATCATGCATTGGGTTGCCAGATGGATGGGTTAGGGGTAGAGTCCACAGGAAAACACAAGTACTACCTCGCTAAAACCAAGTAGCACAAGAAGGCCAGAAGTGAAAACACAGTCCTTTATTCAAAACCCCAACACGGCCGTATTTCAGCTGAGCCTTCGTCAGGGGGAACCTTTGAACTGTAGGACAGTAAAATTGTAGACAATACTTGAATAATAAAAACATAAGGAGTACTCTCTGTCTGGTGTCCAAAATCATGTCGCGGTCTGAAATGGTGCATGCCCAAGCAGCAATAGTCCAACGCATTGGGGTACACATCACGCCTTAACTGTCGGGAACATGCTGGTCATGTCCCTGGCAGCTACTGCAGAGACTTTGAATATAACAAATATTACTTATTGCCCTAAACAAGTTAGCTGCAAAAACTTAACATGCTTTAGTAAAAGGGCCCCTTAGTTTTAAAATGGAATACTATGATAAAATGAGGAAATTAGTGGTTGTCAGGATCAAAATCTTCTTTGAAGTGGGGATGTTATGTAGAAACACCATTTTTTTAAATGCATAGAAAATATATTCTATTCATTAAAAATGATTGAAGGAAGACCAAATGACTTCCAGTGTGATTTAATGGTGAAATGACACAGGCAGTTAAAGATAGAAATGTAGAGCTTGATATTCAAAAGGCAGTTACATGGATTACAGACCTTAAACAATGTAACTGCTGCTGAACGAGGTATTCTGCTGAATATCCCCTCTCTTCTTCCCCTAAGTGCCCCGAAGCTAACCGCTTAGCCTCGGGGCATGTCAGTGGTGTTCCGGGGAGCAGTGGAGGTGGCAAGAGTCTCTAACCAGGTAACATGCAATATCGCTGCTGCCTGTTTAGCTACTGTAGCTTCTGGGCATGTGCGGCAAACCCAGATATTGAATGCTGGAGCTGCATATGACCCCGGCATTGAATGGGTTAAGGGTCGGCGGCGCATAGCCTCCCCAAATGAATATCGGGCCTGTATCTTTTAAAGAGTAGAAAGCAGACCCAAATGATCATAAAACTGGCAATTTGGATGTAAAATGCTAATAAAAAAGTCCAAAAGAGAATTTGTCTTGGAAGCAAAAGCTACTAATAAAAACTTTCTCAAGTTCATAATGAGAGAAAAAGTCTGTGAGGGAGACTGTTGGACTGCTAGATGGTCAAGGAGTAATAGGAGTACTCAGGGAGGACAAGGTAAGGGCAGAAAAGTGAAATGAATTACTTGCCTCTGTTTTGACAAAGGAGAATGTTGGGATCGACATACCAACAGAATCCAAAAAAAGTACTGTAAATTTAGAAGATGTAATAGAGAAAAAATAGAGAGTAAAAAATCTCCAGGACCAGGTAGTATTCACCCAAGAATTTTGTATGAACGCAACATGAAATTGCTGTTACTACTATGCCTCATATACTTCATAAGGAAGACCTCAAACCATTTTAGTAGCCACCCTCTGCACTGACTGAAACCTGGTCATATCCTTTTGAAGATGAGGTCTCCAGAATTGCACACAATACTCCAAATGAGGCCACACCAGAGACTTACAGAGAGGCATTATCACCTCCTTTTTCTGCTGGCCATTCTTCTCCCTATACACCCAAGCATCCTTCTGGCTTTTGCAGTCAGCTTTTCTACCTGTTTAGCTACTTAAGATCATCAGACACAATTACACTAAGGTCCCGCTCTTCTTTTCTGTACAGTGTAGGGGGTGAGGTACTTCTGTCCACAAAAGAGGACCGGGACCTGGGCATAATTGTGTCCGATGATCTTAAAGTAGCTAAACAGGTGGAAAAGATGGCTGTGAAAGCTAGAAGGATGCTTGGAGGTATAGGGAGAGGAATAGCCAGCAGATAAAAGGAGGCGATAATGCCTCTCTGTAAGTCTCTGGTGTGACCTCATTTGGAGTATTGTTTGCAATACCGAAGACCGCACCTTCAAAAAGATATATGCAGGTTAGAGTCGGCGCGGAGGGTGGTTTCTAAAATGGTTAGAGGTCTTCGTTATGATGCATATGAGGACAGACTTAAAGATTTTAATATGTATACTTTAGAGGAAAGGTGGGATGGGGTGATATGATAGAGACTTTTAAATATCTCTGTGGCATAAATACACAGGAAGGTATCTTTCAACTGAAGGTAAGCTCTGCTATGAGGGGACATAGGGCGAAAGCGAAAGAGGATAGACTCAGGAGAAATATGTGGAAATATTTATTTATGGAAAGAGTGGTAGATGTGTGGAATAGTCTCCCAGTTGAGATGGTGGACACGAGGACAGTACCTGAATTCAAAAAATCATGGGACAAACACAGAGAATCTCTAAAGGTGAAAAGGGGACTATTGTAGTTAATATGGAAGGGTAGACTAGATAGGCCATGTGGGTTTTTCTGCCATCATGTTTCTATGTTTTGTATGTAACCTATCATTTATAACAGCCACAGTACCTGAGGCCTGGAGGATGACCAATGTAACACCACTTTTCAAAATAGGCTCCAGTTGTGATTCACAAAACTATAGACTGGTGAGCCTGATGTTGTTGTTGTCGTTGTTAAGTGCCATCGAGTTGGGGTCTGTACCAGACAAAAGGCAGAATTTATTCTGACCATATACATAGTGTGACAGGTTCAAGGACACGAAGTTCCAGAATCCCTTGGGGATAGGGATAGGAAGGTTCCTGCCACAGTTAAAGCCCTAGTTGATTCAGAGTAAGAGGGAGAACACCTGGGAGAGGTTGAGCTGTATGGTTTCCCAAACCTAGAGAGGCTGAGTTGACACTCTCTGAGGTGGCTGGAGGACAACTACCAGTGCATGGACTACAGCTGACAGAGGAACAGAAGTCCTAAATAATGTTTAAGAATATAGGCTTCCTTTTACTCACCTCCTGGAGAGAGGGGCCAGAAATATAAATGTATCTGTCTTTGTAGTGCTGCACTGCTGGGCGAGGGTTAAAACTTTGCATGTTTATTCTTCCGCCCCGCTTCAAGTCCACTTCCTTTAGCAGGAAGTGGAATGGGAGCACGAAGAGCGGAAGCATGAACAGCATCACAACCCCAGAAGGTAACTCTGGTGCCACGGTGCCTTTTTAAATATATTGCTACCGCTGCACGTCCCTTTGACCACTGACGCTCTAGGTGGCCACCTGATGGTAGTGATGGCCCTGATCAGAGGGGAATCATGTGCACTGCTGCAGCCTCGGCTTCCTCTGGTTTATAAATGGGTAGTAGCTGTCATGCTATTAGACTACTGGTAGCACGGCCACACTTAACGCACCTCTTAGGAATAAAGGCTGAAAAAGGTTAGGACTTATCAGACTAGAAAAGAGATGGTTAAGTGGCGGTATAATACCAACTTATGAAATAATGTGAGGGTGGAATGGTTAGATAGGGAACTGTATAATCTTTTAAAAACTCTTAAGCCCCCCCCCCAAGACAATCCATTAAGCCAATAACCAGCAGATTGAAAATAAATGGCAGGAAATATTTTTTCATGCAACATTCAATTAAGATATGGAAGCTATTGATAGAGGATATGGTCAAGGTGACCAAAGTAGTAGGGTTCAAAAGAGGTTTAGGGAAGTTCCTGGAGGAAAAATCCATAAAAAATGAATAGCTAGTCAACCTGGAAAAGCCATCCCTTATCTCTGGAAATGAGCTATAAAAATTGATCTCCCTTTGGGATTTGCTGGGTACCTGTAACCTGGAGTGGCCAAAATTTGAGGCAGGATGCTAGGCTCAATGGAACTTGGTCTGACTCAGCATAGCATAGCTTATGTTATGTTCTTATGTTGTTCGAAATCATCTAAAAGTATAAAGTGGTTCGAATCTAATGTTTTTCTTTCACTGCTTCATGGCAGAGTAGCTGACAATGATCAGTAATAAATTTCTGAAAGCATCCATTGTGTTGCCTTGGCAGATATTTGCACCTATGCGGCAAACCTAAATATACACATTCTAAGAAATTTTTCAGTCATCAGTCGTCTCCTGAAAACGTATGCAGATTTCTGGGTTTTACATCCTGTTTTATAACAAGCGTTTTTATTATCGAAGCTCAGACATTATTTAATCCAACTAAAAGTCTATGGCAAATAGAAATAATTAACATTGTTCTTAGCTTTGCCATTTTTTGTCAGAAGCATTACTTTATTTGAGCAATATGTATGGAGTGGGTAAATATTTCCAGTAAAATAAATTATTGAACTGGAGAGATCGGCTGCGGACCATGCTATATATTTTTCTTAGATGTAATTTATATCACGTTTTTCATAACTGGCAAAATGCTGAAAGCTTTTCAAGGGCTAAAATGAATTACTTTTATTGCCTGGACTTTATGTAGGTCACCGCTAATTAATATTATTCCTCTTGATGGGTCGGCAGAAGATGAGATCCAAGCAAACCAATTATAGATGATTTCTAAATGTAAACTTTTAACAATGTAGCCTTAGGGCTTGCTGAACATAAAAGTAAAATTTTGAAAACATAGAGTTTAAAACAAGGTCAGGGCTACCACAGACAGTGATAGATGTGTATACAAAAGACTTGTTATGGCTGCGTGACTGAAAGCTCTCTTCAAAAACTAAGAGCTTGATTCAGCCAAATCCAGGCCTAGAAACTATGTCCAACAGAAAGACTCAGAGGCCCTGCATGTGTCAGGAAAACTGATTAAACCCTCCTTAAAGTGGGATTTTAGACCACCCCAGACTGGAGGTGTGCTGTGCTTTATCTGGTTCATTACAATATGCGTAAGCTTCTGTATCTTTTGCATATGCAGAGCCTGTTTACTTACCACGTGTAAGGAGGAATAAGCAACACATGATAAGTACAAAGGCCGCATGATGCTGGCGGCATGATCAGCACATGCCCTAGAGTTAGCGTACTGCACACACACTTACTGCTCGGGCCTATGTTAAATTACTAGTACTACTAGTCATTTGTATATCACTACAAGGTGTACGCAACACTGTACATCTAGATATGACACAATCCCTGCTCAGCAGAGTTTACAATCTAATTAAGATGCAAAAACATCGCAGAACTGGGGACTAGAGTATGGCAAGATACACATAAGTAGAGGACAAGAGAATGAGGAGCATCAGGATCCAAAAGCAGCCTCAAAGAGGTGGGTCTTCAGCCTGAACTTGAATTGGGCCAGAGCAGGAGTCCGATGCATCGACTCAGGTAGTTTGTTCCAGGCACAAGGAGCAGCAAAGTAGAATGAATGAAGTCTGGCGTTGGCAGTGGCAGAAAAGGGCACAGATAAAAGGGATCTGACAAAGGAACAGCGTTCCCGAGGAGGAGTATAGAGTGAGATAAGAGAGGAAGGTAGTGAGGAGCCGCGGAATGAATGCACTTGTAGGTCAGTAGGAGAAGTGTGGAAACTAATAGGGATCCAGGGAAATGTCTCAAGAAGAGGGGTTACCTGAGCATAGCGACACTGGCGGAAGATAAGTCATGTAACTGAGTTTTGAACAGATTGAAGGGGAGAAAGATGATTCAGGGGGAGACCAGAGAGGAACAGGTTACAATAGTCAAGACAGGAGGTGACTAGAGAATGGATGAGGGTCTTAGTTATCTGTCTACAGAAAAAGAGAGAGTAAAGTCAAAGATGACCTCAAGGTTACAAGTTGAGGAAATAGGGAGGAGTGTAGTGTTATCCACAGAAATATAGAAGGAAGGAAGGGGAGAGGTGGGTTTAGAGCTCAGTTTTGGCCATGTTCAGTTTCAGATGACGGTGAGCAGGGCCCATGGGTTTCTAACGCCCTAGGCAGAAGCCCTGGCTGTGCTGCCCACCCCCCGTGTGCTGATCTGTGCTACAGCCGATTCCGGCAGAGGGGTCAAAGGGGGGGGCACACAACTCGGCTTGGTGGCAGGCCATGTGCTTCGGTTCACATGGCCTGCCACTTTTGACCCCTCCAACATAACTTCAGGGGTTCAGAAGCAGCAGGCCATGTGTGCCAAAGTACATGGCCTGCTGGCAAGCCTAGCCATCTCCCCTGGAATCAGCAGCAGCGTGGAATCAGCAGCAGCATAGTGTGGCTCAGCACAGTGGGGAAAGGGTGGCGTGGCTCAGCATGTGGGAGGGCAGCAGGCCATGTCTGCCAAAGTACATGGCCTGCTGCCCACAGAGATCTGCTGCCCTTGGCAGCTGCCTAGCTTGCCTAGTAGACGGGCCAGTGCTGGCAGTGAGACATCCAGGCAACAATGTTGGATAAACAGGCAGAGATCTGGGCCTGGTATATGGAGATATTTCAGGAACAGAAAGTAGATCTGAGAGTCATCAGCATAAATATGGTACTGAAAACCATGAGAGGAAAGAAGTGCTCTAAGGGACTATGTGTAGAGAGACAAAAGGAGAGGTCCCCAGTCAGAGCTCTGGCAGATAGCACAGGTGTGTTGGTCAAGCAGGCATTTACTTGTCTTTATAACTCGTACAATACTAGCTTACATTAAGAGCCCGATTCACAAAGGGGTACTTCCAGGCCAGCTAGATGTCCCCGATGAAGATGGGCCTGTTAGGAACCGATTCTGGACTGCGGGAACAAAATGTTCCCGCGGTATGCAGAATTGGGCCTGAGGATGGCCCGGCGTGCCCCTGCCTGCCTGTGGGGACATCTTCCCTGCAGTCTCCCCTGGCTGCAGGAGCTCAGCCCCCCTCTTCTCCTCTACCCAACCCACGGCTGGCCAGCCGGGGCCTGGATCGGGCGGCGGGGACCCTCTGCACCCAGCCCTGGCCACGATTGCCAGGTCATTGCTGCTTATTCCACCTTCAAGGTCAAAAAAGCAGCATGTCCCCATTGACCCAGCAGGACATACAGGGCCATGACCTGAATCGGCCCTGTACATCCTGTCAGGCTGGCCCGCCCCTGCTCCACCCAGATCCTGCCCCTCCCATCCCTCGCTGGCTCTCCCCGTCCTGCTGCTCTGGACATATAGGGAGAGCCGAAGGAGGAATCAGGCCCAGATGGCTTGCAGGGCTGCAGGTCCTGGTGGAATATGCAGCCCCGCAACCTGCATCTCTGCATCGGGCCCTAAGTAGCAGATGTCATGCCTACATTATAGGTGCAGCCATTTACAAGAACCCTTGGAGCTGCTATAAATGTCCATGCCTATAATTTTTAGTGTTTTATAATCTATGTGCGTTACTGCAGACTACATTCATGCTCCTTTCATACTCCATACCTCTGTATGCCTACTGGCAAGGTATGCATCACGCCATGTAGACACCTATTTTAACACTATTTCATAAAGACACATGGACAGTGTTTACTAAGTTATGGTAACTGTCTCCATTCTCATGGCACTGAGTTCTAGCAGTAGTACATGCTACCACTATGGCCAGAACCATGAGACCAGAGCGATTTTGGACAGATGCCAGGCAGGAACAGAGGAGGATAGACTCCTACCTCAAACACCACTGGACCACTAAGGAGCCCCCAGTAAGCCATGGGGGTACTGAGTGAGGTGGAGGGAGGGCTAGGGGTTCATACCTGGCAAAGGGGCCTGGTTAGGGGGAGGTGGGCTTGGGAATGTGACACTTATTTAATGGTTGACCGGGGGGGGGGGGGGACAGTTCTGAAGTTAAAGTGTGAGTGTGTGGGGAACTGGTTTGTAATGCAGATGTTTCCAAAATCAGAAAACTTCATGGTCAGTGGCTGATGTTCGGTTACAGCAATATGATAAAAGATGTGCAGCAACATTTTTTTGAAATTTGCCTTTCCGGCTGCAGTTAGTGTCTTTGATGCAACAGAAACTGTGTTGCTCCTTACAACTACGGTCTTGTTGGTGTCCAGTGGTTCAGTAGCAGTGACTAATTGCTGCTTTATAGAATGAGTTCAAATTCCAAAACCTGACGTTTTGCTTGTTGGGGCTTAAACAAAGGTTTTACAATTATTATTTGTGGAGTAACATTTTCAACAAACCACTGAAGAAAAACTTATGAATGATGCTAAACAGAGGTGAATGGAGGTGGGGCGGGCATAATTAGAAAGTCGTATTGTAAAATCAGAGTTTGACTTGTACAGTCAATGTTGCTATATAATGAAACATATTTACTCAGTTGTGGTGTGGGCTCAGTTTTTGAACATTATTGGGTATATACAAGGCTAATAATACCTGCTGAACAGTACAGTATGTTTGTGTCTTTCACTGTAGCACATGGCCCGACCTAAAGGATTTTATTATAGCTCTAAAGATCAGTGTTGCCTTTTTAATTACCTTTTCTAAAATGAGCTGGTGGTCTCGGTTTAATTCTCAAGGGATAAGTGTTGACATCACTAGAAAATCGAAACCACAATTAACATTCATTTTCACTCTTATGGCAGAATCTCACATGAATGAACTAAGATTATATTGGCATAAAGAATGAATTAACCTTGAGGTAGTCTCTCTAGAACAGAAGTACAAAATCCTGGTCTTCCAGGGCTATAAACTGGATACCCACATTGAATATTCATGATGTATAGTTGCATGTATTTAGTCTGAGTTTGCATAGTTTGGTAATCTGGAAAACCTGACTCGATTTATTAAACTCATTTTCCATTGGACCCAGAATCGGAGGAATGACTTAGTAAATCTGCCACCAAGACTGTGCTCCTCTGCTCTAGGGCATGATTGATGAACATTGATAGGAAATTTCACTGTCTGTGGCTGTGTTGTGTCTTTATATGGAAATATTATATACTTAAGGGCCAATATTGAGTCCATACTGGTCAGCATCTCTAAAGGGCATGACCGCCATGAACAAAAGTGAAATGAGATATTCAGTGCTGTAGCTTATCCAATTTTGCCACTGTTTTGCTATCCAGTCAGTGGAAATATTCAGCCGCTAACCAGACAGCAAAACCACATAATGTTCTAACTCTATCTGGTCTGTGGGCTGAAAATTATTGCTAACTGGATAGCCCTACCCATGGACTGCCCCAGCACTATCTGGTTAGCTGCATAAACTCCTTTGAATATTGTTGGTCCCTTAAGTTCTGAGATAATTCATCTCATTCTCTGTTTGGCTATTTTTCTTTCTAATGTTTGGCTTCTTTTCTCTGTTATTGGAGGAGCTGCCTCAGAGAATCATGGGCAACAACAATTAAGAAATTCAAGTTATTTGCAAGTCTCATAATTTAATGCCTTTCAAGATCATTTAGGTATATTCTTGGTGTACTCTGATGAACTTTGCTGGAAATGCCAGAAGACAAATTTTAGAGATTGACATATTTGTGCTCTTGTAATGCTATGGTACTGCCTGTCTACATTTGTTGGGATGGAGGGAGGGGAGAGGGAGTAATTTCTAACAGTGCTGTAAACATTCTCAGAAATGCACCTATTTTATGTTTACTTTATCAAGGCATAATGTTCAATAGCACACAAATGCTCACACACAAAGCTACATTTGCTTGGAGACAGGTATAAATATGCAGTTCTGCACCTGTTCCACCCAAAGCATGCCCCCATGAATGCCTAAGGGCAGATTATATACAACTAGGTGCTAGGTTGCTCTTCACCTACATTTTCTGCATGCTTACTCCTGTGCAATTTATGAGTCATTTTCCTGAGTGTGAAATATGCTTTACATGTCAAAATTCTTTAGACAATTAGCCTCTTAGGAGGTAATTTTATAAGAAGCCGTGTTAAGTAACATACCATCTATGCATGTAAATCACGGTATTTTAGTGATTTATGTGTGGGTCATAACATGTGTACACTGTACTTCAGCCTGTTGCTATTTTATGAGTACACGAGTAGAGTCAATGGCATATGTTTTCACTGTGGTTATGTGCATGTATGGAATTTGGGCAAAGTTTACGTATACATGTATAATTATAAAATACTATAATTTATGCACATTTGACAAATCTAGGCACAAGCATTTACACCAGTCATAGTGGCAATACTCAACCACTAGATGGATGTTATCCATTTAATTTAGGTCTGCTGAATAGGCTTCAGCATGGTCTCTACTTAAACAGACTGTACCATTGAATATATGTAGATGTTAAGGGCTATGGCTTGAAATTCAAGAGTGACTGCCCTGCCTGTAAATAAAGCTCTATAATTATAGTGCTAATAAGTAAATGTATAAATCCTTAGTTATTTGTATAAAATACAAGATCACAGAAAGAGGAAGATAAGCATCAATGTTTGGAAAAGCTATGAGAAGCTAGGAAAGTAGTCAGGAAAGCAAAGATACAAATGGAAGAAAAAAATAGCTAATTCAGTAAAATGGGGAGACAAAACATTTTTCAGATATGTTAGTGAGAGAGGAAATTGCAAAAGTGGTATTGTCAGACTGAAAGGTGAAGGGGAGGAATATGTAGAAGCTGATGAGGATAAAGCAGAATTGCTTAACAAATATTTCTGTTCTGTGTTCACAGATGAAGGGCCAGCAGCAGGACCTTAGAAAACACTGACAAATAGGAACAGAAGTGAGGTGCATCTTGAATGATTTTCATAAGACTGTGTTAGGATCTAGCTAAACTAAAAGTAGACAAAGTGATGGGACTGGAAGGAATACACACAGGTGGTATTGAAGGAACTCAGGGAAGTTCAAGAGGTTCCACTGTTTGACCTTTTCAATGCTTCTTTAGAGTCAGGAGTGGTCCCAGAGAACTGGATAAGGGCACATGTGGTCTCTTTACACAAAAGCGGAAGTAAGGATGAGGTTGGGAACTACAGGCCGATTAGTCTGACCTCTGTGGTAACTAAATTAATGGAAATGTTGTGAAAACAGAGGATACTGAGGTTTCTGGAGTCCAATGGATTGCAGCATGGTTTTTGCTAGAGGCAGGACTTCTCAGACAAATCTGGATAATTTCTTTAACTGGGTGACCACAGAGTTGGACTACGGGAGAGCCCTAGATATGGTGTATTTAGATTTCAGTAAAGCCTTTAACACTATTCTGCACAAGTGACTTACAAATAGAGTGCCATAGGGACAGATTCTAAAGTTTATGTTTATTAAATTTTGACATACCGCCCTTCATTGTTATGGCAAGATTTTTTACAATAAAAACACTTCTCAGCGAGGGAGAGAGGTAGAAAAGAAATTCATAAATTAGATAGGAAAGTGATTCCATTCATAGTAAGAGCAGAGAAGCCAGAAAGAAGAAAAATACCTGTACTACAGGCAGCTGATGGTATCAGATAATAGGTGAATCAATAGCTTTGTGAAATAGAATGTTTTAAATTGGGATTTGAATTCCATGTATGATAATTCTAAATGGAGGTGTGTGGGTGGGTGGGGAGGGGGGGGGGTAAGTTGTTCCAAAGACTAGGACCCAGGAAGTAAAATGCTGAGTGGCGGGTTGATTCAAGACTGGCCTATGTAGCAGAGGAAAGATGGAGATGGTTGGAGTGAAGCAGGTGGCGTGTACAGTGGGGAGTATGGAGAATAATGAGAAAAAAAGATAGGATGGGGTATCTGTGTGTACAATCTTGTGAACCAGAGTGAGGAATTTATACTGAATGTGATAGTGTATGGAAAGCTAGTGATAGTGAATTAAGAAAGGAGTAATATGGTCAAACTGGGAAGCATGGGCTAATAGCTGGATGGCTATATTTTGGAGCTGTAGTCTATGAAACTGATAAATAGGAAGACTCACAAAGATAACATTATAATAATCAAGGCTCTGTCAGTTAGATTTCATTGTCTTTGTTCCAGCTACCCAGTCACAGCTAACTCTTTGAAGTCACTGACCTTATCAGGTGTTAGGTCCCTCCCTACCCACCCCAACACCCACCCATCTCCCATGTGAGCATTCTTGCTTTATAGGGCAACTCCCCAATTAGCTACACACATGGACATAGAACAGCACTGTTAGAACACACTTAAAAGAGGATAACTGTTTTTCCCCTTAAAGGACAGATGAGGAACAGGTAGGGACTTTGGTAGGTCTCTCTCTTTTACTTCAACAGGTATCAAAGCATCATTAACTAAACAATGGATGGAAAAAAATCATATTGCTAAAGCTGTTGCTCCATTACAGCTGTTGCCTCTGTCCAGACAGAGATCCCAATGCTAGTTGAAGGACCCGTTCCATGTGTAGGATGTCTGCATGCTGAAGTTCTCAGAAAAGAAGTGGAGGAGCTCAGGGAAGAGGAGGAGAGGCTGAGAAGCATTTGAGATAGTGAGAAGTGCATGAGATGCTTCTTGAAACATCCAAGCTCTCCGACAGAGGTGAAAATGGGAGGCTACAGAAGGAAGAAGGTTGGACACGAGTTACCAGAGACTGGAGTATCAACACTCCAACTCCTCCAGCCCTTGAATTGAAGAACCAGTATGCAGCCCTGGAAGTGTAGGAGGTGGAAGCATCTGAGGAAGGAAGAATCACAGATCCAGCTAGGGTTGCCAACCGGCCGGTTTTCAGCCGGCCTGGCCGGTTTTTCCATGGCCAGGCCGGCTGCCGGCACAGATGTCAAACCGGCCGTTGAAAAGCCGGTTTTTTGCTCTGGCCGCAAGATCGGGAGCGGCCAGAGCAAAAATCCGGCTTTCCTCCCGAAGTCCGCGGCGCGAATGCAAACGCGAACGCGATTCCCCATAATAGTGCAGCCGCTGCTTCTGCTTTGTCCAGCGCAGCGGCTGCACTACACTTACTTTGAAAAGTAAAGAAACTGTATGAGGAGCCCTCCGGTCATGGCAGAGCCCGAGGAAGTGATGTCATGGGGGCGGACTCCTCACAGGTTGTCTTTCCTTTTCAAATTAACTTTATTGCAGCTAAAGTTAATTTGAAAAGGAAAGACAACCTGTTAGGAGCCCGCCCCCATGACATCACTTCCTCGGGCTCTGCGATGACCGGAGGGCTTCTCACACAGTTTCTTTACTTTTCAAAGTAAGTGTATTGCAGTCGCTGCTCTGTACAAAGCAGAAGCAGCGGCTTGGGCAGGGCAGGGCAGGGGTGTGAGTGAACCAGCAAGGGGGGGGGGGATTATGGTGTGATTAAACCAGCAGGAGGGAGGGAGGGAGGGGGGGGGTTGGTGTGAGTGACCCAGCAGGAGGGGGTGACTGAGTGACAGGGGGGTGAGTGAGTGAACCAGCAGTGGAGGGGGGGGGGGGTAGGTCTGAACCAGAGGGGGAGGGGGGTTGGTGTGAGTGAACCAGCAGGGGAGGGGGGGTGATGGTGTGAGTGAACCAGCAAGGGGGGGGGGGTGAGTGAGTGACACGGGGGTGGGTAAGTGAACCAGCAGGGGGGGGGAGGGGAGGGGTGGTGTGAGTGAACCAGCAGGGAAGGGGGTGAGTGAGTGAACCAGCAGGGAGGGGGGGCGAGTGAGTGAACCAGCACTGAGGGGAGGGGGGGTGAGTGAACCAGCACTGAGGGGGGGGTGTGAGTGAATCCTCGGTAATTTTTGTGGGTGGGGTGGGGCAGGGGCAGGGGCAGGACTGGGGGAGGAGAATGGGTGGAGCATGGCGAGCCACAGGTGTCGGGTTTTTCTCAGTGAAAAAGTTGGCAACCCTAGATCCAGCACCCCAAAGTTGCAAGTATTAACAGGTAGAAAAGATGATGCAAAAGTCAGAAGGATGCTTGGATGCATAGGGAAAGGAATGACCAGCAGAAAGGAGTTAAGAGTGCCCCTATATAAGTCTCTGGTGAGTCCCCATTTGGAGTATTGTGGGCAATTTTGGAGACCACACATTCAAAAGATATCAACAGGATGGAACCAGTGCTGAGGGTGGCTACCAAAATGGTCATAAGAACATAAGAACATAAGAAATGCCATACTGGGTCAGACCGAGGTCCATCAAGCCCAGTATCCTGTTTCCAACAGTGGCCAATCTAGGTCATACGTACCTAGCAGTTTCCCCAAAAGACACAGGTTCTGCCGTGCTTGTACTAGGTCAAGCATTGATATCCTGGGTCCCTTTTTAATAGTGGTTTATGGACCTTTCCTCCAGGAACTTGTCCAAACCTTTTTTAAACCCAGCTATACTAACAGCCCTTACTACATCCTCCGGTAACAGATTCCAGAGTTTGATTACACGTTGAGTGAAGAAATATTTTCTCTTATTTGTCTTAAATAGTTTACCCTGTAGCTTCATTACATGTCCCCTAGTCCTTCTATATTCTGATAGCGTAAACAATTGATCCACGTTTATCCGTTCCACTCCATTCATTAATTTATAGACCTCTATCATATCTCCCCTCAGCCGTCTCTTTTCAGCGGGCTTCATCATAAGTCATATGAGGACAGACTTAAAGAGGTCAATATATATGCTTTGGAAGAAAGGCGGAAGAGGGGTGATGTGATAGAGACATTTAAATACTTCCATGGCATAAATTCACAGGAGGAGAGCCTCTTTCAATTGAAAGTAAGCTCTACAATGAGGGGGCATAAGATAAAGGTGAAAGGGGATAGGAGTAATTTTCAGAAATATTTCTTTACAGAAAGAGTGGTAGATGCATGGAATGGTCTCCCAGTGAAGCTAGTAGAGAGTATCTGAATTCAAGAAAGCATGGTACAAACACAAAAGATCTCTAAAGGAAAAAGAGGGGCTGTAAAGCTTAGTAGTTGGTATGGAGGGACAGATTGGATAGGCCATATGATCTTTATCTGCTGTCATGTTTTTATGTTTCCAAAACAAAAGGGACATGTAGGGGCATGTTTATTAGAGTATGGTAAGTGCTTTTGCAGCTACCATGTGGCATATGTGAAAATGCCATACACTAGCTGCAAAACCTGTGTAGTATCTGCAGGGGGCGAGACCAGCTCTGCAGATACCATGCAGGACTAGCATTTACCACGGTGCCCCACAGTCCCTGCATTGGCAGGTAACACAGGTATTTCCACGCAGCCTGTCAATGCAGGGATCATGGGATCCTGCACAGGAGCAAGAGCAGGACAAGCAATTATGCTCTCTGTCCCTGCGATCGCTATGAGAAAGACCCCAATCCCCCTGAAGCTCCCTCATACCCACCTACCATCTAAAAGTTGCCGGTGTCATGGATTTTCAGATTTGTAGCACTGAAATGAGTAATCTGCCCACCCTTCCCTTCAGCACCTACCCCTGGGAAAGCTCCTCAATCCTTTTAGGAACATGTTGGGGGGGGGGGGGAGTTATTGGGGCACCCTTAGCCAATCACTGCCAAAGTCCTGTCTAGTCAGTCGAGAATGTTTCTTCCTCCCTCCCCCCTAACACAAAAGTCCTAGCTAGCTTATACAGTAAGGGCCTCAGCCCCCCAACGCCCCCTAAAGGTCCCAAAGGCCTTACCTCTACTGCCCATGGTAACAGGGGCAGCAGCGGTTCCCCCATGCTCCTGTCCTGTTGTCCAGCACCTTTCAAAAGGGCTCTGGTTCCATAGTGCTGCCCCCTAGCAATCACTACACTTTTCCCCCATCCTAATTCTACCTCCTCCTCCTCATGCATGTGAAATGCAGATATCACAGAAAATTGCCTACGAATCTGCATTTCAACTGTGTTAACAAACACCACAGCACTATCCTTCCCTCATTAGTGCCGCGACGACAGCTAACGCCCTTTAGTAAACACCCACCCTTAAATTATTGTCTATTTTACTTGTTATAGAAACTTCTCATCTATCAAAGTGAGTTTAGAAGATTCGAAGGAAAATATCCAGCAGCTGAAACAAAGTATAGCATTATCCTCTTCCACTTTATAAAGATCCTCATACAAATCACATTTTTATTATACTTTATACCCAATTTCTCCTTTATGATCAGGTTTGAATTATTTTTGCCAGTTTACCCTACTTATTATCAAAATGGAAATATATTTGTTTATAAGAGATCATAGATGTTACTTCTCTGTTGATTTGGTTTTATGTAACACATTTCAACCAAAGCTAATTCTAATTCAGTTAATAATGATAACAAGGCTAAGGGAATATAATTGTTTCCAAACGGTTATATCATTGGTTAAGCAGAGGAAGGCAAAATGATTTGTACCAGATTACAGAGAAAATCAGAGACAGCAGCCTAGGAGTCCCTGTTTCACAGCCCTATGCCCTAACCACATGACCACACCTTCTCCTCATTTGTTACAAATATAAATACAATTCCATTGGAAAATGTGGTGTCAGTGACATTTGTTCTGGCAAAGGCTGGGCTGACGGCGAAGCTTCAAAAATTGTTTTAATTAAAGTTCCATAAAAATCTGAGGAGGTCAGAGAAAGTTCATCTCCAAGAGACATTTTGATTTAATTAAAGTTCCCATATAGTTTCTTTCTTTAGCTGCCAATGATCTACATATATATACACATTTTTTCTATCACTATTGCAGCTAGTCTTTTATAAATTTTATTCTATATCTTCTCTCTCTTACCTGACGAGGCGGTGTTGGATACACTTTAAAGAATTTGTAAAATCTTATTAGTCTAAAATAATGGCATCATATAAAAAGGGCATCCGGATCACTCAGACCCTAGGCTTGACTGAATAGCCTTCATTCATGGCTACATGACAGTTTTCTCCATTTCTTTTCCTTTCCCACTTTCTTATCTAGCCCATGGCAGTGACAGTCTTCTGACTGAGAGGCAAGGTAATGTTTCCCAACTGGACCCTGTCCGGCGTACAATAGTACATGCTGTTTGTTGAATGGCGGCTTGAACTCCTGCCTGCAGAGCATCCCAAGGCTCAAAGAGTCTGAGGAGCAAGCAGAAAAATAGCAGTCTCCCGTCCTAAGTATGTTATTTAGTTTAAATAACGCTGCATACACATTATGCACATTCGAGGAAGATGGGCTGGAAGCATGGAGGAGGCCAGGCACACATTTACAGAGTAGTGAAATGTCATACCTACTTGTATATGCACGTCTATGCGCAAGCAAGGCTTGTTTCTAGGTGCCCTAACTAGTGCATATAAGTACTAGCATTTCCTCTTTAAGGCTGGTGCATATATCCATATCCATATCCAGTGGCACTATTTAAATGGATAGCATTGCTGAATGTACTGAAAAACCTAAGCTCCTATACCAGCACTTTTTTTATATGCCAGTTAGCCCCACTGAAAATCTGGTTGAGTACATTTGTTAAAGGTTATGAGAGAGACTTTGTAGGGAAATGCATGAAAGGACTTTTGAGGGAGCTGAATGAAGTATAACAAAAGCTCCGGTCCTATAATTCTCCTGGCTTGGCTTTCTATTCATTCAGTTCTTAAGAATCTAGCTAGTGGAGTGGAGCAGAGAAGCCTAGAGGAAGATATTCAGTGGTAGCAACTAGCCAATCTAACGCAGCCAGCCACTGCTACCGAACTCTAAACCCGGATACTCAATGCCGGGGCCATAGCTGGTCATGGCACTGAATAACTGGGTTGGCCAGATTGCTGGGAAGTTAAATGGGCAGCAGTGATATTCAGCCACTGCCTGGTTAGATTCTGTAGTGAAAGTTAGGCCAGTCTTTACTGTGCCTGACTTTCACCTCATATCGGTAACAGGGCAGCAGTTCGATATCACTGCTGTCCAGTTACTGATGGGTGCTGCCCCTGGGACTCCCCCAGCATGCCCCAATGCTAACTGGTTAACAGCGGGATATTTCTCTATAGAAATCCACCATATGTGTAGTACAATACGTAGAGTGAAAGAGGTGAGGTCACAAATATCTATAGAGTATGGGGGCTATTTGAAAATTCCTACTTGTGATGTACATGTATTTAGCCAGCCACATACGTATGCAAATCTTGTCCACATGTAAATGGCCTTTTTTAGAAATGAGGGCATTATAGGAGGATATTCCCCTTAATCCTCTAATGTTTATTTCAGTCTCCATCCTGACATAAGATAAGAACAGAGACCTCTGCAAGTGACTAAATGTAGCTGCATGTCTCCATTTGAAAAATGTCCTGGATATACATTGTAAGTGTGAACCTCTGCCTCTTGAAATGCCTGTGCATACACGTTTACATTCCCAGCTTTTCTCCAAAGACATTTCCGGTGTGTATATTTGTAAAATAGCTCCCCCCACTACACATGGATACAGATCTCCAGGCAGGCCTACACTTTCTCCTTTCCGTGACTCACAGATAACATTCACATGCATCTTTTGGGGCACATTGATTTTATGTCAACTTCATACACACACATTCTCTCTTCTAAAGTTGTTGTTAAGTGCCATCAAGTCAGTGTCGACTCATGGTAACCCTCTGGATAGTTAACCTAAACTGTGTTTGGACTTGGTCAGGTAACTCATTGTTGATAGAGTGGCATTCATAGCTGCTGCTTTTGTATTGATCCATCTCATTGCTGGCCTTCCTCTTTTGTGTTGACTTTCTATCTTGCCAAGCATGATGTCTTTCTCTAATGATCTCTCTCTTCGCATGATGTGTCCAAAGTATGAAAGTCAAAGTCTTGTCATCTGAGCTTCTAAGGAAAGCTTAGGTTTGATCTCCTGTAGTACCGACTGGTTTGTTCTTCGGGCAGTCCATGGTATACACAGTATTCGTCGCCAGCACCATAATTCAAAGGCATCAATTTTCTTCCTGTCTGTCTTTTTCACTGTCCAACTTTCACATCTATATGACATTATTGAAAATACCATGGCTTGAATGAGTTGAATCTTTGTATGGAAAGAGACATCTCAGCTCTTGAGAATCTTGTCTAGATCCTTCATAGCCATTCTGTCAAGAGCAATGTGTCGTCTGATTTCTTGACTGCTTGTTGCTTCTTTATTGATAGTTGATCCAAGTAGGTTAAAGCTGTCCACTATTTCAATTTATTCTCCATCAATGATAAACTTATAGATTTTGCCAGCTGTCAGGATCTTTGTCTTCTTAACATTAAGGTGCAAAACAATTTTAAGACTATTTCCTTGATCTTGAGAAGCAAATGTTTCAGATCATCTTCACTTTCAGCCAGTAATGTGGTATCATCAGCATAGCAAAGTTTGTTGATGAGTCTCCCACCGATCTTCACACCTCTTTTGTCTTTATACAGTCCTGCTTCTCTGGTGATTTGTTCTGCATATAAATTAAACAGATATGGGGAAAGTATGCAGCCTTGTCATACACCTTTGCTGATTTTAAACCATTCTGTTTCTCCTTGTTCCGTTCGTACTGTTGCTTCTTGATCAATGTACAGATTGTGCAAAAGAACGATCAGGTGTTCTGGTATACCCATACTTCTTAATGTAGCCCAGAGTTTCTCATGGTTTACACAGTCAAAAGCCTTGCTGTAGTCAATAAAACACATATACATATCCTTCTGGTATTTGCAGTATAGCAGGTAGTGATATTCTGCCCCTATACGTATAGATTACATGTTTGATTCATATGTGGGGAAACCAGGTATAACTTGGGCTGTCCGAGCCACACATATAACTTATCTATATAACACAGATATTTGTGGTCTTATAAGTATGGAGGGGAATTTTAGAAGGGAAGTTCAAGTGCAATTGTTATAGTTATGTTTTATTTGCTATACCACAATACTGTTTATAAACTATGCGGCTTACAATGTTTAACAACAGAAAAAGTGTAAAAGAACTACAATTTCTGACAAGAAACCTGAAGAACATACATGGTAAATAAAGCAGGAAGGGAGGAACATAGATAAAGGGAGGCAAAATGTTCTAGGTATTCTACTAACTATACTGTTTCAAATCAAAGCTCTCAGGAGGAAATGGAATTACGACTCAAGATGGATTAAAAAAAGCATGTCTGAAGAGCCTTCCTAAAGCAATTAAAATTGTGTTCCAGATGGATAGGAGCAGGGAGGCTATTTCAGAGGGCAGGGGCTGTGGTTCAAAAAGCAGACTCTCGAGCCGTCACGCCTGGATGTCTAAGGAGAACGTCTGAAAAAATGCAGGCTTGTCCAGATGCAGATACAATTTCACAAATATGGACATATCCAAGATGGACATCTGTGAGGATGTTTACTTAGACATCCCCAGAAGAGTATTTCAGAACCTGGATGTCTAGAATAGCCTATAGTGGTGGGCTAGGACTCGGACTGCCAGGTTTGAAATCCCACTGCTGCTATTGTTGACATTGTGCTGAGTACAGGGGCTGTGTCTTCTTCTCTACACCCTCTGGATGTTTTTCAGCCAAAATGAGCACTTTCAGATGCCTGGAAGAGGTCTAAACTTAGGCATGACGACAGTCGTACATGACATATCTGAAATCAAGGGGGGGGGGGGCGCGGATGGACATCCAGGTTTCTGGGATCGCTCCATCATGCCCCCATTCAGACTTGGACATCCTCATGTTGGAGACGTCCCCAGAGCTAGCTTCTAAAATGGCTCTGGAGATATCTCTATGCCCTTTCTTGAATGTCCAAGGGTTTCTAAAATGACCACCCCATACCTTATACTTAGATGTAGTGATATTCAAATATTCTGCATATACATACATATTTGGCAGTACTAGCTATACGCATTGCGCCATGGAATATAGGAATAATTTTAAATGTCTAGATTATTCCCAAGACATTTTACTAAGTACTGACCTAAACATGTAGGAGGAGATATTCAGCTCTGCTAATGTGACTAGCCACCGGTGCTGAAATTTAAAAATAGATATTCAATGCCTTTGTCATATCTGGTCCCGGCTTCACTGCATTACTGTGAGGCTAACTGGGCAGCAGCAACATCGAGCCACTGCTCGGTTAGCTAATTTATCTATTTTTTAACAGGTCTTTTTATACCGCTTTTATCATTTTTGTCAAAGTGGTTTACATTGCAACCTAAACTTGGTAATGCAGTGAAAGTTAGGCCAGGGCTTCCTGCACCTCACTTTCACCACATATCGCTGCTGCCCAGTTAGTGATAGGGACTGCGTCCACTCTGGCCCGGAATGTCCCAGTGCTAACCACTTAGCTGTGTCGTGACAGCACTCAAGAATTCTCAGCGGCACTGTTAGTGTTGTTGAATATCCTGCAGAGCAGCATTTACACAGTTTACAGGTCTACAAACTATATAAATGCCTTTGAAAATGCTTCCCGTATAGTTTTGAAAATATCATATAACATATGTTCTGGCAATGTCTACCTTAACCATTTGAAGAGAAAGAGCAGCTATATGACTGGGGGAAGGGAAAATTGTGTGTAGGGAATAATGTTTCCCTGACCGCTGGCTGGTATTGGATCCACAGAAACGGATTGCATACCTTAAGTGGCAGAAAAAAAGGGACCAGTTCTGTGATCAAATTACATTAAAAAACCCACTTGAATGCCCAGATTATCTCTTACTGAAGGGGAGCAGTGCATGGAATAAAACGGAAGATGACCGGTAATGAACAAATGACAAAAGGGAGATGGCAATAAAATAGAGATACCTAAAAAACGTGCGTGAATATTTCAGACATGAATGAGGAGTGCTACTTAGAAATTTTACATAGTTTGAAATGGAAACCTGTTTTCTTTTTTTGAGCATGTTAACTATTAAATTACATGCTACAATTTGTGTAATTTGATCAGCAGTTGACCATGGTCTCATAGTTGTGATTACATGATATGCAATACACTTTGAAAGCCAAATGCATGTTTTTAGTTCTGTTGATTCTGATCGTGCTGCTTTTGTTCAAATTGCAGTTGGAAGGCACACATTTTTGTTTTGTGTATGTAATATACTGAAATTCAGTAAATGACAGCTTATAATATCATTATATACAGTTAAATATATCATGAAAAATGAAAAGAAAGCATAGCCAAATGTTGAAATGCTTAATCTGTGCACTTTTAACCTCAAGAGTTTCAGATGAAATACACAAGGCAATGAGACAATGACATCTATAAAACCATTTTGCAGTTTTAAGCCCACAGATATCATGAAGGAGATGTGGGATATTTAACTAGTAAATAACTACCACAAGTTTATTTCTTATTCATAAAAAAACTGTTTTGGAAGGGGATTTTAATGTGTTCTTTATTACATGGTTTGATAATTTAGTGATGCTTCACCTCCTCCCTTCCTGCCATTCACGACACATGAGCTGATTTAAACCTTCACTCCAGAGAGCCTATAGCCAGGGGATATTGTGAAGAGTGTGGATTGAATATGGATTAGGTTTAAAAGTAATAAAAAGGGGGACCCATTGGTTTGGTGAGAAATTCACTATCAGATTCCTCCATGCCGCTTTCTTTTCATGTGGAAGCTGGGTTAAACAAGGCATTTAATTCAACAAATCCAGAGTTCTGATCCACCAGAAACAGAGACTGGGTTAGTTCAATTTGTAGCAAACGTTCTCCATATGATCAAAGTCCTGAGAGTTGATTCCAACATGCTGCTTAAATTAGTTTAACACCAAAGTGTTTGGCTCTGAGACAATATTTGGAATGTCTTACCAGAAGAAAAATTCCTCTGCACACATGGTTCTAATATCTGGACATGCCAGTTTAGTTTTTAATGGGCTGACAGGCAGCCTCGGCACTAACTTTCTGACTCCAAAAAGTTCTTCTGCTGTCACCCACAAACCAGTTTGGATAATTTTTCCTTGGCTTGCTTATTAAAGGCTGAAAGAAGGGATTGTGTGGCTTTCTTAATGTCACTTGGTCTTCTGGCCATAAATCCAGGCATTCATGATGAAAGTTCCACATATATTTCTCTGGGAAGTAGAATCAAGAAGAATGCACTCTGGTTCACAATAAATAACCTAACTTGAGTTATTAAGTGTATTTCATATACCAAAACCCTTATTACATCAGCAGTTTAGATAATGGCTTATAAAGGAAAATATTTTTTGTTCAAAACCATACGAAAACTGGAGAATATGCGCTATTCAAAGCAAAGCAGAAACAGAAAAGACAGTTATTAAGATGTGTTGTGTTTATCTTCATTTTAACGAAAGGTAGAAAAATGGTGGGAGGCATTAAAATCTCTATACAATTTATCACCATACACAGCTGATACTTATGACCAGACTCTTTCCACTACTTTGAATTATTCTCAATTATTTATGTGTGACTTTAAAATAAGTAGAAAAGGCTTCACTGCATACACATTGTTTTCCTATAATTATGTGTTTTGTGTTTGCTGCATCGCTTCATAGAATCACAAGGATAGTAGAAACATAAGTGGGTCACTATTCAAATGGACCCATATTAGTGGCCATTGCAAAATGCAAGTCACTTATCTGTGCATTTTCAGGGGGGGGGGGGTAGAGTCAGGATGAAATGACTAATTAGATATAAACCAACAATATTCAGCCAATATCCATCTCGCTATGCAATTTTATTTAGGCCAGCAAAAAAGTAATCCTAAATTAAACCATTTAGCTCTACGCACTGTGGCCCAGTATCACCGTTATGGAAGAGAATGGTGGGAGAAGAGACATGCACTTCTGCAGCTCTGCACTAGGTTGGGTGGCTGATGCTGGCACTGGGAAGGAGGGGCTGGGGCTGGAAGAAGGGAGGACTGATACTGGGGCTTGGAGAGGGGGCTGGGGCGATTACTAGAGCTTGGAGAAGGAGACTGGTGCTATTATTGGGGCTTGGAGAGGGGACTGGAGTGTTACTTGGGCTTGGAGAAGGGGACTGTTACTGTAACTAAGGCTTGGAGAAGGAGGGTAATGCTGATTCTCGGGTTGGGAGAAGATGCTGGAACTGGAAAATTGTGATTTGTGTCACTGAATGGAACCCACCAGCATAAAGTGATTACATCAGTTAGGAAAATCATTAATTGCCTTAAAAATAGACCCCTAAAATTTCAAATGGTAAACATCTAGGATCAGAAGCCCTAATTATAAAATTACACGTGCATGTTGTGAAATGAGGAACTTACATGTGTAACTTGCCAGGTTTGCTCTGTCGATTTTTCCCCACGTGAATATTCATGAAATGACGCCTCCTGCTGCACATGGATATAAATCTCCATACGTTCCTACACTTCCTTCTATGTGTTTAAGAAATGCTGCCACCTTTAGCAGTGCTGTCTCTAAAATACGATCTGAATTGAGTACACCCAACCTTGACATCTCAAGTCCAATTTCCATGTTCTATCTAAAAGATGTCTGCACATACTCAACAGCGAAATTCATCCATTCAATACTTATATGTCTATGTGCCAATGCAGATGTAGATAGCTTCACAAACCCATCTTACCGATCAGTTTCAAGCTTACCTTTCATGACAAAAATCATAGAAAAGACAGTACAGTTACAACTGCAGGATCACATCAATTCATATGTGCCCCTGGATCCACATCAACATGGATTCAAGTCAAATCACAGTGTGGAAACATTGCTAACTGCACTCTTTGATCACATTATCAGAGGAGTAGACAATACAAAAAAGGGCATTATACTAATATTTCTCGACTTATCAGCAGCTTTTGACTCTGTGTCACATACTATACTTCTAAGACACCTACAGGCGATTGGTCTCTACAATATCATACTGAAATGGTTCCAATCATACTTAAATGATAGACAACAATGTGTCATATGCGGAGGAGACACATCCTCTCAGGGCCGTACCAAGCGTGAATCACGCCCTGTGTGACTTGCACATTGGGCACACGCCCCCCCCCCTCCCCACACCTCCATCCAGCCACTTTCTGGATGACGGCAAGAGAGAAGAGGCGCACCTGATGTGCAGTCGCTGGCACTCTAAACAGATCTGTCCCTCCCTTCTCTGACATCGCACCAGAGAAGGGAGAGACCAGACCTGCTTAAAGGGCGCATTTCAGCTGTCTGCCGTTGCCTGCCTCTGCTGAGTGAAGAAAAAGTGGCAGTGGCAGTGGCAGGCAACGACAGACAGCTGAAATGTGCCCCTTAAGCCTTTGTGCCCTGTGCAGCCGCACTGCTCGCACAGGGCTAGGTAAGGTCCTGCATCCTCTCCCTTCCCATTAAAGCAAGGAGTCCCACAGGGGTCAGCAATATCAGCCATGTTATTCATACTATACATTCAGCCAATTTGTGATGTCATACAAAAACATAACATCCACTATAAAATTTATGCCGATGACATCATCTACACATTCTTTGATGTCAACACCCCAGATTACACAACTATAACTGAATGCCTCACCGATGTCTCTGGATGGCTCAACGCCCACAACCTCAAAATAAACTATATCAAAACGGAAGCACTCACAATAACAAGTGACAAAAACTTCACTCCTCCTTGCACAGTAGCCCTAAATGACAGAAATGTAGCAGTCAAAAGTGAAGTTAAATACCTATGGGTCATCTTTGATAAGAACTTAAATCTACCAATCCAAATTAATAGAACACCACAAAATGCATATCACAAATTGAAAGTCATCAGGAAACTAAAGCCCCTCCTAAGCCATAATGACTTCAGAATGGCATTACAAGCCATAGTAACACCAGTGTTAGACTTTTGTAACTCACTATATCAAGGCCTGCCAGCAAACACCATTCATTCACTGCAGATGGTCCAGAATACAGCTGCCTGCATTCTCACAGGAATAAACATGCACAAACACATAATGCTAACATTGGCCCAACTATACTGGCTCTCAATCAGGAGTCGCACAAGATTTAAGGCAACAATGAATATATTCAAAATTCTGCAAAATGAATCAGCCGAGTCACTCCAAGGTCTGATAAGAAGATATCCCAAAAGCTGCCCAATAAGAAAAAGTTGCAAAAATATATTAGTTACTCCAAATGAATTCTCCAAAACTAAACAGACCACATCCAACAGGATTTTATCACTTTATGCAACGAGCTTATGGAACTCCCTCCCGGAGGATATCAGAAATATGAAGAATACCAAGGACTTCATGAAAAAACTTGAAGACAATCCTTTTATTGAACATTTTGGCAGTATCGCATAGTAAAACATGTGCTATCCATCCACTCAGACACCAGACAATAAATAATGAACAATGCTGCACGACCACGAAGCATGACCCCAAATTGTAAATAAGTTACAATTGTAAATAAGTTATGAAAATGCACTGTTAATGATTAATAGTGAAATTTCCCCACATGATGTGCAACCCCAGCCTCTCCTGATGTTATAATGTATTCAAGTTATTGAGTTGAATGCAAAGCACGTTGTTACAATGCTACAATATAAACAGTTGAGTTCAATGTAAACCACCTTATTTAAGGAAAAGGCAGTATATAAATACTGTTAAATAAATAAAATAAATAAATAGATCACTCTAGGGGTCATTTTAGAAGCTCTATTCATGCTTTGGACATCTGAAAACAGGCATAGAGACTTCCAAAGCACACAGATGCCTCCAGAGCCCTTTTAGAAGTCGGCTCTGGGGACATCCCCAGCATAGTGTTTCCAGGAATCTAGATGTCTCCCCTTGATTTCAGAAACAGCATGGACGTCCGGCATCATGTCTAAGGCATGAACATACAAAAAGCCTCGAACAATTGAGCAAGAAGATATAACACTCAAAACACCCTCAACATACCAATCCTTTCAAATTTTATTTTGCATTTTCCAAAACAATATCAAAATAGGAAAACAAAGAATCAAAAAATATAAAACACATAGCAATACAAAAAATAAAAATATCACAGGGACAGAGCAAATTAAAAACAGCAGTGATTATACCAATTGTAAATAGTTAAACGGCTTCCATATTTTTTCAGTATGAGTTGGAACACTGCAATAATTCCCTCAACTCAGACAATATAGGGCTCAGTCCATCCTGGATATCCAGCCCCTCTGTACATCCGGATGACCAGATGTACAGAGGGGCTCGTGATTCTGATCCAGCAGGGCATGTCTAGTCCTGTGGGATCAGAATAGCGATTAAGTCTGTACGTGCAGGCTGGGACTGCAATTCAGCCCAGCCTGCACATACAGGCACTGCCCGACTAACTCAGTCAGGGCTTTGAAATGCAGCTGCGGCGCCATGGCGTCCGGTTGCCATGGCACCATGGCTCCATTTAAAAGCCGCGATGCCAGCTGCCAGACTTCAAAGGTGATTTTCCCACAACCCGACCCCCGATATGGCCTCCTAAGGCCAGGGTCGGGCTGCAGGGAATAGACTCTGGCCCCCCCCCCCAGCCCCATCTGCACCCCGGGCCTGAAAAAAAAAAAATGTCCAGTGAAGTTATTCCACCTCTACAAGTCGCTGGCCCTGGACATACAGAGCCAATATTAGAATCGGCCCTGTATGTCCACGGCTGGCGACTGCACAGTACCCACCCATACTCCGCCTCCGAGCCGCCCCTTCCCTGCCCAACTTCCCCGCACAGCTGATGGGAAAATTAGATGCCAGCAAGGAAGGCACGAATAGCGGGGATGGACGTCCTGTTGGGATGTCCATGCCTGCTATTTGTGTGACAGAATAACCCCCTATATATTTAGCATTTGACAGTATTGCAACCTCTAAGTCTTTACAAAAATGTACACCTAAATACTTAGGTCCCGATTTTGAGCTGGGCGGTGCTATGCGCTGCATCAGTGCATAACCCACCCCCCTCCCGCCTAACCCAGATTTTCCATGCCGGGGTCATATGCACTAAGTGGATAGCATTTGGGCGCATCAGGGACATATCTAGGATTTTTGAAGGGCACTACCCGTGTAGGTGCCCTTCGAAAATCCAGGATAAGGCATTTACATAGGTAACTAGGGAAGTTACCCATGTAAATGCCTTCAAAGATCGGGCCCTTAGTCCTCAATGGAGACTAAAATTAGTATTACCTAGATCTCCTTGCATGGTGAAGACATTCATAGGCATAATTTCTGTTTTCTCAAAGTTTACCTTAAAGCCAGAGAAAACAGAAAAGCAATTAATTAGATCAAGCAAACAAAAAATCATGATTTCCAGATTACAGAGAAAAAGGACGTCATCTGCATATGCTGCAAGCTTCCAGCTGTGTGATACCAAAAGAATACCACAAGTTTGGATGTCGGAGGGGGTTTTGGGTACGCAGAGTCAGGCATCCGGCATACTATGGTTATTGATAGGACAGCACCAGAAGACAAGAAATAAGCTAGTACCTTACTCCAAGTCAGGGCCACTGCTAGCTACCCACACCTCAATGGAAAATTTAGCTTGCATGCTTCAATAAAATGGAACTTTGGATCTGTTTTAGCATTATTTCTTTCAGCACTTACCTACACAATGATGACATCTAAAATTAATTTAAACACTAATTCTTGAAAAAGGGAGCTTCAAAATGAATATTGCTTTAATACAAAACAAAGCAAAAATTGCTTAAATTTACCCAGGATCCCTTGCGAGGACATCAGAACTATTCGTGAATTTAGAATTCAAAGATCCCATTTTAGTAGTGTAGAAAACAAAACCTATACTTGTTTATATGTTCAGACAGTAAGCAAGTCTAGTTGTAAACGTACACATAATTTGTAGAAGTATAGAACTAATTAAAGAATATGTCCAGCTCTTATAGAGGTGAAGAGGGCAGATACATAAAAACTGCAATGAGCATAAATCCTTGCCACTAACATCAAAAGAGCAGGATTCTGCTAAGTGCATTTGTATAATGCAGTAAATTTATTCAAAAAGTAGCCTTTGTCAGCAATGCAACAAAGCAACTTTGATACATGTTCTGTAATTTATTATCATGTACCTGGAATCAAAGCAAAACATTTATAGCTTGTAAACTGAAGGAATCCAGACCTAGGATAAAGAGAGATTTTGGAAATTAAAGTGATTAAAAGGTTACAAATAATCTATTTTAAGTGTTAACATTTTATTTACAAGATAGGACCATTAATAAAACTGTTTTTGCGTGTTTACAGGAAAGGACAGTAATAATGTGTCACGCACTTAACTCACTGGAGATTTTCCTCATATAGGAAGTAAGCAATGGACTCTTCCTGCCTTTTATGCTGCTACTAATCTCAGCTAATCATGTGGCTTGCTCCAATTGGCTGTCCGAGGATGCATTCTGGTTTGTTTGGTTCTTGAGGAGTTCACCTTCTCTGATTGGCCCCTTGCATCTATTTAAGCCCAGAAACTCCTATTCCACCATCCCCTCAGATAGTTCTCACATAGGAGTTCCTGTGTGCCTTTTTTCATCTGCTGATTTCAGTCTCGGACCTCTGCTAGCTTTCTGGTAATGAACCTGCCCTCCCTGACCTGACTCTTATGTGTTTCTTGACCTCTCTTCTGCCTGCTGCTTTGGCTTTGTTTCTGTGTATGAGACTTCTTTGCTGGGTTCGTCTACGTTGTTCCTGCACTCTTGGCTCTTCTCCTTAATCCCCGTACTATCTGGCAATTGCCATTTACCCTTCCTCTGGGCTTGTTCTTTAAGTCCTGACAGCTTCTGAGCACTGGAGGGCTCAACCTTAAGGGAAAAAGGCTGTTATAGGTGAACATGCATGACCTAGGCCAAGGGTCCCTTGTATTCCCCGAGCAGAGCGACTCAGTAATGACCTAATGTGATTTAATGCAAGAATTGTTATGGTTCTTGTCAGTAAGAAAGACCCAAAAGCATTGAACGGGCAAGATCCACAGACAGGTTCACCACAGGACAGGGCACCCCGGACCTAGGAGGGTCTTCCGCTTGCATCAGACATCTTTCCTTTAGGTTGAGCCTTCCAATACTAGTGACTGCCAGATCTTTGCTACCCAAAACTAGGCTCCAAGGTGAGAACAAGAAACCAGAAGAACTCCAAGGAGAGTGGAAACACAAGCAACAGGGAGGATCAAGACAGGACAAAAGTTGAGACACAACTGGAACTAGTCAGTTCAATGACTCATGAAACAGCACCAGACATCCCCCTCTCCCCATAAAACCCGCAAATGTGGAAATCTCTGCATTCACCCTGTGGAGGAGCTTGTCTCTGCCTTGACCTTTCTGCCATCCTTCCACTCTCACCTTGGAACAACATGAGATCATAACAGCTACAAAGCAGAGCATTCTCTTTTTACGCTCCAAGGTGTTGGAATAATCTCCCGTCCAACATCAGAGCAATCAAAGATCTCACACAATTCAGGAAAGCCATTAAACATCATTTATTCCTATTATATTACTCGCAATTCAACTGTACCCCTACACCTTGTACAAACAGAACCACCCAACAGCTTTAAGAATGTAAAAGCGACACTAGTAAGCTGTCATTGTTCATATGTAAATAGTTCAATGTTACGAATCCTAGTTACTATGTCCTGTTCGATGTAAGCACAAGACACCTCCCCTGCCTTGTGCAAAATTGTTAACTGTAAACTGCACTGATGTCAAATAGTGTGGTATAGAAAAGCTATAAATAAATAAATAAATTAGGAAAATAACATTTTGTCAGCAACAGATCTCTTTTCATTTGCCTGATTAAATCCACTCCTTTTATCAGGCAAAGATTGCCCCCCCCCCCCAACAACTAGTGATATAGAGAAGTACGTTTGCTGCAACAATGAAGGCAGAGGTTGCCCCAGCATATGCCCTGAATTCCAAGCCATCATATTCAGATGCCCAGGACAGCCAATCCCAGATGAGCACCCTGCGGAGACTCTGCAGCCCATTTATGGGCCCAACAGATGAACAAATAGCTGCACACCCACACATACTTCAGGAGGGAGAGACTCTGGGAGAAATTTTGGCATAAGTGAGAGGAGGAAGGGCAAAAGTGGTATTGTCAAACTCAAGGGTGAAGGGGAAAAATATGTCAAAGCTGATGAGGATAAAGCGGAATTGCTTAACAAATATTTCTGTTCTGTGTTCACAGATGAAGAGCTAGGAGCAGGACCTCAGACAACACCCACAAATAGGAACAAAAGCGAGGGGCATCTCAAGGGATTTTCAGAGAACAGTGTTTGTGAGGAACTAGCTAAACTAAAAGTGGACAAAGCAATGGGACCTGATGGGGTACATCCGAGAATACTGAAGGAACTTGGGGACATTCTAGCAGCTCCACTGAATTACTTATCAATGCCTCTTTGGAGTCAGGGGTGGTGCCAGAGGACTGGAGAGAGGCACATGTGGAAGTACGATGTGGTTAAAAACTACAGGCCAGTTAGTTTAATCTCGGTGGTGAGCAAATTATTGGAAAAGCTGCTGAAAGAGAAAATAGTGAGTTTTTTGGAGTCCAGTGGTTTATTGGATCTGAGGCAGCATGGATTCACACCCTGATTGATTACTTTGACTGGGTGACCAGGGAGTTGGACCAAGGGAGAGCCCTAGATGTGGTGTATTTAGATTTCAGTAAAGCATTTGACACTGTCCCGCACATGCAATTTATAAACAAATTGAGCACTCTAGGGATGTTTATGTTTATTAAAAAACTCTAGGGATAGACCTTAAAGCTACTACTTGGGTTAGAAATTGGTTGAGTGGGAGGTGACAAAGCGTACAGGTAAATGAAGTTCACTCTGAGGAGAAGGAGGTTACCAGTGGAGTGCCGCAGGGAGTTGTCCTTGGTCTGATTCTTTTTAACATCTCTGTTAGTGATATTGCAGAAAGGCTGTCGGGTAAGGTTTGCTTCTTTGCGGATGATACCAAAATCTGCAACAGAGTAGACACCCAGGAAAGTGTAGATAACATGAGGAGGGATCTAGCTAAGCTTGAAGAATGGTCTAGAACAGCGATGGCGAACCTATGGCACGCGTGCCAGCTGTGGCACGCGAAGGCCTTGCAGCTGGCACGCGTGAAGGTCCGCAGAAAAAGAAAAAGCGGGCTCTGGCTGCTGCCGCGGACGCGGACGCGGCAGCATGCAGTGTCCCGCGGGGCCCCCTCCGCCCGCTAAGCCCCTCTGCAAGGGCTTTCAGATTCGCGAGGGAGACAGCGTCTCCCTCGCGTCTCTGTTAAGCCCGCAGGGGCTAATGGGAAATTTCCCATCAGCCCCTTTAGACGCGAGGGACTGATGGGAAATTTCCCATTAGCCCCTGCGGGCTTAACAGAGACGCGAGGGAGACGCTCTCCCTCGCGAATCTGAAAGCCCTTGCAGAGGGGCTTAGCGGGCGGAGGGGGCCCCACGGGACATTGCATTCTGCCGCTGCCGCGGCAGAAGCCAGAGCCAGCTGCTTTTTTTTTTTTTTTTAATTTGCCATGGGGGGTGGGTTAGGACTGCTAATGGGCTAGGGGGGGGGTTAGGACTGCTAATGGGCTAGGGGGGGTTAGGACTGCTAATGGGCTGTGGGCTGATGGGGGCTGTCTGGAAATGGGGTGATGGGGGGTTAGGACTGGTAATGGGCTATGGGGGGGGGTTAGGACTGCTAATGGGCTAGAGAGGGGGGTTAGGACTGCTAATGGGCTAGGGGGGGTTAGGACTGCTGATGGGGAGGGGTTAGGACTTGAGGTGGGCTGTTGGGTGGGGTCAGGACTGGAAATGGCCTGATGGGGGGTTAACACTGGAGGTGGTCTGATGGGGTTAGGACTGGTAATGGGCTATGGGGGGGTTTAGGACTGATAATGGGCTATGGGGGGCTGGGACAAGAAATGGGCTGATGGGGAGGGGTTAGGACTTGAGGTGGGCTGATGGGGTTAGGACTGGTAATGGACTGTGGGCTGATGGGGGGGGTTAGGACTGGCAATGGGCTATGGGGGGCTGACTGGAAGTGGGCTGATGTGGGGTTAGGACTGGAAGTGGGCTGATGGGGGGTTAGGACTGGTAATGGGTTATAGGGGGGGGCTTAAACTGAAAATGGGGTGATGGGGGGTTAGGACTGGAAGTGGGTTGATGAGGGGGGGATAGGACTGGTATTGGGTTGGGGGGTTGCTAGGACTGGAAATGGGTTGGGGGGCTGCTAGGACTGGAAATGGGCTGATGCAGGGACTAGAAGGGAATGGATGCTGGGTGAGGCTGGAACTAGAAGGGAGCTGGTGTTGGGGGAGGATTAGAATGGGATGGGGCTGGGAGAGTAAAATGGAGAGGGGAAAAATATTTTGTGTGGGAGGGATAAAAAATCTACAATTGGCCGGGTATTGGGAGAGTAAGTGGGGATTGAGGATGGAGGGGTAAATTTTGAGTAGATGAAATAGGAATGAGGAAAGAGCAAAAGGAGAAAGATTAGTATGTTAAAGCAGATGTAGAGAGAGAATGGAAAAAAAACCCAAGAAGACAGAAGAAAGGACAAATGGACAGCAGATGGAGAGTTAGCAGAAGACACGAAGAAACCAGAAGAAAGTGGCTGGAACAATTGCAACTGAAAAAAAATGCACAAAAGGTAGAAAAATATCTCTTTATTTTGAATTTATTAATTGGAATATGTCAGCTCTGGGAAATGTGCATCATTAATTTTTGCGCTTTGTTTAGTACAAGAGGAAATTAATATATAGTTTTATTTCTACAGTGTTGTTGTATATTCCAAGTTTGGCTTTTGGGGTTCCCAGTTTAATTATTGTCTTCCTGTTTCTAAATTGTGATTCCTTGTTTGGTAATGGTCTGTTCTGCATGTGTAACTGAGCTGAGGTATTCTGTTTATATAATTCCTATTTGACATTGCCACTTGTTCTTTCCCCAGTAGGTCATGTATTGTTGTTCTCTGAGATGTATTGGTTTAATATTTGCAGTGTTGCCTTTTGATAGGTAGAGTATGGTGCTTTGTGAGTCCTGGTAGTGCTGTTAGGATACGGCGGGTTTGCTATGGGTTCTAAATGGGCAGCGTTTGTAGTAGTTCCTAATGTGCCTGGCGGTTGGTACTGGATTATAGTAATGTAGAAACCTTTTAGTCTTTCTTTATCCATATACTCATTAAGAGGCATGTTTACTAAAAGTTAGTGTATGGTAACATTATGCAAATATTTATGCAAATGAAGCACCTTATGCAAATGGAGCTTTAATTGACGTGCTGGCACTTTGAGGAAATTCTTTGGTTTTGTGCGGCAGTTTGGGCACTCGGGCTCAAAAAGGTTAGCCATCACTGGTCTAGAATTTGGCAGCTGAGATGAGGACAGTGTCCAAATTCAAAAAAGCATGGGAAAAACACAGAGGATCTCTAAAGGAAGAAAGGGGACTATTGCAGTGGTTGATATGGAAGGGCAGACTAGATATGCCATGTGGTCTTTTTCTTCTGTTATGTTTCTATGTTTCTATAACAAGCAACAAAATCACTCCCATCATTTAATCCATATAGCCCAAACACATGCTGGACCTTCAGCAACTCAAACATAGAATCAATGCTGGTGAACCCCTCATGTCTGCTGCAAAGGAAGCAGTGCCAATACGAAAATAATGCATGTCATAACACTTAGGATCAAACCCTGCACTCAACAAATTCTTTTTCATCACATCAGCAAAATTAAATTTTGTTAAGGAGTTCCATCAGCATGTATGAGCCAATATAGCCCACCTCCTGGCTGTTTGCATCTCCCCCCACCCCGCACAGTATTGGGCATCGGGCAGGTAACTAGGTTAGGAGACCCCCACAATATTATCAACACACCTTTGTCCAACTGATCTATCTTGGATAAATGGGTCATCAAGTGCACGTTTGCCCATCATTCCACACACATCCTGTCTCAGCAAGCTGGTGGACTCATGGGCAAATTTTGTTCATACTAAACAAGCAGCACAGAAATAAAGGCAGAGGAAAACACTACTTGGAATATTACCATCTTGTAAGTTGAGGAAAAAACTCAAACAGCCTCATCAAGACACCATACACAACAAGAAGCCACCCAGAATGCACATGAATACTCCCTCAGAGGCATACATAACCCTGTACTAACTTTCTTACCAGGAGCAAAATAATAAGGTCTCTAAAACCCTTCACTTTACAGATAAAGGCAGCACTAGTACATGAGGTGGCCACAGTTCCACTCAACATGGCCCTCAGCTTGGCTTAGACAATGCAATCTTCCATCAGCTGCTCATGGAATGGTGACTGCATGGTTACAGCCCACTGTGCCAAAAAGTCCTCAAATCTTTTTCAACCATCCTTTTAAGCTGGAAGAGCTGCTAGAACACTCCACAGTATATTCCCGACTACTCTTCAGTGCTAGAGCACTCCTCAGTAAATTCCTAAAGGCTCCAGTAGAACAGTCCATAGCTCTTCCAAAATCTCAGTAGGTTTGTCTGCTTTGAGAACCAAAGCCCAAAAATACAACCACTGGAAATGAGAGAGAATCAGCAATCTTGTTAAAGGCACCTGGGAAATGGCTCAAGGACAGAATCACATTCCAATAAGGCAGCACAACATCAGTAACCTAAGTAGCTTAGTCAGCAGGGGTCAACAGGCTAACTGCTAATTAACAGCCTGCATGATCACCCTCTAATGCACCAGATGATCATTCCACACCACTAAAGCTATGAAGACTGGAAACAATTCCAAGAAAGAAATGATCCAACACCAACCCTATTATGCCAAGCCTGAGGTCAAGGTTGAGCATACCAAGCCTCCTGGAAAACTTCCAAAACCTTGGCCTCCAGAGGACTCAGAAAACACCAGATCCGAGTTAGTAACAGGCAATGCTTGTCACACTAAAGTGTTGTTAAATCATTCTAGGAATGAACCTCATAAGCACATGGCCTCCTTCATTCCACATGAAATGTGCACCAAGAAGATCTTTCTGGACCAACTCATGCATCAGCTGCGTCAAGTGGCATGTAAGGATCCAATCCATCAGCATTACCCAGTAGGCAAAATTGAAACACCCTATCAAGTATTGAATCTGCCGCAACATCAGCTTCTTACACCTGAACACTGTCCACAGTGCCTTCAATGTGTCTTTGAGCAGCCTAAATTCTACTCACTCCACATCCAATTCAATCTCCAGAATGGTAAGCATTGCACACGACTTCTCAGACTTCTCTCCAGCTAAAGAATGCCAAGCTTACTCACCACTCTCCACAAAGCCTTCACCAACTGCCTGAACTCTACCAACCCCGCTACCACCCAAGCAGGGAATCATTAAGATAATGAAGTAGCATATCCCTCCAATATCTGGTGGATAAACCAGTGAATGAGTCAAAAAAGCTTCAAAACAATTGTACGCTATCAAACAGCCCATAGCATGCACTTGTCAAAGTAATTATACCCTTCAAATTTGAAACCAGTAATATAAACAAGGCAGGGTGGCTTGACAGTAAGTGGCATGCCATCTCAATATCTGCCTTCACCATCAGCATACCTGACTCCAACCACTACAACATATCCATAGCTTGATCATACTGTACTGAACACAATCTAGGGTCATTGAAAGAATTCACACTGCTTCCTGCTGGGAATGAGAAATTATGAATCAGGTGAAAGTTTCTAGGCTCCTTTTGGGTATCAAATCTAGCATCATTACCACCAGGTCCTCAAAAGGAGGCTCCCAAAAAGGCCCTGTGATCAGATATAAGCAGAACTCCTTTCCCAGTGTCTTGTGCATTTTTGTCTTGTTCACCAACACCAACTGTGCATTAGAGCTTTTCTGTCACAACTTTTGATCCACAAATGGAACGCTAAACCCTGCCAAAACCCCTCCCATAACAAGCATGCATTCTCCCTATCAAGATAAACCTACAATCAACACCACAATGCTGTTTGTCTAATGGAGGAGGGAACCTTGGCTAGCAACTCTGAAAGGATACTGGTAACGCTGACTTGATGCCCTAACCATTCCTCAGTTCCATGAGCTGGCAAAGTGGAAGGCTGGATGTTGGCCTCCACATCTTCTGCACCTGTATAGGAAGTGACAGGCTGTAAACTCGCATCATCAGGGCATCAAAATGAAAACCAACCTTCATAAGGCTGGCAACTCTCTGAGTGCTCCCAACCCCCACACTCTCTCTAGAATGCCCAAAAATGGAGAACTCCAGAGTGCTCAAAAATGGAGTGGGAAGGCCTGAGAGTAGAAAGGCATCCAGAGGGCCCCCGGTCCAAAAGAACCATGGCCATGCCAGATCAATTTTCAGCCAGACATTGATGTCTCAAAACCCCCATGCCAGTCACTTATCTTTAACCAAGTCCTTATGAAACCACTCATCATAGTTTAGCCATGTCCATCCCCATACTTTTTGTAAGCCCATAAAATCAGGTTCCAATACTGCAACAGCCCAATGCGAGCTTCACTTCTCCCAAGATACTTGAATAAATATAGAATGTCATCATCCAATCGAAGATGGTCTTTGCTATCTTGGAATGCCTCTTTTTCCCATCCTTCTTACAACCTTTGGATTTCTTGTGCTCTCCTCCTCCTGCTCCAATGCTAACAACAAAAATATTATGGTGTTGATATTCAGCCTGCAGTGGTCAGTGCTGCTAAAGTGCTTGATTGTCGTAGGCAAAAATGAAACCATATATTCAACACTGGAGCTTCTCCTGAATCTGGCACTGAATGTCTGGTTTCGGTGGTGATTGGGGTTGCTATCCTGTTAATGTGATATTCAGCCACTAACTGGGTAGCAACAACCATATGAAATTAAGACAGCCATTGACCTGTCCTAGCTTTATGCTGTTTGCCTATCTGGTTAGCAAATGAATATTGCTGCTACTGGATAGTCGCTGGTACTGCCAAAGCTCTGCCCATGAACCATCAAGATCTGTGGGGGAATTCGGTGGTACTAATTGGTTAATTCCACTGAATATTGGGCAGAGGGAGGTTTAGTCAGGTAGCAGGTCCTGCTAACTGGATATCCCTTTTGAATATTGGCCCATATATATTTTCGCTGAAAGTTCCTATACCACAGTTTCTGCTTCATCTAACTGTCAAACAGGGCTATGGCACGCTCCTGCTGGGATACTTGGCCCCCTCTGCATCCACTCTACTCTCCTTCTCCAATCCTCCTCCCCACCTCTCTTTCCCAGGACACTGACTTTAAAGAAGATGACAACATCTTGGAAGAGTCCCACAACTCTGATTCCTTCTGTACCTGTAACAGATCTGCTTCACATGCCCAATGCCAGCAATTCTCCTGGTCCAAATGCTTCACCATGTGCTTCAAGTTCCACAGTAATTTCTTATCCCACCGGAAGTGGTTACAGTGGTAACAGGAATGAGGAGGCATGCATAAGGACCAAGTCCTGTCCCTTAACCTGGCCCTTATTGCCCCTGGGGGAATTCTGTACAAAAAAAATTTAAAATTCTGTACATTTTGAAAATCTGCATGCAGTATTTAAAAATTCTGCAAATTTAGCAATGTTTATAAACCGCATTTCACCAGATCAAATTGGTGTACATTCAGGTACAGTATATATTTCCCTTGTCCCCAAATGGTTCACCTGTGGGACTAGAAACCCCAGTCCCTCTGGATCGAGGTTGCTGCCAGCCCCAACCACTAGGCCACTCCCCCCTCTTTGCTTTGTTAGTCAATTTTTGTGCAGCATTCCCCCATCAAAAAATTTGCTCCACCTCTAGACCTGAAATTTCTCCTGCCTTTTTCCTCCTTAGCTCTCCTGCTTCAATCACAGTTCTGACCCCAACCCATCCTTGTCCCTTTGCTTTCTCTACCACCAATTTCTAACTCGCAGTCACCCCGTGACTGACTGGCAGCCCATCTCCATCCCTCAGCAACCCCCAATTTGCCAGCAGCCCATCTCTAGCCCCCAGCAACCCCCCTGATTCACCAGCTCCATCTGTAGCTCCCAGAAATCCCTCCGATTCATGAGTAGCTCATCTCCAGCCCCAGCAACCCCCCCCCCCCCCAGTCACCAGCAACTTATCTCCAGTCCCTAGCCATTCCCAATTCACCAACAACCCTTCTCCTGCCCCCAGGAACCCTCCCCCCCCCCCCCACTCACCAGCAGCCCTTCTTCCTTTCATAAGCAACCCCTCTGCTCACCAGCAGCCCTTTCTGCCACCGGCAACCCGACTGCTCACCAGCAGCTCTTTCCTGTCCCCAGCCAGCCCCCCCATAACTCACGAGAAGCGCGATCTAGGAACACATCCGTGGGTGCACTTATGTTTGCTCCCATGACTGTGCTAGAGTCTGATGCTGGTACATTTTCAAAGGTACACAGAAAGTGCACTGCCATCAGACTCTAGCACAGCTGCAAGAGCAAACTGAAGTGCTTCCATGGCTGTTTTGCTGCTAACAGTGAGGCAGGGTGGGGTATTCTTAAACCTTGCATACCCCATCTTGCCTCACTGGCTGGCTGGTTAGTGCCTGCACAGAATTCTGTGCAGGTAGGGAATTCTGTGCAAATTCTACATTGTGCAGAATTCCCCCATGAGTACCTTATGCACAGCACCTCATTCCTGTTACCACCATCACTGGGGACATCCTCCCCAGGACTTCCCTCTTGGCAATCAGAAAATTAGTCAACCATCAAGGAGCCACCCCAACTCACCACTGCTTCCTTCTTTTGTCATGCTGTCTGCTCCCAGTGCTTCAGATCTGGGGTTCCTTCTGACTATACTATTTCTTAGCTGTTTTGTACCACTGCCCTCCTGCCAGTGGATGGCTGCTTCTTCAATGGCCCAGCAGCACCTCTGGGGCCCTGGGTCTCATGCATCTTCTTTCTGCCTTTACCCTGCACTGAGAGTTCCATCCCATTCTTAGCCTGCTCTATCAAATGGGCAGACCTCTGGGGAACCTGCTTCCCAGATGCCCTGGTCAAGTTCCCAATTCCAAATACAGCCCACTTCCCTCAGGTCTACCCCTAGACAACCACTGTCACCATTGTAAGAGCTTCAGGTTTCAGATAGCCCAAGATCACTTCAAAGGAGCACCACCTGAGTGGGCCTGAGATCGTAACCTCATCTGCCAGGTACTAACTGCGAAGGACACCTGACACTGCAGCACGTTTTGCTGCAGTGACCATACCATCTCTTAAGGCCCCCTCCCACCCCCAGCAGGCTGCACTGATGCCACACTCCTCAAAATCCCCTGCCCAAGGCTGTGGCCTTGGGCAGCCTCTACGATGTCACTGGAAGCCTGCAGCTGGGGAATTCCCACACTTAAGCATGAGGAGCACTCAACCCTGCGAGCCTATAGGTGTCCTCTGCAACATGTCCTGGTGCACCATGCCTCCTTCCTCTACAGCAGCCAATCCCTCTGGTTCTCAGGCACAGGTACTCCTGAAGCACCAGAAGGAAAACCTGCACCCAGGGCCGGATTTACCTTGAGTGAGGCCCTACGCCAACAAAAATTGTGGGCCCCCAGCAGGGGCGGCCCAAGGGGGGTGCGGGGCCTCATTTGCATAAATATTTGCATAATGTTACCATATACTAACTTTTAGTAAACGTGCCTCTTAATGAGTGTATGGATAAAGAAAGACTAAAAGATTTCTACATTACTATAATCCAGTGCCAACTGCCAGACACATTAGGAACTACTACAAACACTGCCCATAGTAAACCCGCCGTATCCTAACAGCACTACCAGGACTCACAAAGCACCATACTCTACCAATCAAAAGGCAACACTGCAAATATTAAACCAATACATTTCAGAGAACAACAATACATGACCTACTGGGGAAAGAGAACAAGTGGCAATGTCAAATAGGAATTATATAAACAGAACACCTCAGCTCACTTACACATGCAGAACATAGACCATCACCAAACAAGTAATCACAATTTAGAAACAGGAAGACAATAATTAAACTGGGAATCCCAAAAGCCAAACTTGGAATGTACAACACTGTAGAAATAAAACTATACATTAATTTGCTCTTGTACTAAACAAAGCGCAGACGTTAATGATGCACATTTACCAGAGCTGACATATTCCAATTAATAAATTCAAAATAAAGAGATATTTTTCTACCTTTTGTGCATTTTTTTTCAGCTGCAATTGCTCCAGCCACTTTCTTCTGGTTTCTTCGTGTCTTCTGCTAACTCTCCATCGTCTGCTGTCCATTTGTCCTTTCTTCTCTCTTCTAGTTTTTTTCCATTCTCTCTCTACATCTGCTTTAAAATACTAATCTTTCTCCTTTTGCTCTTTCCTCATTCCTATTTCATCCACTCAAATTTTACCCCTCCATCCTCAATCCCCACTTACTCTCCCAATACCCGGCGAATTGTAGATTTTTTATCCCTCCCACACAAAATATTTTTCCCTTCTCCATTTTACTCTTCCAGCCCCATCCGATTCTAATCCTCCCCCAACATCAGCTCCCTTCTAGTTCCAGCCTCACCCAGCTTCCATTCCTTTCTAGTCCCTGCATCAGCCCATTTCCAGTCCTAGCCACCCATCAGCCCATTTCCAGTCCTAGCAACCCCCCAACCCAATACCAGTCCTAGCCCCCCCATCAACCCACTTCCAGTCCTAACCCCCCATCACCCCATTTTCAGTTTAAGCCCCCCCTATAACCCATTACCAGTCCTAACCCCCCATCAGCCCACTTCCAGTCCTAACCCCATTAGCCCACCTCCAGTCTTAACCCCCCCAGCCCATTTCCAGTCCTAGCCCCCCCCCATAGCCCATTACCAGACAGCCCCCATCAGCCCACAGCCCATTATCTGCCTTAACCCCCCCCCATAGCCCATTACCAGTTCTAACCCCCCCAACAGCCCACAGCCCATTACCAGTCCTAACCCCATCAGCCCACCTCCAGTCTTAACCCCCCCAGCCCATTTCCAGTCCTAGCCCCCCCATAGCCCATTACCAGACAGCCCCCATCAGCCCACAGCCCATTACCAGTCTTAACCCCCCCATAGCCCATTACCAGTTCTAACCCCCCCGAACAGCCCACAGCCCATTACCAGTCCTAAACCCATCAGCCCACCTCCAGTCTTAACCCCCCAGCCCATTTCCAGTCCTAGCCCCCCCATAGCCCATTACCAGACAGCCCCCATCAGCCCACAGCCCATTATCAGTCTTAACCCCCCTCATAGCCCATTAACATTTCTTAACCCCCCAACAGCCCACAGCCCATTATCAGTCTTAACCCCCCCAAAGCCCATTACCAGTTCTAACCCCCCAACAGCCCACAGCCCATTACCAGTCCTAACCCCATCAGCCCACCTCCAGTCTTAACCCCCCCAGCCCATTTCCTGTCCTAGCCCCCCCATAGCCCATTACCAGACAGCCCCCATCAGCCCACAGCCCATTATCAGTCTTAACCCCCCTCATAGCCCATTACCAGTTCTAATCCCCCCAACAGCCCACAGCCCATTATCAGTCTTAACCCCCCCAAAGCCCATTACCAGTTCTAACCCCCCCCAACAGCCCACAGCCCATTACCAGTCCTAACCCCATCAGCCCACCTCCAGTCTTAATCCCCCCAGCCCATTTCCAGTCCTAGCCCCCCCCATAGCCCATTACCAGACCGCCCCCATCAGCCCACAGCCCATTTTCAGTCTTAACCCCCCCCATAGCCCATTACCAGTCCTACCCCCCCCCCCCCCATTGGCTCAAGTAAAATGAAATTTTAAAAAAGTAAAACCGCTGGCTGCTACCAAGGCCGCGGCAGCATGGACGGTCCCGCGGGGCCCCCTCTGCCCTGCCGAATCCCTCTCTCTGAAATTTCCCATCAGCCCCTGCGGGCTTAACAGAGACGCGAGGGAGACACTCTCCCTTCGCGCCTCTCAAAGCCGGCACGGAGGGGCTCAGCCAGGGATTCGGCAGGGCAGAGGGGGCCCCGCGGTACCGTCCATGCTGCCGCGGGAACGTCCATGCTGCCGCGGCAGCTTTTTGTGGGCCCTTGCCAGCTGTGGGCCCTACGCCATGGCGTACATGGCGTATAGGTAAATCCGGCCCTGCCTGCACCTACTACATCAGTCCCACACTCTGGAATGGACCAACAAAGAGCAAAATGAAAAGCAAAAATATAAACACAAAAGCATTGCAAACCTCACTGCCTCCTCCTTGCAAGCCCACCCTGCCAATTCTCTGCTTCACACATTCTCAAATTCTCCCATCTCCCATTGCTCATGGCCAGTAATTGACAGCACCCTTGATCCCACCCCTCTTCCACTACACTGACCTCTAACCTCAGTGGGGGTTTGGCCATGTTATAAACCAGAGGGCTCTCTACATAGTCCTCACAGCACACCTAGCCAGTCAGGTTTTCAGGAGAACCAGAATGAATATGCATGAGAGAGATTTGCATACAATAAAGGCGGTGCATGTAAACCTCTCTCATGCACATTCACTATGTTTATCCTGAAAGCCTGATTGGCTAGGTGTGTCCCAAGGAGTGGGTTGAGAACCGCTGGTCTAAACTAAGGCCCTTCTTTTCATTTTTTTTCAGTTGAAAATCATGCAGTCATTTTTGCCCTCACTTCTGACCAAAGAAAGGCTTATGAGTTTGTACCAAAGTCTGAGTGTGTTGCAGTTTGCATGGATATATGTGTGTGCATGTGCATCTCTCTTATAGCATGGAAACAGTTTGAAATGTGTATCTGGAATTTTGAGGGTGCAAAGGGGCTAAGGCAGGAATATGACCCTTCTAGTGATGCTTGAAGCAAATAATGAAGGTGCTGTGTGGGAAAGAAATGCATGCAGAAGACACTGAATGGGGTGCTAATGAGAGACATAAAATTGTTTCCTAGAGCCTGATTTACAAAGACTTTTTCTCATTCTCTGTCTATGGGGAAAAGTATAACAAATCAGCACCTTAATGTTAAGTAAAGTATGTAATTCAATTTTATTCTGTTACTAAAAAGAAATAAATAGTAGCTGCTAATTAGATTCAAACATGAGCTAAGTCCAAAATATGCATGTTTAGAGTAATGTTTTAGGTATGGGCTGTGCTACAAGACCACAAAAATTGAACAAACCAAAACATAAATTATTTGAAATTAAAACTTCATTTCACATTTTTTTTTCAACATTCAAACCTTGTAGTACCACATTGATTTTGGAACTTTTGAAACTTTTTTTTTATTCTGACCCACTTTTATTGTGGCTTACATTTCTACATATGCTTTGGGTTTATTATTTAATACTTTAAGAAGGAAACACTAACTACCAACAATGATTTTTTTTTTAAATTGGGAATGACTGTCTTGAAAATTAAAGTTCAAAATAAACATGCCAATAAAACTAAAAAAATAAATAAAAATAAAAATTTTTCTTTAAATTATGATGGTTGGCATTCCTGCCTGCCACTCTGGTCCCAATCTCAGCTCAAGCATTGTTAAGGTGTGCAGGAGCTAGTAGTGCACTCTGATGTTAACACACGCTCAGTGTGCCGGTGCTGTCAGCCTGACTTTCCATCCAGCTGAGGGCAGTAGAGCCTGTCTATGTGGGTGATTTGTACCCTTGTTGGCCAAATCATTGGGGGTTTCACATTTTGGTATTATACCTGCACTGTGGGCAAAGATTTAGGCACAGGGATGTGCACTGCATGATCCACAGCCAGGAACTGAACCTGTGACTTTCCACTCATATACACACCAACTGTGTATAGTACACCACAGCGCTGCCACATGGCTACAACAGTCCTTGGGGATGACATGCTTCCTATCAGACAGACTTTGGAACATGTTGCACTGTGCAAGGCGCACTGGACCAGGGCATGGCTTTGGTCTGCTGCAAGTGGGTACCACTGCCTCCTCCGCCAACACCCTCAATTCCATGCTGACATGCCCATGTGCTGTCAGTGGGCAGTCCCAGGCCAGTCAACATGCGGGTTGGCAGGTACCTAGGGCACAGGGTGCAGAAGGGGGGTATGGAGGCATACATGGATGACCACACATCGCCCCCACACACATCTGCCTCTCCAGGGACCCCATCACTGCCTCCAATGTTATGTCTCTTCAACCTGGGGAAGAGATGGCTAAGAGGTGTTATGTTAGAGGTCCATAATCTATTGACTGGCGTGTATTGAGTAAACATAGATCGATTGTTTATGCCATGAAAATGTAGTAGAAATAGGGGACATGCAATGCGGCTACAGTGTAACCCATTGAGGACTACTAGATAGAATGGTTTCTCAGTCAATGTGTATTCAAATTCTGGGATTCATTTCCGGAGGATGTCATAAAGGCAGTTACTGTAGCTGGGTTTCAGAGATGTTTGGATAGGTTCCTGGGGAATGCTCCATAAACCATTACTAAAGGGGAGCTCAGAATATCCCCTGCTTGCCCAGTACATGCACTGTGGATCCTGTGTGTCTTTTTTGGAAACTGCTGGATACTTGTGACCTAGGTGGACACTGTTGGGCATGATGGATCTTGGTATATTTTCAAGTCCTATGTGCCACCTAGGCAACTGCCTAGTCTGCCCTGTGTACCAGTGGCCCTCACTACATGACCCACATGCACCCTCCTTTGCTCCATTTTCACCATCAACATAGTGCCTTTCATACTTGGGCACTATGCTATTGCTGCTAATGGAGCACTACTATCACTCCCTTGGGTTTCCCTTCTGTGCATCACATTGCAGATGTTAAAATAGGCGCTCTCTCCTCAAAATACACCCTTTCTGCAAGGTTTTGATTTGCGTTAGGGTTCCTGCCATTAAGGTGTCTTGCATTAAGGGAGCAAGCCTTGTTCACGCTCAGTCCCCACCCATTAACTTCCACTCTCCGCCCCATGGACACCTACTCTCTGCCCACAGAGCGCTTTATGATGCCGGTAATGTTAGCGTGCGCGAAAGTGGCTTTTTGGACGTGCTAAGGGCACAAGTGCACCATTAGCATGCGCTAGCGGCACACTTGCTCCTTTACTGTGGTTTAGTAAACATACCCCTTAGTAAATCTAGATTGGACAATTTCCTACAAGATCATTTTCACAGGTAACACATATGGCCCCTTTTACTAACACTTAACTCAAGCTATCTGCCACACAGCCTGTAGGAATAAAATGGGCCATACAGCAGATAGATTGAGCTAAGTGTTAGTAAAAGGGGCCCATTGTTTTACACAAGGGAATTACCTTGGAAATTGTCATCCATATATTTGTATTGATTTGCTGAGACATTAGTATTGATGTTTAGTTTTCAAAGGAGGATGCATATGAGAAAGAGGCTGGATAGTCATAGTTGCACATATTATAAGAAAAATTTAAAAGTCTGTTCGAGCAATTCATAGCAAAATCTATGATACTTTTGGCTCAGTAGAACATGCCTGGTTGAGCCCTTCATAACCTCTAGACTACCAAATTTAGAACAGACCAGAAAACTAGGCAGAAAATGTCTAACAAAGATTAACCTAACAGACCAAGGTCAGCTTGGATCTTCTCATTTTTGATCATTTTCAAAGTAAACATTTTGGTGTGACTAATTAAAAAAAAAAAACAAGGTTAAAGGAATTTATATTGATAAGGAATATTTTTTTAGGCTGCCTGTTTAGATCTTTTTGATGTGCAAAAATTATTTAAATTAATTATTAATTTTAAATCATTATAAACAAAAGGTTACAAAAATAACTACAGATTCAAAATGCTGTTTATAAAAATATTATATTAACAGATTTGACTTCAAGATTAAGCCTTGTTAACTTTGTTTAAATTCTCAAAAACTCTTATTTCACAGTGTCGACAACTGAATAAATGCAAACAGATTGATGTCATATATGGGAAGAAATTTATTGTGTATGTTTCATGTTAACATTATTTTTCTAAAAATACAATAATAATGTTAATGGTCTATTTATCCATTATTTACTAGTGAGCTTTCATATTTAGGATATTTTGCACTTTAGCTAAATTAACAACACTGGACAACAAATATGTTCAAAAGTTTTGCTTACTGAAACATTTTTGGTGATGATAGACAGCTTCAAGCTGAACACAAATATAATTTCAGATTGATTGTATCATGTAGGAATTTTGAGAAACATGAAATTAAATTTTGACTGAATTTAGCATGTTTAAACACACAATGATGCTAACATATTGCACTAGTTCACCTGAGCTAAAAATGTTTTGCTCCTGATTTTCGTTTGCACTCAGCATCTGATGCTTCTCGTCTCAGTGTCCAACAATAGTCAGCCAGCATTGATGGGTTCCAGTTGCTCTGATACTGATTTTCCATCGTCGCAATGTCCTGGTGAAACCTTTCACCATGTTCGTCGCTGACTGCACCAAGATTAGTGGGGAAGAAGTCCAAGGGGTATGTTTACTAAAAGTTCTTAATGTGCGCGGCGTGCATGTGCGCATGCTAAGGTACCTTAGCGCGCGCTAATGATGCTTTATGGGGCAAAAATGTGCTTTAGTGTGCGCTCATGCGCGCAGCGGCGCACACGAGCGCTGAAGGCGGGGAAAGGCTCCCGGAGGGCGGAGGAAGGCTCCCCAGGGGCAGAGAGAAGGGGTCAATGGGTGGAGAGTGGGAGGGGAGAGGCTCCCCGCACACTAGCGAGGTGAAATTTGAGGCTAAAAATAGCGCGAGTGAAACCTTGCTTTAAAGCCGATTTAAAGGGAAGAGAAACCATTTCTGTCAGCAATGTACAGCAAAACCAGGGAAACCAACAAAAAAGTGATAAGTGTGATACATGTGCACAGAACAAAAGTACAAATAAACATTGAAAAGGACCCCAACAAAATTTAAAAAAATTATAATCAAGCTGGGCAATAGTGATAGTAATGGGAAACATCAAAAAACACTCCCAAGAAAGCCCCAAAAAATAAATATGAATTTTGGAAGGGTCTACGCTCCGTCCCCATACAAGGTGAATGATCCCACAGTGAAATAGCACTGATCAGGGTTTCCCTCTCCATTGGACAGGTTACCTATGTCATGCACATGTTCCACAACAGCAGAGCGGGCATATCGGAATGGGAAACTGGACAGATGCTGGGAAAGGGGATACAGAGGGCTGCAGGCGGCACATGCTGTGGTGCAGCTGGGGCACAGTGTGGACTAGGCAGATGCCTAGATGGCACTTAGGAATGCTGAAACTGAACAGCAGCCAGACAGCAACTGATGAGGGCCCAACATGGGCACGAGAGTGTTTATCACAGTGTCACAGGGGATAGTACCCAGCAGGTACCCCCATGGGCACAGAACATTGGCAGGCGGTGTTGGGGGGAAGCGTGGACGCCTATGCAGGCACCCCTACCCCAGAACACGCACCATAGGCAGCCGCCTACCTGCACACTGGATGGCTTGAGACTACACACCACCAGCACCACCAGCAGAAGGGCATGTCAGCATTTATTTATTTATTTATTTAACAGTATTTCTAAACCGCCTTCTCTTAATAATCAAGGTGGTATCACAGCAAACAATCAGGTAAAGTGTGTGTGTTATACATGCAGTGAGGGTGAAATTTAGTTGAGTGTGTGTTGTATTGTGTGCTAGATTGGTTTGAGCTATGTACAAGGTGGTCTATATACAGTGGTGCTAAAAACTTTTTCTTACATCCATTGTTTGGGTGGTATCATGTACTGTTATACATTCTCTGAGGTTATGTGATGTGTCCATAGTGTTCTATGAATAGCATGGTTTTAAGCTGTTTTCTAAAGTCTTTGAGGTCAGTAGTCGCCCTCAGGTCGTCCGGTAGTTTGTTCCATATTGTTGGAGCAGCCATGGAGAGTGCTCTGTCTGTTGTGTCCTTGCGTGTATGTTTGTATTCACTTGGGGTGCTGACTCGGTTGTGTGTTTGTTTTCTTCTAGGACGATGGCAGAGGGGTACTGGTGGTGGAGGGGGTCAGTGGCAGCTGCCCAGAGCCGACTATGGCCTAGCCCTGTGTAGGTGGGTGCCATGCACTGCAACAGACAGGCTGTGTCTGACAAACAACCAGGGACTGCACTGTCTCTGTGAGCACAGTGTGGTGCGGTGAGCACAACCAGTGTGTTCAGGAGCAGAAAGTCACAAGTTCAAGTCCCAGCTGGGGCTACTGCCAATCCAGTTCCCATATTTTACCCGCTACCAAACCATGATAGTAAGGACAAACCTTTATTGCAGAGAACATACGCATGGTTCAAACGCCTATATTTTACCCCACCGAGCACAGACACCAGAAACATGCACATTACCTAGAGCAGAGTCCCCCAAATTCAGTCCTGGAGGCCCACAAATCATTCAGGTTTTATGCTGTCTCCAATATAAGGCCATGTCAGCATGGTGGCGGAGGGGTACTGTTGTTGGAGGGGGCAGTGGCAGCTGCCCAGAGCAGACCATGGCCTAGCCCTGTGTAGGTGGGTGCCATGCACTGCAACAGACAGGCCCTGCCGGACAAATAGTCATGGTATCACCAGGGAATGCACTGTCTCTGTGGCAACACGGTGGTGCAGTGCACACAACCAGTGTGTTTGGAGGCAGAAGGTCACAAGTTCAAGTCCCAGCTATGGTGCCTGCCAACCCAGTCCCCATATTTTACCCACTAATACAGACAGAACCTTTATTGCAGATGACGTAAACATGCCCAAAACACCTACATTTTACCCTACAGAGCAAAGACACCATAAACAGGCGCATTACCTATAGCAGAGTCTCGCAAATGCAGTCCTGGAGGGCCAAATACCATTCAGGTTCCATGCTGCCTCTAATAAAGATGCCTGTGCTGCATATCTATGCACCACCCCCATGGTATGCAGATATATCTCATGTATATTCATGAGGGACAGGATGAAAACCCGAACAGTGTTTGGCACACCAGGACTGGAGTTGGGAACCTCTGCCGTAAAGCAGCAGCCAACAGGGGCAGACACACCCACACCCACAGGCTCCATTAGCCAATGCCTCCTGGAGAGGCAGGACATTGGGCCCTGCGTGCATCTCCCAATACTAGCCCTTACATACCTTAGCAATGCCACCCTACACCTGGGAATATGGTACACAGCTATCAAACGTTTGCTATGATTACTGGCAGATACCAATTCCTACATTAAGCACAGTTTGCTGATTGAGCTCCATCATAGCAACCTCTCTGCTGTCTGTGGAGTGTGCTTCAGGTCTGGTCTCTGACAGTGCTTACCACCCTGGGGAGTGACCCCCAACAGTATTGCGTACCATATCCATGCCTGCACTGTGCCCAGGACTGGTGTGGTGGCCAGGACTGCTAAACTCCTCTAGAGTAGCACAATGCTGGCATAGGTGTGGGAGAGTGTGTCTCTCTATCCAGTGTGTGGTGGCTGCAAACACCCTCCACAGCCCACACTGCCAGCACTGTTGCCAGTATTGGCCTGCCAATGTGCATAATGAAGAGCAAGGTATCATGGGTATAGCCCGGACAGGGTGGCCTGGCCAGGATGCATCTGCACAGGGCATAGGGCACTGGCTGGGACATTGTAGTGCCCGGACACCACCTGCACAGACAGGGTGGCCACAGCATATTCCGCTGGGAGATCACTCTCACCCTGACTGTGCAGTGACCACAGCATGGCTAGGCACCCCCATAGTGCTATATAGCATTTCTCTCATGTGATATTTGTGGGTTTCCTTTTGGGGCCCAGTCACTGACTTATCTGCTTGGTGTGTATGCTGACATCCCAGTTCTGGATGCATGCATTTCCACCAGGAACATGCACTATGGACTAGCTAGTAGACTGTCTGCAGCTGGTATGTGTCCTGATGGAGCGCCGTGCAGCGGCTGAAGGCTTGCTGCAGAAGAATATCAGATAGTGGTGGGGTGCAGCTTAGCATATCCAGGCCTAATGTCTGTCTGCTATTGCGTTGTGGATGTGTAGAGAGCTGCATTGACTGCCCTGTAGGGTGACGGTTCCCCAGCAGGACTGAGGTTGATGGTCTTCTCTACTGCCACCATTGCAGGGAGATAGAATGTGGATCTGTTGGTGGGAGATCCTGTTTACCACCCTCAGCCCTGGAGAAGGAGGAGGAGGGTGATGGCATAGGGGCTACACCTGACTGAGACATACAGATATATCCAAGGTGTGTCTGCAGAAACTACTTATCTCATACATTAGCACTGCTGGGGACCTGCAGCATGGCCTATCTCTGCTGTGGACCTGGTGCTGGGCGCCCCACCTCACCCTCAGGGTGAGTGCAGTACCTGCACAATGTGACGGTGTGTAGCTACTCTGTGTCAGTACCACGTACGGTCAGTTCCCCCTACCAGGCTGAGGTGCTGTGGGGGTGCATACCCCATCTTGTGATCATCTGTAGACTGCTGATTTGCACGTGCAGTGCATCATGGGTATGGGTGGGTTAACCCTATCCTGCTGACCACAGCAGACTGTTTGTGTGGTGACTTGCAGTCCTTCTGCAGCCTGCCAGGGGCTTGCTAGAAGCTATAGAGCTGTAGCCCACTGGTTACTTCACTACCAGTGGAGTCAGAGGTCATGGGTTCAAGCCCACATTGGGGTTATTTGATAGGGTTGTCCAAAGCATTATCTATTTTTAAAGTACATTAGTGCTGCCAGCAATAACACCCTCAGCGTACTGTACCCATAAGGTGCCTCAGAGGGCGCTTTATAGGGCGCCCTATAGGGCACCTTATGGTTACCGTCCATATAAGGTGCACTATACAGTATGCTATGGAGCGACTGATAGGGTGCCAGTCCGTATAATTTGCCTTATAAGGTGTCCTATGGAGCGCCTTATAGGGTGCCCTATAGGGGACATTATAGGGTGCCGTGGTGGACAGTGCACTTTATAATGTGCCCTATGGAGTGCCTTATAGGGTGCCTTATGCGGCACCTTAGGTTACGGCACGTGAGGGTGTTTGCTGGCAGCAATAATTAAAATACAAATAAAATGCCTCAGGAAACAATACTTACATGTCAAAGCTGATGCCTCAGCCAGCCTTACACATTGGGCACACTGGGGATCAAACTCATGACCCCTGTATCATCAGTCAGTGCCTTAACCATTGTGCTACACTGCTGTTCCTCTTTGCATTTCAGCGCACCTACTTAAGATTTTCATGCATTTAAATGCACAGTGCTGCCATCAAAAACAGTGCTATGACCTTGCTGTGCCTCATAGGGCACCCTATATGGCACCCTATACGCCACCCTTTCAGCAACATTGTAGGGTGCCGTGGCAGACAGTGCACTTTAAAATGTGCCCTCTGGGGTACCTTATGGGGTGCCTTATGCAGCACCTTATGTTACAGTGCTTTGAGAGTGCGTTTGCTAGCAACAGTAATTAAAAAAAAATTAAAAAGCCTCATAATGCAATATTACACATAAATGGTAGTGCCTCAGCCAGCCTTATTGCTTGGGCACAGTGGGGGATTGAACCCATGACCCCTACACCATCTGTCAGTGTCTTCACCATTGTACTGCAGCCCTGTTCCTCTGTCTGCACATCAGTGCGCCTGCTTATGCTTCCCGCGCGCGTTACTCATGCGCTAATGTGCGCGGCGCACAAGAGCACACACGCTAATCCCATTTTGCTATTTTTGACCGGACCGCTCACTCCTTATATGGCATCCTGCAGACTACCGCGGCGCGCACGTTAAGAGGGTTTAGTAAACATACCCCCAAGTGTGAATGCAGAAAATGAACCTTCAGTGACATGTTGCACTTCATGGTTTTGTATGCTTGAAGGATGCTGTCAACCAGCTGGATGTAGTTTGATGCCCTGTAATTGCCAAAACAATTCTCAACATCCCTGAAATCTTTCCATGCAATATTCTCAGGCCCCACAGGCAGATGTTCGAACTGCTTATCACTGATGATATGTCTGACTTGTGGACCCACAAAAATGCCTTCCTTAATCATGGCATCAGTTATTCTTGGAAACATCTGTCTCAAATATCGAAATCCTTCACCTTCCTTGTTCATCGCTTTCATGAAATTTTTCATCAGTTCGAGTTTTATATTAAGAGGAAGCAAAAATATCGTACTTGTGTCGACAGGTTGTTTATGTGCCACATTTTTCTGTTCTGAAACCAAACACTTATGGAGTGGCCAGTTTTTTTTAATGTAATGAGACTCTAGCATGGAGGTCCCATTCGCAAATGAAACAGTACTTGGTATACCCGAGCTGCATGCCTGGTAGCAGTGCCACTACTTTTAGATCACCACAGATGTTCCAGTTGTTGAAACAAATACAGTACAACAACTACAATAGTTCAATGTTTTCATAGATTTCTTTCATGTGCACTGCATAGGCAATAGGTATTGAAGGGTGGACATTGCTATTGTGTAACAAGACAGTTTTCAGGCTTAACAGTGATGAATCAATAAAAAGACGCCATTGTTGTGGGTCATGCTCACAACCAAAGCAATGAACAACCCACCAATGTCAGTGTAGAAACAGAGGTTGTCAACTTGCAAAGAAGGATGCTGCAAAGAAATTTTTCATATCTTCTTGGCAGATCCGAAAGATAGAAATTTTCATACCTGGCGACAACAAACCTCATCCTTGCAATCTTGAATCAAGTACTTCAGCTTTTGTTTTTGACAAACTTAAGTCCTTCACTTAACTCATTCAATTCTGACTGTGTTATCAGATGAGACACACCAGACATAAATGGTTCAAAATCTGGATTCATATCATTTTCCATGTCTGGCCAATGTATTGTGGCATTTTTGTTTACCTCATCTAGGCTCCATGTCTCTGGTGACTTCAGTACTGGCATTATGTCGTCGTTCAGCACTGGTCTCATGGAAAAAGGCAGACTGGGGTATTCAGATTTCTTATTTTTAGCAGAGAAGCCAGATATATTGGTCAGATATAAGTAACAGTTCATCATGTGATCCTTCTGTTCTCACCATATCATCGGGACTACAAACGGCATCGACTTTCGAGTATCTCTGAGCCAAGCTCTGAGATGGACCGCACGTTGAACAGCACATGTGAGGAGTCCAGGATTTGTCTTGATCACCAACTTTACAACTGAAATAGAGCTCACACGCTTTCTTAATAAGTGCAGTCATGTAGCATCTTTGAGGCTTAGCGTATACTCACCATAAATGTAACAGAATATACCGTGGCTGTTGTGACATTGACGAGACATTTCTGCTGTAACAAATCGTTAATAATAGCATTTAAATATAAGCTTCTTGTCTAAATACACAAACTGATATCAATGTCATACATAGCATCTGTGTATGAAAGTTGCTTTTATAGCCTGTACTGCCAGCATCCATCCTGACTAAGCATGTCCACACATTCCTGAGCAGTAGCATTTCCATTGCACAATGTGAGCCTGCATGGAGTGCATACCCAGGATTTCCTGGACTAAACAAAACAGCTTACTTTCTAGGCAACATATGAGTAGACTTAAAATATGCAAGGCAATTACAAAAATAGGTGATTGCAAAAAAATGGGGCACGATAGAAAAATTTCAAGGTGATTTTTGTGATCAGCAATCCAAAATCCATAAGGTACACTCAAAAGTGTTGAGGAAGCAAAATCTTTGTTGACCAGTGCAAAATAATTTTCCCATGATTGGGATGAATTAAGTAACAATTTTTTGTCATTTTGGGAACAATTCTGAACTCTTTACATAATGGCCTTATTTATTGATGTTTAAAATGTGATAATGGTGTTATCTTGTGTCACCTCCTGCAAAAGGGCTTTGCAGCACATAATGCACGATAACATCATTAACATGCACTAAGCATTAGTAAAAAGAAGCAATGCATAGGAGTAGGTATTTATAAAATTGAGTGCAATAGCGGACTAATTGTATAAGGAGTCATGGAAAGTTAAGAGCTATCTACACATGTCAGTCATGTATTTTTAGTGATTCACATGTGTTAATAGGCTTTTTGTGCTTACTTTAGGCAGTCTCTATTCTTTAAGTATGCAAATAAGGCTGATGGCATTTTCTTTCACTGTGGGTGTTCACAGGGTTAAAGTTTGGGTAGAGCGTGGGCAAAGCATGTATTTTATAAAATTGTTTATTGTTACCATGTTTCCCCGAAAATAAGACCGGGTCTTATATTTATTTTTGCTCCAAAAGATGCACTAGGGCTTATTTTCAGGGTAGGGCTTATTTTTTAATTATATACAACAATCCACACGCGGATTTAAAAGCTGAGCAGGGCCTTTTCCTTGTGCCAAAATGCTCACGCCAAATCCACAGCAAGCAATGTCGCCTAAAAGAGCTGCCCGGCGCTTTACAACACGCAGCTCCTGTAGCTCAAAATGGTGGCCGCCACCGGAGCGTGCCAGAAAAAACGGGTGCCAAAAGCAGTGCAGGATACAAGGCTCGGGGGATGGCTTCCACACCTCCGACACCCAAGAATTTTATAGCCGCCAAACAAAAGACCCGAAATAACCAGCCTTTGCCAAACTTACGGGTCTTCAACGGGCTCTAGCCCGCGGTACTGCTTTAAGCAGAGCAGCACCATTGGCGAGCCTCTCGTCCTTGTGCCCACACCGTCTGATACTGCCGCGGCTCTTCTCTAGGCAGTAAATGCCCGTGTGATCCGTTCCAGGGCTCTCCCCCATGATGTCTAGGGGGAGAGATCTGACAAGAGAGCCTGCAGTCCGAGACAAGACAGGCAGAGAATGGCACTAACACAAAGCTTTGCTGATTCCTTGAGGGCTCTTCCCTAATTAATGATTTTTTTAAAAAAGGGGCAGTCCCAAATGAATTGAAAGGAACTCCACAGCCCCTTGGAGAGAATGCATTCCCCTACCTCAAGAACACATACAGGCAGCCCTCCTCCATGATCTGCACTAGGGCTTATTTTCAGGGTAGGGCTTACTTTCGGGGAAACACGGTATATTGCCATGCATGAAGACATATACCAGCCATTTTTTTTTTAAAGTGCAATCAAGTCAATGCTGACTCCTGGTGACCCAGCAGCCCCTGGGTTTTCTTGGCAAGGTTATCACTGGAAGTAGATTGCCAGGCCTTTTCATCAGAGGTACTGGAGGGTAAAGTGATTTGCCAAAGGTCACAAGGAGTGCCAGTGGGAATTGAATGCTGATCTCTTGGGTACTAGGCTGTTGCTCTAATCATCAAGCTATTCCTCTGCTCCATACCAGCTATAGGACTGGCATAAATGCTTGTGCCTAGATTTAACACACAATTTTGCTTATAAAATGGATGCAAAACCTGTGCATTAACATGTGTCAATCTAAGCGCCCCTTAGAAAATTACTCTCTACATGTGTAAAGTTATATGTGTACAGCCTGTATGTACATAACTTTACATGAACATAGGCATTTCTAAAGTCAGTGTTGGGGAGGGGGTACATATGTATGTAAAATAACTAAAAAAACTTGTGTGTGGTAAAGAGCAGATGTAAATGTAAATATATGAATCAGGTTATAAGGGAGAAATTTTCAGTAGACCATTGTTACTGCAAAGTACAAACGCATTGAACCTTGTAGTTTCTTTGAACGCATGAACCTTGTGGTTAAATTTCAAGAAAGAACATTGTGAATAACTTCCCTCTGAAAACTGTCTACATGGTAGGCATGCTTTGAATACTTTGGACCTACTGAAAGTATCAGAATAGAAGCAAATAGCATAAGGTATGTCGATTTTGAAAACCCATGCTTTCTGTTAGCTGCTCTGAGCAGAACAATTTTCATATCCGGGTACCTAACTAGTTATTAGCTAATGATCTTTGAAAACTGACTTGGGTTGGATGATTTTCAAAGCCATTTATGAGAATAATTACCCCTTGTCGGGGGGGTCTATAGTAACTGAGTACCCGGCCCAGATTTTTAGGCTTGGGCCGTATAGACTTAGTTGAGGGGAGGAAGGTGGGTTTAGTTTCCAGTGGCAGTTAGAGGCAAGGTGGGAGGCTAGCAAGGTTGAAATCCCTTTTTGCTTTGAGGAAGGGATTTCATCGGTAGGTGAGTGTTTGTTATGGAGGGAGAAGGAGGGGCCGATGCGAGGGAATTTACTGCCCATCCCAGGCCCCTCCTTTCTCTTTCTTTTTTTTTTATTTTATTTTTTTTTTTTTTATTAAATTTTCAATTTTACATCCAATGAATATATTCAACAAGAAACAAATAATATGAACAAACAAATTTACAAATAAGACAAAGAAAAATCTCATAAACATATCATTTCTCCACCCACAACAAGGAGAGAACAGCTGAAAAGAGAGCCGGAGTAGAAATTTATAAGGCTACAAACACCCAACCAACCAAGTTGTATAATCCTAACTACAAAATATACAGTAATATCACTCAAGCGTGTAAGGAAGCCAAAAGAGATTCCAGTAAAGAAGGATCAAAATATTCATAACTGATTCCTTGAATGGTCACAAAACATTTACATGGAAACCGTAAACGGAAAATACCCCCTATAGCCAAAACCCTAGCTTTCAATTGCAGAAAGGACTTTCTACGTATTTGTGTCTGTCTAGAGACATCCGGAAATATGGACATCTTTTGGCCATAAAAAAGGAAATCTTTCTTAGGAAAAAAAGCCTTCAAAATAGAAGACTTATCTACAAAATTGGCCAAAGTGACTACCAAAGTAGCACGAGTAGAAATGGGAACCTGGGAGTGTTCTAATAAATCAGTTAAATTTAAAGAAGTACCCTCCTCCCCTCCTTTCTCTTTCTGGTGTTCAGCAAAGTGGGTAATTTCCCACCCAGTCCACCTGTTTGTGTGTGTGGCATTAGGGTTCATTGCAGCTGAGTAGTGACAGCGGGACCTGAGGCATTCAGGTTGGCTGGTGGCCTGCAATTGGGTGATCACAGCCCAGAACTATGGAGGGCTAGGGGCAGTGAAACCCTGGGTTGGGGGGTATTCACCAGGGTGCTAACCTTTGCTAATATGGCAAGGCCAACGGCAGGCATGGGTGCCTGCTGGGGATACAGCGGCAGGATGGAGAGGGATGACGTTCCACTTTGCTAATAATATGGCTGGTGGGATGTGGTATCCCGGGGGTGGTTGCAGCGGGGGTGGGGGTGGGGTTTGGGGTAATATTGCTTTGGCTGTTTTACAATGTTGATGTGGATTATAAGTTCTGATTTTGGTGTGTTAAATAAAACTGTGACCAATGGTTTATCCATAATTTGTGTGGAGTTTGTGTGTGGGAATTGGGAATTTGAGAGGGGGGGGCAAGTGGCTGCGGGCTGGGATCTGGACCCGGGTTACCACAGTTAATAACAACTTTCTAGATAAGTTAAAGCATTTGCATGTAAAAGCTGTTGAGTGATGCTGATCTTTTTGTAAACATGTTTTATAGAATGGCTGCTCCCACTGCATATATAGAAAAATACATGTGCATTTCTCATGACCCTATACCAAGTGGAGGAGTAGCCTAATGGTTAGCGCACTGGCTTAGGATCCAAGACACCAGGGTTTAAGTCCCACTAGCACTCCTTGGCCAAGTCACTTAACCCTCCATTGCCTGCGAAAAATCCAAGTTATCAATATCCCTGTTTAAAATACATTACCAAGTTTAGCTTACAATATAAAGTGCTTTGACTAAAGCGGTATAAAAAACCTGTTAAATAAAATAAATATGTCTTTTATAAAATATCCACATTTAGCAGGTCTTTTGTAAAATAGGCTACAGATTGTGAATGTGCCAACTTGAATGTTCCATTTTTGGTCTAGATACTCTGTAAAATGGTGCCTATGCGTCTTTATAAAATACCAACACAGATCCTAAAGAAATCCTGGCTAAAATGAACCTATGGGAGAAGTTGCAAATGTATGCCCATACCTAATGCACATACATTTACATAATTCTTTTGTGAGACCTCATTTGGAGTATTGTGTGCAATTCTGGAGACCACACCTTCCAAAGGATATAAACAGGATGGAGTCGGTACAGAGGGTGTCTACCAAAATAGTCTATAGTTTTCATTATAAACCATATCGCGATAGACTTAAAGATCTCAATATGTATACGTTACAGGAAAGGTGGAATAGTGGAGATATTATAGAGATTTTTAAATACCTCCATGGCATAAATGCACAGGAAGAGAGCCTATTCCAATTCAAAGTAAACTCTGTAACAAGGTGACATAGGATGAGGGTAAAAGGGGATAGACTCAGGAATAATATAGGGAAATATTTCTTTACGGAAAGAGTGGTAGATGTGTGGAATAGTCTCCCAGTGGAGGTACTAGAGATGAGGACAGTATCCGAATTAAAGAAAGCATGGGATAAACACAGAAGATCTCTAAAGGAAAATAGGGACTACAGTAGTTGATATGGGAGGGAAGACTAGATAGGTCTTTTTCTGCTGTCATGTTTCTATGTATTTTATAAACAATGGCCATATTTTGTACCCATATTCCACGTAAACTATACCACCCCCAATCATGTTTACACCAGAGTCACATAAAAGCAGGGCCAGTGCAAGGATATGAGGTGCCCTAGGTTAACTTCTTCCCTTGCGTGCTCTTGCTCCCGCTGTTCCCTTCTCCAGGACTTGCAGTGGTGACAATGGCCTCAAACAGCCCTGCAGCCGTAACCTTAAATCTCCGTTAGGAAGTTGGCATGGGGTGTTGGAGGGGGCAGACCCCAAACAGCCTTGCAGTGCTGGAGATTTAAGGTAAGTGCAGCAGGGCTGTCTGAGGCTATTGCCGCCAATGCAAGTCATGAGAACATAAGAACATAAGATATGCCATACTGGATCAGACCAAGGTCCATCAAGCCCAGTATCCTGTTTCCAACAGTGGCCATTCTAGGTCATATGTACCTAGGAGTCTCCCCAAAAGACACAGGTTCCTCATTGCTTGTATTGGGTTAAGCAGTGATATCCTGGGTCCCTTTTAATAATGGTTTATGGACCTTTCCTCCAGGAACTTGTCCAAACCTTTTTTAAACCCAGCTACACTAACAGCTTTTACTACATCCTCCGGTAACAAATTCCAGAGTTTGATTACAAGTTGAGTGAAAAAATATTTTTTCTTATTAGTCTTAAATAGTTTACCCTGTAGCTTTATTGCATTTTCCTTAGTCTTTTTATATTCTGATGAAATAAACAATCAATCTATGTTTACCTGTTCCACTCCATTCATTAATTTATAGACCTCTATCATATCTCCCCTCAGCCGTCTCTCTTCCAGGTTGAAGAGCCCTAATCTTTTTAGCCTCTCTTCATAGGAGTAGCCTTCCATCCCCTTTACCATTTTGGTGGCTCTTCTCTGTACTTTTTCTAATAACGCTATATCCTTTTTAAGATACGGCGACCAGAATTGCACACAATATTCAAGGTGTGGTCACACCATGGAACGATACAGAGGCATTATAATATCCTTTGTTTTATTTTCCATTCCTTTCCTTATGATACCCAGCATTCTATTTGCTCTCTTGGCCGCCGCTGCACACTGGGCCGAGGGTTTTAACATGTTATCCACAATGACGCCTAAATCTTTTTCCTGGGTAGTAGTTCCCAATGTGGAACCTTGCATCATGTAACCATAGTTTGGGTTGTTCTTTCCTAGGTGCATAACTTTGCAAGACTTCAAAGTCCTGGATTGGGGCAGCAGTGTGGCAATGGGCCATGCCTGGAACATTTGAAATCTAGGCAGCCACCTAGATTGCCTTATGTTCATTCCAGCCCTGCATAAATGTAGGCAGCTTTATGATATTGTGTGTACTTTTATGCAGAGTTGGTAATTTTGTAAAAGACCTTTTATGAACCTATACAGGCATATACACATGAGAAAGTCTATATAAAATTATTCCCATACGTTTGAAGTTTCAATAGGATGTGTAGATTTTTCCCTAAAAAAAGGTATGATCAGGACAATGCTGTTCCTGGTGTCCTTTGCCTCTATTGCAGATTGAATCCTCAACTCCCGCTGGTGCAGGTCAGCCCGTGATGTCTTGCTGAAAGGGCTATTTAATACCTGGCCCCACAGCAGGATGTGGCCGCGGATGCATGCTCTGAAGGGGCATGCCAAAAGTGGCAGGTTCTGCCTCTTCGGAGCACATAGGAATAGAGTGGAGGTTCCCCTTGTGATGAGGAAATGAAAGCAGAGAGCTCCAGTCACCACATCATCAAAAGCTGTTAAAGTTACTGGTCCTGTGGATGCTCATTTTAAAATAATGCAGAAGATTTCTTCACCTTTGACTACGGATGGGGGAACATCATATGTGAGTATGACATCTACCTCCTCCTCTCTGGCATTTCAGGATTGTTCTACTCCTCCCTACCTAGGAAGTACTTGTCCCGGGATAGTCCTTGCTCCTGGTAAAGATGTAAGGACTTATCAGGCCCCCTCTCCTGCCTGAATCTTTCTTTCTTCAGCAGGACTCTACATTGAGGCCGGTGTCACTCTTGCCAAAGGTTGTTGACTTTTCCCTCTGTTACTGACCTTCCCGCACCACCTCAAGACATTTCATTAAAAGATATATGGGAAGTGGTTAAAAGGACGGACTATCTCTTCAAACTTCTCTTTCTTGTATTTTGACTTTTTTGAGTGAGGTGGTGGCTGCTTTTGAGGAGCAAGAGTTAAAAATGTCGTCTTTGGATAAGAAGTATGTTAAAATTGAGTTTCAAGCCTCTGTGCTCCAGGTAGTCCTCGCTTCCTTGGTGCAAGATTCCTACACCGCTAACATGAAAAATTTTAAAATTCATTAAGATCAAAAAACCTCTGGTTTCTAAATTTTGCTTGTACACATTTCCTTTCATTTTCAATTTTGTTCTCTAAATACCTTCAAGAGGTGATTATGCTTTCAGATCCTGGTTCAATTAAAATATAAAAAAAATATTATTTATCTAAAGGTGTGAAAGGCGGTCTAACTGAAATTGCAGAAAAAGGGCAGGAATCAGATCAATTAAAGGATCCTAGTCTTGATTTAACTACTTTTTTGGATTCATCCATTGAGGAAATTTCCTCTCAGGTGACTCTTTTAGTTACATTTATGATTGAAGCAGATAAAGATCTGATCCTTCGTTTGTATTTTTTTAATAAACGTGCTGAGTTTTATGGCTATCCTATTCAGGTGTTCCCGGACATGTTGCGTGCGATGCAGAAGCAGAGGAAAGCCTTCCTAGAGCCGCTTAAGGCCTTCGCTCTGGAAGCTTCCTTCCATTTGAAATTTCTGTGTAAATATTTGGTCATATTCTCTGGCAAGAGATATGTATTTTTTGAACCAGCCCAGCTGGAATGTTTTCTACAAGATAAGGGGTAATGGTCTTTTGAATTTTGTTTCCTATGGTTATGTAAAAGGAGTATGTTCTTTGTTTTGGGGATCAAGTTTGAAGTTTTATTTCAGTGCCCTTCTTGAAGTGGACTTGGAAGTATTTTTGAATGCTTTGTTGCATTTCTATATGGTTTTCTTGTTATATTGTAAAATTTATAAATATATAATAAAAAAAAAGTTATGATCACTAAATAGCAGATATCAATGTGTATGGATAATCTCCTGGGATTATTTTCCTTGATCATCCTGCTCTTATTTTGGGCAAAATGGAAATCATAAAAGCACTATCTGAACTGTGAAGATTCTTTGCTTGGTCCCGTTAGTTTCAACTTGGTTGCCTGCAATGGTTCCCTTCCTGGCGGCGAGTTACTTTGAACCCTGCTTCTCTCCCTTTCTCTCTTCATTCTGTCCCCCATTCCCCACCCTTGTCTTCTCTGGTTAATTTTAGGATAACCTCTGTGGCAATTCAGAGCTATCTGTCTAAATTCTTACCATGACTCTGGAATTCCTCTGATGGGGCTGGTGCTTCTGGGACCCACCCTCCCTCAATAGCTGATGACTGTTAAAAACATAAGAACATAAGACATGCCATACTGGGTCAGACCGAGGTCCATCAAGCCCAGTATCCTGTTTCCAACAGTGGCCAATCTAGGTCATACGTACCTAGCAATATCCCCAAAAGACACAGGTTCCACAATGCTTGTACTGGGTCAAGCATTGATATCCTGGGTCCCTTTTTAATAGTGGTTTATGGACCTTTCCTCCAGGAACTTGTCCAAACCTTTTTTAAACCCAGCTATACTAACAGCCCTTACTACATCCTCCGGTAACAGATTCCAGAGTTTGATTACACGTTGAGTGAAAAAATATTTTCTCTTATTTGTCTTAAATAGTTTACCCTGTAGCTTCATTACATGTCCCCTAGTCTTTCTATACTCTGATAGCGTAAACAATTGATCCACGTTTATCCGTTCCACTCCATTCATTAATTTATAGACCTCTATCATATCTCCCCTCAGCCGTCTCTTCTCCAGGCTAAAGAGCCCTAACCTTCTTAGCCTCTCTTCATAGGAGTAGTCTTCCATCCCCTTCACCAATGTGGTGGCTCTTCTCTGTACTTTTTCTAATAACGCTATGTCCTTTTTAAGATACGGTGACCAGAATTGCACACAATATTCAAGGTGCGGTCGTACCATGGAGCGATACAGAGGCATTATAACATCCTTTGTTTTATTCTCCATCCCTTTCCTTATGATACCTAGCATTCTATTTGCTTTCTTGGCCGCCGCTGCACACTGGGCGGAGGGTTTTAACATGTTATCCACGATGACTCCTAAATCTTTTTCCTGGGTGGTGGTTTCTAATGTGGAGCCTTGCATCGTGTAACTATAGTGTGGGTTGTTCTTTCCTAGGTGCATAACTTTGCACTTGTCCACATTAAATTTCATCTGCCATTTGGATGCCCAGTCTTCCAATTTATCCAGATCCTCCTGCAGTTTTCCACAATCCTCTTGGGTTTTAACAACTTTAAACAGTTTTGTGTCATCTGCAAATTTGATAACCTCACTAGTTATTCCCTTTTCCAGATCATTTATGAATATGTCAAAAAGCAGCGGACCCAGTACAGATCCCTGGGGTACTCCACTATTCACCTTTTTCCATTGGGAATATTGGCCATTTAGCCCTACCCTCTGCTTTCTATCTTTTAACCAGTTCCCGATCCACAATAGTACACTGCCTCCTATCCCATAACTTTTTAGCTTCGCCAAAAGTCTCTGATGGGGGACTTTGTCAAAAGCTTTCTGAAAGTCCAGATACACTATATCAACCGACTCACCTTTGTCTACCTGTTTATGCACACCTTCAAAAAAACATATCAGATTAGTAAGACAAGATCTTCCTTGTCTAAAGCCATGTTGGCTGTCTCCCATTAGGCCATGACTATCTACATGCTGTGTAATTTTGTTCTTTATGATGGTTTCTACCATTTTCCCTGGTACTGACGTCAGGCTCACCGGTCTGTAATTTCCTGGGTCACCCCTGGAACCCTTTTTAAAAATTGGTGTTACGTTGGCGACCCTCCAATCTTCAGGTATTACAGATGATTTTAATGAAAGTTCACAGATTACCAATAGCAGGTCTGCAATCTCATATTTCAGTTCTTTCAACACTCTGGGATGTATACCATCCGGTCCAGGTGATTTGCTACTATTCAGTTTATCAAATAGTTGTAATATATCTTCCCGGTGTAGCGATATTTCTCTCAATTCCTCTGCAGTATCACCTTTAAATACCACTTCAGTCTTGGATAACATCCCTACATCTTCCTCAGTAAAGACCGAAGCAAAGAATTCATTCAGTCTCTCTGCTATAGCCTTGTTTCCTCTTACTGCCCCTTTTACCCCTCTATCATCTAATGGTCCAATTGACTCTCTCACAGGCCTTTTGCTACGAATGTACTTGAAAAAGTCTTTATTTCGTGTTTTTGCTTCTGTAGCAAGTTTCTTCTCAAATTCCCGCTTTGTCTGCCTTATCAATGCTTTGCATTTAACTTGCCAGTGCTTGTGCTGTTTCCAGTTTTCATCATTTGGCTCTTTTTTCCATTTCCTGAAGGTTGCTTTTTTGGCAGCAACAGCCTCTCTGACCTCACCTTTAAACCATGCTGGCAGTTTTTTGGACTTTCTTCCACTTTTCCTAATGCGTGGAATACAGCTGGTCTGGGCTTCGAGGATAGTATTTTTAAATAACACCCAAGCTTGCTGTAAGTCTTTAACCTTTGGAACCGCTCCTTTTAGTTTTTTCCTAACTATATTCCTCATTCTATCATAGTCTCCCTTTTGAAAGTTAAAAGGTAGTACTGTGGATGCCCTTACTATCTGTCCTCCACTAATTAAATCAAACATGATCATACTATGATCACTATTGCCAAGTGGTCCCAACACCCTTATTTCTTGCAGCAGATCTGGCGTTCCACTAAGGACTAGGTCCAGTATGGCTTCCTCTCTGGTCGGTTCATGAACCAGCTGCTCCAAGAAGCAGTCATTTATTCCATCTAGAAACTTTATCTCTTTAGCTTGTCCTGCTGTGACACTGACCCAGTCGATACCGGGGTAATTGAAATCACCCATTATTACTACTCTGTTGTGACTTTTGTTAGCTTCCTTGATTTCTTTGAGCATTTCATCATCCATTTGTTCATTCTGGCCAGGCGGTCGATAGTATACTCCAACTGCCATCACCTTCCCCTTCATAAATGGAATTTCAATCCATAGAGATTCTACAGCAAATTTTGTTCCCTGCAAAACTTTAATCCTTTCTGACTCAATGCCCTCTCTAACATAGAGCGCAACCCCTCCACCAATTTGATCAGCTCTATCATTACGATATAGTGTGTATCCAGGTATCACAGTGTCCCACTGGTTATCCTCCTTCCACCATGTCTCTGAGAGTGCAATCATATCTAACCTCTCGTTTAGTGCTATATATTCTAACTCTGTTTTTTATAACATCTTAGTTTTTCACATTTCTTTCACTTTTTTCTCTTTCTATTTTTCATTTTTTTGCATTTTGGTGCCCTCTGCCATGCTTACCGTGTTGTGCTGGACTTGACTTTCAAGTTACTTGAGATAGCCTAGAGAATAGTGGCCAATGTGTTTACATCAATTTGTTTTTGCCAAACAGACAGCAGTTGTTTTTCTGTATGTCTTAATGTGCTCTTATACCTAACAGCATATTTTCCTAGAAAATCAAGTAGAAAGTAATACCATTTAAACAGTCTCATTCCTATTTATCTGCACTTGTAGTTAAGAATGGGGTACTTGGTCTTCATTCACTATATCTACATTTTAGTTACCTCCATTTTGCCACCCATTCACTTGTTGAATGTCCAGGCTCTGAAATTCTCCAGTCCATTTCTTATTCAGTCAGACCCTTGAGATACCCAGCATCAAGTAGCCAGCAATCCAAAAGAAAGGCACAGGCACAGGCACAGGCACAGGCACAGGCACAGGCACAGGCACAGGCACAGGCACAGGCACAGGCACAGGCACAGGCACAGGCACAGGCACAGGCACAGGCACCTCAGCACCTCCCTCCCTCCCTCCAAACTAGGGTTCCTGGGCTAGGATGTCCTTAGTCAGAGACCCTGGTATAGTGAGGATGAGGACCAGGGGGTTCCCAAGGACAGTCTGCTTCCCCACCCACCCCAGTTCTATACTCCCAATATGGCTGAGAAGGGGGCTCTTGTGGCCTCAACCCCCTCCCTTCCTCCCCCTTCCTGGGAGGAAATTCTCAGAAACGTTCCCTAGATCCTCACTCTATGCAAATATATGTGAATTGGGTCCTGATCCAGAATTCCCTCTTTCAGCTTTGCTGATCTCTCCTCATCAGCAAACCACTCAGGGATTTATCACCACTACTACTCAGATGGGTCAGACCAAGTCCTGATCTGGCCCTACCTGCTGCCACCCACGTAGTTGTCCCTGTCCGACTACAACCACCCGTCAGCAGGTACTGAATGGTTCTCTCTAAACAGCATTGGGAAGGTGGTTAGCCAAAAATGGGGATCCTAACAGATTTTCCCATGGTGTGGCATATACCCTGTCACATCACCTAAGGGATTAAATTTGATTTGGATTACTAACAAGCTTATTAAATTCTAGCCATAATATTTAGCCATCTGTATTTTTAGCACCACAATCTATCACATCTTGGATGTACAAGAGCATGAATCATATAGTATAGGCTTTTCAGATAACAACCTTACAACCATATAAAGGGTTCTATTTAAACTGATAGCTATATCAATTGCCAATGGGACATGTTACTAAGCTCTATGCCACTAATGTTCATGTGAGCCTTGTTACAAGTGTAGGGGGACCATGTTAACTTCCGGGGGCATGTGCATCCATCCACTTACAATTAGCGTGGGCCCAAGACTCTGCACTGCACAAGCTGGCATGTGGTTGCACTTAACACCACCCATTGAGGTAGCACTAATTGCACCCTCACTTAGAGCAGCAAGTGCGGTTAGCACAGCCAATTAATGTGATGTATAGGCAATGCCTTTATTCTGCCTCTGCCCCACTCAGTCCCCATCACATACAATCTGGGTAGCGTGGGTTTTTGGCACTGGGGCCTACACTACCTTTTAGCACCATGTCAAACCACATGCCAAACACCACACTACTGGGTAGTGCATTTTAGTAAACACGCCTCAATATGCGCTAACAGCCACTGTTAATGATTAATATGGAAGTGGACATGGAATTAGCAGACAATGGATGGAGGCTGAGCCTTACATTAAGGGGCCCTTTTATCAAAGCTCGCTAAGCAGTTAACACATGTTTTAGCAGGTGTTAAGGCCCTGCGGTGACAGTTAACATGTGCGCATGACAGCTACAGGCTGCTAAAACACATGGTAATTGCTCATTGTGTGAAAGGGTGGGGAATGGGCAGGGTACGGGCAGAGTGTGGATATGGAGAATATACTGCAGTTAATGCAGGGGTGCATATCACATGCTAACTTTCAATATGGTAATTAATGTGGGTGTACCTAGGGATAACTTTATGGGAAGTGTTAGGTGCATAGTCGTTAATCACTATGTATATTGTCAGGAAATAATTTTTCATAGCAGGGGTGGTGGATGCTTGGAATGCCCTTCCAATGGAAGTTGTGGGGGCAAATACAGTGACTGAATTCAAGATGGCATGGGACAAACACAGTGGATCCCTTTATAGCAACAGGATAAAATCAAAATAAACATAACTATCTCTTATATCTGAACAAATAGGGGTGACCTACTCGGTGCGGTGGGTACACCACTAAACAAAGGCATGGGGAGTGGTGACCTGCATGGAGCGGCAGGTACACCTATTCTTGCTGCCTTGCTGGGCAGACTAGATGGACCATACTAGTCTTTATCTGCCATCATATACTATGCAACTATGTTACATTAGGGTATGCTTCCATTTGGTAACTACGGAGAACATGCTGGGGACATCGCCAACAGCTCCCATGAAGGCTTTGAGCGTAACACACATTAGTTTTCATGCTAAACACGCATTAAGTGTAATCCTAGATGGGCTTTAATGAAAGGGCCCTTGAACCTATAGGTAGTTACCATGTGTTAGCCTTATCCTGTTAAACGTTAAGTACATTGCAAATAACATGATGCTGTTAACACAATGGATGCCCTTTTCTCTGAATTAACTAAATGGGATACAGTGGAGAGATCCCCAACACTTAACACCAGTTTTGCATTCAGACTTTGATAATTAACACATGATAATTGTAAAATCTTACTATAGTAAATATTAGAACCAAAATCTTATTGGATAATGAGTTTGATGACTCTCTGGACAGATTATGATGCATATTTATAAACAATCTTCATCAAAAAATATTCCTGTCATTTTCTATGCAGTGACAAACCTGGTACAATGGAACTAATGACAACATTGTTCCAAAACTATAGAGTACATCTAATAAGGAAAACTCCAAAATGAGCCAAATTCTTTACAAACACAGCAGTGAAGCAATTAAAATAAATGTGATTTTCCAGATCAAGAAAACCTCTGACTGTTAATTGCTCTATGGCACCTTTCCTAGTCATATGAGTTTCCCTTGCAGCTGTTTTTATTTCATGATGCGTTTTGAAATCCCTAGAGCATAGTCTTGGGATTTGACATAAAGACAGTTAGTCTGAAAACTAGGATAGTTATCAAGTGTTTATAATTTGTATAGATGGGTTCTCAAGGCAGCCTTTTGTGAGCAATTGCTGTTTCTTGCCATTTGTGTTTTGTTTGCAATGTGTTTCCAATGAAGAGAATTTATTGGCACATAGTTTTTTTTCAACAAAAGTATGCGGATTTGTTGCCATGTGTAGCAGAATTTAAAAGACAGTGTTTCGGGGACACAATGGTTTTCAGTGTGCCTCTGGTAGTTCTGACTAGGGGCTATGATAATCTCAGAAATTCCTCCAGATGATAAAATGTTGTTTTGGAAATAATATATGCTGTAAAAAATTAATTCAATTTATACGCTTTTGGCCCAGTCAACTACTTGGTTTTCCCTTGTGAAAAGAAATAAATCAATGGAAAAATATTTTCATTTTTGCTATTGCAAGATTGCCTCTTGACATTTTGTGATATGGCTGTATATTATATTGCTTTCAAGCTATTCAGATCATCATGTTAATTAAATATTATATTACTTGGAGATGTGTATTTTATCCACATATCATATGACGGGTTGGAATAAAATAAACTATTTTGAAAATATGTATAGCTAATGATACAAGAAAAGCTCATTAAAGTGTTGGCATGATACAAGTTGATTACTGTTAAAGAGAGACGAGTATAATGAGGTTAATGAACTATCCAGGTTTAGACAGAAGCTGGCATTGGAAGAGGTAAATCCTGGAGCAATGTGATATTGATTGGATAGTACAAGTCAATATATTTTCCACATAGTTTTACTTAGTGGAATGGCAGATGACGTAGCTTACCCCAGGTGACCACTGTGCATGTCTATTTAATAGCTATGGATTTCCTGCTTTATATATATATATATATATATATATATATATATATATATATATATATATATATATATATTTGATCTCTGCACTTGTGAAGGGCTTTAAAATTTTGCTGGAAGAATTTTTTAGTCTATGTAGTCAAAATATTTTTTAAATGCTGCAATTGGATTAAATTTGAATTTTAAATTCATTTCTCATGTTTTCCAGCCCAGCCCACAGTGACTTATATTCAGGTAAACAAGTTATTTCTGCACAGACAAGCAGGAGGATGCAGGCACACTCCATGTTGTCATCCCTGACAGTGCTCTTGTGATGGGCTCTCTGCCATCTTAGAAAAGTCCTTGGTTTTCTCCAAGCATCCGCCATACGTGCTGACCGCCGCTCCCACCAAAATCAGTTTTTTCTTCTGCCGTGGACAGAGGTACCACAGCTCTACCCTCCTCCTCTGGTTTCATTGGGGGGTTTTCTTTTCTTCACAGTGCATTCGCATCTGGGGTTTTGGCAGAACAATTTTACTTTCACTTTTCTTTTCACTTCAGCTCAGCAATGGGCTTTATTTTTGTGGTTTTATTTTTATCTCACAAGCTGTGGCTCGTGGCTATATGCTGTGCAACCCTTCCTTCTTTAATTAAAAAAAAAAAAAAAAAAAGGAATTCAACTCACTAACTAAACAGGGCAGGCTGTCAACCTGCCTCTAGCCTTTTTTTTTTCTCCCCCACATATCAACTTTGTCATTGAATGCTGAGGAAAGTAGACCTGGGAATGTCAGCACAATCATCAGTGAGCCCTGCCCCATCGGGCACAGACCAGGCACAATTGGGGCTCCAGAGGGCAGCCACATGTCTGGAGATAGACTCCCTACTGGCATCGGCATTGTCACAGCCTACAAAAAGCCTGCTTATCCTGGCTGCGGGCTCCACTCCTTCACCTTCTCAACTTCTGAAGGTGGTGATAGAAGCCAGTGCTACTGGAGGTAAGGTAAAATCAAAAAACAAATATGTGAAGACTTCCCGGAGCACCTACCACAGACGGAGCCTGGGGAAGTTGTGCTCGAAGATCTTTCTTAGCCAAAGTTCCTACAAAAATGTTTCTAGGGCCTTGGCTTTGAATGACTCTCAAACTCATACTAATAAGTGAGATTTCCAGTCTATTCTTTTATCTTGCAGTGCACCTAAGCAGATTTTAGCCCTGCCAGTTTATCAAATCCTTCAAAATTTGCAATCCTCCATCTGGAAGAATCCTACTTCAGTACATGCTACTTCCCGGCAACTTGACCTCAAATACAAGGTGTTATTGGTGCCAGGGTTTGACCACCAGCAGCTGCTTCATCAGTTGGTGGTAATTGAAGCTGTCCTTAAAAAGTCTAAGTTCTCCAAGTCTGCTTTCCAGATGCCACCCGGCAAAGAACAAACAACTCTTAATGCTATCAGTCAAAAGACCTATCAGAGGAGGTGGAGCCTGGTTTCTGGTCAAGATGGACGTGCAAGAGCTGAGCTCCGGAGGGCAATAAGCAAGAATCCTGACTTCTGCAATCTTTAATCAAATAGTTCCTACCTACTTTGATACCATTCGATCCCGGATATGTCAGGCCCCAAAAAAATGGGGCTGGATTACCAGGTATCTCAAAACACCATCGCAAAGAGAACCAAAATGGATCCTCTCTCTCCTTACAAGATAGCAGTCATCTGAGATTGTCCTGAGACCTTACAGGAGCTCCTGGCTGAGATTTGGGCAGTCAAAGACTTGATCAAATCTAATGGAGGATTGCTATGTGCAATGCAGGAAGATATCAACGCTTTGTGAGCCTCTTTGGAGTCAATTATGGTTCGTTTGGAGAAGGTAGAGAATGTGGTGGAATCACATGGGGAAAGGCTTAAGGCAGTTGAGAAGCAGGCCAAGCTGATACGTTCACTACAAAGAGAGGTTGAAGACGGTAATAATTGCTCTCGGAGGAATAACATAAGAATACTAGGAGTTCCTGAGGGAGCCCTGTTATGGTGTCTTTTTTGCAGGCCATGATTCCGGGTGTGTTAAAGTTGCAGTTTGCCATGCTATTTGAGATCGAGCGCGCCCATAGAGTGCCTACTCAGTCCATGGTCACGGGGAAGCGTCCATGCCCAATCATCTTGAAAGTTTTGCATTTTCAACAAGTATCGCAAATAATGGGAGCCGCCAGAGCACTTTCAACTTTGGAACCGCTTGTGCTTATGCTACAAATATGAGCAAATGCCACGGTGTGGTAAATCTCTTACACCATCCACTTTTCTTAAGTGGAAACCCCTACAAAATTACATCTCTAAAGCACGATATGAGATATAATAAGGGGTTATTAGACAAATATTTTTGTTCCTTAGGTAGTGGGGTGTTTGCTCTTCAATAGCACCTGTAGACCTTGCAGGCTTTCAGCTGTTTTGTTTTGTATATAGCCCCTAATAGCTCTGGATATTGGGACTCCATGAGGACCTTTGCAATCATCTGGCAGATGCCCTATGTCAGGGAGATAGCCTTTTTGGAACTAAGGTGCAGGAAGCGGTCTCAGTCCACAGTCAGGGAATTGGCTGTCCAGCCAATAGAATTGGTTCACAATCCAGATGCTCTCAACTTTCTCATTATCGGAAAGCTTATCATTATCAATATTTTCAGCAATTTTTTCCTCACTGGAAATATGAGCCATATTCCAGGCAACCATTACAATGCCCTGCTGCATCAGCTTACTCTCAATGCTCCAGGCAATAGGACAGAAAGCAACTACTCAACCTAATTTCTGCCCCCAAACCAGCTCCTAGTTTTGACTACCTGCCAGTAGCAGGCAGAATTCAGCACTTCAGAGAGGCATGATATTCTACAACAACCGATAGGTGGGTTCTCAACATAGCTGAAAAGGGGTACAAGATCAACTTTTTACAACTTCCACCCCCTCACTCTTGTTCCAGTGTGCCCATGTCTTCAGTTCATCACTCATGAATCCTGGAACAGGACGTAATGGAGCTCCTATGCAGTCAAGCCATCGAAGTAGTTCCCCTTGAACAACATGGCCAAGGCTTCTATTTGCATTTCTTCCTGATTCCAAAAAAGACTGAGGGATTACTGCCATCCTAGACTTTTGAGACCTCAATTCTTACATAAAAAAGAGAAAAATTCAAAATGACTTCTCTCAGCATAATCCTCCCCTTGCTCAATCAGCATGGCTGGCTGGCCTCTCTGGACCTGAAAGATGCTTACACCTCACATTCCCATTCATCCTTTGCACTGGAAGTACCTCTGCTTCAAATTCAAAAGTTAACACTACCAATACAAGCTACTCCCTTTCAGCCTTTCTGCTGCACCCTGAGCATTCACAAAATGTTTTGCAGTCATCACAGGCTACCTCCAGAGGCAGAGACACCGCATTTACCCATATCTGGATGATTGGCTCATATTGGGTCCCTCCACAGCAAAAACGAGCCATATGGTTTAGGACACCTTAACCTTTCTTCAAGCAACAAGCTTTGTCATAAATGAACAAAAATCTCAGCTCAGCCCTCGGCAGAAACTCTGTTTCATTGGAGCATGCATAGATACAAGAAGGACAACAGCCTTTCTTCCCATTGACAGGCTGAAGCTTCTCCAGGACCTCAGCAGCAGACTGCTTCATATCCGAGCTATGACTGCTTGCACCCTACTTACTAGGCCATATGGCAGCCTCTGTGAATGTCATACCACTTGCAAGATGTACATGTGACCTCCTCAGTGGCACTTCAGAACATACTGGAATCAACACGTACAGTCCCTATGGACAAAAATCCCATTGTCCACATATACGAACCTAGACATTCACAACAGTCTGCACTGGTGGACAGTTGCCTCAGGCATATTGGTAGGTTGCCTGCTCCAGCCATCTCAAACTCAACTTATTCTAATGATGGATGTGTTCACTTTTGGATGGGGGGTGCACCTACTATATCTCTCCATGCAAGGACTCTGGTCAGCATGGCAGTGCTCTCTTCATATCAATGTGCTGGAACATTGGGCAGTTCTTTATGCCCTGAAGGTCTTCCAAAGCTTCCATCAGCTGGATCCTCTTAATACAGACAGACAATCAACAAACAAGGTGGAGTGGGATCCCTTTGGCTGTGACACAAATCCATACACCCCTGGCTCTTTGCCTTCTCAATAAACACTTCACTCAGAGCAAATTATCTGACAGGGAGCACAGAACCAACTAGCAGACTCATAAGTCAATGTCTGGACCCTCATGAATGGTCGCTCAACACCACAGTGGTATGCACGCTCTTTGTTCATGGAGTACTTCAGATGTAGATCTCTTTGCTACTGCAGACAAATGTCAAATGCAGGCTCTTCTGCTCCATTCGACCAAATCCTCTCCGATTAACATACAATGCCTTTGCTATCTCTTGGGGTCACCAGCTCTGTTGCGCCTTCTCTCCTTTTCCATTCATCCATTACATTCTTCTCAAGATAGCCAAGGACAAAATATCAATAATCCTCATTGCATCTTAGTAGCCACAGCAGGCTTGGTTCCCGCACCTTCTTGCTCTGATGATGCAGGGACCGCAACCTCTGGGCATGGATCCTTTTCTGCTCACTCAACATCAAGGCACCTTGCTCCATCCCAATCTCCACAGTCTTTCATTAATGGCTTGGAAGATCCAAGTACCTCAGCAATAACTACCTCCTTCCCCTCGGAAGTGCTACAAGTGATTATTGCATCGACAAAACCGGCTACTTGGTTATCTTACCATCGTAAATGTCCTGCTTTGTGCATTGGGTGAAGGATCATCATCAGGACCCTGTCCACTTTCCTCTAGGAAAGATCCTGGCCTACCTACTGCATCTCTACAATTCTAGTGTGCAAACCATATCTGTTGATTATCACCTCTCCACTATAGTGGCTTCCCATGCTCCCATGGAAGGCAAGCCTATCTCAGTTCACCCACTGACCTCGAGGTTTATGAAAGGTCTCATGAAAACCAACTCCCTTTGAAACCAACTTCTCTAAAGCATTTTACCTGAAAAACAGCATTCCTTGTGGCAATGACCTCTGCACAGAGGATCAGTGAATTTCAAACACTAATGTACTACCTTCTTTACTTACAGTTTCTTAAGGACACACCCCATAGTTTCACTTGAATCAGTCCATTGTACTGCCTGCCTTTTTTCCTGATTTCAAGCCAGACTCGCCAGAACAATCTCTTCATACTTTGGATTACAAACGAGCACTATTCTATTACCTTCACGCAACCAAAGATTTGAGATCATCCTCGCAACTCTTTGTTACTTTTAATCTGAACAACCCTGGATACCCAGCTTCAAAAAAGACTATTTTTCTTGGGTTTGAGACTGCATATTCTTCTTTTATGCCCATGCTCACTTACCAGCCCCAGATCAAGTTGGGTCTCATCACTTACGTGCAACAGCAACCACTGTAGCAAATTTGTCTGCAGTCTCTGCTCAGGATTATCTGCAGAGCTGCTACTTGGATATCCATTCATATTTTTACCAGACACTACAGTTTAGAAAGCGCAACATCAAGAGACTTAGCCATCAGCAGGCAGTTCTCCGAAACCTGTTAGCCTCTTGAATCCATATTTTACCTTCCACCCATCACAGATCATAACCCGAGCCACACATCCACAATCATACTATGTGGCCCTCAGCTCTGGACTCACCATGGAATGTGCCTCCATCCCCCTACTTGTCTGTGGAGAAAGCAGAGTTGCTTACCTGTAACAGGGGTTCTCCGTAGACAGCAGGGGTATGTAGCCACACTTACTTGCCTGCCGCTCCACAAAAATAAAAACAAACAAGGAAGCAGGCAAGCACATGTAAGAAGTTGGACACTTCATTTTTTGGGGATCTACCTAACTCCAATCCCATTGTACATTTGTTCCTTTTTGAAGTTGTATTTAAGTTCATTTTTGGATCTGATGCTCCGCAGCTCTGAACAGAACTGATTTTGGCTGGAGCAGCAGTCAACACGTAAGGCACATGCTTTGAGAAGTCCAAAGGACTTCTCTATGTTGGGGAGAGCCTGGCACACAGGTGCCATTGGGGACTGTACCATGGAGTGTGGCTGCATCCCCCTGCTGTCTATGGAGAACCCCAGCTACAAATAAGCAACTCCGCTTTCCCTGCCCATATGGGCTCACAGCTTCTCTCTGAGGTAATGGAGGGTGAAGTGTCTTATCCATGGTCACAAATATTGATAGCGTCACTGGGAGAAGTGAAATTTGAGTCCTGGCTTCTCTAGTTCACAATCTGCTTCTCTATTCGCTAAACTAGTCCTCATGCCAGTTGACAGATATCTTGCAAGCAGTCCTAGTATGGGAAATAGCCCAAAATAACTGAACTACTTGGTTGTACCAGCTGATCTTTTCCTGCCTGTTTACTAAAGTGTGGTAAGCAGTTACTAACAGCATGGATGTAGCTGAGTTATCACCAATGCACTTAGGATGTGGTATATGATTACCCTGTGCAGTAACTGAATGGGCTAATGCTAGTTCCAATGGTTACTGCACAGACTTTATATTTGTTAGGGTGTGTATTTGTGATTAACATTTGTTTCTTTGGGCACCTGAAAATTGAAAGTGCAGAGAAATTGCTTGTACCATGAAAACGTAGGCTTAACACAAACATCATGGACACCCAGCAGCCTTGCTAGTGACTAGACTGCCCAAAAAGGAAAGTGCCTATGTTATTGCAGCTTGACCCAAGGTAGCCCTATGTGGATACATAGCCCTTACATGGCCACAGCTTGTTCAGAGTGATTATAGCCTCTCAGCATGACCAGCTGTGTGCATTCAGGCCATGCTGCTGCCAGAACCGTTTGAATATATCTCGGCCATTTCGCTCACCTCTGACTCATGTACATCCTGTAAAAATTGTTCAGTTTTAAACAATACCCAGAATCTCCTACTCTTTATTTGGCTCCCCTTTCAGTATGAACTTGAGGACAGCTAACGCTGTGAGAAGAGCACTGGAAACTGACCTAGAGACATGTTGCACATGCTTGTTGCCCTATAGTATCTATCACATACCAGGATTTTGTGCCCCCCTATATGGTTTTTCTTAGTGAGCAGAAAACATGTTGCTATGTTCCTATTCCCATATAGTGTCATCTTCCTGTGCATGGACAGTGCCAACATGTCTAGTGCAGCAGAAGCGCTCTTCCCCCAATAGCACATGAAACCATGGAGAATTAGACATAGAGTTGTAATTTGGTACAGTTGCTACCTGCACAAATGCCGCCATCCCTAGCCTTTTTCTATGCTAACACTGTCCATGTGGCTATCACACTCAGTGCTTGTGCAGAGTCAGAGTAGCTCTCAAGCATGGCCAGTGATTTGAAACATGCAGAGACTTACTAGGCCCTCACAGCCTATGTGCATCAGAGCATAGCCTTATAGCTGTCCGTGCGACCTACCAAGGGCACATACCCTACATTTATGGGAATGTTCCCCCTCCCACACCCCAAAATAAACCAGGAAGATGTATTACAACTATTTGATAAACTAAGGAGTAGCAAATCACCTGGACGGGATGGTATAAATCCAAGAGTGTTGAAAAAAATTGAAATATGAGATTGCAGACCTACTATTAGTAATCTGTGAAATATAATTAAAATCATCTGTAGTACCTGGAGAATGGAGAATGGCCAATGTAATGCCAATTTTTAAAAAGGGTTCCAGGGGTGATCTGGGAAACTACAGACTGGCAAGTCTGATGTCAGTGCTAGGCAAAATGGTAGAAACCATTATAAAGAATAAAGGGATTGATATTCAAAGGCATTTACGTGATTAAAAACCTGCATAGTAACACAGTATATGATGGCAGATAAAGACCACTATCATCCATCTAGTCTGCCCAGCAAGGCGGCAAGAGTAGATGCACTTGCCACTCTGTGCAGGTCACCCCTCCGCTTGTGTCTGTCCCATGCCATTTTGAATTCTGTCACTGTATTTGCCCCCAGCACTTCCATCGGGAGGGCATTCCAAGCATCCACCACTCTTTCAGTGAAAAAGTATTTCCTGACATTGCCTTTCAGTTTACCCCTTTGCAGCTTCATGTTAAGCCCTCTAGTTTTACAGCTTCCCTGTCTTTGGAAGAGGTTTATTTGTCCATTAAGACTCTAAGTATTTAAAGGTCTGAATCATATCTCCGCTGTCCCTCTTCTCCTCCAGAGTATACATATTTAGGTCTTCAAGTCTTTTCTCATGAATCTTCTGACGCAGGTTCCAAATCATTTTGGCCGCCTTTCTCTGATCCGCTTCCAGCCTTTTTATATCCTTTGTGAGATATGGTTTCCAAAACAGAACACAATATTCCAAGTGAGACCTCACCAGCAACTTGTACAGTGGCATTAGTACTTCTTCCTTTCTGCTGGTAATTCCTCTCTGTATGCAAATCAGCATCCTTCTGGCTTTTTCCATTGCCTTGTTACACTGTTTCATCACCTTGAGATCATCAGAAACAATCACTCTTTAGGTCCTTCTCCTGGTCTGTGCACACCAATCTCTCGCCCGTTATTGCATACAATTCCCTTGGATTTCTGCTTTCCAAGTGCATGATGCTGCACTTCTTCACTTTAAATCTTAACTGCCTAGCATTAGACCACTCTTCCAGCTTTTGCAGATTTTTCCTCATGTTCCCCACTTCCCCAGGGAAGTCCACTCTGTTGCAAATTTTGGTGTCATCTGCAAAAAGACAGACTTTTCCATTCAACCCTTCGGCAATATCACTCACGAATATATTGAACAGTACCAGTCCTGGGCACACCACTAATCACCTTCCTTTCATCCGAGTGAGATCCTTTTACCATCACCTTCTGTTGTCTGTCAGTCAACCAATTTCTGATCCAGTTCACCATCTTGGGACCCATCCCCAAGCTGTTGAGTTTATTGATAAGCCTCCTATGAGGAACAGTATCAAAGGCTTTGCTGAAATCTAAGTAGATTACATCCATCGCATGCCCTTGATCTAGTTCTCTGGTCACCCAGTCAAAGATCTCAATCAGACAAGATCATCCTTTGATAAAACCATGTTGCCTCGAATCATGCAACCTGTTGGTTTTGAGAAGTCCACTATTTGCTCTTTCAGGAGTGCCTCCATTACTTTTCCTACCACCTAGGTAAGGCTTACTGGCCTGTAGTTTGTCACTTCTTCTCTATTACCATTTTTGTGGAGAGGTACCACATCAACCAATCTTCAGTCCTGTGGAACTTCTCCTGTCTCCAAGGATCTATTAAAAACATCCTTTAAAGGCCCTGCAAGAACCTCTCTGAGCTCTTTCGTTATCCTGGGGTGTATCCCATCTGGTCCCATAGATTTGTCCATTTTTAGTTTTGCAAGCAGTTCTAACACAATATCTTTTGTGAATGGTGTGGTATCTACTCTATTCCCATTTGTATATTTGTCAATCACAGGTGGTCCTTCTCCAAGATTTTCTCTAGTAAAAACAGAGCAGAAGTATTTGTTTAGCATTTTTGCGTTTTCAATGTCACTTTCCACAAATCCATTCCCAGCACTTTTGAGTCCTGCAATTCCACCTCTGATTTTCCTCCTCTCCCGAATATATCTGAAAAAAGATTTGTTGTCACATTTCACATCTTTAGCCATCTTTTCTTCTGCCTTTGATTTTGCTTTCCTTATTTCTCTTTTTTTCTCTTTTAGTTTGATCTTGTATTCTTTTCTGTGTTCCTCTGTTTACAAACTGTGTAAATGCCGCTGTAGTGTGATATTCAGTGGCACTATCCCAGTTAGTGCCATTGAATATCCCCCGGTTTCCCCGCTACTTGTCCTGATGCTAACCGTGTAGAATTGGGGCATGTCGTGGGTGTTCTGGGGTGGAGCAGAGGTGGCACTCATTGCTAACGAGGCAGTGGTGATATTGAACTACTGCCTGTTTAGATATAGGCGTAGGGAAAGCTGGCCCATCTTTGCCCATTGGAACTAACCAGACAGCAGCTCAATATCACTGCTGCCCGGTTATCATCTGTTCCATGCAGAGCATTATGGCAAACCCGGATATTCAATTTCATTGCCAGAATATTGTCCTGGAATTGAATATTCGGGGTTAAAGGTCAGCAGAAACGGCTATGTGCTTTAGAGGTGCATGGCTGTCACAACTGAATATTGAGTCCAAAATTACTGGACATGTAGATAGTCATGTTTTAATGGAAGAAAGCCAACATGGATTTAGCAAAGGAAGTCTTGTCTTACTAATTTGTTATATTTTTTTGATGTTGTGAATAAACAGATAGACAAAGGTGAGCCAGTCAAACAGTGTATCTAGATTTTCAGAAAACCTTTGACAAGGTCCCTCATGAGAGATTCTTGGCAAAATTAAAAAGTCATTGAATAGGAGGCAGTGTACTATTGTGGATCAGGAACTGGTTAAAAGATAGGAAGCAGAGGGTAGGACTAAATGGCCAATTTTCCCAAAGGAGAGAGGTGAATAGTGGAATGCCCCAGGGCTCTGTGCTAGGTTCGTTGCTTTTTAACATATTCATAAATGACCTGGAAATGGGAATAATGAGCGAGATAATCAAATTTGCAAATGACACAAAATTATTCAAAGTTACTAAAACCCAAGAGGATTGTGAAAAATTGCAAGAGGACCTTGATAAATTGGAAGACTAGAGGTCCAAATGGTAGATGATATTTAATGTGGACAAGTGCAAAGTTATGCACGTAGGGAAGAACAATCCAAACTGTGGTTACACGGTGCAAGGTTCCACGTTAGGAACCACCACTCAGGAATAGGATAATATATTGTAACTCTCTGCCCAGTGTGCAGTGGCGGCCAAGAAAGCAAATAGAATGCTAGGAATCATAAGGAAAGGAATGGAGAACAAAACCAAGGATATTATAATGCCTCTGTATTGTTCCATGGTGCAACCACACCTTGAATATTGTGTGCAATTCTAGTCACGATATTTTAAAAAGGATATAGCAGAATTAGAAAAGGTACAGATAAAAGCCACAAAAATGGTAAAGGGGATGAAAGGATACCCCTATGAGGAGAGTCTTAAAAGATTAGGGCTCTTCAACTTGGAAAAGAAACGGCTGAGGAGAGATATGATAGAGATCTATAAATTAATGAATAGAGTGGAACGAGTTAAAATAGATCGGTTGTTTACTCCTTTAAAGAGTAGAAAGACTAGGAGGACAATGTCTCCCATTTAGGACTAATGAGTAATCAAACTCTGAAATTCATAGTAAAATCTCTTAGGGGCTTGTTTACAAAGCCGCGGTAGCGGTTCGCGGTCGTTATCGGAGCCGCAGCCCCATTGAAATCAATGGGGTCGCGGCTCCGATAACGATCGCGAACCACTACCGCAGCTTTGTAAACAAGCCCCTTAGTGTAGCTGGATTTAATAAAGGTTTGGACAAGTTCCTGGAGGAAAGATTCATAAACTATTATTAAAGAGGCCAAAGGAAATCCACTGCTTACCCCGGGATAAGCATTGTGGAAGGTGTGTACCTTCTTGGGAACCTGACAGGTACTTGTGACCTGGATTGGCCACTGTAAACAGGATACTGGGCTTGATGGAGCTTAGTCTAACCCAGTATGGCATTTCTTATGTTCTTATATACATTTAATTTGTATGCTCAAACAAGTTCTAGCACACATTTATTTATTTATTTTATTTAACTGTATTTATATCCCGCTTTTCATCGGGTCAAAGCGGTGGAATACATGTGTAAAAAATATGTAGGTGAAACAAACATGAAAGAATTTCCCAAAAATTGGAAAAGTTGTTTAAAATGAGCACAGTAACTGCAAAACATTTAATATACTGAACTCTGGGCTATAATTCCTCTCTTCCATTAAAAATTGTCTTTTTTTTTTTTACATTTTGTTTAGTGTTGTCTTTTTGTTGCATTTTTTCCAGTCATTTTAAAACAAGTCTATTTTATAGGAATATATCCCCCTATATAATAGGTTTTTGCTACACTTGAATCTATAGAATATACTACATACAAGGATCCTTCAAAAATGATGGGCAAAAAATCAGTTTGGGGTACACATAGTAACATAGTAAATGATGGCAGATAAAGACCAGCATGGCCCATCTAGTCTGCCCAGCACGGTGGCAAGAATAGGTGCACCTGCTGCTCTGTGCAGGCCACCCCTTCCCATGTCCCTGTTTAGGGGTGAACCCACCACTCCATGCAGGACACCCCTATTTGTTGAGAAATTAGATGGTTCAGTTTATTTTTATTTTATCCTGTTGCTGTAAAAGGATCCACTGTGTCTGTCCCATGCCATTTTGAATTCCGTCACCGTGTTTGCCCCCACCACTTCCATTGAGAGGACATTCCAAGCATCCTCCACCCTTTCTGTGAAAAAGTATTTCCTGACATTGCCTTTCAATTTACCACCTTGCAACTTCCTGTTATGCCCTCTAGTTTTACAGATTCCCCGTCTTTGGAACAGGCTTGTTTGTTCATTATTTCCCTTTAAGTATTTAAAGGTCTGAATCATATCTCCCCTGTCCCTCCTCTCTCCAAAGTGTACATGTTTAGGTCTTCAAGTCTCTTCTCATAAGGCTTCTGACGCAGGCTCCAAATCATTTTGGTCACCTTCCTCTGAACAGTTTCCAGTCTTTTTACATCTTTTGCAAGATATGGTCTCCAAAACTGAACACAGTATTCCAAGTGAGGCCTCACCAGTGACTTGTACAGTGGCATAAGTACCTCTTCCTTTCTGCTGGTGATTCCTCTTTGTATGCAGCCCAACATCCTCCTGGCTTTTGCCACTGCCTTGTCGCACTGTTTTGCCACCTTGAGATCTTCAGAAATAATCACACCAAGGTCATTAAATCTTAATTGCCAAGCATTAGACCATTCTTCCAGCTTTTGTAGATCTTTCCTCATGTTAACCACTACCTCGGAGGAGTCTACTCTGTTGCAGATATTCATATCTTTTGCTTATTACACTGAGGGGGTAATTTTATAACTGGGAATCCAGGTTAGACAATGGTGAAGGTGTCTATTTTGAGCCTGTTTTGTAAAGACAAGTAGGCACCTACTTGTAAATCCTGTACAAATCATGCCTAGATTGCAGACATGGACATTATGTCTGCTGGAGAACAGGTGTAAACATCAGAGCATATCTTACTCACATACAAGGGCATTTTATCAAATATGGGCATACTTTGTGACTCCACCCATGCTTCTCCCAAACTCCACTTCTACTTCTATGCCCAATCTAATTTTGTAAGAACCTATTTATACTATTAAAGCAATACTTTAGGTGCAAATATGGTGTATAAAATTACCTTTTCAGTGCCTAACTGTTAATGCTTGCTTTTGATCAGTATTTTACCCCATCACTCATTGGTGTGCACTATTGAGCTTTAATATAAACATAGAAAATAATGTCAGGGAAAGACCATATGGCCCATCCAATCTGCACATCTGAACCAACAACCTAGTCATTACAAATGCTTCTTCTCCCTGAGAGATCCTTGATGCTTATCCCATGCTTTTTTGAATCCCGATAACTTGTCTCCACCACCTCCACTGGGAGGCATGTTTCAGATGTCCACTACTCCTTCTGTAAAGAAACATTTCCTTAGATTACTTTTCAGTCTGGCCCCTATCACCCTCATCCTATGACCCCTTGTTCCAGAGCCGCCTCCTCAGTGAAAAAGGCCTGATTCCATATATTGATGCATTGTGCATGAGCCCAACAGAGTATTTCATAATTGTGGGCTCGATTTTCAAAGCTCTAGGTATGTGCTGGACATGGAACAGACAGCCTTACCCATGGAAGGGAGCCTTAACCGTGAACACCAGATTGTCAATAAAGCGGCTTGTTTCAAAAAATCTGTCCTAACCGGCCAATGCTAACCGTGGACTCGCGATGGCATAACGAGGCTGGTTCCATAACAACTGCGTAAAGCTAATATTTGAATGCACTGTGTGGTGTCAGTAGATGTCACAAACTGTGTAAGCCTATGAGATGGTTGGTGATGCCTAAGACAAAGGAACGCTAGTGGGCAACCCGTGTAACAGCGTAAGCATGTATAATATGGAGCAGAAGGTTCATTTGCCAATCTCGGCAGAGAAAAAAATGTACAGGACCACCAGAGACACCATGTGGGCACTGCACAGGTTCCTCCAGAGGTTGAGACATGCCTGGCATGCATGAGCACAGAGGAGGATGCGGCAATCAGTAGGAATACAGCAGCGGCCAGTGTCCCCGCACCCCAGGCGCAAGTACCATGTCTCCTGTGTGCATAGGCCCAGGGTGAGCTACCTGCAATTGATGGAGGAGGAGGTCTAGCAATAGTACAGGCTGGATGGCACCACAATCACAGAGTTGTGCACCATACTCAGTGGGGACATGGAGCTATCTTCTGCCAGATGTCAGGCACTCAGAGTGGCAGTGAAGGTTGCCACCACCTTAGGATACCGTGCAACAGGCAGCTTCCAACACATCACTGGAGCAACCGTTGGCATCATATAGTCAACAGCAAGCCACTGCATAAGTGCTGTCACCAGAGCCCTACTGAGATGCATGTGGTACCTCATTGCCTTCCCCAGGACATCACAGGAGCGTCAGGACACCATGCAGTCATTCTACGACATCGTCGGATTTCCCTCTGGGCTTGGCAGTATTGACTGCATGAATATTGCACTGAGGGCGCCCAGGCAGGATCAGAGGGCCTACTGGAACAGACACAACTACACTTCGATGAATATGCAGGTGGTGGTGGATGCCAACATGACCATCACTAACATGTGTGCATAGTACCCATGATGCCTCTTTGCTTGGCTAGTATATCCTGAGAGAGGCAGCAACTGGTGGACAACTCGGTGATGCCTGGTTGCTAGGTGAGTACACACATCTGTGAGCCCCCAGACAGGCATACAACCCTCAGATGATGTAGTATACTGCAATGTGGTATGCAAATATGTAGGGAGATATGTAGTAGGTGTTTAATGTGAACCTTTATGATCACTGTGGGCACATGTACTGCTGTGCTGCTGATACATGCAGGCAGCATGCAATGGTGCATATGGGGGAGATATCCAGGGGACACTCCATGGCCCTGAGCAGACAGCACACACTAACATGGAGCATGAAGCAGAGCAGGAGCTGTCTCCATGTTGCACAGCCACATGGCAGCAGCCCATGTAGGCCACATCCATGTCTACCCAATACCAACCTGCAAACCCTCCTACCCACGTCTCAAAGCCATGCCAAAGACACATCTGTTCTGTCATGTCCCTGACCCCCTCCCTTGCCATCATGAGGACATTATGCATGATCCCACCTCCCCTACCCCTATTCATGCTTGCTCTACAATCTAGGAATGGCCCTGCTTTCCAAGCTAATATGTGTTTGTATGTTGCTTGGTATTATACACCACCCTGCTAGCAGATGGTACAGTAGATCATTTATTTTATTTTATTTATTTAACATTTCTTTTATACCGCGCTATTATCATCAGTGTGGTGTACATCAAAACAGAACATATACATTTCAGGGTTACTGAGATGCATTTACATTTGAACAGGGATTGGAACTTACAGGCATGTTTACTAAAGTCCGTTGCTGTGCGGGTCCCCGTTAGTGTGCTGGTGCCATATAAGGAGTGGGCGGGCCAGGCAGAAAAAGGAAAAAAACGGACCGTAGGTTTGTGAGTCGCGCTAATGTGCGGGTCCCACATTAGCGCGTGAGAAGGCTAAGTGGGGCGCTGCTGCACAACCAAACAACAAAGCCGTAGTACAACGGTGAAGACATTGACCTATGGTGCAGGGTTCAGGGGTTCAAACCCCCATTGCACCCAACAAAAAAGACCAGCTGAGGCATCAAATTTTATGGGCAAAAGTGGTGTAGGAGGCATATTGATTATGGGCGGCAGAAGGCGGCGCACCTATTTTTTTAAACGGCATGAGACGGCGCACTGTTTATTGTGGGCGGCAGAGGGCGGCGCGCTGTTAAGGTTGGGCGGCAGAGGGCGGCGCACTGATAAAATTGGTCAACAGAAGGCGGCGAGCCGGTGGGCAGAAGGCGGCGCGCTGATGTGTGAGGGGCAGCCCAATAGTGGGAGGGATAAGTGGCGCGCTGATGTGCAAATAGCAGGAATGGAGCCATAGGGCAATGGTTAAGACACTGACCACCCATGCAGGCACAATGGGTTCAATTCCCCCCAGTGCCCATTGAAGACAGCTGGCTGAGGCAGTATTTTAAGGGGCATGCCCATGTTGGGCGCTGTTAATGTTACGCACCAGAAGGCGGCGCGCTGTTAATTCTAATTTTGTGCGCCACAAGACGGCGCGCCAATGGCTACAAGGCTGCACGCTGCTGCTCAAACACAGGAACAGAGCCACAGCACAATGGTGAAGACACTGAGCAATGGTGCAGGGGCCATGTGTTCAATCCCTCACAAAGCCCAGAGAAAAAGGCTAGCTGAGGCAGTATGTTTTATGTTGGGGAGAGCTGTAGGAGGCTCTATAATTTTAGTTTTATGATAACTACTAGCAAACGCACTCTCACAGCATATTAATATAGGGCCGCCCATAAGGCACATGTTACAGTGCACCGTCTGCCAAGGCACCCTAGAATGTCCCCTATAGGGCAGCATGTATGTTGCGACACAGGATAATGTATGGTGCACCCTATATGGATGGCAACCATACAGTGCCCTATAGGGCGCCCCATAAAGCACCCTCAGAGGCACCTTATGGGTACAGTACACTGAGGGTGCTATTGCTGACATCAACATATGTACAGTAAACTAAAAAAATATGCTTTGAACACCTGTCTCACAGAACCCCAATGTGGGTTTGAACTCATCACCTCTGGCTGCACAGGCAGTGACCTAACCATAGCTGTATGGAAGCCCCTGGCTGGCTGCAGATAGCCTGCACGTCATCTCACAGATAGTATGCCAGGGTAAACAGGATAGGGTTAGGCCACACGTACCCATGATGCACTGCACATGCAAATTAGCTGTCCACAGATGGACACAAGATGGGAAATGCACCCCCACAGCACCTCGGCCCTGTTGGGGGACGTTACCGGGTGCACCCACACAGCAACTCGGCCTGGTAGGGGGCACTGACCGGGTGTTTTACTGGCACAAAGTAGCTACACAACGTTACATCGTGCGGGTTCTGGCCTCACCCTGAGTGTACAATGAGGCGCCCAGGACCAGGTCTACAACACTTTCCATGGCTGATGGAGGCCAAGCGGGAGTTCCAAAGCAGTGTTAATGTGTAAGATAGCTAGTTTCTGCACAAACACCATGGATATCCCAGTCAGGCACAGCCGTAGCACGCGCCGCGCCGCGCCCCCCCCGGGCTGCCCCCAGAGACAAACATGGTCCCCCATCAAAAGATCCACACTCTACCTCCCTGCAAAGGTGGCAGTAGAGGGCAACATCAACCCCAGTCCTGCTGAGGAACACCCCCCCCACACAGCCATAACACAATAACAGACAAACATATGACCAGGTATGGTAGGTTGCACCCCACCACCAGGTATTCCCCTGCAGCAAGCCAACTGCACCCTGCAAGCCATTCCAGCAAACCACATACCATCTACAAACAGTCTGCTGGTTAGTCCATAGTGCATGTTCCCAGTGGAGACACATGCACACAGAACTGGGCTGCCAGCATACACAGCAAGCAGATAACTCAGTGACTGGGCCCCAAATAGATACCCATATGTATCACATGAGAGAAAGACTGTACAGCACTATGGGGGTGCCTAGCCATGCTGTGGTCACTGCACAGTCAGGGTGAGCGTGATCTCCCAGAAGGACATGCTTTGGCCACCCTGTCTGTGTAGGTGGTGGCCGGACACTACAGTGTCCCTGCCAGTGCCCTATGCCCGGTGCAGATGCATCCTGCCCAGGCCACCCTGTCCTGGCTATACCCATGGTACCGTGCACCTCATTATGCACATTGGCAGTGTGGGCTGTGGAAGGGGCTTGCTGCCAACACCCACGGTATAGACAAGCACACACTTCCACACCTATGCCATCATGGTGCTACTATTGAGAAGGTAATCAGCCTTGCCCACCAAGACCGCTCCTGAGCACGGCAAGGCATGGATATGGTAGGCAGTACAGCTGGTGGCCACTCCCCAGGGTGGTAAACAGCGTCAGAGGCCAGGCCTGGAGCACGCACCGCAAACACCTAACAGATTGTTCGGATGGGGTCAACTAGCAGTATGTGTGGAACTAGCAAACATCTCAGAGCTGTGTATCATATACCTCAGGTGTAGGGTGACATTGGTAGGACATGCAGGGTTCAATGGTTTGCCTCTCCAGGAGACATTGGTCAATGAGGCCTGTGGGTGTTGGTGTGGGTGTGTCTGCCCCTGATGGCTGCTGCTTTACGGCACAGATTCCCAACTCCAGTCCAGGTTTGCATCACACTGTTCTGGTTTTCCTGCTGTCCCTCATGGATATGCATGAGCTACATCTACATACCATGGGTGTGGTGCATAGATATACAGCACAGGCATTTGTATGAGTGCCATCATGGGACCTGACTGGTGTGTGCCCCACCAGGACTGCATTGTGTGATTCTGCTCTGGGTACTGGCCCTGTTCATGGTGTGTGTGCTCAGTGGGGTAAAGATAGACGTATTGCCATTGCATATGTCCTCCCCAGGAAAGGTGTGCCCTTACTATCACTGTTTAATTGGGGGAAAAAGATTAGTGGTTGCCCCAGTTGGGCTTTGAACCTGTGACCCTCTGCTCTTGTATACAGTGTCTGTGTGCACTGCACCACCGTGTATCCACAGATTGGGTGATTTCCCTGGAATGTCCATGACTGTGGATCCGGTAGGGCCTGTGTTGCAGTGGACTGTGCCAGCCTGCACATGACTGGGCCTCTGTCTTCTGTGGCTAGCAGCCACTGCCCCCTGCACCACATGTCCTCGTCCGCCAACATGCTGGCATGAGCTTCTCTCAGAAAAAGCAGATGACCTGATTGCAATGTGGCAGTACGGGACTGCATTTGGGTGACTTGGCTGTAGGTAATGCCCATTGTTGTGGTGTGTGTGCGCGTTGTTGGGTAAAATATGGGTGCTCTCCCCATGCTTATGTTCCCTGCAATACAGGGGTGTCTGCGCTATCTGTGTTCAGTGGTGGGTAAAATATAGGGATTGGGCTGGCACGTACCCCAGCTGGGCTTTGAACCTCTGACCCTCTGGTTCTAGAGGTACTGACTCTGTCCGCTGCACCACACTATGGCCACAGAAACAGTGCAGCCCCTGGAGGTAGTAAGCTTAGCAGAATGGAGTCACAAACCCTGCTCTATGCAATTTTACTGTGGGCATATGCACCCTGTCTGGTGACAGACGTGCACATAAACCCCGGAAATGGCTACGGGAAATGGGGGACAAGATATCACCGCGCTGGGCAACAGTGATATTAATGGGCAACCATACCAAACACTCCCAGGAAAGCTCCAAACAAAGGAAATGTTTTTTGGAAGAGACTCGGCTCCGTAAACCCTTCAAAAGTTCATTTCTTTTTTCTGGAGCTTTGCTGGGTGTGTTTTCTGTATTTGCCCATCACTATAACTGTTCCCCAGCTGAATTACTGTTTTTAATAGTTCTGTTGTGGTCATTTTCTATTTGTATTTGCACTTTTGTGCTATGCACATGTATCACACTGCTCACGTTTTGCTGGTTTCCCCGGTTTTCCTGTACATTGCTGACGGAAATGGTTTCTCTTCCCTTTAAATGCTTTCTACCGCGAGTGTTTCACTCGCGGTAGTTTTTACATGCAAATTCGGGCCCGATACTGTGCGGGGAGCCTCTCCCCTCCCACTCTCCACCCATTGACCCCGTCCCTCCGCCCCTCCGGAGCCTTCCTCCGCCCTCCTTTCGCCGTTCCACGCCTCTATCAGAAATTTGCGGGCCGCACTTGTACGGGGCCCGTTAGTGAGCCGCGTACCTGTGCGGGGGTGACACGCACATGTGCGGGGCGTTTAAACGCGTTTCTGCGCGTTTCAGTGCTGCGTTGCCGTGCGCTATTTTGCGGGGTGCTATTTTGCGGACTTTAGTAAACATGCCCCTTAGACAACAGGGTAATTAACAACAATTATACAATATAGAGTATCTACAGTTATATACATGGTGAGTGTAATTCCCTATCGGGACTACACCGGAAAATATCTGGTGAATAAGTGGTGTTTTAGGGCCTTCCTGAGTTGGATTAGGTCTGTGATAGCCCTGATGTCTGGGGGGAGTGCATTCCAGGCTTTGGGGGCATAGATGCTGAAGGCTCTATTATTTGTTGCCTTTTTGCATCTCGTTGATTCTTTCGGGACTGTCAAAGTGTTTACTGCTACAGATCTTCTGCTTCTATTGGGAGGTGAGGTGTGTATCAGTTCGGTGATAGATGTGGGGGACTGATTGTTCATGGCTTTGAAGGTCATAATTATGTTCTTATATTGGATTCTAGCTTGAATTGGTAACCAATGAAGCCTTTTCAGGATTGGTGTGATGTGGTCAGTCCTGGTGATTCCTTCTAGTACCCTGGCTGCTGTGTTCATTGCCAGTTGGAGAGGGTTTACAGTTGCTTGTGGAAGTCTGTATAAGATTGTGTTTGCAAAGTCAATGTGTGGCATCACCAGGGCTTGGTAGATTGTTCTGAAGTCTGTGTCGTAATGTCACTAATACCCCAGAAACCATATACCCTGCTCAACATGTGTGCCATGCTTATGTGTACATCTCACCATTGCCCCCACAGGTGACTGTGACTGCTGGCATGACTACAACACCCCAGGACCCCACAGGAGGAGTGATACAACGTGGCCTACCAGTGGACCAGGGCGGTCATGGAGAGAGCCATTGGTGCCCTGAAGAGAATCTTCCGGTGTCTGGACCGGAGTGGACGCAAGCTCCTATACAAGCCAGAGTATGTCTGCATCATCTTTGCATCATGATGCATCTTGACAACCTGGCAAGGCAGCAAGGCATACCGGACCTTGAGCCCAAAGAAGTGGAGGACTGAGAGGCCACAGAGGCAGCTGAGGGGGGCAGAGCATAGTTGGGGAGCCAACAGCAGATCCAGGCACTGGCCAACCATGCCCACCTCATCTGTGAGACATTCTAATTACAGTGCCAACACACACAGTCCACCCTAATGTGACTTTAAGAAAATGCAGTGAAGGAACTGCATCAGTATGTGTCTTATTTCCTACAATTTGTTCCTCTAATATTGGCATTGTCCCCCTCTTATCATTGTGGGCTAGTGGACATTGCTTGGTAAATATCCCCACCCTTCGGTTTGGGTATTTATATAATGTTTGCATTTATATTCTTTTCTGTAGCAAGTGTTTCTTGTGTTATGACTTTGAAATTGCATAAATAATAAACTTAAAAAAAAAACCCTACAGTGTGCACAGGGTTCATGTTCCCCCATGAGAGCCCCCAACCCCTGAAGCCGCAGCCTGCCATGGGCATTTGGATATGCATCCACTGCAATGCAGTGGAACAATGTCAGACGAGTTGCTGGCAGCATCAATGCCCTCCCCTGTGAGACAGGTTGCTGCATATGGGTCTGGGCTACTAGGTGGCTCTGGTGTGTGCCATCCACCCCAACTCCACCCCCCTGGGCCTACTGGAGGCCCACCAACTGGCATAGGGCACCAGCAATAGGTGGCCCCACCATCTCCCTCATCAGATGCAGCTGAGCCTCCTGATGGCGCTTCACACTCAGTCGATGTTCCTGCAACTCCTGGAGCTCAGCCTCCCTCACCTGTTCTATGACTTGCAGGTCCTGCTGGATGCCATACAGCTCAGAATGGATGCCCTCAGTGCAGGAAAGCAGACATGCCCCCTCCTGAAGTAGTCCTGGTCCACATCACGCCCCACATCCTCTGGCTCATCCAGGATGTGGAACTGTAGCTCAGCCAGTAGTGGCACATCTGTCTCCAGCTCCTCCACCCTGGCAGTCACAACAACCTCTGTGGCTGTGCTGCATTGATGGCTGCACAGTGGGGGTTTTCAGCAGTGGGTGGTGATGCATGGCCCACCTCATCTTGGCTGGTTGGGTTCAATCTCTGGCAGGTCTGTGGGACAGCAAAGGTGTCAGTGTCTAGTGTGGTATGGAACAGGCAGGGGGACCCCATGTTATGCACTGTCCCCTGTACCCACCCCCCCATCTCACCAGGACGGACAGACAGACAGGCCCTAAGTGGACAGATCCATGGTGGGGACACACAAATCCCCATCACGGTACCACACAGGCCATGGAGTGACCTCTATTCATCCTCCTATGTGCCTGGAGTGGCACTATTGAAGCCAGTGACCTTAGAGATGACCTCATCCATAAACTGGAAAACCTGTTCCTCCAGGGCGCTGAGAATGGGCTGGCACTCAGGTGGCAGGCTGCTGTTATATAAGAACATAAGATATGCCATACTGAGTCAGACCAAGGTCCATCAAGCCCAGTATCCTGTTTCCAACAGTAGCCAACCTAGGTCAAAAGTACCTAGCAGTTTCCCAAAAGACACACAAGTTTCACAATGCTTGCATTGGAGAAAGCAGTGGATTTCCAGGGTCCTGCTGTAGCTGGCCTGCTTCTCCTTTGCAGCCTTCTGTTACTGTCTGCTACTTCTTAATATCCTCCATGTCCCTTTTGTGGACAGCATTCATTCTCCTGACAATGTCCCACCCTGCCAGCAGCCATGAGCTGGTATCCTCTGCTGAAAAGAGGGTGGCATGCCACTGAATGATGAGCCCAAGAGCCATGGACAACTCCGCAGGGGTAAAATTTGCCTTACATGTTCGCTTTGGGCCTTTACGCTCTGTGTCTGCGATTGTGATGCTCAGGAGCTGTCCATGTCCATGTCAGGTTACCCATGTAGGTCCTTTTACACATACATGGATATGCTACACCCCATCCAACCACATATCTAGTACCTGGCGTAACATTTTGTGCACCAATGCTTCAAAAATCGGCATCACAGCATGCCATCGTATGCCACCATAGCCGTACACCTGGCTGACAAGGGATATGCTTGCATGGACATCCAGACTGCACTACCCGGGTAGGACCAATAGCAGCTTTAGCGCCAGTACCTGTGCACGACCCCGCGGGTCATGGGCATAAGAGGGGTTCCTTGTTGGTTGTGTTGCTGTGCATGGGTATGGTGCCATGACATGATATCCATGCAGAGCAACATGCTACCGCTGGTTGTGCAAGGGTATGGTGCTGTGACTCTGCCAGTGGCCTCATGCCATTGATCAAGCTGGGGTAGCCATTGGTCGTGCATTGGTACTGAGACATGGTGCTGTACCCATGCACAATCAGCAGTAGGACATTGCTATGCACAGGTGTCATGTCAAGGCGCTGTACCCGTGCAAAGTGATGCAACTGACATGGCATACCTCCTATGCCCATGACCTGTGGCCTACCACCCGTGATCTCCAATACCAACATAGTGGATACACGGCCCTGTCCCTATCAAGAATGATGACAGTGAGATTGCAAACCAGAGGCACTTTATTGCAACACACATTAACATACAACATTGCCAACATCTGTAGCCTACTACAATACAGATCTTATCATGGAATGCCACCTGTGGTGGTCCACAGTGACCATCTCTACATACTGTGATTCTCACTCCTGCAGGGCCTGCACACCCCTATGGCCCAGGGTGACCAGTCTGCAGGTTTGTAGCCCACAGCTGTCCATGTCCTGTTATGGGGTAGACTTATGGTGCAGGGGGGTCCTAGTGGTGTTCTCCAACTGCAGCGGTCAAGGTTTCTAGGCACATGCAAATAACCTGTGTTGCTGCTTGGACATTCCCCCTGAAGAGGCACACCTCTGCCATGAGAATGGCCAGTTCTCCCTCACCAGGTGCCTGTGAGGGTGGTGGTGTGGTTCTGCATGGTGTGGGCAGTCCATGCCAGGGTCATGGGTGCAGTGGTAGCAGTGGGGGATCATGGATAGGGCATGGGGCCCATGGGTCTGCAGCACCCTGTGCATCAGCTGTGCCAGCCCATGTGGTAGGAGCAAAGCACTGTGGTATGGCCATGGGCTGGCATGGCTGGAGGATGCAGGAAACAGCAGGAGGCTATGGCTCCTCCACTGGCTCCACCTTCAGGTGCATGATGGCTGGCCATGCTCTGCACCCCCATCCATGGGTGACCTGGTGGGTGGTGCCTGCATTCCCCCTGCCACCCCTTTAGACCCTCAACCTCCTCAGACACCCCTGACTGATCTTGACCCTCTGATTCCTCCTCCCTCTCTGACTCCCCTGACTGATCCGGATGCTCTGACCCCACCTACTCCTCTGACTCCCTTAACCAATCTGGACCCTCCAGCCTCCCCAGCCCCTCAATGGCTTCCACAGCAGACCCCACCATGGCCCCCTCCACATCTGCTGGCCTTGCCTTCCTCACCTCCATCACCTCCTGCTCTTGCCCCATGACCCCTCAACACTCCAGCCCCACCTCCCCCTGACCTCCTGCAGCATCCCCTGTGGACCCATCCACTGCCACCCCTACTTTCAGCATTGCCGTGGGCTCCTCAGTAGCATCCCCCTCTATGGTGCTGTCCTCTTGCTCTGTGCCACTGGATCTCTCCTCCACATCACTGCTTAATGAACTGCCAGAAGATGCACATTGGACCAGCTGCTCCACTACAGGCCGGCTGCATGGTGGTGCTCACTGTGGACCGAAAGTGTCTGGGCCCTCCCTGGAAATGGCTGTGGGGGGGAGAGAAATGGGGGGGGGGGGTTACATGTGTGCTTCACGTGGGCCATGGGGTGGTACTGGCACCACACCGGGGGCACACCACATGCACGCCACACCCAGTCTGCAGGTCATGTGGATGTGTCGGCTGCTGGTGCCCATGGCACACCCTCCTCTGTCCCCCCTACAGCCAGAAATGTTGTCCTGCACAAATGCCCAGCTGTGACTGGTGGGCACCATCTCCAGCCGATGGACCCCCCACAGGGGGCTGCGTGGGCAGATGTGTGATGTGCATCTGGTGCCACTGCTGATGGCGCATGACCCTGTAATGCCATTCCATGCCATGCCATGGTCCGGTGCACTTCTGGGTGTTCTGGGGGTCTGTAGGTGCTTACCACACATTGCAATACTGGGTACGGCCAGGCCCATCCCAGCGCATTTCTATCATACACTGTGGGTGATCTCCCACTGATTGGTCAGCCTGCACTATACATGTGGCCATGGCTGCTGCTCCCTGTGTCTGCTGGTGTCTGCCTTGTACCTCACTGACCTGCTTTGGCTGCCAGCTGCTCTCTGATGCACTGCAGTTGATTCGGCTGCTGGCGGAACATCATTCTTTAGTGGCACTTGAGAACATCCAGGGAAGAAGAGGTGGGGGGTCCACATGGGGTCAGTTGTACATTATCAGCTTACCTATTGCACATTCCTATATCCTACTGACACTAGTGGACTGCCCATCCAGGTGGCAGGGGCATTTCCATATGTATCCTGTGCGGTGTGCATGTGCTGGTATACCACCAGCATCTTGCCCCAGATTCACCCCACTGCCACCTCTGGTCCCATGCCACATGCTCTGTGCCACCACCTCCACCAGCATCTATGTCACACTTCTGGAACCCATCTTCCATCTATTTCACTCTCCCCCTTCCCTTGCTCACATCTGTTGCACACTGTCTGGCCTTGGTACCATGGTACATGGAGGGGGACAGTGCTCAGCTTGAGTTGTGTTCAGGTTTGGTGGCTATAGTCATCTGCACTTACACCACCCACACTGCTACATTGTTTGGTTTGCTCTGTGCAGCACAAGGTGTCCTAGTTTGTGCAGGCTGGGCATTGCACATCTGTCTTGTCCTGTGACAGCACACATTGTCTACACATGTTCATTTGTTCTGCCTTTGATGTGGTGTGGGGTCTGGTCACAGCCCCTGCAATGGTTGCACACCTCGAGCTGGGCCAGCCCATCCACTTGCCTTGCTAAGTGGACACCTAGGGCACCAGGCCCTGGTGGGTGGCGGCATAAATGGCAGCGGCACATGGCGGGCAGCCGAAGCGCATGGTGGCAATGGTACCATCCCAACTGCCACAGCCTCTATTTTAGGGAGGCAGGCAGTCCACAGCGCTCAGTCATAATGAAGTGGCACATAGTCACCACATTTGTGGATACTGCCACTGATGGGGAGCCATGGCAGAGATGGGCTCACGGCAGCTGGGGGGCGCGTAGCAGCTGTTTCTTCCTCTGCTGGCAGGGAGCCTTGGGGCACCCCTGTCTAAATCACAGCTCCCCATGTGCAGGGCAATGCCTCCACTGTGGCTGCCATGTGGTGCTGCTGCCATCCTCCACCAGGGGGAGCTACAGTATCCACACATGCTGTGTCTGGGCATGGCTACCACTGTGGCCAGCTAGGGATGGCAGGGTTCTACTTTATGTTGTATGTCCCCTCTCTGGCACCTGTTTGGCTCCCATTGGTAATGGCACCAGCATGTGTCTTAATCCCACATCTCTGTCTGCATGTGCAGACATACATCTGTCTTTTCAGATGTATCTGCCCTGGCCTGGTACTCAACCTCTCCCCCTTGTGCACCCTGCCTGTTCATGTCTCCTCACCTGCGCAGGCAGAGCTGGATCCCCATCCAGATGGCCATGGACAGTCTCAGGTTCGGCCTCCGGCCCCTCCTTGGGTACAGCACCCCCTCTTACCAAAGCACAGACCATGCAAGGGCTTCTGCCTCATCTGGGCTGAAGTTTGCCATCCTCCTTGATGCCATGCCACTGCTATCAGCCCAGCCACAGGGGGCTCCTGCATAGGCAGCTCGCAGGGCCTGCCTGATGGTGGTTTCGCCACTGCATGAATACTCCAGATGGGTGCTACATGGGTTTTTCCCCATGTTCCATTCCTGCTACCTGCCCGGCATTTGGGGCTCTTACACAGTTATTGCAGTATGAAGTTTTGTTTTCCCCCTACACGCATAATCTAACCTCGGCTCCCTGCGTTTCCCCATCTATGCTGCGCTACGCGTCTGCCGTCAAGCTAGGCTTGGGTCTCATTTTCGTTGCTTGCTTGTTTAGGCGCTTCCTGACTTACGATTCCAGCACTTTTACTGAGCGGGTATCTTTAGCCGGGTAGGCCCTGCATTGGCACCTTGTTCAATATTGGGCCCTTTAGTTTTAGCTTCTATTTAATGGTTCCCATGTATTGATACATTATGCATGTGCCCAACAGAGTATTTCATTAATTTAGATACTGTAGTTTTAATGGTGCCTATAGTTTAGTCCTTAATTTTTAAATGCTGTTGTGCTGTGGGCCTTTTACTTTTAATTATGGTTTTTAGAAGCCTCTAACAGCATTCTGAGAACAAGTACATGTTCCCCATAGGGTATATTATTATTTTATATAAGATGCAGCTTAGCCTTTCATTATTACTATATTGTTTTTGATTCCCTCCATTGTTACATTCAGTTTACAATTTGAATCTTAGTGGCCATTTCAAGTATAAAAGATAGTCTTTCTAATAATTCTAATAGTCTAGGTGTACTTACACAACATAGGGGTTAACCTAACAGCTTTTGTTTTTGTTTGTTTAGTTTGGTTCATAGAAACATAGAAAATGATTGCAGATAAACATCTTTTTTATCCAGTCTGTCCATCCATACCAACTACTAAGCTCTACAATTCCTTCCTTACAGATTCTCTGTGCTTGTTTCTTCCACCTGTACCTGGAGGCTATTCCATGCTTCTACCATTCTTTCCATAAAGAAATAATTCCACAGATTACTGTTGACTCTATCCTCATTCACCTTCATCCTATGCCCCTTCTTTGCAGAGCCTCCTTTCAATTGAAAAAAGAGGTATTAAATGTCTGTATCATATCTCCCCTCTTCTGCCTTTCTTCCATAGTATACATATTGAGATCTTCAGTCTGTCCCCCTATACTTTGTGATGAAGACCGCTGATCATTTTATTAGCTATCCTCTGCACCTACCTTCCTGTTAATCTTTTGGAAGGTGCAGTCTCAAGAATTGTGCAGAGTACTCCAAATGAGGTCTCATCAGAGTCTTTTACAGAGGAACTATCATCTCCTTTTTCCTGCTGGCCATTTCTTTCTCCATGCACCAAAGCAACCTTTTACCTTTTTTCATTGCCTTTTTCTACTTGTTTGGTCAGATATGATTACCCCAGGTCCTGTTCTTCTTTTGTGGATAGAGGTACTGCACCTCCTATGCCGTATTGCTCCCCTGGATTTTTTTGCAGTCCAAATGCATGACCCTGAGTTTTTAGCATTAAGGGGCATATTTAGTAAACCTAACTTGGAGTTTTTAGTTCAGGAAGCATGTTACACTAAAAATTAGTGATGGGGCTATGCTAAAAATCCCATACTAGCAGGTTAGTATTTGAATGGGCAGAGACATGTGGGTACTGACAGTGCATCATGGTTAGCATGGCATGATGGGTGGTGTTAGATGCACCCTCATAACAGGTTCCTTGGTGCTGCATTTTAGCAATGCGCCAGTGGCAGGGAGATAAATGCACATGCCCCCTAAATTTGATGTGGGCCTCCACATTGTTTTAGCAGCTCAACTGCATGCTGCTGGTGTGCTCTTTAGTTAATATGCCCCTAAATTTCAACTGCTAAATTCTAGATCCCCTCCTTAACTTATCTACACCTTTCAGGGCATCTACGCTAGTGAAGATTTTGGCATCATCTGCAAAGAGGAAAACATTACCTAACAGCCCTTCTGCAATACCGCCTTTGTTTTTTTTCTGATTTTTTAAATTATTTATGTATATTTTTAAATTTTCTTCATCCAAGCATAATACAAGAATGAACAAGAAAATTAGGCACAATGAATCAGGAATAAAAAAGAAAAGGCAAAATTAAAGAATAGCCACATAATAAGAGGGGCAAATAAGAAAACTAAAACAAGAGCCACCTAACCTTGGTGGCCCATACCCAGAAAAGAAAGATCAAAAAGGAAAGCAGAGACAAACGCATCAACCAGATGAAAAATAACATAATGCAGCTTAATCACTTCTTCCCTAGCCACCAAGAACTCCTGGGGGTATGTTTACTAAAGGGCATTAAGGCGACAGACATTAATGGTAGCGATAAGGGGTGTTACATGCGAAAAAGGTTCTGGGCGGGTAAGAAGCATTGTGGCGTAAAGAGCACAATGGGCCACTTAACAGGCATTAACAGGACATCTGGCATTAAGGTGTCAAACATGCACCTTACCACCTGAAAATGACTGTCACTTTATTGCTGGATAAGGGAGCCCGAGCAAAAGCCAATGTAAAGTTGATGAATGGAAGGGCAGGTGGGAGCTGAAGGGCCTGACAGATCCATGGACATCCGACGTGCCAGTCAGTAAGTGCGATGAGCATGTGGGAGGCAGCTCTACCTATGCACTGGGGAGTGCCCATATAAAATACCATAATGTCAGTGTGTGGCATAGGATAGGGAAAACGTGTCCCCCAGCAGAGTCAGAAGTGGCATGATGTGTGCTTTGAAAGGAGGACGGAGCAGGAGTGGTGATGTGAAGATCAGGCACAGGAGAGGCATGAGTGAAGCGTCCAAATGCGGAAAAGAATACCTGTGTAGGCCATGGTGTAGCAACTTGCACAAGAAGACATGACTGCAGATAGCTGCCAGATAGATGAGGTGCAGGAAAGATGGTGGCAGAGGAGAGTGTGGCATGGGCTGGCAGCACCAATGTACCAGAGGTGCCATCCCCAACGCATGTGTACTGTGTAGGAAAAATGTGTGTCAGTGCCATGTGTAAGGCCTTATACAAGACATGTGGATCTCACACCTGTCCCAGCCATTGAACCACAGACAAAAGTGCATAGAAGAATTGGACAGGAGCCGCTCAAACTGAGCAAAAGGGACATACACGGACATGATTGGATATCTGCAGATGGCTATCCAAGAGGTAGGATTTGTCTGTATGTAAATACAGAGATGTGATGGAGTCAAAGCTATACAGTCACAGTCATGTCATATCTACCTCATGTTGCACAATTAGGTTACAGCTGTATGCATGTAACTGCCTATTAGTATACCACTGCATCAGTGCAGTCACATTAGGTTACATTATAGCGACAACCCGGTAATATCTGATGAAGAACAGGGACTGTAAGAACCTGCAGTCAGCTGAGACAATGGAGGGTTAGGTGACCTGCCCAAGGTCACAAGGAGGTGTGGGCAATTCATGAAGGTTGTGGCATACATAAATGCCACAGTAAAACATTCCAATTGTTGCAAAATGAGTGCTAGTGGGCCTCAAACTCTGGTATTCTGGGTCCCAAGCCAGTGCTATGACCATTAATCGAATTCCAATAGAACAAAATGTTTTAACCTTTTGAATTTCAATTTTCCTATAATGTTTTAATTACTTTAACATTTTGTAAGATTGCAGTTATTTGTTTAATATAATTGTAATGAATTATGAAATGTAATTTTGCTGTAGTTTATGTATAATTTAATGTAATGTACTGTAGTTTACTGTAATGTACTATCTTGTTGTCTCCCCCCCCTCGATGTAGTCCCTCTGTTGTCTTATTGACCACTTTGATTGAAGGATAAGGTGGTATATAAAACTGATTAAATAAATAAATAAATAAATTACGCCACACCTCCAAGCAGTTGCCAGACATCTACAGGGTGAACATGTTTGGCCCCCTGCAATGGGCTTTAGCAGAACCAATAAAGCCATGCTCTCAGAAGGGCATGATGGAGAATAGTCTGTTTGCTAACCCAAATTGTGGCCAGAACACATAACAAACTAAGGATGTGTGTCTGGCAGTCACAGTAGAGCCCGAACTGTTACAGGCATGAAAATGAACCGAGTAGCACACAGTCACAAAAAGTGGGAATCAAACCTCTTTCCCCTGCTTATAAAGACATTGCACTAACCAGTAGGCTACATCCCTACACCTCTCTGCATACCAATGGCTGGATTAAAAGTGACTGCAGGTAACTGTATAAAATATCTGTTGTGTGTGCCTATATAGGTTAGCCCCTCTAGTACCCATGATGCAGTGCACACACAGAACAGCAGTCTGCAGATGAACAGCAAATGAAGAATGCACGGATCCATCACCTAGGCTCAGTAAGATGCACTGACAGTGTGTGATATAAGCGCAGAACAACTACAAACCATGCTACTGAGCAGTTTCAGCAGTCACCCTGGGGGTGAAGATGGGTGCCCAGCACCTGGTCCTAAGACTTTGCACTGCTAGAGATAGTCTCTGCTGGCTGTGCTGCAGATCCACAACACTGCCAATGCATTATGCTAATCACCTCGCTTCCTGCCCAATTGCAGCATGCCGTAGGTGCCTGTCACATCTGGGCCCTGTGTCCTGCTCCTATTGGACAGGGACCCTCCTAGAACAGTACATGCCAGTGCCCAATGTTGCAGCAGCTGATGCCATACCTGCTAAATGCAGTGGGGGCTTAGAAGCTTGCCTGGGGCTGCTGCTACAGTCCTGCTGGTCCCACCATGACTACAGTGAGCAGGCCAGGAAGAGGTACTGTTCAACCCATTCAGGACTATCAATCCACCACAGCAAGTGCAGTCATTCTGCACCTGCTGGCCACCACAGGGCTGTTTCAGCCATCCACATACCAACTGTGGCAGGTCAGCACACAATGTATATGCAGAGAGCAACCATGTACACTCTGACTTCGGCAAATGAGCATTTCGCACAGTGATTGGGCTCCCAGGACAGGGAGGGTACCCATATCACTGGAGATGAACTGTATATAGCACTATATGGATACATAGCTGTGTCATGGTCACATCTCACAGAGTGACAGTGCTCTCACAGCAACTGTGACCACCCAGGCCATGCACTTGACAGATGGGCACCATGAGGTCTTAGCCATTGACCCTACCTCCGATGCAGACACATCCTGGGCAAACCACTCTGTTTAAGGCCATACCCACAATCCTCTGCTCCTCATAATGCACATTTGCAGACTAAAGCTGGGAACAGCTTAGGCCAGGGGTGGCCATCTCTGGTCCTGGTGCACCACAATCCAGCCTGGTTTTCATAATGTCCTTAATAAATATTCATGAATATGCTTACATACAGTAGATGCAAATATGTTGTTGTTAAGTGCTGCCGAGTCAGTGTTGACTTATGGTGACCCTCTGGATAGTTGTCCTAAATTGTGTTCGGTCTTCAGTCAGGCGGCTCATTGTTGAAAGACTAGCACCTGTAGCTGCTGTTATTGTACCAAACCAACTCATTGCTGGCCTTTCTATTTTGCGTTGACCTTCTATCTTGTCAAGCATGATGTCTTTCTCTAATGATTTCTCTCTTCGCATGATGTGTCCAAAGTATGAAAGTCAAGTCTTGTCATCTGAGCTTCTAAAGAAAGCTTAGGTTTGATCTCCTCTAGTATGAACTGGCTTGTTCTTCGGGCAGTACATGGTATATGCAGTATTCGCCATCAGCACCATAATTCAAAGGCATCAATTTTCTTCCTGTCTATCTTTTTCACTGTCCAACTTTCAGATCCATATGATATTATTGAAAATACCATAGCTTGAATGAGTCAAATCTTTGCTCTTGAGAATCTTGTCTTGGTCTTTCATAGCCATTCTGTCAAGAGCAATGTGTTGTTGGATTTCTTGACTGCTTGTTGCTTCTTTATTGATAGTTGATCCAAGTAGGTTAAAGATGTCCAAGATTTCAATTTCTTCTCCTTCAATGATGAACATATTGATTTTGGCAGTTGTCATGATCTTTGTCTTCTTTACATTAAGGTGCAGGCTCATTTTAAGAATATGTTCCTTGATCGCGAGAAGCAAATGTTTCAGGTAATCTTCACTTTCAGCCAGTAATGTGGTATCATCAGCATAGCGAAGGTTGTTGATGAGTCTTCCATCAATCTTCACACCTCTGCTGTCTTCATACAATCCTGCTTCTCTGATGATTTGTTCTGCATATAGATTAAACAGGAACAGGGAAAGTATGCAGCCTTGTCGTACACCTTTGCTTATTTTAAAACCATTCTGTTTCTCCTTGTTCTATTCAAACTGTTGCTTCTTGATCAATGTACAGATTGTGGAAGAGAATGATCAGGTGTTCTATATCCTTTTGGTATTCTTTAGTCTTTTCAAGGATCCATCTCACATCCATGATGATGTCTCTCGTTCCTCACCTTTTCCTGAACCCTGCTTGCACTTCAGGTATTTCTTGTTCTAAGTATGGTTGTAGTCTCTGTTGAATAATCTTCAGTAGAATTTTGCTGGCATGTGGGATCAGTGATTATCTGATAATTTCCACAGTCAGTTGGATCACCTTTCTTTAGTATTGGTATAAACACAGATCTTTTCCAGTCAGTTGGCCATGATGTTGTATTCCAAATTTCCTGGCAGAGCCTTGTAAGTATGGTAAAAGCTGCATCAATACTTCTATGGGAATGCCATAATGCCTGGTGCTTTGTTCTTTGATAAGGCTTTCCATGTTGCTTCAACTTCTTCTTTCATCACCAATGGCTCCAGATCATAAGGTACAGGTTGAAATGGCTGTTGGTCCACTTAATCTTTATCATATAAAAACTCTGTATATTCTTTCCACCTTTTCTTGATCTTCTCAGCATCATTCAACATAGAACCTTGAGCATCTTGTAACATTCCAATTCGAGGATGGAATTTTTTCTTTAACTCTCGTAGCTTTAGGAAAGCTTATTTTGTTCTCCCTCTAATAGTTCTGCTTCTACTTACTTGCATGCATCATTGTAGTACTTTTCCTTGTCCTGTCTTGCTGCATGTTGGAAATCTCTTTTGATTCTGAGATTGTCTGTCTTTCTTTCTCCTCTTGCTTTAGCTTCTCTGCATTTCTGGGCAATTTTCAGAGTTTCTTCCATCATCCATTTTGGCCATTTTTGCTTTTTCACCTTTTGTAGAAACTTCTTGCTTTCTTCCAACACAACCTTCTTGATGTCATTCCATAACTCTTCTGGAGCTCTGTCATTTGTATCTAAAGCAGCAAATTGATTTTGCAGGCAGTCTTTAAATTCCAGTGGTATGTTATCAAGGTCATATTTTGCTACATTCATGAGTGGCTTCCTCTTTTTCAACTTTAGCTTGAGCTTGCACACTTGCACTTGGTGATTTGTACCTCAGACAGCTCCAGGTTTTGTCTTTGTTGATGTTATAGAGTTTTTTCATTGTTGACTTCCACAGATATAGTCAATTTGATTTTTGAACAATCCATTGTGTGAAGTCCATGCATACAGTCGCCGCTTGTATTGCTGGAAGAAGGTGTTTGAGATGAATAGATCATTGGTCTTTCAGAATTCTATTAGTCTTTCTGCAGATTCATTTCTGTTGCCAAGTCCATATTTTCCAACTACTTTGCCGCCTTCTTTGTTGCTAACCTTTGCGTTCCAGTCACCCATGACTATCAGGATATCTTGTTTGCATGTTCTGTCAGTTTCAGCTTGCACTTGTTCATAGAACTCATCAATTTCACCCTCTTCTGCAGCTGTTGATGGGGCATATACTTGAATTATAGTTGTGTTGATAGGCATTCCTCGTAGACGAATAGAGATTAAGGGTTCACTGACTGCATTGTATTTCATTACAGTTCTTGCAAGTTTCTTCTTTATTATAAATGCAACACCGTTTCTTCTTTGTCTTTGATTTTCAGCATAGAATACCATGTGATCATCAGATGCAAAGTGCCTGATGCCAGTCCATTTCAGTTCGTTGACACCCAACAGATCAAGTTGTAGATGTTCCATTTCATTCTTGACCACCTACAACTTCCCTTGGTTAATGCTTCATATGTTCCATGTTCCAATATATAAGACATCTTTACAGCTTGTGACTCTCATTTCATGTGCAGTTACATCAGCAGTCAGACATCCTGAGGGCTTTGATCCAACCACTATATCTCATTAATATATATTATACAAGCTACCAAACCCACCAGTCTGGAGAAAAACACAAATCCTACTCCTCACACAGACCAAAAATCCTTCTCCCAACATACACACCTCAAAGCCTGACTGCAGCCCCATACTCAGTACAGGACAGCAGCTCTTCAAACTCTTCAGCAGCTCTTCAAACTTGCAGCACTCTAAGCTTCAAACACTCCTGCACAGGATGCAGAAAATCCAGGCAAAACTGCAACACTCACCACTGAATCCACTACCATACCATTTCTCAGAATAACCCTACAAAGATCTTTGTTTTGCTAAAAACAGCTTCTTCAGGGGTTACACTACCAGCCAAAATTCTTCATGAAACTGACACAAAGGGGTATGTTTACTAAACTGCGATAACATTACAGACCGCACGGTAGGTAACGTTAACAAGTGGTAGGTAATGTTAATGAGTGGTAGGTAATGTTAACGCGTGGTAACGTAACGTTAATGCGCGGTAATGTTACAACCTGTGCGGAAGCGTTCCATGGCGTGGTAGACACCGCAGAGGGAGGAGAGAGGGCGGAGAGCTGGGGTCAATGGGCGGGGAGTGTGTGTGGAGAGGCTCACTGCACACTAATGCGCTGAACTGAAGGGCTGAATCCTACCGCGAATGAAAACCTGCCGTTAGATGCACATTTGCAGGAGAGAGAAACCATTTCAGTGTCAGCAATGTAGGGCATAGGCAGAGAGCCCAAGAAAGGTGATAGTAGTGTTCAATCTGCACCAACAGCATAGTGGCAATGTACGAAGAGCCTCTATGGTGATAGTGCAAATGGGGCATAGGGGGACTGTAGGCAGGACATGCAGTGGGGGCAACTGGGGCATGGGGTGGACTAGGTGGTTGCCTAGGTAGCACATAGGAACGCGTAAAATGGACACCAGCAAGACAGCAACAGACCAGGGTCAAACATGCCCATGAGTCTGTGTTCCACAGTGTTCCATCCATGGGACATTACCCATCAGGAACCCCAAGGGGCACATAACATTGACATACAGTGCCGGGGAAGTGTGGACAGCTATGTAGGCACCCTTACCCCAGAACCCACACCTTAGGCAGCCGCCTACCTGCCCCGTGGATGACCTAGGACTGCACACCACCGGCACCAACAGCATATGGTCATGGTGGCATGGCAGGGTGGGGGGGGTTTATGCTGGAGGGAGTAGTGGCATCCACCTGCAGTGGACCTAGCCCATGCCCTGTACCAGTACGTGGTGTGCAGTGCAACAGAATAGGTCTGGCTGGGGAATGTAAGGGTAGCCCCAGAGACCACTATGTTGCTGTGGCAACAGTGTGGTGCAATACACTCAGCCAGTATGTCCAAGAGCAAAAGGTTCAAGTCCCATCTATGGATCTTGCAGAGCATCACCCCATAGTTTTATCCCACAATGCAGCCACAACAACAACATGTGCAAACCCCAATGCAGCAGTGTACAGGGGTACAAACACCCACTCACACAGGCTCCACTATCCACAGCCTCATGGAGTGTCAGGCTGTTGGACCCAGCACGGAGCTGCAGTTATCACCAGAGCACTACTACTACCCCCTGCACAGTTTAGCAATGTCGGCACTGTGCTCAGGACGAGTGTAGTGGGCAGGGTTGTCAACCACCTCTATCTCTGCACAATGCTGAGATAGGTGTGGGAGTGTGCGTATGTCTATCCATTGTTTTGCTTCTGCCAACACCTCACTGAGCCCACATTGCTCACACTGTTTCCAGCGTTAGCCTGCAAATGTGTATAATAAGTTGCAAGGTATTGTGGATATGGCCCAGACAGGGCGGATTGGCCAGGATGCATCTGCATAGGGTGGAGGGCAATGGCTGGGACACTGTAGTACTCAACCACCACCTGCATGGGCAGGGTGGCCACAGCATGTCACGCTGGTAGGTCGCTCTCACTCTGACCAAGCAGTGACCATGGCATGTTCATGTTCCCACTTAGTGCCACACATTATTTGTCTCTAGTGATACCTGTGTGTTCCTGGTTCTGGGGCCCAATCACGGAGATACCTGCTTGGTGTTTGTGCAGGGCATCCCACCTCTGGGTGCACAGGGTTCCCCCATGAGCATGCATTATGGACTGGCTAGTGGGCAGTCTGCAGTTAGTCTGTGCATGGTGGGACCACCCTGTAGGATGCTGCAGGTGCAGTCTGATTGTGCTGCTGGATGGCAGACTGTGGTGTGGAGCCTTCCCCTGCCCACCCCAAGCATCACTGCTGCTCTGCCACGGTCACATGTATGGCTCTGGCCCATCAGCCCTGGAGGGCTGTCATTGGCCAGCAGGACTGTGGTTGCTGGTATTACAGTTATTCTGCAGGGTTCAGGCACCTGTCCCACCACACCCTCATCTACAATAGGGGTGATTGTGGGCCCCTTGGGGTATATAGTGCATACCACTTAGATCCATAAAGGCAGTGCTACCTAAACCTCATGCAAGTCTAGCCCCTGCACCCTAACAGGTACCCATGGCAGCCAGACCTTGACATTGCATACACACTAATCTGAGTGGTGTTCAGTCCCACAGGGCCACATGTGACTGCAGAACCCAGATGGTAACAGAAGTACTTTCAGTTGCACTGGTGGGAAGCACCTGTCACTCACTGATAGTGATGGGGATTTACAGCAGGACCTATCTCTAGCACCACATATACTGTGGACCTAGTGCTTGGCACCCATCCTATCCCTCAGGGTGAACAGGGAACCTGCACAATGGCATGGTCTGTAGCTACTCTGTGCCAGTATCACACACTGTCAGTCCGTCTTACCACGCTGCAGTACTGGTGAGGTGCAGACCCCATTTGGTGGTCAGCTGTAGGCTGCTGTTCTGCATGTGCAATGCATCATGGGTGCTGGTGGGGTTACCCTATCCTGGCACACAGAGCAGACAGTTTGTGCGGTGACCTGCAGTCTGTCCGTACCCAGCCAGTGCTGTGAAACAAGCCATAGAGCAGTGGTTCTGAACCAGTCCTCCTTGAACCCCTAGGCCAGTCGGGTGTTCAGGATAGCCCTAATGAATATGCATGAGATATATATGCATTAGAGATATCCTGCCAACCTGACTGGTTTGTGGCCCTCTAGGGCTGGATTTGGAGACCCCTGCCTTACACCTCTGTCATTTAAGATTGTGAGTGGGCAAGGTGCAGATGTCCTAGACATCAAAAGGGTAGACAGAATGTGCCACATGCCTCCTCAATTCTCACCACCACCAAAAGCTGTCTAATAGACAATATTTTGGTGGTGGTGAGAAGCAAAGAGGTATGTGACAAATTCTATCTAACCTTTTAGATGTCTTGGTGATCTGCACCTTGCCCACTCACAATCTTAAATGACAGGTGTAAGGCAGGGGTCTCCAAATCCAGCCCTAGAGGGCCACGAACCAGTCAGGTTGGTAGGATATCTCTAATGCATATATATCTCATGCATATTCATTAGGGCTATCCTGAACACCCGACTGGCCTAGGGGTTCAAGGAGGACTGGTTCAGAACCACTGCCATAGAGGTATAGCCTACTGGTTAGTACACTGACATTCTAGGCCAGAGCTACTCACATCCAGTTCTGGAGGTCCGGAACCCTGCAGGTTTTCGGGATATCCCTAATGAATCTGCATGAGCTATATATGCATTAGAGATATCCTGCCAACCTGACTGGTTTGTGGCCCTCCAGGGCTGGATTTGGAGACCCCTGCCTTACACCTCTGTCATTTACGATTGTGAGTGGGCAAGGTGCAGATGTCCAAGACATCAAAAAGGTTAGATAGAATTTGTCACATTCCTCCTTGCTTCTCACCACCACCCAAATATTGTCTAATATGGGCTAATATGCAGTTGCCAGCAGGTGTAGGGAAGAGCGTAGTTTGCATGGAGATTCTGGTGGTGCTGCTCCCTCGGCACCTCATGGCCATCCGATTGCTGTTATCCTGCAGTGGAGAGGAAGGAGAGCAGAGGTCGGGGAAGCACTGCACGTGGGAGCGAGGTTAGAGAAGCGAACCGCCCCCCCCCCCCCAGCACTGGTCACATTGCCTTTCATGCCAGGACAAGAAAGTCTAATGGGGACCCAGCACAAATGGCAATCGGGGATGCGCTGGGGAGGTGGAGCATTAGCAGAGCTACATAAATTTAAAAGGGACCACACCGCAGAAGTACTGTGATGCTATTCAGTATCTTAGCACTGCAATGTACTATGAAAAAAATAATAAAGAAAAAGAGGAAACACAGGTGGATGCTGCAGCTGTTGTGGAGCATCTGGTAGCATTTGTCTAGTGCTACAAGGCTTATGCAGCACTGGGCAGGCAGCTATAAGGACAATCTAAGGGGAAGGCATGGCTCCTGCAAAAACACAGAAGGAGAACAGGGGGCAGCAGAAGACAAAAAGGAAGAGTTTCGAGGACCAGGGAGGAAATCAGATGGTGAAGACGCAGAGGAAGATGGGGGACCAAGGCGGAATGTCCCGTGAATCAGCACAGCACAAGCACAACATAGACAAAGGAACGAGCAACACCAAATAGGGAGAAAACAGCTGAGATCAGGCGAGTTGGCACACAGCAGAAGGCAGGACCTGCACCCAGGCAACAGGGGGACTGTGAGTCCTATGGAGCACCATAAGAGGAGGTGCTCTGGCACATCAGAGAGGGTACGGAGGCACTGGCACTGCGCGACCTTGTGAACAAGGTAAGAGCAATGCTCGCAGTCCATGGAGTGGGATGCGTGCAACCTCTGCTCAATTCACTCAAGGAGGCACCAGGCCCAGTACCGGTGCCATTACGGGATGTGGGAAGCAGCTCGGCAGCTGCTTCATGACTGCAAGGACAGAGGGGTGAGTACAGTCAACTGTTTGATGTACTGGGGATGCTTTTGTGGGTCGGGAAAGGGGTAGATACTGACAGGGATGGGGAGGAGGCACAGTCAGTTTGTATAAATGGGGGCATGAATGGTAATAGAAGGTGATAGAGGGGGAGCCATAAAAAAGGCCCAGGGTATCGCGAGGGAGGGAGTCATGGTGGCTACAAAGATTTGGGGGGGGGGACAAGTGGGTTGGGCATGAGTAAGCAGTCGGGCATCATGGGGTTGTTGCAAAAACTAGTGCAGGTAATAATGAATAGGAGCTCAGTGGCACACACAGGGCAGGCAGCCGGAGGGTTATGTCGGGCCAGTCACGAAAGGGTGACAGCCCATAACTGGGCTGCGGGGGGAGGAGGGCTTCTCCAGGCCCCTGGATGGGCGGGATGGGGTGGCGGAGAGGCTCCAGCAGGGATAAAGGCCAGAGCCACGAGCTGCCCAGCCTTTTTCCCTGAAGCTGCAAACCCCTCCTTCCATCCCCAGGTGGCAGGGACAGATGGGGTGGGGGTAGCAAGGGAAACATCGCAGCGGGTGAAGCAGGACATCATCAAAAAGGGGAGTACCACATAGAAATTGTGGAGTGTCCCAGGTACCATGTGGGGGTGCCTAGGTCCAGTGACAGAGGGGGACAAGTATCAGGGTCTGGGATGCTTGGACCCGGTAGCCAGAAATGCAAACACAATAGTTGCTCCTGGGCGCCAACAAGGAGTGGTTGGTGGTAGGATGGAAAAGAGAATTCCTGGCCATGGAGTAGGCTGGGGGTCTCTAAATGGGCAACAATGATGTGGTAATTCTTCATGGGGGGTCCTGGGGGTTTCTATTGTTATCATGGAATATCATTACCAATGATATCATATCAAGAATATCATTACCAATCTTAACACCACAACATCCTATCTAGACCCTTGTCCAGTAACCTGGATAAAAAACACACTACCAACACTTCTTTCATTCATACTTCCTATGGTCAATTTATCACTACTCCAAGGTTACCTCCCACCCACCCTTAAACAAGTACAAATCAGACCAATCCTGAAGAATAATACACTTGACAAAACCTCCCCAAAATCTTACCGACCTATCTCAAGTATACCATTCTTAGCAAAAGTCATCGAAAAAACTGTACAAATACAAACACAAGAATTTCTTGACTCATCCTACCCGCTAGACAACCAACAATATGGATTTCGCCCCAAGCATGGAGTTGAAACACTCCTGACTGTTTTTACCGATACACTTCTAAGAGGAATAGACAACCACAAAAAAGCTTTTATCCTCTTATTTATTGACTTATCAGCCGCTTTCGATAGTGTTAACCATTCAATAATGCTTAACTACTTAAGACACATAGGAATATACTCTACAGTTCACAAATGGTTCACCTCTTATCTGAGCAATAGAACGCAAAATGTTAGAATAAGCAATCAAACTTCTGAATCATATAAATTTGAAACAGGATTACCACAGGGCTCAGCGCTTTCAGCTCTACTATTTAATATATACATAAAACCAGTTTGCAACATCTTTAAGAAATATGGTGTACTCTATCATCTTTATGCAGATGATATTATGATGTACATCCCATTCACTATCCCTAACATACCGTTGCAACTCCTTTCGGATTGTTTTAATGAAATAACATTATGGCTAAATGCCCACAATCTCCTAATAAACCATTCAAAAACTGAAGTGCTAATAGTCACCAAAAACCAAGATTATACCCCACCAACACATATAACACTTCAAAACCAAGAAATTAAAATAAAGAATGAAGTGAGATACTTAGGAGTCATTTTAGACAAACATCTCACTCTAGATACCCATATCAGAAACACCACAAAGAAAATTTACTACAAACTTAAAATACTTAAACAACTTAGACCTCTTGTTTACATACATGATTTTATCAGTATAATCCAAGCCACTATAACCCCCCACTTTGATTTTGCGAACCTTATATTATTAGGCACATCAAAACAAAACATCAAAAGACTGCAACTCGCACAAAACTCAGCAGCTAGGATTATAACAAAAACACACTCTCATCAACATATCACACCAATTCTAGCATCCCTTCACTGGCTTCCAATTCAAATCCGAATAACATATAAAACACTAATAACAGTATTTAAATCACTATTTGATTTGACACCATCTACTTTAAGTAACTTAATTACCAAAGAACATCCAAAACCTACTCAAAGAAAAAATCAACTAAACAAACTTAAAACCCCCATAGATTTCATAAAAACTAATAAATCAACAAACAACAGAGCGTTCTCACATGCAGCCCCAACAGCCTGGAATTCCCTCCCTGTTGAACTAAGAACATTAACAGAGATTAATGAATTCCGAAAAAAACTGAAAACACACCTCTTTACAATGCACTACAACACTATAGAACAGCCATCAAAAGAATTAGACAAAGGCTAAACAGTTTTATCTACATCTCACTATAACAGAAAAGAAAACCTGCCCCATCTGCACCTGTACTATTCATAATGATTATATCCCACATAACTTGTATATGTATTTAATAATATAATGTTAATGTACATAATGTATATAGTGTTGCACTGTTCAGTGCTATCTGTTCAACATTTCTGTTTACTGTACATTGTTTATAGTTATATGACGTTATATGTAAAACAAATCCATGATTTGTTGCCTGTTGTTATTTGTGAACCGCAGCTGATCTTAGGAAGCTGCGGTATATAAGAGATTGTTAAATAAATAAATAAATAAAATGGTATTATTATTATGGTCATTGTTATTGTTATCGTATTATATTACGGCTATAGTGTACTGTTGTTTGCACAATGCAATGTGAGGATGGCCTGCAAGCTGTGGCCTTTATAACCCACCAATAAAGTGGTAAAAGAAGAGCAGAATTTTCTCTTATTGGCAAGCTGGGTGTTGCCTAGGGTAAATGGGTGCTGGGGGTAGGAAGAAGGTATGGGGGAAAAGGGAGGCAGGGAAGATCTGGAGTCTGGAGGCCAATATGGCATGTCCCAGGTTATGAGCCTTTTAAATATATTGGGCCTGATATTCAGCGGCGGCAGCTAGCTGATCTATTGCAGCCCAATATCTGGGCTCTGGTATTGAATATCTGCATTGGCCAGATTGCCAGGAAGCTAACCGGGCAGTGGAGATATTCAGCCCAGCGCCCAGTTAGCTTCTGTGCCAAACATAAGAGCCTTTACTGCGCCTGTGACTGACTTTCATCACATTTCAGTAACCGGGCAGTGGGTCAATATTGTCCCTTCCCAGTTATCAAGGGGGGTCACTCCAGAATGCCTCTGGCACGCCCCAGTGCTAACCTGCAGATATTCAGCGGCACTAACAGCGCTGAGCGGCATTTACATGATTTGCAGGTCTGCAAACTGTGCAAATGCCATTAAACATTTCTCCAATTGACTTCAAACTTTCAAAAACAATTTTTCAATTTTTCAAAAAGAGTTCAATCCAAGAATTGTAGGGGCCTGTTTACTAAAAGGTAATACACATTAATAAAAGTTAACGTTCATCAAATCTTGCCATGGCACGTTCATCAAGTGTGGCAGCACTTACCATGCTTTAACTTTCATTAAGATGTGTTAATGTTTAGTAAACATGCCCCTTAGAGGCATTTTTCTAAAGTGCGCTGTGACGTTAATGCACGTTTTGGCACACAGTACAGTAACTGCATGTTCAGCTCTGTGGTAACAGTTACTGTGGGAGCATATCAGTTAATGCATGCCAGTTTTACTGCTAGCTTCCAATCATATGATGGGTTGCCAAATATGCAGGTTAGGGGCAAAGAGTGGGGTGTGATCTGCCCCTCCCATCCATCAAAGCTCCCCCAATCTGCCCCCCTGTATAGTAATCCAACAAGGAAGGTCTCACATATCAAAGCCTCCACGCCAATCACCCACCCCTCCCCCACCCAAAGGTCCTAACCCAGATACTTCCTCTATTCCTCCATGGGTTTCACCTGGTTGCTCCCTGATGGTCTTAATGGTGAATGAACTTACTGCACCTTAACTGCTATTGGCAGTCATGACAGCTAGCACGTAGCACCATCCCACGTGCTAGTTTTCACTAGCCAACACACTCACTCTCCTCTTCGATCCCATCCTATTTCACAGCATGCAATAGCTATCATGAATGTGCACTAAATCCTGCAGTAACTAATACTATTGTTTAGTAAAAGGGCCCCACTGAGTGCTCCAGTGATATTCTGAAGGAGAATGTTGGAGGGGGAATGACAGGCAGTACAATTTTATGGGTTATTCGACCTATAATCTTAATAGACCTCTCAGAAGCTGCTGACTGCACCCCTTTCTTCCTCTTGCCCATCCAGCACTTCCCCAAACACCAAGCACCTCCAGGCACCAAAGGGGTGTGTCCTGCCCCTTTGGTCATGGCCCTTCGGTCATGCGTACCACAGTAAACCGAGGATTTAAAGCTGGCTGCGGCTGACGTCGGCTGCTTAGCCCCTCCTCCTCAAAGCATGGCAGGCAGGAACACCCAGATTTCAAGGGTAAATGCAGGAGAACTTCCCCAACACGCTGCAAACCAGCCAAGGATTTAAAGCCGGCTCTGGCTGACGTCGACTGTTTAGCCCCTCCTCCTCCTCGAGCTGCAGCAGGCAGGAATGCCCAGATCTCAAGGGTAGATGCAGGAGAGCTTCCCCCTTTATGGGTTATTATGAGGCCCACCTCTTGCCTCAGTCCTGCCCTGCCCCTCACTAGTGGAATGATTATCTGCACAGGGATATTTCTGCAGTGGTAACTGCAGCATTAAAAGATGATAAGCCACCTAGCAGTGAGTGCCGAAGCCCTGACACATGCTGCTGGCAATTTTGCTGAAATGGCCTATTCAAAGGATTATAGGAGGAAACAACCTCTTCAAACCTAAGTGCAATGTTAAGAAGCCAAGTGAAAAGAGACAAAACTCAGCCCACCCTCTTGTCCTTGCAGCAGAAATAGAAGAAGAGAGAAAGATTGGAGAATACCCCTTGCAGGGTTATTAAGGTATCTGCAAGACAATTACCATGCAGGGATGTATTCTGGGATGACTTGAGGCAGTTTCTCCAAATGGGCTAGTTTTGTGCATACTATGACAGTCATGGACCTCACTTCTAAGCCTGGGAAGAGACTGCAATCAATCTTGCCTGGAGAAGACTTCTGAATTGACCACAGCTGAAAATCAAACCTACTGCCATGATACACAAGGGTCTTCAGGAGCTAGAGGGCAGAAACAACAACCATATCTCTATATTTCCCTTTGTCAAGAGGTTCTGAAAATGGCCAAGAAGCCAGTTTTGACTGCATTTATGATTCAGTCTTGAGGATGAAGAGTACCTAGGACAAGGGAGATCCATCATGTAAAGAAGTAGGAATGGAAGAGCCCAAAAAACTACAGAAATAAAGTTGTGCCTGCAAGAGCTGTAGCCACCAGTCCTACCAACAGTGGCAAAGGACCACTTAATCAGCATGTCATGTATTCAATGCAATAGCTGTGGTACTTTCACTCTGAGAAGAATCATTTGAAACCTAAGAGCTTGCTCTATATGCCTCAAGTTAGCTGCTATGCACAAAGAATTGACTCTATTAAAGGAAGAATTAGTTGCAATTAAACACACCTCTTCTAGGGTAAAAACTGAACAAAATCCACCACTGCTCCCACAAAGAATCAAACAGCAGAAGAACAAATGGATCACAGTGGGCTCTGGTAGCTTGCAACCTGTAACGCAGAGACACCCTATATATCAAGACATAACCCTGCATAATGCCTTCTTTTCCTTGGATAATGAGAGTGCCCAATCCGTGAAAACTGAAGTGCCCTTAAATGAGAGAGTCAATGCCCAATCTACTGATAATGCACCAAATATTTAAAAAAAAATCACAAAATAGAAAACTACTACTACTTGGAGATTCCATCATCAGAGGCACTAACTTGGGAATACAGTTCAAAGGAGAGAAGATGGTCAACTGCCTCCCAGGCTCTTCAGCCAACAGGAATACAAACCAAATTATTGGTGTAGTTAGTGCAGAAAGTGAGCACTCCAAAACTGATGTTGTCATCTACTTGGGTACAAATGACCTGGCTAGAAACAGTGCCACTACAGTTCAAAGGGACTTCCAAACTCTGGGAGAGAAATTCAAGCTCATTGTTAACACTGTAGCATTCTCAGAAGTTCTGCCTTATTTTGGTAAAGGAGCAGAAAGGCTGCATCGCATAAACAACTTTAATCCATGGCTCCAAACCTGGTGCAAACAAGAAGGATTTAGATATATAAGAGATTGGGGACACAGATGGATCAACAAGAGGCTATCCTAAGTGAAAAATGTAAGCAGTATGTAGACAGGCATTTAAACTAGAGAAAGGGGGTGACGGATGGAGAAGGACAAGTTCAGGACGTCACTCCCAGCAAAAGCATATTAATATTGGAAACAGCCACACTTTTAAACCACACATCAATGGCAAGTGGGAAGAGGCGTGTAGAACAAAATCCATGCAAAATACAGGCAAGCCAGTCAACAAATTCTGGAAAGCAATGAGCACAAATGCTTGAAACCTAGCCAACAAAGTTTCTGACCTGGAAGCCCTAATGGTGGAAATGGAAATGGACTTGGACATTGTGGCCATTACAGAGACATGGTTTAATGAGTTGCATGAATAGGATATAGCCATAGCTGGCTATAATCTATTTAGAAAAGACAGAGAGGGCAGAAAAGGATGAGAAGTAGCCCTATATGTCAAAAGCAATATTAAAGCTTCTGAAATGCAGGGGACGTAGGGAAAAGAAGTGCTGTGGATTGTGTTGGAAAGAGGAGATGCACTGTCACCCATATTGGTGTAGTCTACAGGCCTCCAACTCAAACCGAAGAAATAGATAGCGAATTGATTATTGATATTGCAAAGATCGCCACAAATGGTGATGGAACTGACCAGGGAAAGCTCGATGTTAGGTTTTGTGCTCACCAATGGAGATAAAGTGTAGAATATCCAGGTGGGTGCCCATGTGAGCAGCAGCAATCATCACATGGTGTGGTTTGAGATAAAAGCCAAGGCGGAGTCCAATCACAGCAAGCTGAAAGTCCTAGCTTTCACAAAATTCAGAAGTTCACAAACAGGGAAACACAGAAAAAAATATAAGATCAAACTAAAAGAGACAAAAAGAGAAATAGGATAAAGACAAAAAGAGAAATAAGGATAACAAAATCAAAGGCAGAAGAAAAGATGGCTAAAGATGTGAAATGTGGCGACAAAACTTTCTTCAGATATATTCGGGAGAGGAGGAAAATCAGAGGTGAACTTGCAGGACTCAAAAGTGCTGGGAATGGATTTGTCAAAAGCAACATTGAAAAAGCGAAATGCTAAACAAATATTTCTGTTCTGTTTTTACTAAAGAAAATCCTGGAGAAGGACCACCCGTGACTGACAAATATACAAATGGGAACGGAGTAGATACCATACCATTCATAGAAGATGATGTGTTAGCACAGCTTGCAAAATTGAAAGTGGACAAGGCCATGGGACCAGATGGGATACAGCCCATGGGACCAGGATACTGAAAGAGCTCAGAGAGGTCCTTGCAGGGCCGTTAAAGAATGTTTTTAATAGATCCTTGGAGACAGAAGTTCCACGGGACTGGAAAAGGGCTGATGTGGTACCTATTCACAAAAGTAATAGGGAAAAAGTGACAAACTACAAGCGAGTAAGCCTTATCTCGGTGGCGAGAAACGTAATGGAGGCACTCCTGAAATAGAGAATAGTGGACTTCCTCAAAACCAACAGGTTGCATGATCCGAGGCAACATGGTTTTACCAAAGGATGATCTTGCCAAACAAATCTGATTGAGTTCTTTGACTAGGTAACCAGAGAACTAGATCAAGGGCATGTGATGGATGTCATCTACCTGGATTTCAGTAAAGCCTTTGATACTCTTCCTCACAGGAGGCTTATCAATATACTCAACAGCTTGGGGATGGGTCCCAAAGTGGTGAACTAGATCAGAAATTGGTTGACTGATAGATGACAGAAGGTGATGGTAAACGGAACTCACTCAAATGAAAGGAAGATGATTAGCGGTGTGCCCCAGGGTTTAGTCCTAGGGCCAGTACTGCTCAATACATTTATGAGTGATATAGCTGAAGGACTGAATGGAAAAGTCTGTTTTTTGAAGATGACACAAAAATTTGCAACAGAGTGGACTCCCCTGAGGGAGTGGAGAACATGAGAAAAGATCTACAGAAGCTGGAAGAATGGTCTAATGTTTGGCAGTTAAGATTTAATGTGAAGAAGAGCAGTGTCATGCATTTAGGATGCAGAACTCCAAGGGAATTGTATGTAATAGGTGGTGAGAGGTTGGTGTGCATGGACCAGGAGAAGGACCTCAGAGTGACTGTTTCTGAGGATCTCAAGGTGGCAAAACAGTGTGACAAGGCAGTGGCAAAAGCCAGAAGGATGCTGGGATGCATATATAGAGGAATTATCAGCAGAAAGGAAGAGATACTAATGTCACTGTACAAGTCGCTGGTAAGGCCTCATTTGGAATATTGTGTTCAGTTTTGGAGACCATATCTCGCAAAGATATAAAAAGACTGGAAACGGTTCAGAGGAAGGTGACCAAAATGATTTGGAGCCTGCGTCAGAAGGCTTATGAGAAGAGACTTGAAGACCTAAATATGTATACTCTGGAGGAGAGGAGGGACAGGGGAGATATGATTCAGACCTTTAAATACTTAAAGAGTATTAATGGTCAAACAAACAAACCTCTTCTAAAGATGGGGAAGCTGTGAAATTAGAGGGCATAACATGAAGCTGCAAGGGGGTAAACTGAAAGGCAATTTCAGGAAATACGTTTTCCCTGAAAGGGTGGTGGATGCTTGGAATGCCCTCCCGATGGAAGTGGTGGGAGCAAATACAATGACAGAATTCAAAATGGCATGGGACAGACACAATGGATTCCTTTATAACAACAGGATAAAATAAAAATAAAAATAACTATCTCTTATATCTCAACCAATAGGGGTGACCTACACAGCAAAGTATACCCCTAAGCAAAGGAATGGGGAGGAGCGACCTGTGCCCCTACTCTTGCCGCCTTGCTGGGCAGACTGGATGGACCATGCTTTTCTTTATCTGCTGTCATATACTATGCTACTATGTTACTATGTCAGTTATAAAGCTTTTACTGCTTTTAGCCTTATGGGAAATTTGACTCAGACCCACGTGGATAATTTTTTACTCTTCTCTGAATTTCACAGAATAAAAGCCATAGTGCTATTGGCTTTCCTATAATTCAGATTGGTTTTAGGGTAAGAAAACTGTGACTACATTTTTGTGGTTTTAAAAGTTCCCCTTACTCAAAATTCCAGACTTATCTTTCAATCAATAAGTGAAAGCTTCCAAAAAGACAAATGTATTTGATTTTTTTTTATCTATATCATGTTTACATAGAATGAAAATGTAATTTTCAAATGACTTCATCATTGATTAACTGTCAGCCTTTGAAGTCTATGAATTGTGATACTGGCCTAAAAGTTAACATGCTGCATACTTTTCATTATAAGTATTCAGTGAGAACAAACCAGTAAAATTATATCGGACATTATCGACAGATATGTACAACGTATTTGAGAAAGGTCGGGGGTTTTTTCTAATAAAGTGGCATATTTACTAAAGACTGTACCATTAGTGTGCATTTAAGCCAAAGAAGTAGTGTGGAGGCCTGTGCCAACGTTTTGGAGCCTGTGAGCCTGTCCCTCTGCCGTTCGTGCATTGGTAATGCGCCGTACCATGCTAACAGCCACATGAGTGCACTTACCGCCATCCCAAAGCAGCAGGCCATGTGTGCTGAAGGACATGGCCTGCTGTGGGCAAGAAAGCCGTGGAAAAAAGCCACCGTTTTTTGAAATACTGCCGCTGCCCTCCTCCCCCTCCCGAGAAGGAATAGGCTGCAGCTGGGGGGAAGGCAGCTAGAGGGGGGTGGCATGGCTGACCCTGTCCACGCTAACCATTACTCACCGACACCCACATTTTGCCGCAACCCACCTAGTCCCAGCCGAATCGCAAATTCACTGGTGAGTGTGGGAATTTGAGTGTAGGGCCTCACACTAACAAGTGTCATGCTTAGCGAGTGGCAAAGCCCATGCTAACATCGCAGTTTAGTAAAAATGCCCCAAGGCATAGCATTTATATCATAGGATTAAGGTATAAGGAGGTTCATCCTATATAACAAAAGTTGATTTCTATTTGTCACACTGCCCTCCATAAATGAGTGTGGTGCTCATTCCTGGAGTCAGATGCATCAAGGAGGCAGCATCTTGAGGCCAGCCCATATAACCTGATCTGAAGCTGCAGTTTGGGCACCTGAAATGCGGTCAGTCATTTTTACTCTGACTTGACTCACTAATGCAGCCTGGCACAGCTAATTCTTTGGTGCCTCTAAGGTTTCCAGTCCGCATGAAGTCAGGATGCCCCTGCTTTGTACATCTGCTGCTGCTGCTGCAGTAACTACTCAATGATGACAGTGCTGGTTCTTAAAGGGGAAGCATCCCTTTAAAATTCTCTCATATACAATACACTCTGTCTCTTTTTCTGTCGGATAATGTCTTTCTGTTTCGCAGTTTAGCATTCACATACGTAGTGAAACATTAAGGATATGAATTAAGAGATGTAGGACATTTTTAACTAGTCTATTATAAACAATGTATATTACAACAGAAATAAATTATGTTCAATAGAAATGTCAATAATAATCCTCCAAAAATAATAGGATTATAATAGAGGAATTTATAGTAAAGAGGGGGACGTAGTGGATGCAGTGCAGAAAAGGATAAAGAAAACAGCCTGCTGAGACGGTAGGCTATAACTTAGCTGGGTTGGTTCTAGCAAGCTTCCACTTTTCCAGAAACCAGCCAGCAGGTTTCAGAAGGATAGAGGTGGAATATCATCCAATAAGGCTGTGAAGATCTAGGCAACTGGATATTTAGGCAGGAACTTCTTTAGTTTTCATAGCTGCTGAGAGTGTTACAAAGGCTGGTGGAAGAACATTTTGGGGATGTGTGAAAGGGTAGGTATGGGAGTTAGATTACACAAATGCAAGCAATCAAGTTTCTATGGCGAGCAGGTAGACTCCCGTTTAGGAGTCACCACCCAGGAAAAGGTTCTTGTCAATATAGATGGAAATACTCAGCTTGATGTGCAGCAGCACTGAAAAAAAAAGACAATAGAAAGTTTATAATTTGGAAAGGAATTTATTTATTTATTTAGACAGATTTGTATACCACCTTATCCTACAATCAAAGTGGTCACATCATAATTGGAGGGTTAAATTTAACATGAGGGTACTTAACAACATTATACAATGACTCATATGTCTAGTTGGGATGAGTGGGTATTGAGTTGGCGGAGGTAGTTGCATTACCATTCGGGTGGAGACTTTTGTCTGTTTGCTCATAGGATTCTGTAAAGAGCAGGGTTTTAAGGGCCTTGCAGAAGTCTATGATGTCATTTAATGCCCTCAGGCTCATTGAGAGGGAGTTCCAAAGTGTGGATGCCAGTAGTGAAGGAGCTCTTCTTGAAGTTGTTTGTTTAGTCTTGTAATATCCTGTAGGTGTGCGGATCATGTTGTCATTATTGGTCCTTCTTGGTCTATTGCTGATATCCCTTGTTATGATATCTTGGAGTGCATCTACCGAGAGATGGTGAATGATTTTAAAGATGATCAGGACTGTTTTAAATTTTGCTCTGGCCATCATTGGGAGCCAGTGCAGTTGCTGTAAGACGGGGGTGATGTGCTAAGTTCTTGGAGTGTCTATAATGATGCGTGCTGCATTGTTTTGCACCATTTGGAGTGGGTGTAAGGTCTGCTGAGGCCTTGATATAATGAGTTTCTGTAATCAAGCAGAGGTGTGATGAGTGCTTGGCACACTGTGCAGAAGTGGTCCTGGCGGAGTATTGGCTTGATCTTTCTGATGGTCCTCAAACATTGATAAGCCTTGATTGCGGTTTTGGTGATGTGGGATTTCAGGTTCAGAGCTCTGTCCATTGTGATGCCCAGGAACTTAACTTCATCTTTGACTACTATGAGTTTGCCTAGAATGCTGATAGTTTGTGGTGGAATGAAGGTGGGGTTCCTGGTGATGAACATTGCCTCAGTTTTATCGTAGTTGACCGTCAGGTTATTGGCTGTGAGCCAGGCATTCATGTCTTCAAGGCATCTGGTTATTGTTGTGGTGTTAAGTGCTAGTAGGTTGATTGGAGCATACACCATGATGTCGTCAGCATAGATGTGATAGTGGAGTTTGTGGCGTTTGATGATGTTGCATATGGGTTGGATGTAAATATTAAAGAGCATTGATAGAGCTGAACCTTGTGGTATTCCTTGCATGATGGGGAACTGCAGTGATTTCTTTTGGGCACATTTGACTTGTTGCGTTCTATCTTCCAAGTAGGAAGTAAACCACTTCAGAGTATTCTTTCATACTCCTATCTTCTGCAGGCGTTGCAGTAACCTGGCATGGGACACAGTATCAAAGGCTGCCGGGATGTCCATGAACACTTGCAGGAATCCATTCTTTATGTTATCCATGCCTCTTAGGAATTGAGAATAAAACAGAAAATATCATGCTGCTTCGGTATTGATACATAGTCTATAGCTTGAATGTTGTTCTGATCAGGTCCTCTCAAAAAAAGATATGGAAAAGTCAACAAATTTAAAAGGGGATAGAATAGTAGCAGTGGCGGTAATAGTGGCAGATGTGGGCTAATGAGCTTAGGGCTCTTCATTCTAGGGAAGAAGCAGCTGAGAGGGTATATGATAAAGATTCATAGAATCATGAGTAAGGAGGAACAGGTAAATAGGAAATGGCTATTTACTCTTCAAAAGTGCTAAGACTAGAAGATTTATTATTTTAATTGTAAACCACTTTGCTTAATTTAGAAAGGCAGTATATAAAATGTTTAATAAATTAGAAACTATATACAAGATACTCTATGAAACTAACAGCAGATTTAGTATTTTTTTTATATAATGAACTATGTGGTGGAATCTGTTGCTGGAGGATGGGGCTAGGACATTTAACATACCTGGCTCAAAAGGGGTTTTGATAAGTGTTTGGAAGAAAAGTCCATAAACAATTATTAGATAGACTTGGGAAAGTCAGTGCTTATCTCTGAGAGTGAAAGTCAAGTAAAGGATCTATTCTTTCGATGTGCTGGATATATCCCTAGTGACCCAGACTGGCTCTTGCCTAAAATAGGATCATGGGCTCATAGATCCTTGATCTGATTTAGCATGATTTAGATGTCATCATGGATAACACGTTAAAACCCTCCACCCGGTGTGCAGCGGCAGCCAAGAAGGCAAATAGAATGCTAGGAATCATAAGGAAAGGAATGGAAAATAAAACAAAGGATATTATGATGTCTCTGTATCGTTCCATGGAATATTGTGTGCAATTCTGGTCGCCGAATCTTAAAAAGGATATAGCGGAATTGGAAAAGGTACAGAGAAGAGTCACCAAAATGGTAAAGGGGATGGAAGGATACCCCTATGAGGAAAGGCTTAAAAGGTTAGAACTCTTCAACCTGGACAAGAGACAGCTGAGGGGAGATATGATAGAAGTCTATAAATTCATGAATGGAGTGGAATGGGTAAACGTAGGTTGAATGTTTACGCCATGAAAAGACTAGGGAACATGCAACGAGGCTACAATGTAATCTGTTTAAGACTAATAAGAGAAAATATTTTTTCACTCAATGCGTAATCAAAATTTCATTACTGGAGGATGTAGTAAAAGCCGTTAGTATAGCTGGGTTACAAAAAGTTTTGGACAAGTTCCTGGAGGAAAGGTCCATAAACTATTATTAAAGAGGACCCGGGAAATCACTGCTTGACCCAATACAAGTATTGTGGCACCTGTGTGTCTTTTTGGGAAACTGCCAAGTACTTGTGACCTGGATTGGCCACTGTTGGAAACAGGATACTGAGCTTTATGGACCTTGGTCAGATTCAGTATAGCATTTCTTATGTTCATATGTTTTTATCTTGTGTTCTTTATATATTCTTGCAATGTGGACAGGAATAACTATATAGACTATATGGGTCAAGTGGTCTTCTTTGGCACTGTCTACTATCAGCATTGACTCAATGGCACACACACACACTATGGGGTATGTTTACTAAAGGGTGTTAAGGGAGCAGGCGTTAGTGAACATTAATAGCGATAAGGGGTTTTACATGCGAAGAGGGCTCTGGGCGTGTAGGAGGTGTTCCGGCATTAAAAGCACTACGGGCTATTTAATGTGTGCTAAGAGGACATCAGGCATTAAGGTGTCAAGCATGCACCTTAACATCCGAAAACAGCACTGGATAAAGGAGCAGCAAGGAAAGTCAATCTGAAGGTGATGGATAGAAGGACAGATGGGAGCAGATGGACCTGCCAGATCCATGGGCACCCTATGTGGCAGCCAGTAAAGTGGATGAGCATGTGGGAGGCAGCTGTACCGATACACGGGGGGGTGGGGGGGAGAGTGCCAATGTAAAATGGAGCAATGTCAGTGTGTGGCATAGGATGGGGAAGAGGTGTCCCCCAGTGGAGTCAGAAGTGGCAGGATGTATGCAGCAACAGGATGACAGGGTAGGAGTGGTGACATACAGATCAGGCATGGGAGAGGTATGCATGAGGAGCCAAAATGCAGAAAAGAGTACCAGTGTAGGTCATGGTGTAGTAGCTTGCACAAGAAGACATGACTCCATACAGCCAACAGAGGTGGATGGATGGGCTGAAGGAAAGATGGTGGCTGAGTAGAGGGTGGTATGGGCTGGCAGCACAGACGTGCCATAGGTGCCATCCCAAACGTATTTGTACTGTGTGTGAAAATGTGCGCCAGTGCCACTTGGAAGGCCTGATACCAGACATGTGGGACTCACATCTGTCCCAGCCACACAGCCACCATACAACAGCTCAGACAAATGTGCAGATGATAACTGCATACATGTCATCCAAACTGGGCAAATGGGGCACATACGGATATGAAGCGATACCTGCAGGTGGCTATCCGAGGGGTAGGATGTGTCTGCATGTACTGCAAAGATGTAATGGAGCCAAAGCTGTACAGTAACAGTAATGATGTCATATATGACTCATGTCACCCAGGTAGGTTACAGCTGTATGCATGTATCTGCCTGTTAGTATACCACTGTAGCAGTGCAGTCACATTGGGGTACATCTTGTCGTTAATTGGTAATGTCTGATGATAAACAGGGACTGTACAGACCTGCAGTCAGCTGAGCCATTGATGGATTAAGTGATCTGCTCAAGGTCACAAGTTGCTGTTGTCAGTCCATGAAGTTTGTGGCACACATAAAATGCGACAGTAACACATTCTGAAATGTCACATAAGAATTGGTAGTGGGCCTCAAACCATGTTATCTTGCCATGACCATCACACTGTGCCTCCAAGCACGGGCCTGACATCAGCAGGGTGAACATTTTATTTATTTAACTAGGCTTATATACCACACTTCTACCAGTCAAAGTGGTGTACATTCAGGTACTATATATATATTTTTTTCCCCTTGTCCCCGAAGGGCTCACAATCTATCTTTCTGTACCTGAGGCAACAGAGGGTTAGGTGGCTTACCCAAGGCCACAAGAAGCACCTCCCTCCTGACCCCCTACAATGGGCTGCAGCAGAGCCAAGCCAGCCATGTTATCAGAAGGGCATGAAGGGGGGAATAGCATGTTTGCTGACCCAAAGTGTGGCCAGAATGCATGAAAATGTAGAAGGATGATCATCTGCAAGTCACAGCAGAGCCAGAACTGTTACAGGCAGGGAAATGACCTAAGTAGCACACAGGCACAAAATGAATTAAGTTCAAAACAAACCCTTGTCCCCTGCTTATGGAGATATTGCACTAATCAGTAAACTACACCTCCACACCTCTCTACACAACAATGTCTAGATACAAAGAGGCTGCAGGTCTCTGCCTAAACTGTCTGCTGTGTGTGCCGGTATAGGTTAGCCCCTCCAGTATCCGTGAGGCACTGCACACGAAGAACAACAGTTTGTAGCTGATCACCAGATGGAGAATGGACTGATCCATCACATCAGCTCAGTAAGATGCACTGACAGTGTGTGCGCTACTAGCACATAGCAGCTACAAACTGTGCTACTGAGCTGTTTAGCAGTCACCCTGAGGGTGAGGATGGGCAGAGGCCCCTATGAGGAGAGGCTAAAGAGGTTAAGGCTCTTCAACCTGGAGAAGAGGTGGCTGAGGGGAGATAAGGTAGAGGTCTATATATTAATGAGTGGAGTGGAACGGGTAAACGTAGATTGGTTGTTTATGCCATCAAAATGTAGTGAGACTAGAGGACATGCAATGAAACTACAGTGTAACCCATTTAAGACTAATAAGAGAAATATTTTTTTCAGTCACTGTGTAATCATACTCTGGAATTCATTACCAGAGGATGTAATAAAAGCTGTTCGTATAGTTGGGTTCCAAAAAGGTTTGGACAGGCTCCTGGAGGAAAGGTCCATAAATCATTAGTAAAGAGGACCCGGGAAATCCACTGCTTGCCCCACTACAGGCATTGTGGAACCTGTGTGTCTTTTGGGGAGACTGCTAGGTATTTGTGACCTAGATTGGCCACTGTTGGACACAGGATACTGTGCTTGATGGACCTTGGTCTGAACCAGTATGGCATATCTTATGATCTTTTATTTTTTAAATGCATTTAATACAAATTATGCAAGCAAAACAACTTGTGACAGAAATATCACCAAAAGTGAACAAAAAAGGAAACAAATACATTTATTTATATTTATATCCTGTTTTTCACCGGGTCAAAGTGGTCATTTGGGGGATACATTTAACACAAGGAGATATGAGACACATACACTAATACTTACAGGGAACATGGGCAGTGGAGGATTAAGTGGCTTTCCCAAGACCACAAGGAGTGCCTATAGGACTAGAAATCCCAGTCCCTCTGGCCTGAGATTGCTGTCTCCAGGTGGGACTTGAACCCCTGGCCCTCCGGCCTGAAGTACCTTGTCCTAATCACTAGACCACTCCTCCCTACATTAGATTCCAGCCCACTATCCCCACCTCCAGCCCACTATCCAAGGAATCCATCAATAGGAAAATAACACATAGATACTCTACAGGTAAATGAAACTTCTCTCTCCAGTCAGTATAAACCATCACGGACCAGAAGGATCTCCTTGATCCACTCCAGAGGTCTCACAGGCATTTAACAAGGAAATCAATTGAGTAGGATAAAGAAAAATGTAAGAATTTCCATGCAAACTGACAAGGCACTTACAATGGTATTTAAGAAAAAATTGACCCCCAAGCTGCAGAACCAGAGGTCGAAGGAATAGAAACTCTCTCCTGCGGCCTTGGGTTCCTTTAGCCAAGTCTGGAAAAATATGCACCAAACAGCCTTTAAAACATACATTACGCTTCCTGAAAAAAACATTTTAAGAGGCCATTCTCTATCAGAAACTAAAGCTAAAGTTACTAAACATGTTGCTGGTGAAACCATCTCTGTGTCAGAAGCCTCCAACACAGCGGTAAGGTTAAGCTGATCGGCAGCCTGTGGCCCAAGAATCACAGCAACACCTGACACCTTGTGACCAGTAGGTAAGTAATAGATCTTTACAACAGGTGGACATACATCAGAAGCAACACCCAACACTTCAGTTAAATATTCCTCAAACATTTCTTTAGCTGAAAAATTGGAAATATGTGGAAAGTTTACTAAACGTAAATTAGTTAGTCTAGAGTGGTTATCCAACACCTCCAAACATGTTTTAATATTAGTATCATCCCTTATAAATGCATAAGAATGAGTGTCCAAATAGACAACATGCTGAGATAAACCTTTCACAGAATCTTTTAGCATTTCAATTTGTCTAACATTTACCACAGTAGTCTCTGAAGTATGCTGTGCCTGAACGTGAATGGCTTGAACTTGCAAAGTAATAGTTTCTCTGAGCTGTTTTATTGCAGTCCATATAGACTCCAGCATAAACTGGGGCAGTGCAAAACAAAGGAAACATCAGTAATACTCCTCTCAGCAAACCCAGCCATAGTTGCAGCCACAGGAGCACTGGAGCTAGAACCGCCGACACCACCAGTCGGCTCCAAAGAGTTCTCTCTCTCAGGCATAAGATTTCCTGGCGAGAAATTTCCTCTGTTCATTTCAACTTCCGACAATGTCCCCAATGGGGTTGGTAGGATACCAGCAACACAGGAACCTAAACCCCCTGGCACTCCGGAACACAGATCCACACATTGCTGCTTCTGAGGACGCCGTGCATCAGGTGGTGTAAGATCTTCACTCGAGGGAGATCCTGAGCTCTCCAGCTCCAGACGCCTCACAGCTGAGCAGAATGCCCCATTAAACCTGGTTGTCGCTCCTGGCAAACCACAAAGGCATCAATCAGTCTAGACAAAACCAGAGTAGAAGTAAGCTGGGGAACCTGGAGCAACTTCCCCTTCCTTTTCTTCCCCATGAACAAAAGCAGCCAGAGCAGCGAGAGAAGTCACACGCCATCTTGGATCCCTTCCCGCCTGTCCAGATATCTTATGATCCTATGTTCTTATGAGCCACCTGGGCAGCTGCCTGGTCCTCCCTGTGCACCAGAACTCCCACTGCATGACCCATGTGCCACCTCCTTTGCCCCATTTGCACCATCAACATAGTGCCCTTTCATACTTGAGCACCATGCTGTTGCTGCTAATGGAACACTGCTATCACTGACTGGGGCTCCCCTGTCAGTGCATCACATTGCACACATTTCAATAGGCTCTCTCCCCTCTAAATACACCCTTTCCGTGAGGTTTTACTTTGCGTTAGGGTTCCCAGCGTTAAAGGGCTTTTAAACATGTTGCACAACAGGCATTAAGGGAGCACACGCTGTTCACGCCCACTCTCCGCCTACTGCACCCTTAACACTGCTGGAGCCTTTAAGGCCCGTTAAAGCAGCTTTTTCGCAGCGTTAAGGGTGCAAGGATGCTGATAACAGGCATTAATGGCACACTGGTTCCCTTAACGCCCTTCATTAAACATACCCTTATGTATGTAACTATTTTACTAACTAAAGAGATTTGACAATGAGTAAAACTAAAACATATGAACAAATCAGCTAATTCCTAATATGGCAGTATTTTTTTATCCTAGGCTATCACAGTATCACATTATTATGCAAACATCTCTAAATGCTTGTATTTGAACATATGCAAAAAGAAATACAGATAGAGGAAACAGATACATATCTGCCGTTAATGGGCTTTGTTTCCCAAAATGATGAATGGTTCCTGAACAGCGGTTAGCAAACAAATGACTGTCTCCGTGCAATAGAGATAAATTTGTGACTCTTCAGAGAAGAAGATGTGGTGATACAGATTAAAGTTAACTCACAATAGGGATGTATGGCAGGAAAAGCTGCCCCAAGTTTGTCTATTGTTAAGTGTTATAATTTATTGTTTTCGAGGGCTAGAGAGCAATAGCTGCTCCTTTCCTACTTTTCTAAGAAAGATTTATAATATAGTGCATTCCCAATTTAGTATTTAAATTGTTTGTAGAAGTTTTTTCCAAACAATGATAACCTTTTAAAGACAAAAAGTCAAATTATACATTAATATTACACTGGTTATAATACATCTGTTCTCTGAATACTTAAGTAAGTTTTCATTAGCCTGTGATCAGCTAATGACAGCTATGCAAGTTTGTAGATACCAGTAATTGAATATAGATGACCTTGATTGTTGACCTATGTAAATTCATTACTGCTTGCCTGATTTTCATTGTTTCTCTTTAACTAGTTGATACAAAACTGATGTGAAATAAATTTATATGTTATATCGTCATCATAATAGAAATTGCTTATCTTTATGCATGTAGATTGCAAGAAACTTTGTGAAATGAGAATACAGTAGTGTAACTGATGAGGATATTCAACCGCAAAGTTAATTCCACAGTTATGGATGTACATGACGCATCTCACCATAAGAGCTAGAAAACAGCAAGTTCGTTTTTCACGCTTGATTTCTTTGCCTATAGCTTGCATAAATGTAACGTATATTAAAAGAACTCTAATATATGCTTTTAAAGCATGTTAGTCTATGAATACAGGATCTACTAAAAGAAATATGCCGAGTTGGAGGGGGGTTGACACATAGGGACATAGTGCATTTGGTTTGGGATGAAATTTTGAGCTGGAAAGGGGGTTGAGTACTGGGGGGAACATTACCTTGCTGAAGCTCTTTGGGCAAGTGAACCAGACCTCTTTGAAGTGTATTTAATTTTCCAAGGCTTATTATCACTCAAGAATTACTGTAACCTCTGATATGCCTTTTTAAAATTAATGATCTTCATTGAATGCATTTCCATATAGTGCAGCTCACTTATTTTTGCTGCATGATCCAGTAATTATTTTTGCATTACTGACTATGTCCACACAAGGGGTTGTGGGGTAATTTTATAACTGCATGCATGGGCAAAAAGTACATGCATACTTTTCTTTGTGAGGGCTTCCCTGGGTTTTCAAAATGAAGGTACATATAAACCTCTGCTTGACATTACCGCAGGAAAATTATGCAGTTACATCTACTCTTTGGGCTGCAGAATTGTTCAGGGTTAATCTGTGCCCATTTTCCTGAATTTTCAAAAGCATGTGCCGAAGTGAAAACCATGTCCTAACCTTATCCCTGGTATGCCTTGGCTAAGCATCAGGCAAAAGTGCAAACATGCAGATTGTGCTTACTGGGTGGGAGGAGTAGCCTAGTGGTTGGGGCAAGGTACTTCAGGCCGGAAGGTCGGGGGTTCAAATCCCACTAGAGGACAGCAACCTTGGGCCGGAAGGACTGGGGTTTCTAGTCCCACAGATGCTCCTTGTGGTCTTGGGCAAGCCACTTAACCCTCCATTGCACATGTTCCCTGTAAGTATTAGTGTATGTGTCTCATATCCCTGTGTCTTAAGTATATCCCCCAATTGTGTTGTGACCACTTTGATTGAAGGATAAGGCAGTATACAAAACAGTCTAAATAAATAAATAGAATAAAATACTAAGTTTAGAAAAGGGGACCTACATGTGAAGGCCAAGTGGGTGCCTATTTTAAGCCTACTTAATAAAGACACATAGATACCTGTGTGTATTTATAAAAATCTAGGGCCAAAGAGATGGAAGTTGCCCCTAGATTGAAGCCATGGACATTTACACCTGCTCAGCAGCAAGCATAAAAGTTCACATGCAAAGTAAGTGTGCGGACATGCATATTTAATGAATTGTGTGTGTAAATCATGACTGCCCTGCACTCCATCCACACTCCATCTGCCTACATGTGGGTCACATAGAAACACCGTCTTTCTTGTCAATGCACACAAGCTTGTAACCCCTGGGTTAATTTTAAAAGAGGCCTTTTATACACATAAAAAGGCCTTTACCTACAAAAAAATCCAAATTTGTAAAAGCATTTTCCACATGTAAAGCATGTTTTATGTGCATTGAAAGACAATTATAAAATTATGCATGGGTATATGCATGCCAAAAGTGCATATGTTGAAAAGATAGCACATATGTTTATTCAGATGACACCTAGGTACTTCTGGGGGCATAGTTTGGTGGAAATGGAGAAAGTTGCAGTGTGCATACATACCTTAGAAAAGATGCACACACACACACACACACAAATTTACACTCTCTTTGGAGTAGGCAACAGCAGCAGCAGCAGAGATAACAATAACTATAGGAAAGCGAGCGCCACAGTCTTTTAGGTGCTGTGCTGTCAAAGCCCCTATTGTATATTGCCCCCCCATGGCAGCAGGAAGTATGCATCAGAGGGCATAGGAGATGGCAGGGCATTCAAGGGCACAGGAGGTCAGAGGCTCTGTGGTGCTTGCTTTCCTTTCTTTTATTCTTGCCTTTGCTACTGTTGCTGCAACTACCTGTTGACAGGCCCAGAGAGGCAGCAGTGGTTGCAGATGGTGGCCGCAGCAGGAGGGAGGAGGTTTCAGTCTGGCCCATATGGGTCACCCCATTCATTGTCTCTGGGTCTCTACTGGCCCACTCAAGTTGCTGAATATCTAGATTTTTTGGTTTTTTTGCTGTCACAGGCAGTTTTTTAAAAAAGGCTGACTGTAGTAGATAAATATTCTCCCAATTATATCTAGTGATCAATTGTTTCTTTGTTTGAAATGAAGTCCCAAGGTGGTTGACTAGATCCACATCTTTCATCCTTGATAGAGATGAAATAGAAATAGTAGATACGTTTAACCTGCTTGGATCAAAAATCAATAATGAAACAACGCACTGCTCTTAGAAGAATGGCTATGAATGAACTAGACAAGATTTTCTCATGCAGAAATGTATCACTGCGTACAAAGATTTGACTTGTCCAAGCCATAGTATTTTCAATAACATCATATGGATGCAAAAGTCGGACAATGATAATGAAAGACAGGAAGAAAACCAATGCCTTTGACTTATGGTGCTGGTGAAGAATACTGTGTATACCATGGACTGCCCAAAGAACAAATCAATCGGTACTAGAAGAGATCAAACCTAGGTTTTCCTTAGAAGCTCAAATGATAAAAGTTTGACTTTAATACTCTGGACACATCACAAAACAAGAAATAATAGAGAAAGGATATAGCATAGGAAATAACATAAGAATATGGTTCTTTAAAGAAGAAATGTGTTTTCATGTTTTTCCAGCTTCCCAATGGAGGCAGCATAGACATAAATAGTAATCAAATTCAAGGAAGCATACTGTAGAACAGAGGATCCTTTGCCTTGAGGAAGAGACGGTGAACGTGATCTAGTGAAGTCTACAGTATTCCAATAGGAAAGGAAATTGGGCAGACTAGATGGATCTTACAGTAGATTCTAAGCTCTAATGAGCAGGGATTATCCCTTAAATGTCTCAGTACAGCACTCTATATGCCTTGTAGCGCTATGCAAATGATCAGTAGTAGTAGTAATATTCTATGGGTTCAATATCAAGTAAGTCATTGAGTGGCAAAGATACTAGGATATATTTTATCTGGATAATATTGGCTGATTATTCAATGGGATAGAGTGCCACTGAATGTCCTTAGCTAAAATTACTCTGAACTGATTTCTGAATGGGGAGAAGGAGTGTGGTGCATAAATAAATACTAAGTGATGGTTCAGCTTACTATTTAGCACTGGGAGGGAGGAAGTTAGAACCTCTCCTCTCATAAGCTTGGATGAGCACCTATGATGGTCTTGGGTGGGGGTAGGATGGATCAAAGGCCATCAATTTTGGGAATTGTTTATGTAAGGTTAAGGATAGGGGGCTCTGCTGCTGTTAATTGTAATGTACTGCCAGTGTTGGGAGAGAGAAGGGCTCTGGGTGCTGGTACACATTTAAGTGGGCCACTAAGGTTGGGAGGGAATGGGTACGGGAGTTCAGTACCTATTTTTATTAGTCCTTTAAGTTAGTCCTGCCCTGGTCCATCTTAAATGGATAGGTTACCAATTCTCGTTGCCCTCAGCCCCCTCATCTCCCAAACCCACTCCTTTTAAGGAATATCATTTTTATTATTATGTCGCACCTTGTACATAGCTCAACCCAATCTAGCACACAATACAACACACACTCAACTAAATTTCACCCTCACTGCATGTTTAACACACTCACTTTACTCGATTGTTTGCTGTGATACCACCTTGATTAATAAGATAAGGCGGTTTAAAAATACTGTTAAATAAATAAATAAATAAATTATTAACATGAACATTATCCAGTCTATACACACAGTAGCAAGGTATTTCTCGACAAACCACGTCACTTAATACACAACCAGGAATACAGCAGGTTGTTTGTTTCCCAACAACGTGAAGCTCCCCACCTCCAAGAAGTAGAAACCAACCCAACAACCCTCCCCCCCAATACAATCATTGTATCAACAGCGTGGTTATGATAAGGATAGAGATAACAGCAAGCCCCCTCCCCCCACACAGAGAAGAACACGAGAAATACACCGCTATGATCCTTCAGCGTGCGTATAAGTCCCCCTTCATGCCCCTATACTACCCTCCTTTGACCTCTCTTTCCCACCTCCCACTCCTCCCCCACCCAATCTCCTCCCTCATCCCCCCCACCCTCCCCCTATCCCTTCCCGCCCTTCTCTACCATGTCAGACCCCCATCGGAGACCCTTAGCCTCATACAAAAGAATTAGCACCACTCCCTCGACCCCAACACCCACTAACCCTCCACCAGCCCATCTTCCTCCATAACTAATAGTGGAGCCCAAATCTTCTCGAAACTCCCCATCTTCTTCGCACCCAACAGACGCGCTGTGCAGTGTTCCATAGTTTGCAATAACTGCATACGGCGTTCCCACTCCTGGAGATTCGGTGCCACTGAGGATACCCAGTGTCTCAAAATCGTTTGTATAGCCACTAGAAAGCCTTTTTCACATAGCTGATGCTTACCCCCCCCCCCCCCCTATCGGAGCCCCATCCTCGTATGATACAAAGAGACACCACTCTGGAGATTCTCGCACTAACTGACCTATCCAAGCACTCAGTTTCCCACAGACCTCCACCCAGAAGCCGTGGATGACGGAGCATAGCCAAAACGTATGTGCCAAAGTACCCTTCTCCATTTTACACAATTGGCAAACATCCGTTGAAGCTATTCCCGCCCGAGCTGCCCAAACATCATGGACATACCCACGCCACAGAAATTTATACTGTATTTCCTGCAACAGCACAGACTCTGACAGTGTGCTTATCTGCCGGAATGCCTTTTGTAACCTCACTACGGTCCCCTCCCCAATCTGATCTGCACCCCATCTTTCCTCCAAAGCCGACAACCCCTTCCAAACTTCCCCTGTATTTAGCTCAGCCCGCAAAAACCCAATGGTGACCTTCCCGTCCAACACATTAAAGAAATCCAACATGCATCTCAAACCCCAGCTGAAGCCCCCACGTTTTGTGCTCCGCAGGGTCTGTACATAATGTCGCACCTGCAGATAAAAATAAAACTCCTGTGCTTTCAACTGATAACGTCTCTGGAAGGACTGATATGAATCCATCTCTGCTTCCTGTTCCATCCTCAGGTGACCCACATATTCTAGTCCCCTATCTCGCCATCTCTGAGAGGTGGTTCCCTGCTGTTCAGGCAAAAAATCACCATTCCCTCCTACCGGGAGGCAGTCAGAGCAGTCCCAATCTATCCCCTCCACTGACACAGCCACCTCCATGCCTGATGGATCGCCCCTAAATACCCTGATTCCCTCCAATCTCCTGGAAACTTCCCTCTGGGCCGATGTAGCCAGTACATTCTATGATACGGCTCCGAGAAATGATCTATTAGCTCAATCGGGAGTACATCTGCCGTCCCTGCCACCAAATCCCGCAAAGGTCTCAGCAGACTCACCAAATTGTACTCTCTCAGGGACACCAGACCCGCCCCTCCTTCCTCCACCGACCTTAGCAGAGTCGCGTACGGAATACGCGCCTTTTTCCCTTGCCACAGAAAATGTGTCAGGTGCCTCTCCAATTTCTGTAAGACTTTACGCCGCAGCCATATGGGGGCATTTCTCAACACATATACCCATCTCGGTACCTCCACCATTTTGAAAAGCGCTATTCTCCCTTTCAGCGATAAGGGCAGGCCATTCCATTTCTTCAGCCTGTCTAATGTTCGAGCCAACATTGAATCGACATTCACCGCATATAGCCTACTGAGGTCCCCCGGGATCTGAATACCCAGATATCTTACCGACTCCTCCGCCCACACTAAAGGGAAAGTGCCCTCCCAGCTTCCCTTCAGTTCCCCCCCCCCCCATGGCTAACCCCAACGACTTTGTCCTATTGATTTTTAGACCGGAGAATTCACCGAAGCGCTCAATCAGCACAAGCACTCTCTCCAAAGACCTTTGTGGGTCCGTCAGACAGAGCAACAGGTCATCTGTAAACGCACTCACTTTCACCCCTCCCCCTGGCCATGCAATACCCTGAATTCCCCTCCCCCCACTTGTTAATAACCTCAATAGGGGTTCCATCTGCATAATATATAGCAAAGGTGACAGCGGGCACCCCTGCTGCGTTCCCCTCTTTAATTCAAAAGATTCGGAGTGTTGGCCTCCCATTGCAATGAAAGCCCGAGGCGCCCTGTAAAACGCCTGTATCCAACCTAGAAAGGCTCCCTCAAATCCAAATCTCCGTAAGACTTCAAACATATAAGACCAGGATACTCTGTCAAAAGCCTTCTCTGCGTCTAGGCTTACTAAGAGTAGCAGCTCACGAGTCCTCACACACAACTCTGCCCCCAAGAGCACCTTGCTAATATTATGAAAAGGTTCCCGTCCCTTGACAAATCCCGTTTGACACGGGCTAATCAGCCTTGGAAGAATCCCCTGCAACCTCTTCGCTAGGACCCCCGCTAATATTTTCATATCATAATTAATTAAGGAAATTAGCCAGTACGAGGCCGGATTTTCGACATCTTTCCCAGCTTTAGGGATGACCGTTATGATGGAAGTCCGCATATCTCTCGGAAAAACCCCCTCCTGTAGAACTTCACTATAAACTGCTGATAAAGTCGGCACCACTTCCCTTTCCAACATCTGATAGAACTCCACTCCATAGCCATCTGGGCCAGGGGCCTTATGAGGTTTCCCTTCGCGAATGACTTTTTGAATTTCTACACCTTCAATCGGCCGATTCAAGGTAGCCCGCTCCACGCTTGAAAGTCGTGGCAATGCCACCTCGTCCAAAAAAGAAGCCTCCCTCCCTTTAATCTCTACTTCCAGGGTGTACAACGCCTCATAGAATTGCCGAAAAACCTCCGCAATCCTCCGAGGATCTGTCTGCTTCACTCCTTCCTTATCGCGAATTTGGGCAACCACCCTGGGTCCTCCCTCCTCCTTTACTAAACGAGTAAGCAGACTGCCCGTTTTATTACCATATCTAAAAAATTGGTGTCGGTAATACTGCATATTATATATCGCTTGCTGCTGCAGAATGCCATTCAGCTTTCGCTGTGCCTCCAAATAAGCTTGTACCTCTGACTTATGCTGTCCTCTCCAAGACAGCTGCTTTAGGCGCTGCATTTCTTGCGTTAATGCCACAATCTCTTCATTTATTCTCCGCTTCTCCCTCGCTACATAGGCAAGAATATGCCCCGTCATTACCGCCTTCCCAGCTTCCCAACACAAGGTTGCCGACTTAACACTAGCCTCATTAAAGTGCAGGTATTCTTCCCATTTGTCCGCTAAGTATTGCTGGAACCTTTCATTCTTCCACATCTGTCTTGGGAAGGTCCAACGATACCCTCCCCTATCCCTCCCTCTCCAATCCATTCGCACCATGGCATGGTCAGAAATCACAATCTGTTCAATTTCAGTGTCTACCACTCTGGCAAACTCTCTTTCCGCCACCAGAATGTAGTCAATCCTGGACCAGGTGCAATGGGCTCTAGATAAACGTGTAAAATCTTTTTCCCCGCCATGGAGAGTTCTCCAAGTGTCCACCAATCCACCCGCTCGGCATAGGTAACTTACCCCCTTGGTGTTCCAGCCCCCCAATTCTTTCGCATATGATCTGTGAAATTCCGGATCATGTGGGCAGTTAAAATCTCCCGCCACAATTACCGGTATCCTCGGAGCTTTTCCCACTTTCTGATTAATCCGTTGGAAGAACTTATGATCGTATACATTCGGGGCGTACACATTCCCAAGGTAAAATTCCTCCCCATTTAATTTTAAATGAACAAACTGATATCTTCCCAAGGGATCCAAATCCATCCCCAACTCCTCCACCTGGATTTCCTTACTAATCAAAATCGCCACTCCTCGTCTTTTCCCTCCCGAGGAAGCCGCAATTACCTGCCCCACCCATCCCATTTTAAGCTTAGCATGCTCTTTTACATTAAGATGGGTTTCCTGCAACAGTGCAATGTGGGCCTTATTTTTGCGCAAGGCCTGCAATACCTTTGTCCTCTTAATTGGTGAATTAATCCTGCCTACATTCCAAGTTACAAATCTCATATGGTGTCTCATTGCATCTTATGCCCATAGATAACCCAATGTATTTCCCCTGAACTGCGGCCCGGAAGTGCCCAGCCTCACCTCCCAGCCCTATACCTACCAAAGATGGACGGTGCTGTCTCCAATGGGTGCTATATCGCCCTACCTGTCTGCCCTCAGGCCTATATGCTACACAATCCTCTTGAAGGATCTCTCCCCATAGTCCCCTATTCCTCCCCTCTCTCCCCCTCAACCCTCCTCAGCATTCCAGTCCTGTCCCTCCCCCACCCTCGTACCCCCTCCCCCCTGCCCTCCTCCTTTCCCCTCCCCACATAAAAAATCCTCAAACCCATCTTCAGCCATCTTGGCTGAAACCGGAGTCCCTACCATGCACTACGGGGCTGCCCCGCCCCCTCCGGCCAGAGCCAATATTCTCTCTACCCCCACGGTCCCTCAGTGTAGTCCCACATGCAGGGTTTTATACCCACGTAGCGCTAGGGGTCCTATCCGCTCACCTCCAGTAGCACATATCGCATATTCCCCCAACACACAACCTCCCAGGCTCTTCAAAGCAGGCAAAGCTTAATATACCTAACAGACTAAAATGTAATACAGTACCCCAAACACCCACAATGTTAGAAAAAACTCTGAACCCAACTCCCCCAATAAACCAAAAGGTCAAAAGATCTCCCCGTGAAAAAGAGTAACCTCTCACATAATAAAATAGAATAAGTAGCATACACTGAAAAGAGAAAACTTAGAACAGCACTTTCAGCGCTCATGCATCTCTTGTCCATGTCCAGATTGCAACCCACTGCAAAATTCAAAATGCCCTGCATGCAGTCCGCTGTATGGGCCAGTTTACTGCTTCGTCACACCACATGCTGCCGAGGGCCTCAGCAGCCCATTTATCCACTTCTCAGGAGTTCGGGCATGGTTCTACGCCACCGGGCAGCCCCGGCACAGGTTTGTTCAGGTCAGCCAAAAAGATCTTCGCCGCTCCTACTGTATCAAAGGCCAAGCTTTTCCCTTTGTGAAACACTCATAGGGTGGCCGGGAACGCTAGCGTGAATTGGATCTGCTGCTGAAAAAGAGAAGCACACACCGGGGTAAACTCCTTTCTTTTCGCCGTTACGATCGCCGAGTAGTCTTGAAAAAGAAGCAGTTCGTTGTTGTCCAGCGTCAGCTTCCGCCGCTGCCGATAAGCCCGCAACATCTGCTCTTTATGGCAAAAGTTAAAGATTTGTGCTATTACCACCCTTGGCCGCCTTCTGTTCACCAACTTCTGTCCAATGCGGTGGGCCCACTCAACTTTAAGCTCGCCGACCAAGGAGTCAAGTCCCAAGGCCTTGGAGAGCCACTGTTCTATTAGCGGCAAAAGTTGCTGGTCCGTAGTCTCCTCAGATACACCCACCAGCCTGATGTTATTCCTACGGGAGCGATTTTCCAGATCGTCCAGCTTATTCTGCAAGGCCTCAATTTTCGCTCGAGTGCCTTCTTGCTCCCACGCTTGCTTCCCATCGTCGACCGCGAGCGCCGCCACCCTGTTCTCCTGCTCCTCCACTCTTTGATTCATTTCTGCCATCGCTGAACTCATCACTTCCAACTTTGACAAAATTTGATCAAACTTAGGGTCCAGCTGCTGGACTACCTCCTTCGCCAGGTCCTCGGCGATTGACTCTACACTCTCGCCGCTCAGCGAAGAGGGCTGCATTACCGCTACCACGGAAGCTCCAGGCCTTGGCAGTCGATCCTTCTCCCTCTCCTTTTCCTTATGCGTTGGGGGAGGCATGGTCCCGCAGCTACCACACCAGTTCTGCTGCCTGGGCACAGCTGTTGCTTCTCACCCCACACTGACTTTGTTTAGGGGGTACACAAGTAGATTATTGACCAAGTTTGCCAAGGCGGCCCCGGAGCAAGTGGAGACACGTCTTCACCCGCTCATGTGTCACTCCTCATATGGCCATATACAAATTTATATGACCACATTTTATCTGGTACCTGCCATGGGATATTCAAATAGAAGCACTTGTGCAATCAGCGCATGATGCCAATGGCATTAACTCTTCTGATTATCAGGCCCAGTGTTTATCTGTCATATTCTTTAGAGGACGGGTGCTGTAATACTAACTGCCATAATTGGAAGTCTCAGGAAAAAAAAAAGAAAAGCTAGTTGTAGAGACTTTTTTTTAATTTTTTTTTTTTAGAAGAGTGTGCTATTCCAGAATAGGACTGAGACAGATTAGTGGGATAATATAGTAAGTGGTACATATATAGAGGCAATAATTAAAACATTTAAATGATGGCAAACTCATGCTTACTTACATAAATGTTGGTTTGATTATTACTCTCTCTGTTCCTGGCTAAAAATATGGCAGCCCACATACCTTCACCTGGCTTAAAGTAGACAGTATTGGACACAGGGTTGAAGCAAGGGAGAAAAAGACACATAAGGCTTTCATCGGGAAAAGTTTCAAGTGTACTACGGGTGTGCAAGAAAAAAAACTTTCTTTTATATAGTTTCCTGTGTGGTTTTCAGGTTTGTTTGTTTTGTTTTAAAACATTTTCATTTGTGTTGTTTTGTTTTTATAAATTTTCATTTCAGGGCAATTTTGCGAATTGATGCCCCCCCCCCCCCAAAAAAAAAAACCTCCAAAAAAACACAACTGAAAGGTTACTAGAGGTTTTAGGCAAACAAAAAAACCCATCTGACTTTTTTTCTCATGGTTTGAGATTGGCCTCAAATCAGAGTTAGAAGGCATGTATCTTGCATGATGAGCTATTGTATCCCCATCAGGGTTTGCTCTAGCCAGCCCGTGTCTTGTATTGCTGGTAAGCTGTGTTCCTATTTCCTGATTGGCTCAAAGTGTGTCTTGTCTGGAACTCTATGCAAAACCCTTCCAAGATATTTTGTCTTGTGAATCTATTGACTCCTGCACTTCACGAAGACTTACTCCGAAGACTTTTTTTGTCATGTTTTTCTGCCAAAATTTCTGTGAAACCATGTCTAGGTATACTCGCAGAGACATTTCAGATTTTTTAATGCTGCGTTCAGATTAAAAATGATATGGAATAACCTGAGAAAAGTCATTGATTTTTCCCTTGTCATTTTGAAAAATGGGCATCCCCAATGTATACTTTCCTACAGCTACTTTTTCAACTGCATTAAAAACAATAATCCTGGGAGGGAGTTGGTTGGACCACAGTTGGGGAGAATTGTATAAGAAAATACCTATAACTCAGCCTCTGCTGTGCCCAATCAGAGTCCTCAGGAGCACCTACAAGTGGCATGCATATAAGTATGCACTATCTCATAAATATACTATATGTGTGTACATGTACCTTCATATTTTATAAACTGTGCACAAATGCCATAGCTCTGCTTCTGCTCCACCCAAACTATATCCCTGGGAACACCTACATACAGATCACATAAAGATAGGTGCGCATATTATATGTGCACACTTTTTATTTGTGCACCCAGCTATTCAATTTCATAAAAACAGTTTTCTGCATGACAATTGGCTTTACATATGAAAAAAGCTTTATGCAATTATCCTCCTTATGACCAAGAGAAAAAAAGGAGCACTCAAGGAGGATAATGCCATAACAGAAAAAGTAAATAAATTCTACACTTCAGTTTTCACTGAGGAAAATGTCGAGAGAACATACTCTGCCTGAAACATTCTTTGATGATGATGATTTAGAGGTACTGAAGCAAATCACTGTGAAACTAGAACATGTAATAGAGCAAATTGTCAATCTAGAGCGTAGCAAATCACTAGGACCAGGTGGTGTTCACCGCAGAGTTTTAAAAGAACTCAAATATAAAATTACAGACCAGTTGCTAATCATTAGCATTAGCATCATCATAGTTGCTGAGGACAGCATAGTAGAAAATGTAATATCTAATTTTAAAAAAGACAAAGCATGATACAGAAAATATAGCCTGGTGAGTAAAAACTATTCTGAAAAACAAAATTACTAGCCATATGGATGATATGGCTTCATGGGGCAAAGAAAACATGGATCTACCAACTTGTTAGATTTTTTTGGAAGATGTTAAACATGAAGCTTATTTTGAGGGGATATTTGGTGATACTGAATACTGGCACCTTTTTCATTGCCTACTAAAATTCACCCATACGCCTTATATATTAATGAAAGAGCCCAGCATATCAGTACTGGCACCTTTTGTGCATTGGTTAAACATATGGATCAGGGTGACACAATCTATCTGGATTTTATGAAGGCATTTGACAAAGTACCACACGAGAGATTCCTGAAGAAATTAAAAAATTGTGGATAGGAATCAATGTCCTTTTGGGAGTAATTTTATAACAGGGTTTTCATTCATAAGGGCATCTTTAGGCATGTAAAAGAGCTTTTATAAATTTACCCCGGCGTTACTTGTTTATAAATAAATGTGGGCCAAATAAGCCTGTACATTTACATAAGTCACATTTAGACAAGTTCAGGGGCATGTGAAAATTTATGTTTGCTCCCAGAAGGTGTAAATGTTCATGGTTTCAGTCAAGATATGATTTCTGCTGCTTTTGCTCTAATATTTATAAAGGCACATAGGTCTCTGCACGTATTTAAAAAACAGGCTCAAAATAGGTACCTACTGAGTCTTCACACATACTCCACATACCCTGGTTTAGAAGTGAGGTTCACGACTCTTATGGTATGAGCAAAACAAACCCATTTGGAGAAATTGCCCCCGAGAAGAATACCTGTTATAAAATTACTCTCGTTGTGGATTGGGAACCGGATACAATATAGGAAACAGAGAATATGATTAAATAGTCGGTACTCCCAATTGAGATAGGTAAATAGTGGTGTGCTGAAGGAATCTGCAGTAGGACAAATGCAGCTTGACATTAAAACATTTTTCAAAGTAGCATGAGTGAGGGGATCAAATTTGCTGATAGCACAAAAGCATTCAAAGTTATTAAAAACTGAGCAGCTTGGGAAGAGTTGAAGGAGGATCTTGTAAGACTGTGGAGATTGAGCTTCTAAATAGCAGATGAAATTTAATATGGATACATGTAAAGTGATGTGAAAAGGGAAAAGTAACCCAGCCTTTAGCTAACTTTCATATTATGAGTCACTAACTGGGAAAAAGATCATATAGAGGCCAATTCCATAGGTGCATGTCCAGGCCGTCCGGACGTCCAGAAATCTGCACTCCTCCTCCGGCCCTCCCCCTCCCGCCCAAAGCTCCCGTAAAGCTCAGCTGTGCATGAGGGGAGCTTTGCGCACAGAATTGCCCCCAGACAAATAGCGAGTGATGTACATCCACACTGGACATACATCCCCGCTATTCAGGGTTCGGAATGACCCCCATAGTCATTATGGACAACATATTGACATTATCAGCTCCGAGTATGCAGTAGCAATCAAAAGCAAGCATTTAAAAAGTTAGGAATTATTTGGAAAGGAAGAGATAACAACAATGCAGATATAATGCCTCTATATTAATCCATGATACGACTGCACCTTGAATAGTATGTGCTCTTCTAGTCACCCTATGTTAAAAAAGATATGGTGGAACTAGAAAAGACACAAAGGAAGGTGATCAAAATGATAAACTGGATGAAATGGCTCCTGTGGGAAGAAAGGCTACATAGGTTGGGCTCTTTTGCTTGAAGAAGAGACTGAGGGATGGAGCAGATTAACAGGAAAGGGTTGTTTACCTTTCAGATAATACTAAGACTAGGAAATACTCTATGAACCAACAGCTCAGGACCACTCCTGGGCTCCTCATTGGTACTCACAAATATGGCACTGATCTCTCTCTGCTGCTCCCTAGCATTAGAATGCTAGAGGGCAGCACCATGTGATCACAGCCATTTTGTGGAGCCGTGAAGACAGGGGCAGGAGTGGAGGAGGACCACTGATGCCCCTGTTGACCACTAAACCACTAAGATATCTCAGGTATGCCATAGGTCAGCTGACCAGCCAGGAGCTTTTGGTTTGAGGGGGAGCAGGGTCCTGACTGACTAGTCAGGTGTATTTTTAACTATCAGGAGGGGGCTGAAGGGACCAACTGGCTAGCCAGGATGGTGATCATTCTCTTGGAGTGCACCGATTCCCCCGGGAGCTGTCCAGGCAGGGTATCAGTGCTGAAAGAGGGAGACACTTTATACTGTCAGATAGGGGAGGTCTGATCAGTGCATTGGGAGGATGATAGTGATTAGGGAGACAGAGCTAGTGAGAACTTCATCTACCTGATCGCTACCTGTCCTATCCTTGCACTTAACGTGGAGACCCGCGATATCTACATTGGCAGGCATCATGGGACTTCCTGTGCTACCTGCTGATGCAGGAATTGTGGTTCTCAGTGGTTAGTAAGTCAGTAAGTCCAAAACCTCCATGGTATTTGCAGGGGGAAGCTGGGAATTCCCCCTGCAGATAATTAAGGATTTTGGACTCACACTGCGATTGCTGCAAAAGGCTACCATGGTTTAGTAGGCATGCCCCATAGAGTCATGTAGTAGAATTTTGAATTTATTTATTTATTTGGACTCTTTTCTATACCGTCCCTTCTAGAGAACAGGGACATTTTAAAATACAACAAAACATAATACATTGAACATCATGTAACCGGTGAACTATTTACGATAAACAGTTAACCGTAAGAACTATTTACAATCATATATCTGTTATAACTAGAACATTCAGGGTATTATTGTAGGCGCAGAGGTTTCAGTAGCGGTAAGTGAAAGGAATTATTAATGAATAGGTATGAGATTATGACTGGCTTGGTGTGTAGTAAAGCTACATGTTGCAGGGCTCAAGTTGGTATGGGGGACCTGATCAGAGGTGAAATTAGGGTTATGGAAATGTTGTGTGAACAGGCAAGTTTTTAATTCCTTTCAGAAAACTTGGAGGTCTTTAATTTCTCTTAGACTTTCCGGGAGGGCATTCCATTGAGCAGGTGCAACATATGAGAATGCACTGTTATTTGTTATTTGATTAGTTTTTTGAATTGAAGTAGGGACTAAAAGAGTGTTAAGGTTCTTCTGTCTTCTAGTTCTCAGGGGGAGTTTGGATCAAAGTTCAAAGATGAGAAGGTGCTACGTCTTTTTGAAATTGATGGCCATTTTTTTTTGAACGGAGCAAGGCTTCGGCTTCATTTAGACAAGCTGCTAGATTGCCATAGTTGGGGTTCACAATGTCAAATGGGGAGTACAACATATCATCATCAGCGTATATGTGATATCTTAAATTATGTTTTTTGAAAATGAAGTATATGGGTTGAAGATACAAGTTAAACAGAAGGGCAGAAAGTGCAGAGCCTTGTGGAATTCCTTGTTCTTGAGGGAAGAGCGATGATGAGTCCTGGTCTATTTGTACATATTGAGCGTGGTTATACATATAGTATTTGAACCATTTTTCAGATACTTTATGATGGGATCTTAATTGTACAGGAAAAGGTTTAGCTGCAATATTTATAGAAGTGTTCCAGTTTGTTACCATTTCACTGAGGTTGTTTGCATTGTTATGTAAATTAGGGATAGTTGCTTCCAGAAATGTTTCCTTGTCAAAGGGTCTGAATCTCGGCCCTTGGTGCAGGGTGGGTGTATGTAAAGTGGCAGTTTGCGGAAGGTGTAAGGAGAAGTGTATAGTGAAATGGTCAGACCAGGGGACTGGGGTTATATGTGGGGGACTATATTGGGGAAGTTAAGTTATGTGTTCCGGGAGGAACACGAGATCTAGGATGTTGCCTTTAATGTGAGTAGGATATTTTATTGTTTGCCTGAAGCCCATTTCTTCCATTGAGTCCAGGAAAGCTGTTGATTGGTTGTGAGAGATTCTAGGTTAAAGTCCCCAAGAATGATATGGTGTTTTCTTAATGGGGAGTTGCAGGCAGATTCAAGGATTGTGGTTATATTTTGGTTGTTGGAAGTGGGAGGTCTGTAAATAAGGCAAATGGCTATGGTTTTATTTTCTGTTTTAAGCATATCCATTCCCTCATGATTATTGCAGATGGTGGGGGAAAAGTTAAGGATCAGATCTCACTATTGTGAGTACTCCAACTCCTCTTTTATGATCCCTAGGGCAGTTGAAAATAGAATAGCCTTGTACATTTGGCTGATTTAGGAAGACCGAGTCAGCATTTGATAACCAGATTTCAGTAATGCAAAGGAAGTCTAGTTTTTCATCTATAATGAGGTTGATGAGCAAAGGGATTTTATTTCTAATGGACCTGGCATTAAATAGAATGAATTTTAGGACCATGTAGGGATTTTTGTCTTTTTACAAGGCTATTTTTTGATGTGAGGTTTATGTCAATTAGTCTATTGTTCTGTCTTCTCTGGTTTAGGGGTGTGCTACCAAGGAATGTATGTCTGTTAAAATGATGATGGTGGTATTGTCTGGGGTGGTAGTGTATTATAGGGATGTTGGAGGGTTCAAAGGTGTTAAATGGAGGAGTAAGGGTGTGGAGTGGAGGAGTGGAGTGGAAGTGAGTAGGGGGCCAAGTGTATAGAATAACACATTCAGAGAGATCATAAACAGTTTTGCAACTTCCATTCTGGTATGATTCAAATTTGCTGATAGGATACAGAATCTTTGACTAGAGCACTTATGAAGTAGTGGCAAATATAAGACAGTAATTGATACAATCAAGAGTGATGTTTACTATTAACAGCAATGTATTACATTAAGAGAATATAGATATTATGCAATATTGCAAGGATAAATGTAATCAATTAGCAGAGATTAATACGTTTGTTAGAGTTCGGTAGGGCAGATAGTGAGAATGACAAGCTTGCAGTAATTTACTGGATTATAGCGGTCAGTGATGTTCGAGGGCTTGTTGGAGTACATAAGATTAGGCAGCAATTTTGGTATAAATGGTTGTGGACTCATCTCAAATGGGCAGGAGTTTGTGGGTTATCTGTCATAGGTGATCCATTTTCCTAAGGAGTATCGATTAAGGAGTGACTTTTCCTAAGCGCTCCGCCTAAGGGCCACGCCAAAGGGCCCTCTGGCAAGGCCCTCAGGCACGGGCCCACCAGTCACAGACACACCCGCCTGCCTTGGAGGGGGGAGGGGTGAGAGGGACTTGCAGCTCCCGATTCCATCTCCGACGCTGGATCGGGTCCGGAGATAATAGGAGCGTCCTGTGGCTGGAGAGGCTTTTGTTCAGCAGCGTGCTGCTTTTAAATAATTGAATACTTTTGAATAATTCCTTAGCAGGATTTGAACTTTGTTATATATGCGTATGATAATTTATTTATTTAGCTAGCTTCTAGATTTGGAATAAAATTGGGCTTGTTCTTCATAATAACAGAGGGACTCCTCTTATTAAGATTTATACCATATTCTTCAGAGCGTTGAGTAAATAAAGACCTTAGTAATATCAGAGGGTAGAGACTTTAGTATGAGATTTTCTTTGTTTGAATAGGGGACACTTAGGGGTATGTTTACTAAACTGCAGTAATGTCATTCACGTTAGGTTCAGCGGTAAAGGTAGAGATGCCCATATAAAGGCATGGGCGTTGCATTGTTACAGCAAGCTGTAGCAGCTAACGTGCGTTACAAGGCGCCTTAGACTAATGAGCGTTACAAGGCACCTTGTAAGGCGCCTTCTAAGGCGCCTTGTATGGTGCCCAGTAAGGTGCCATGTAAGGTGTCATGTAAGGTGCCTTATAAGGTGCCTAGTAAGGTGCCCAAGTAAGGTGCCTCATAAGGCACCCTATAGGGCCTCCTAGGCTAAGCGCCATATTGGGCACCCTTGGACAAGGCACCGCCGAAGGCACCCTGGGCTATGGAACCATAGGTTAAGGTGGCCTAACAAGGTTATGGTGTCCTAGGTTAGTGTGCCCTAGGGACTGTAAGGAACCTCAGGATGACATGCATGACCTGTGCGGAACAGAGACAGATGTAGCCCTAACACTAGAAAGAGCACTCAGGAAAGGCAATAAATAGGTGAGTGAAGGAGGGAGAGGTGGGAGCCGCTGGACCTGCCATATCTGCGGGCATCCCATGTGCCTGCCAGCACTGATGACAAACATGGTGGGGCAGCTGTACCACAGCACAGGGTGTTGGCAAAGTAAAGTACCGGAAAAACAGTTGGTGGCAGACGATGGGAATACATGTCCCCCAGTGGAGGCGGAAGTAGCAGGATAGTTACAATGATGGGTGGACAGAGGAGTGGTGGTGCCATGCAGATCAGGCACAGGCGAGGCAAGCATGAAGAGGTGCAATGCAGGAAAGGGTAGCAGTGCATGACATAGGGTGGCAGCCTGCACTGGCAGACAGGACTCTACACAGCTGACAGATGCAGATAGATGGACCGAGGAAATTTTGGCAATTGTGGCAAGGGTATTATGGGCTGGAAGCACAGATCTGCAAAAATATGACCTCTACAGGCATGCACACTATTTGAGTACGGCAGCATGAGAGGAGGGAACAATGAGGAACTGAACCCATGAACACTACCAAGAATGGCTATACCTCCATGGTGTATGTCACAGCAATGTCTGGGTACAGAAGGACTGCAGGTCACCGCACACACTGTCTGCTCTGAGTGCCAGGATAGGGTAACCCCACCAGTACCCATGATGCAATGCACATGCTGAATAGCAGTCTACAGCTGATCACCAAATGGGGTCTGCACCTCTCCAGTGCCTCAGCTTGGAAAGACGAACTGACAGTGCGTGATACTGGCACAGAGTAGCTACAGACCATGCCATTGTGCAGGTCTGTGTTCACCCTGAGGAGTAGGATGGGTGCCCAGCACTAGGTCCGCAGTACATGTGGTGCTAGAGATAGGTCCTGCTGTACATCCCCATCACTACCAGTGTGTGACAGGTGTTCCTTGCAGTGCAGCCGAAGGTAATTTGGTGTCCATCTGTATCCTGCAGTCACATATGGCCCTGTGGGACCAGACACCAGCCAGATTGGTGTGTACCCTGTGTTAGGACCTGGCTGACATAGGCAGCTGTTATCAGGGCAGAGGAGTTCCTAGAACTGCATGAGGTGGGTGTAGCAGTGCCTTTATAGGTCACAGTGGTATACACTACATACCCCAAAGGGCGCACATCACCCTTTTTGCAGGTAAAGAACAGGTGCCCCCACCGCGGGGGAAAGCAACCTCCATCCTGTTTGTATGAGACAGCCCTCCAGGGTTGGTGGGTCACAGCCATACCTATGACTGGGGCAGTGGCAGACCAGCAGCAATGCTGGGGTTAGGTCTGGAAAACCCCAACTTCCTCCCACCACTGTCTGCCAGTCACCAGCAGAAAGCACAGTCAGACTGTACCTTATAGGTGTTCTGACCATGCACAGTCTAACTGCAGACAGTTCACCAGCCAGTCCATAGTGCATGCTTACAGAAGAACTATGTGCAGCAAGCAGGCATCTCACTGATTAGTACCCCAGCACTGGGGAACACAAATATATCACTGGAGGCAGATAGTGCAGAGCGCTATGTGGGAACCTAGACCTGCCATGGTCACTGCTTGGTCAGAGTGAGTGCCCTCCCAGCATGCCATGCTGTGGCCACCCTGTCCATGCAGGTGGTGGTCAGGCACTACAGTGTCCCAGCCATTGCCCCACACCGTGCGAAGATGCATCCTGGCTAATCTGCCCTCTCCGGGGCCATACCCAAAATACCTTGCTCCTCATTATGCACCTATTCAGGCTAACGCTGGTAACAGTGGCACATTTTGGGCCCAGTGAAGGGTGGGCAGCCACAGAACAATGGATAGACATACACACACGCTCACTCCTATTGAAGCATTGTACAAAGATAGGGGTGGTTGGTAACCCTGCCCGCCACACTGGTCCTGATCACAGTGCCGACATTGCTAAACTGTGCAGGGGGTAGTAGTAGTGCTCTGGTGATAACTTCAGCTCAATGCTGGGGCCAACAGCCTGACTCTCCATGCATCTTTGGATTGTGGAGCCTGTGTGGGTGGGTATTTGTACCCCTGTTCGCCACTGCTTTGGGCTTTGCACATGTTGCTGTTGTATCTGCATTGTAGGGTAAAACATAGGGACATGCTCTGTAGGAACCACAGCTGGGGCTTGAACCTGTGACCTTCTGCTTCTGGACACACTGGCTGGGTGTACTGCACCATACTGTTGCCACAGATGCACGATAGTCCCTGGGGCTACCTGTACTTTTCCTCAGCCAGACTATGCATGTTGCACTGCACACCACGTACTGATGCCGGGCATGGCCTAGGTCCACTGCAGGGAGGTGGCACTGCCCCCTCCAGCACGGGCACACATCCCCCTGCAAAGCTGACATGGCCATTTGCTGTTGTTGCTGGTAGTGCGCAGTCAAAGGCCATCCACTGTGTAGGTAGGCGCCCACCTAGGGAGCGGATCCCGTGGTGGGGGGGCATACATGGATATCCTCAAATCCCCCCCCCATCACTGCCTACCAATATTATTTCCCTTCCACATGGGGGCGGGATGGCAGGGGGGATGTCAGGTCAGTGCCCTAGCAACTATTGGCTAGGGTGAACCAGGTAGATATAGGTTGATTATGTTTGGCCTTGGTCAGCTGCTGTCTTGCTGATTTCCGGTTTCTATGTTCCTATGTGCCACCTAGGCGCCCGCCTGGTCCACTCTGTGCCCTAGCTGCCCATACTACATGTCCCGCCTGTGGCCCCCTATGCCCCATTTGCACCATCGCCATAGTGGCCATTCATACTTTGGCACTATGGTGTTGCTGAAAATGGAGCACTACTATCATATTTCTTGGGCTCCCTGCCTAGGCTGTACATTGCTGACACTTAAATGGTTTCTCTCTCCTGCAAATGTTCATCTAACGGCAGGTTTTCATTCGCGGTAGGATTCAGCCCTTCAGTTCAGCGCATTAGTGTGAAAGGGGCCTCTCCCCGCCCACTCTCCGCCCATTGACCTCTTCTCTCCGCCCTCTCTCCACCTTCTGCGGTGTTTACCGCGGCCGGGGATGTTAACGATCATTATGTAACGTTAACGCACGTTAACGTTACATACCGCACGTTAACGTTACCTAACAATCGTTAACGTTACATAACGCGCGGTTTGTAACGTTACCACAGTTTAGTAAACATACCCCTTAAGGGTCCAATTCAGAGACATGGGTTCTAGGGCTGCATGTCCCAGTGGGATGTGCAGCTCCCACAAGCTATCCAGACACTATTCCCCCTCCTTCTCTCCCCGCACTTCCTGAGTAGTAGGACAGGAAGATCCGGCAGGAGGCAGGAGGGGGCAAGCCAGCTTGGCAGGATGTATTAGTGCCAATTCAGGTCAGAAGTGGAATACGTAGCACCGACCCGGCGATCAAGGCCGGGGATCGGCCCTGGGGCCGGAGCCGGGTGCAGGAGGGTCCCCGCTGCCTGATGCAGGCCCTAGCTGGCCAAACATAGGTCAGGTGGTAGGGAAATGGGGGGACTAAGCACAGGAGTCAGGGGCGCCTGCGGGGAGAACGTCCCCACAGATGGCAGGGGCATGCCAGGCCTTCCATGGGCCTGATTCTATGTACCACGGGAATGTTTAGTTCCCGTGGTCCAGAATTGGGTCCTAATGGGCCCTTCTTCCTCGGGGATGTCCGGATGGCCCTGACATACCCCTCTCAGAATCTGGCTACACGTCCAAGTATTCCATGATAGTGTTTGATCGACTAAGGCTAGTGAGTCAAAAATGTTTGGAAAAGAACAATTGTCAAGGAATATATCCAGGTTTAATGATGTCATCTTTTGAAATGAAACAGGTTTATGTTTAGGTTTAGGTTGAAGTTTACGGAAAGAAATGAGATCTTCAATAGGCTAGAAACTAGAAAATGATTGGGCCATGGTATAGAAGTGGTGGTCACCTGAGAGATTGAACTTGACAGTTACTTGGAAGAGAATAGGAGTGCAAGACACATAGAAACAGACCATGTGGTCTTTTTATGCCGTTATATCTAGTCTGCCCTTCCATGTCAAGAGTATGACCTGGCTTATGTGTAGGTATGAAGACATGCTGTGTCAAAGTATGCTTAGTCATAAAATCTATGAAGTCTCGATCCTTAGAAATTGGAGGATTATTGGCATGAATATCAAAATCTCCAAGTGAATTCAATTGTTAACCGAAGTTCATCCTAAATCATGTGATGAAATAGCAGGGGGAGATTACACAAGCAAGATATGCAGAGGGGAGGAAGTATTTAAACAAAGCAAAAGAGATGCTTCATTGTGTAAAGGAAAAAGAAGTTCGGTAATTGAGAGAAAAGTATTAAAAATGAAGATTAATCCTTCACTTGGACAAAGTAGGGATTATGTTAACATATTTCAATTAACCAAAGAAAGTATGACATAGTATATGATGGCAGATAAAGACCATCATGGTCCATCTAGTCTGCCCAGCAAGTCGGTAAGAGTAGGTGCACCTGCCGCTCTGTGCAGGTCACCCCTCCAAATGCCTTTGTTTAGGGGTGTACCCACTGCTCCATGCAGGTCACCCCTATTTGTTGAGATATAAGAGATAGGTATGTTTATTTTGAATTAATCTTGCTGCTATAAAGGGATCCACTGTGTCTGTTCCATGCCATTTTGAATTCTCTCACTGTATTTGCCCCCACTACTTCCATTTAAGAACATAAGAACATAAGATATGCCATACTGGGAAAGACCAAGGTCCATCAAGCCCAGTATCCTGTTTCCAACAGTGGCCAATCTAGGTCACAAGTACCTAGCAGTTTCCCCAAAAGACACAGGTTCCACAATGCTTGTATCAAGCATCGATATCCTGGGTCCCTTTTTAATAATGGTTTATGGACCTTTCCTCCAGGAACTTGTCCAAAACATTTTTAAGCCCAGCTACACCAATAGCCTTTACTACATCCTCCGGTAACAAATTCCAGAATTTGATTACACGTCAGTGAAAAAATATTTTCTCTTATTAGTCTTAAATAGTTTACCCTGTAGCTTCATTGCATGTCCCTTAGTCTTTCTATATTCTGATAACGTAAACAATCGATCTACGTTTACCCGCTCCACTCCGTTCATTAATTTATAGACGTCTATCATATCTCCCCTCAGCCGTCTCTTTTCCAGGTTAAAGAGCCCTAACCTTTTTAGCCTTTCTTCATAGATGTATTCTTCCATCCCCTTTACCATTTTGGTGGCTCTTCTCTGAACCTTTTCTAATAGCCCTATATCCTTTTTAAGATATGGCGACCAGAATTGCACACAATATTCAAGCACCATGGAACGATACAGAGGCTTTATAATATCCTTTGCTTTATTTTCCATTCCTTTCCTTATGATACCTAGCATTCTATTTGCTCTCTTGGCTGCCGCTGCACACTGGGCGAAGGGTTTTAACATGTTATCCACAATGACACCTAAATCTTTTTCCTGGGTAGTGGTTCCTAATGTGGAACCTTGCATCGTGTAACCATAGTTTGGGTTGTTCTTCCCTAGGTGCATAACTTTGCACTTGTCCACCTTAAATTTCATCTGTCATTTTGATGCCCAGACTTCCAATTTATCAAGATCCTCTTGCATTTTTCCACAATCCTCATGGGTTTTAACAACTAAATAGTTTTGTGTCATCTGCAAATTTGATAACCTCACTTGACCCTTTTCCAGGTCATTTATGAATATGTCAAAAAGCAGCGTACCCAGCACAGATCCCTGTGGTACACCACTATTCACCTATCTCCATTGGGAAAATTGGCCATTTACCCCCTACCCTCTGCTTTCTATCTTTTAACCAGTTACTGATCCACAATAGTGCACTGACTCCTATCCCATGACTCTTTAGTTTTGCCAAAAGTCTCTAATGAGGGACCTTGTCAAAGGCTTTCTGAAAGTCCAATACACTATATCAACCGACTCACCTTTGCCTACCTGTTTATTCACACCTTCAAAAAAACATAACAGATTAGTAAGATAAGATCTTCCTTGTCTAAAGCCATGTTGGCTGTCTCCCATTAAGCCGTCAAATATCACAATTACTCCAATGGTGTGAGAATTTGTCAAAACTAGTCTCTAGCTTCCCAGCTAAAGCTAGATCTTGTGGTCCGACGGGCTGACAAAGGTGGCGCAATTGTGATTATGGCCAGAAGTAGTTACACTCAAGAGGCACATAGGTAGTTAAACGACGTTAGTACCTATGAAATTTTGGAAATGGATCCTACGGACTCACTTCATGGACAGATTAAATCCATTACATCTGAGGCGTTAAAGACCAAATTAATAACTACCAAAGAATGGCGTTTTCTGAATCCACCAGATCTGGTTTTTGCCCGGTTCTATCTTGTGCCAAAAGTCCATAAAAATTTATATAACCCCCCGGGTAGGCCCATAGTTTCTACAAGGGGGTCTCTTCTGGAACCGTTATCGATTTATCTGGATTCCTTTTTGCGGCCTTTAGTGTCCCACATACCTTCTTATGTTAGAGACACTATGCATTTTTTGCAGCTATTGGAAGTCCATGCTCACTGGGCAAGAGAACCTGAGATCTGGCTGGTCACGTTAGATGTGAATGCCTTATATATAAATATACCCCAGGAAAGAGCTTACGAAGAAGTGATGTCGGTTTTACGGGCCAGACAAGATGTATCACCATCACAGTTGCTATTTTTAGACAAAATTACAAAACTCGTACTGTTTCATAACCATGTCCAGTTTGAAGATAAAATATATCATCAGAAGACAGGGGTAGCGATGGGCGCTACATGCGCCCCGTCAGTGGCCAATATTTATATGGCTGCTTTTGAGGCGGAATGGTTGAAACAGTCGGACTTACATCACCATGTCCGGCTTTGGTGCCGTTATATAGATTACATTTTTGTCATCTGAGCAGGTCCATTGCAACTGTTGCAGAGATTCATTGGTTGGCTTAATGATCGGGAAGCATCCATTCAATTTACCAGCAATTATAGTCAAGCATGAATCGCCTTCCTGGACGTGGAAGTTAAGAAAGGAAATGCAGGATGGGTTACGAATGTTTTTCGCAAGCCTACTGACCGTAATGCTTTGTTACACTATGGGAGTCTACATCCTCGTAGACTAAAAGATAGTCTTCCGTTCTCTCAATTCCTCCGGTATCGGAGGAATTGTACTGACCTCCATGAATTAAAAATTCAAGCCAACAGTTTGAAAGATAAATTTTATCAACGTGGATATCCTAGGCACATAATTGAGACAGCATACAAACGCGCTCTATACAATCATCGTGAATTGCTACTAGTTCCAAGACCACCTATCCAGTCTGAATAAATCAATCAATTTGGTGACTCAATATTCACCATACAGAAAAGACATATCAATGATTATTAAGCAACATATGAACGTGATTCATAGTATCCCTGTATTGAAAGATAAGCACATCCGATGCGTCTGGATGCGTAATCAGAACCTGAAGGAAATCTTATGCCCTACTATATTAAGTTCCCCTACCATGACAGCTTTGACAGAACCTGTGGGCCATTCCCGGTGTGGGGAATGCTCATTATGTGAGGTTAATTGGGAAATTTCTTCCTTTACCTACCATGGAAAAAGTTATCATCTACGACATTCGACTAACTGCACCACCACACAAGTAATATATGCCATTCAATGCCCCTGTCAGCTACTCTACATTGGTAAGACAATACGCTCTTTTAAAGTGCGATTGGCTGAACATCGCAGTAGACTAAGATGTAAAACCTCAACGACCCCGATAGTAGACCATTGCCTTACTCATCAACATGCCTTTGAAGATCTACGATGTTTCTGCGTGGATCGGGTCCATAAAGGTAGCGGTGGGAAATCTTTAGATCAAACTCTAGTTTTCCGAGAACAACGCTGGATTTTTACTTTGCAGACAGTTAGCCCGGGCGGCCTTAATTCACAAATTGATTGGAATCTTTGTATATAGTTTGTTCATTGTAGCCAGAAGATTTCAATTTACCATCTGAATAAATTAGTGCTCTATTACAGCTTAAGCCGCATGCGTGGCGTTTTTTGCACTAAGGGGGAGAACCGTCTCTGTCGAACGTGTTTGGTAAGAAACACCAAGTTATCTTAATTTTGACAAGACTGATATGTTGATTTTTTCAGAAAAAAACTTAATATTATGAAGATTTTCACTGAGAATGATAGTTCTATTTTCCTAGATTAGATTGATGACACTAGAAGTCGGCTTAGAAGCCCCTGAAGAAATGAAGTAACTGTGAAACATAGCAGCGCTGAGTCTGGCATTGGGATTCTTTAACAAAGATAAGCCTGACTTTTTTCTGTTCTTCGTTTTTGAAAATCATGTTTGAAAATAAGAAAAAATAGTAAACATAAGAGGGGTCATTGATGCAAATTGGAGCATTTGGTTGAATTGCTAATGCCATAGCTCCTTACAAGTCTGAGACCCAATTTTCCACTCTTTTACTGAAAAGTGAAGACCATTTGAAATAATATATTTATATGGTTTAGCTGGGAAGCTTGAGACTAGTTTTGACAAATTCTCACACCGTTGGAGTAATTGTGATATTTGAGGCTCAACTGTAATATTACTCTGCATAATAAGGACCAACTCTAATTATCCCATTATGCCATGACTATCTACATGTTCAGCAATTTTGTTCTTTATGATAGTTTCAACCATTTTTCCCAGTACTGACGTCAGACTCACCGGTCTGTAGTTTCCCGGATCACCCCTGGAACTCTTTTTAAAAATTGGCGTTACGTTCGCCATCCTCTAATCTTCAGGTATTACAGATGATTTTAATGATAGTTCACAGATTACTAATAGCAGGTCTGCAATCTCATATTTCAGTTCTTTCAACACCCTTGGATGTATATCATCCAGTCCAGGTGAATTGCTACTCTTCAGTTTATCAAATAGTTGTAAAACATTTTCCCGATGCATCAATATTTCCTTCAATTCTTCTGCACCTTTAAATACCACTTCAGTTATGGGGAACATCCCTACATCTTCCTCTGTAAAGACCAAAGCAAAGAATTCATTCAGTCTCTACGCTATCGCCTTGTCGCCTCATAGTGCCCCTTTAACCGCTCTACTGTATCATCTAATGGACCAACTGACACCCTCACAGGTTTTTTACTACAAATGTACTTGAAAAAGTCTTTATTATGCATTTTTGCTTCCGCAGCAAGTTTCTCCTCAAATTCTCCCTTTGCCTGCCTTATCAATGCCTTGCATTTAACTTGCCAGTGCTTGTGCTGTATCCAGTTTTCGTCGTTTGGCTCTTTTATCCATTTCCTGAAAGATGCTATTTTGGCAACAACAGCCTCTCTGACCTGACCTTTAAACCATGCTGGCAGATTTTTGGACTTCCTTCCACTTTTCTTAAAGTGTGGAATACCGCTGGTCTGGGCTTCCAAGATACTATTTTTCAACAACACCCAAGCTTGATGTAAGTCTTTAACCTTTGCAACTGCTCCTTTTATTTTTTTCTTAACTATTTTCCTCATTTTATCATAGTCTCCCTTTTGAAAGTTAAAAGGTAGTACTGTGGATTTCCTTACCATCCCTCCTCCACTAATTAAATGAAACGCGATCATGCTATGATCACTATTGCCAAGTGGCCCAACACCCTTACCTCTTGCACCAGATCTGGTGTTCCACTAAGGACTAGGTCCAATATGACTTCCCCTCTTTTATTTCATCTAGGAACTTTATCTCCCTAGCATGTCCTGCCGTAACACTAACCCAGTCAATACCGGGGTTATTGAAATCACGCATTATTATTACTGTGCTGTAATTTTTGTTAGCTTCCTTGATTTCTTTGAGCATTTCATCATCCATTTGTTCATTCTGGCCAGGCGGTCGATAGTACACCCTCCACTGCCATCGCCTTCCCCTTTTTACATGGTATTTCAATCCATAGAAATTCTACAGCAAATTTTGTTTCCTGCAAAACTTTAGTCCTTTCTGACTCATTTCCCTCTCTAACAGAACGCAACCCCTCCACCAATTTGATCAGCTCTATCATTACGATATAGTTTGTACCCAGGTATCACAGTGTCCCACTGGTTGTCCTCCTTCCACCATGTCTCTGAGATTCCAATCATATCTAACCTCTCATTCAGTGCTACATATTCTAACTCTACCATCTTATTTTTTAGACTTCTAGCATTTGCATACAAGCATTTTAGAGACTGTATTTTATTCATATTAATTTGGCTATTGATAGGCATGGGTAATTTGAAATCTTTAAGCTCTGTCTGCTCCATACTCAAGGGCATTTGGGCTGCTTTATTCGTCTTTGGAACCTCTCTGCTTTTGGTAGTATCCTTCAAGGATACATTCTTCTGAACCATGTGCTCTTGTGCGACTGTTGGCTTTCCCCTATTATCTAGTTTAAAATCTGCTCCCTCTCTTTTTTAAAGGTTAATGCCAGCAACCTGGTTCCATCCCGGTTAAGGTGAAGCCTGTCTCTTTGGAAGAGTCCCTCCTTTCCCCAGAATATTCCCCAGTTTCTAACAAATCCAAAACCCTCATCCTTGCACTATCGTCTCATCCACGCATTGAGACTCCGGAGCTCTGCCTGCCTTTTTGGGTCCTGCGCATTGAACGGGAAGCATTTTGGAGAACCCTACCCTGGAAGTTCTGGATTTCAACTTCCTACTTAAAAGCCTAAATTTAGCCTCCAGAACCTCCCTACCACATTTTCCTATGTTATTGGTACCAACATGTACCAAGACAGCAGACTCCTCCCCAGCACTATCTAAGACCTTATCTAGGTGGCTCGTGAGGTTCGCTACCTTCACACCAAGCAGGCATGTTACCAGGCGATCCTTGTGTCCACCAGCCACCCAGCTATCTACATGCCTAATGATTGAATCACCAACTATAAAGCTGTCCTAACCCTTCCCTCATGGGCACATGGCCCTGGAGAAACTTCCTCTGTGCGAGAGGGTTTTACATCACCTGGAAGACAGGTCCTAGTTACAGGATCACTTCCTGCCACACCAGGGTGATGCTCTCCTGTCATGTGACCTCTCTCCTCCATGGCAACAGGGATGCTGCCAGACTGGAGGTGGGACTTCAGGACTATATCCCTGTTTGGTCTCGTCTATGTACCTCTGTCTTTCTTATGTCTTCCAAGTCTGCTACTCTAGCCTCTAGAGAACGGATTCATTTTCTGAGAGCAAAGAGCTCCTTGCACCTAGTGCACATGTAAGACCTCTCACCAACTAGGAGAAAATCATACATGTGACACTCAATGCAAAAGACTGGAAAGTCCCCATCCCGCTGCTGGACTGCTGTTTGCATCTTAGTTTTAAGCTTGTGTTTAGATCTTTAAGTTCTTTACTTACTAAGGGTTGCTGTGGATACTTATACGAATAAAAGTGTACCTAATACGTTTAATATACCTTGTTCACCTGAAGTTTAATTAATCTCAGGTCCTTAGTGTATGACTGATTTGGATAATGAGCTGCACCTGAGAGCACCTCCTTTCCTTTAAGATGTGTAAGTACCTATAAAGCTACAATTATCCCAGGGGTAGTTGGGTGCTGGGGAGGGTGGGAGGGAAATAAGACTTATTAAAAGAGGGCTGCTACACAGTACCCTGCCCTGTGCTTCTAAAGTAAGCTGTGACCAACTTCCTGGGTGATTAACAGTCCTTGCTTGAATAGGAGTCATCTTTCAAAATGGCCTTTTGACCTGCCACCTGGCTTTAACACCTATTTTAAAAGTTTCACAGGTCTCTTGCCCGCTAGATAGAAGGCCTCTTTGTAAAGGTCTCTAGAAGACTTTATTTGTTGCTCAAAGAATACTGACCCTGTTTTGCCTTTTATGCTAAGTTATATTCTGATTTGATTTAAATTAAAGCTCTTTGCTGCTGCTAGGCTCTGACTTGGTATGAAATTTAAACTAGAATCTCTGTGCTGGGTTCTAAATTTAACCAGAAAGCTCTCTTCTGTGTTTTAAATTTAAACTTAAACTGATGTTACTAGGCCCTGACTGATTTAACAATACACTGGGGTTCACAGATTAATCACCTTTAATCCAAAGAATTCCCTTCAGAAAAATTCCCAGAAGTATATACTCAAAATTGCAGATCTCTCTCCAGAAGTAGCAGTCCCCTTTTCTAGTCCTTCAAGTCCTTCATTTGGAGGGCATTCCAAGCACCCACCACCCTTTCAGGGAAAAGTATTTCCTGACGTTGTCATTCAGTTTACTCCCTTGCAGCTTCATGTTATGCACTCTAGTTTTACAGCTTCCCCATCTTTGGAAGCGGTTTATTTGTTCATTCATTCATACTCTTTAAGTATTTAAAGGTCTGAATCATATCTCCCCTGTCCTTCCTCTCTTCCATTGTGTACATATTTAGGTCTTCAAGTCTCTTCTCATAAGTCTTCTTTTGCAAGCTGCAAATCATTTTGGTCGCCTTCCTATGAACCCTTTCCAGTCTTTTTATATCCTTTGCGAGATATGGTCTCCAAAACTGAACACAATATTCCAAATGAGTTCTTACCAGTGACTTGTACAGTGGCATTAGTTTGTTGTCAAGAATGAACATATTAATTTGATCCATCTTCCTTCTTAGTGAGTAGGCATTTAACAGTCCGGTATTTAAAGAACAGGGAGAAATATTGTTAACGACTGGCTGTCAGAGTTTGTGTAATAGAATAGAAGTTAAATAGTATACACTTCCCAAAGAATGTGAGGGCTCAGAAGAAAATTGGGTCATGTAGAGCCAGGATTGAAAAGAGGCTGATAATCCACATAAAAAACGCTGTATTCCTGATAACCCCTGACTGGCAAATAGTTTCCAAAAAGAAACTGGACTATGCACATTTCTAATTCTTTAAATACCAATTAATCTGTGGTGGAAAAGAGCGCAGTATTGCAGCAAGAAACTTGGATTCCAACAGAAGACTAACCAAGTCAAGGGGAAATAGTCTTGATCTAAAGGCTATGTCCTCAGTTTCCACCCTCTTAAAGTTCCTCATAGATTTAACTGATTTAATGGGAAGGGCCACATGTGGTGAAATAAGCAGAGTAAAATAAAGGAGACAACTGTCAGACCTTGACATTGGCAAAACAGTGACTCCAAAATTGGAGACAAGGAAAGGCCGTGAAACCCAAATTAGATCCAAGAGGTGGCCTAACACATGTGTTGGTTATTTATTTATTTAAACATATTTGTATGCCACTGTTGAAATAAGGGGCATGTTTACTAAACAGCGCTAATGTCGCAGCGGCGATGTTATCGCGTGATAATGGCACAATACCGCACGATAACGTCACGTATCGCATGATAACGTCTCTGGCAGCGTTAAGGTACGCAGAGGGTGGAGTAAGGATCCGCAGAGGGAGGAGATAAGGGGTCAATGGGCGGAGAGTGGGCGGGGAGAGGCCCCAGGCACACTAACGCCGTGAAATCAGGGTCTGAAAATTAACGTCACTGAAAACCTTGCGTTACAGGCACATTTGCAGGAGAGAGAAACCAGTTCAGTCAGCAATGTACAGCAAAGGCAGGGAGACTCAGATAAGTGATAGTAGTGATACATGTGCAGTAACAAAACATGCAAAAACCAGAGAGATAATGGCCAGAACCAAAATAGAAATACAAAACACCGAGCTGGCCAATAGAAAATACATTGATAAATGATAATCAACAATACCCATAAAGAATAAAAAGGAAGATGTCACTTTTGGAAGGGTCAATTCTGATTCCCCCCATAAAGTGAATGTTCCAACATTGATAGTGTTGATGAGGGTTTGCTGTGGTATATATTGGGCAGCTTGCTTATGTGTCTTTCACATGTGCAGCAACAGTAGAGTGGCCACGTAGGAAAGGCCACTATGTTGATGGTGTAAATGGGGTACAGGGTGCTGCAGGCGGCACATGCAGTGGGCCAGCTGGGGCACAGGGTGGACTAGGCAGATGCCTAGGTGACACATAGGAATGTAGAAACGGAAAACCAGCAAGACAGCAACTGACCAAGGGCAAACATGTCCACGAGTGTGTGTCCCACAGTATCCCAGGGGACACTACCCAGCAAGTACCCCAAAGGGCAAATAACATTGGCAGGTGGTGCCGTGGGGAAGCATGGATGTCTAGGCAGGCACCCATACCCCATATCATGTACCATAGGCAGCCGCCTACCGGCACACTGGATGGCCTGGGACTGCGCACCACCAGCACCACCGGCACAAGGGCATGTCAGCATTGTGGTGGAGGGGTGCTGGTGGTGGAGGGGGCAGTGGCAACTGCCCACAGCAGACCAAGGCCAAGCCCTGTTTAGGTGGGTGCCATGCACTGCAGCAGACAAGGTCTGTCTAACGGTCATGGTATCCCCAGGGAATGACCTGTCTCTGTGACAACAGTTTGGTGCAGTACACACAGCCAGTATATTCAGGGACAGAAGGTAACAGGTTCAAGTCCCAGCTGTGGCTCCTGCAGACCATATCCCTATATTTTACCCAATACTAAACCATGGTAACAAAGACGGAACCTTTATTGCAGATAAATTAAACATGCCATAAACGCCTATATTTTACCCTACAGAGCACATACACCATAAACATGTGCAATCCCTAGAGCAGAGTTTCCCAACTGCAGTCCTGGAGGGCCAAACACCATTCAGGGTTCATGCTATCCCTAATAAATATGCCTGTGATGCACTTGTATGCACCGCCCCCATTGTATGCAAATGTAGCCATGCACATTCATAAGGGACAGCATGAAAACCCGAACCGTGTTTGGCCCACCAGGACCGTAGTTGGGAACCTCTGCCCTAGAGCAGCGGCCAACAGGGGCACAAACACCCACACTCACAGGCTCCACTATCCAACGGCTCATGGAGAGTCAGGATGTTGGGCCCTGCGCGGAGCAGCATCTACCAATACTAGCACCTGCATACCTTAGCAATGCCATCTTAAACTTATATATATATAACTTACATATATCAAAAGGTTGCTATGATTAATGTCAGATAACAAATCCTACGTTAAACACAATTTGTTGACAGAGAATCATCATAGCAACCTTTCTGAGATCTATGGAGTGTGTTTCAGTGTTTGTTTCGGACAGTGTTTACCACCCCGGGGAGTGACCCTAACAGAATTGAGTACCATAGCAATGCCTGCACTGTGGCCAGGGCTGCCAACCACCTCTATCTTTGCACAATGCTGAAATAGGTGTGGGAGTGTGTGTATGTCTATCCAGTGTTTTGTGGCTGCCTACTGAACCCACACTGCTTGCACTGTTTCCAGTGTTAGCCTGCCAATATGCATAATGAGGAGCAAGGTATTGTGGGTATGGCCCGGACAGGGTGGCCTGGGCAGGATGCATCTGCACAGGGCATAGGGCAATGGCTGGGACATTGTAGTGCCCGACCACCACCTGCACGGACAGGGTGGCCACAGCATGTCATGCTGGGAAGTCACTCTCACCCTGACTGAGCAGTGACCATGGCATGGCTAGGTTTCCCCATAGTGATATACAGTATTTCTCTCAAGTGATATCTATGGGTTCCCTTTTCTGAGGCCCAGTCACTGACATACCTGCTTGGTGTGTATGCTCACATCCACTTTTTGGGTGCACACAGTTCCTCCAGGAACATGCACTATGTAATAGCTATCAGACTGTCTGCAGTTAGCATGTGTATGGCTGAAACACCTTGTAGGGTGGAGACTGACTGTGCCCTCTGCTGGTGAATGTCAGATAGTGGTGGGGGGCAGCAGAGCTTTCCCAGGCCTACTGCCTGTCTGCCAGTGCCCTTTGTGATGTGTACAGATCTGCATTGACTGCCTAGTAGGGTGCCTATTCCCCAGCAGGACTAAGGTTGATGGTCCCCTCTATTGCTACCATTGCAGAGATGTAGAATGTGGATCTGTTGGTGGGAGATCCTGTCCCCCACCCTGACCCACAGAGAGTGGGTTGGGTGGTGCTACATAATCCACTTTTGGGTCCAGCACCACCCTTCTCTTATAACATGTGACCATAGCAACCACACAGGATATGCACTATTCTGGATGCATCATAGTCCACAAGGGCTAGACATGACTGGGAAATACAGATGGACACAGGTATATCCTAGGTGTGTCTGCAAGGACTATCTATCACACACTGGCACTGATGGGGACCTGCAGCACAGCCTACCTCAGCCAAGCCAGGTGCTGCGGACCTGGTGTTGGGTGCCCCACCTCACCTTCAGGGTGAGCACAGGAACCGCACAATGTCACGTTCTGTAGTACTCTGCCAGTAACACACATGGTCAGTTCCCCCTACCAGGCTGGTGTGCTATAGAGGCGCATACCCCATCTTGTGATCAGATGTAGGCTCTGATATGCATGTGCAGTGCATCATGGGTACAGGTGGGTTTACCCTATCCTGGTGGTAACCACAGCAGACAGTTTGTGTGGTGATCTGCAGTCTTTCTGTAGCCAGTCAGTGGTGTGTTAGATGTTATAGAGATGTAGCCCACTGGTTACTTCAATAACTGTGGAGGCAGAGGTCATGGGTTTGATCCTACAGTGGTGTTATTTAATAAGGCTGTTTGAGGCATTTCCTTTTAATTTAAATCAGTGCTGCCAGCAAAAACACCCTCACAGTGCCGAAGCCTAAGGTGCCTCATAAGGCGCCCTATAAAGCGCCCTATAAGGACGCCCTATAGGGCACATTATAAGGTGCCTTGGCGGATAGGGCACTTTATAATGTGCCCTATGGAGTGCCTTTATAGGGCGCCTTATGTGGCACCTTAGGTTACGGCACTGTGAGGGTGTTTTTGCTGGCAGCACTGATTTAAATTAAAAAAGGAAATGCCTCAGACAGCCTTCTTACATAACACCACTGTGGGATCAAACCCATGACCTCTGCCTCCACAGTCATTGCAGTAACCAGTGGGCTACATCTTTATAGCTTCTAACACTGCGCTGGCATAAACTTAGGGTTAATGCACGTTAACGTGCCACGGCACACACTATCGTGCGATACAGATTCTTTCTACCTTGCTGCCGGAACACCCACTCCTTATATGGCATTCTTCACATTATCGCTGCAACTAGCGCCGGTAATATTAAGATGGTTTAGTAAACATACCCCTAAGTGAATGAGGCCAAGAAGTCTCTACTGATAGAACAATATTCCAATTAAGGGAATTTAAGGGGAAGTCCACCTGCATGTTAAAATCACCAAGGATAACCAGATTTACAAAACAGGACCCAGTATTAGAAGTAAGACTGGCTGGGCGGATCCATCCGCAGAGCAGAATGGCAGCATATAATGGTAGCTCCCGTTGTCAACGCAGATTCCTGAACAAATCTCCAACAAATAGCTTTGAAGTTCTTCTGTCTTTAGACGGCAGTGGAAGAAGAAAGATAGTGGAGGATGACGACTCTGAAACCGGCACGTCTGGACTTTCAGCAGGGGACTGGACTGGCGCCGAAGTGATCAAAGCAAGATGCTGGCTCCCCCCAGAAAATGGTGGTGGCGGAGAAGGGGACGACAGTGGAAGGCCTCCGAGAAATATTAAACGAACTGAAGCATGTTAAAGGAATGATAGAAAATAATGCGACTACACTCGAGCGCATACAGGGAGATTTAAGTGCAGTCAAGGAGAATCTGCAAGACATGAATAAATGTATGAACACGGTGGAAACGCAATTACAAATACAAGACAGCATACTCACCCAGATGGGGCCTCTCACGAAGCACGTAACAATGTTGGAGAGCCAAATAGAAGATCAAAATAACCGAGCAAGGCGGAACAACATAAGAATGATTGGGGTACCAGAAAGAGCAGAAGGTATGGACCCGATAAGATACCTGGAAAAGATGATACCAGAATTGCTGCAAATTTTGTTTGAAAGACCGTTTGAATTAGAGCATGCACACAGAGTCACCTTCGCATAAAACAAGCGGAGCGAAATACCCAAGGCCAATCATTATGAAAGTGCTTAGATACCCCCAAGTACTGCAGATTCTGCAAGCCGCAAAAAAGTATACTGCGTTACAAATGCAGGAGCAAAAAGTAGCACTTTTTTCAGACCTGAGCAAACAAATGATGGAATGGCGAAAGCAACTTTTGGCCTGCAGGCCGCTGCTGCAAAAAATGCAAGCAAGGTATGGCATATATTACCCAGGAATTATGTGACTTTGCATAACACTACAAGAAATTTTGTGGACGCAGCAGCACTGAAAAAGTTCATGCAAGAGAGGGGGTGATTCATTGGGGTAAATAGAAAGACAATGTAGAGGCTGGTAGTTGATAACATGTTGGTTAACAATGAGAGAAATGCAGGGGCTCGGCAGCATCGAATGCTTGCCTACAAGAAAGAAGTAATATGAAGCATATTTGATATGGACAAATGAGAGAGTTAGTCATAGAGGATCACTGTTAATGAATATAGTAACAGATGTTAGAAAGATGAAGAAATATGCTTGGTGATTTATTTCAGAAAAATAAATGTTAAACAGAGCCAAGCATCGAGGTATCTTGGTTAAATTGATTGGCTGAATATGATCATATGTACTAGGGACTGTGTTGTAGTCAACAATAGCAACTGCAGCTCAGAGAATGTCGTACAGGTTAATAAATAAGTACAATAAAGCAGCTAGATGGACCGATGTTAAATCTAGGGATATTTGGAAAGATAACCGTTGGCAACGGTTGAGTAGAAACTCCCATTCTGCACAGTAGTGGATGGTTTTCACCAAACAATATTTGTTAATAAGTTTGAAATGTTAGGCTGGCTGATCCAATCCAATGAAACGCCTGTTACAGTAACGGTGGAGACAGACGATGGGGAGAGACTCGATGCTCCGAGAGAAATGGAGAGACGTGATAATGGCTAATAGTTTAAAACTACTCACCCTAAATGTAAAAGGGATTGTAAATCCAATGAAACGAAAAAAGATATTAACGTATTGCTCCCAGGAAAACGCTGACATTGTATACTTACAGGAAACACATTTATCTGTAAAAGAATCCCAGAAAATGGCAACAAAAAAATATCAAGTAATTGTAGCTGCACCGGCCTAGGAAAAAAAGGTGAAGTGTTGATACTAGCACGGAAAGCACTCCTATTGGCAGTCAAAGAAACTAGAATTGATCCTAATGGAAGATGGGCTAAAGTTACTCTGCAATTAGATCAGAATATATATACACGTTAATGAATATATATGTGCCGAATCAGGACAACCCCAATTTTTTTGCGCAAATTGCGGCAGAATTAACAGAGGCAATATCTACACAAATAATATTAGGGGGAGATTTTAATTTAATATTAGATACTCTTGTTGACCAGACGCCATATAAGTCGCTGACAAAAACCAAGTCCCACGGAGTGTTACAAGGTATTATAGAATCTTTGGGTCTGGTCGACCCATGGCGGTTTCTACATCCAAATGACAGAGAATATACATTCTATTCCCTTCCACATTATACTCAAACCAGAATTTACTATTTTTTGGTAACAAATACATTGATTCCTCAGTTAACTCACTCAGAAATACATGCAGGAACAGTATCAGATCATGTGGCGGTTTCCCTAATGCTTAGTAATATGGATTCACGACAGACATCATTAAAATGGATAATAGATAAATCCCTGTTGGTAGATGAAGAATTTATAGCCTATGTGCGAAATGAAATAGAAGTGTACTGACATTTTAACTTACCTGAAGACACCTCGATATGGGGATGGTGGGAAGCCTTTAAGGCAACACTTTGAGTGCATATAATGACTTTCTTGATACAAAAAAGGAAGGCAAGAAAAAATGAACTGAAGGAATTGGATGCTCAAATAAAAGTGGGAGAATGTCTTCTTGCTAAGAAAGCAGACTCTATGATCTTGGTGAGAGTTCAAAAGTTAAGATTTCGATACAACTCCATCCTCAATACAGAGGCCCAATCCAATATAAATGTACAACAGAGTAAATACTTTCATGAAAAGAATCGGGCAGGGTCATTACTGGCTAAGATGCTTAAGGCGAAACAATATGCAACCCGTATTACAGCACTGCAAAATACCAATGGCGAACTGCTAGTTCAGGATGAACAAATACTGGGACACTGCAGAGAGTTCTATGAAAATCTCTACCACACAGAGGTAACCTGGGATGATAAAGCTTTTGAGGATATGGTCTCTACCATCAAGGGACCAAAATTGTCAGAGGCCCAAATGCAGTCACTTGAGGAGGACATAAAGATTGCTGAAATTTGTAAGGCAATCACACAGTTAGCCAGAGGCAAAACATCAGGCCCAGATGGTATACCACTAGAATTCTACCATGTCTTTCAAGAACAGATATTGCCCATGCTTTATATCTACTACAGAGGGTTATATGAGGAGGAACCAAATGTAGGAACCTTTGCGGATTCTACTATTGTGATACATCCAAAACCAGACTGAGACCCTCAGAGAGTGGAAAACTATAGACCCATATCTCTACTGAATGCTGACTATAAGATATATGCCAGAGTGTTGGCCAGCAGATTGAGCAAAGTTTTAGATACACTTATCCATACGGACCAATGTGGATTTGTACCGGGAAGATCCACCACTGACAATGGCAGATTACTGAGCAAAGTTTTAGATACACTTATCCATACAGACCAATGTGGATTTGCACCGGGAAGATCCACCACTGACAATGGCAGATTGCTGGTGCATGTCTTGACTAAGGCTCAAACAATGCCTGAACCACTAATTGGGTTAGCATTAGATGCCAAAAAGGCATTCGATAGATTAGAATGGCCTTTCCTCTTTCAAACACTATGGTGGTTTGGAATCATGAAAAATTTGTAAAAAGTATATCGTTACTATACGCTAAACCCACGGCGCGTATTGCGGCTAACTCAGCTTTATCTACATCCTTTGAACTGCACAGAGGCACCAGGCAAGGCTGTCCTCTTTCGCCACTTCTCTTTAATTTGGTGTTAGAACCTTTAACGATGGCCATTCGACAGCACAAAGATGTTAAAGGGATTGAGCTGGTGGATGGACAGGGTAAATTGTCAGCATACGCAAATGATCTTCTACTTTTTTTGAAACCTAGTTCCCTACCAACAGTGTTACAAATCATTGATAAATATTCAGCAATATCAGGATATAAAGTAAACCTGACCAAAACAACAATAATCCCTTTCAATTCATGTGTAGACTCGCAAGGTTTGCACTGACTATCCCTTCCAATACACACATTCTTCCTTTAAGTACTTAGGGATCACGTACGGCCATATGATGCATAAGACAGTGGAGTATAACACAAATATTTGTGCAAAGATTGTGAATGATTATGTAAATAAATGGATGCCGCTGCATCTAACCTGGTGGGGTAGACTTGAAACAAATAAGATGGTAATTGTTCCCAAGGTCAGCTATATTTTGAGTATGATTCCAATAATGTTTCAAGTATTTTACAGAAAGCTGAACAAATCGCTGGTGGCATTCCTATGGCAGAACAAAGTCCCTAGAATTGCAGCATGGAAATTAAGATTGTCCAAAGAGAAGGGTGGAGTCCACTTTCCTGATACCTACTGGTTACACATAGCCTCACTGCTCAAGCAGGCAACGCAATGGACCACGGAAGGGAATCTAGAAGGCAACCCTAGATGACTGCATGTTGAGCAAGCTATGGCCGCCCCTCTTCAAACGAATATGCTTATTGGAACCATCAGGGACATGAAAAGGCCACACGATGAGATCATTGGGTCAACACATCAAGCCTGTCAACTCATAGCTGCATATATTGAAGACGGTGAGGATCTTACGTTGGGGATACCCATATGGCTGAATCCACGGTTCCTTATAGGAGTGCGACCAGTATATGGAAGAAATGGTTAGAATGTGGTATAAAAACGCTTGGTCAATTGATACATGATAACCAATATAAAATGTTTGGAGCATTGAAGCTAGAATATGGTCTACCAGATGTATGCCTGTTTCAGTGGTGCCAACTTAGACACTGTCTAAGTAAAGCAGGAGTCTCTCCAATGCAACTGCGAACTGGATGGCTGCTTTTGCAACGCTTTCAAGAAATACAAAATAGTACGCACTTAGTGTCCAAATTCCTTGCATTATTGCATGCTGGTGTAAAGAGCAGTGTATTGGAACACAGTTAGCATGGGCAGCTGAAATAAGAGAACCAGAGTGCCCCGAGATTGGGACTCATTTTGGGGATCCCAAATAAGAATCACCAGAGTGGCCTCCCTTATGCAGTCGCTATACTTCTTGGCTCACAGGGCTTTTATAACCCCTGTTAAAATGGCAAAGTGGAAGCCACAAGCTGGGAACAGATGCTGGTCATGAATGATGGACATTGGGACACTATCACATATGATATACTATTGTGAGAATTTGCAAATTTATTGGAAGCTAGTGTGGCAGCACATCTCAAATATCCTGGATATACAAATACCTATCACATATCAAATAGTAGTGTATAAATCTACAATAGAAATACCTAAGTTGGAAAAACAGGATATCTACTTTTAGATCTTATGATTAGCTTAGCAGTAAAAGTAATATTAGTGCATTGGAACAATCTGGAAAGTGTAAATATGGAACACTGGTGGAATCTGCTCTGTCTCCACCGAACATATGAAGAAGTGTATGTAACAAAAAACTCCAATGCCCATAATTGGGAAAAAAATGGAATACCTTGAATAAATACATGAAACTTAGGTAGACAAAAGAATAAACACACAAACTTTATCTGGTCAAGATGACTGGCATGCAATACATGGATACATATACAACTGTTAGGCATTGTCGGTGAGCAATAGATCATAAATGAACCATAAGAATGCGAGAGTCTATAACTAGAATACCAGGGCATGGAGTTGGATTGGATGGGCCGGCTATGTTGTTTTCTTTCTGTTGTTATAGTTGTAACTACACAGATATAAAGTTTATAATGTATGACTACATGTATGTATTATAAAACTTAATAAAGATATTATTTAAAAAACAAAAAAGAAGAAAGACTGAGAACTTCATCATATATTGGGGGTCATTTTAAAAGACCTAATCATGATTTCCATGTCTGAAAATGGTCATTCAGATGTGGAAATCACATGGAGGTCCCTGCAGCCATTTTGAAATATCCGAATGTACATGTGCCTGGTATGAAGAGGTCCAAATCACATGGGTGCATGTCAAAGGCATGCCAAGAGCATTCCTACAAATATAAACATGTACTCCCAATTTTAGAATGATGCTGCAGTCTGAAATTGCCAATGGATATGTCCAAGTCTATACCTGCTCTTGGACATGAATAGGCATCAAAACAGAGCTTATGTAGGCAGTCCAGTATCTATTGACAGAAGAGGAGAGATCCCTCTTATTCCCCCAATATTTTTCACTATTAAAAAAAATGCAGGTAAAGTAACTTTTTTTCTCTGGCTGTCACATCACTGCACATCTCCACTTGCAAAAGAGCAGGTTGGAACATGTATGTGGCATCAAATACATGAGACCATTGTGAAATATCATTGTGGGCATGTTTATATTGTCTAGACTGCCATTATCCATAATGGACATGTGTGAGTTTCTAAAATCAGGCAGTAACTTGTACGTGTCCAGCACATTATTCAGCACATCCCCGTTTCTTAATGTTTTCACAGACACATTTATCTTTTAGGGTGGAGACCGGTCAATTTTAGAAGGCACTTACAAGTGCCCATCTTTGCTGCTACCCCTCCCATGGAATTTTAGATATTTTGATTTGGACATCCCAGATTTCACCTACACCGCCTTTCTAAAATGTGCCTTATAGTCTATAGCAGGAAGGAGAGTGGAGGGATTGGATGAAGCAAATGCAGGTCCAGGAGTAGATCCTTTAAAGCTTCAGAATGGCATATACATTACTATGAGATACTATAATAGTATCTGGGCATATAATACACTAAAAACGTGACATCTGCCTGTTGGTGGTCACCGGTATATGCATGTGCACACATATAAATGTTACACCTGCTGACGTGCACTGTCACATGGGTCCAAAGGCTACACGAACTAGAAGATGACCCATCATGATTAGAAGGCACTGGGTCCAGCGGCTGCTTGGGTGGGAAGAAGCCCATGCTTTGGCCTCCTGTTTGCCCGGTAGGAAATGGATAAAAAGTGAAGTACATCAGTGTAGCCAGATGTCAGTGGACTACATGGCCTGGTGAATTAAGAAAGTACATGTGATGACTCCAACAAACAATGCAACCTAGAGGATGGACAAACTGCTGCAGTAGCATGGGGGGGGGGGACAGAGATACTGGGGAGGGATGGGGGAACAAAATGCTCAAGTTGGATAGGCCTGGAAGTGGGGGGGGGGGGAGAATGTGCTGGGGTCAGACAGTGTGGGTTGAAGAATGCAGAGCCTAGGCTGGTATTGGGTTGGGGAGATAGGGTAAGAATGATGGGGAAACAAGCTAGGCCCAGTTTGGGAGATGGGTGGGAGGAGAAGATAGGGCACATAAGATAGTCAAATATCCTTCATCAAATTTTCAGTGGGTGAACACAAGTATAATAACAATGTGAACCCTGAGAAGAAAATAGACATATATCCTTATCCTCCAGAAAATAAAGCAGAAGCTTCAAACCTTGACCTGAAGGAAATACTGAGCACCATTTTTTTCACTATAAGAGTGGATGAAATTAAGTAAATTGAAGCAGTATTTCTGAAGCAAACTCGGTCTCAGGCATATTCAGGCATTGTGGGTATCCTGAAAAACCAGACTGGCTTAGGGGCACACCAGGACCTGCTTGAGAAACTGCATTATATATACGATTTTTGCTTTGGTTGCCATGCATAGCTATTGCTCTGGGTTATTTATGTGACTGCTCTAATCAAATTCAAACTAGATCTATTTCTGTTACTGCTCTAGTCAAATTCATGTTAGATCTATTTCTAGTAGATGGTTATTTTTATTTTTCACCCTGTGAAATATTTTCTTTTTACATAAACACAGTATTTGCTAAAGCTCAGACGACATATATTGGATTTGTCTCTGCTCTAGGTACTTGGTTAACAAGCTCTGTGTTTTACATAGAAGCCAACTTTTCCACATGATTGGGGGTGCTAAAATCAACAAAAATTACTCTACCCCGGACACATCCAAGCACCCACAGAGCTGGCACCTATGATGTTTTGGTATTATTCTGACTTGTGCAGACACCAATAGGCAGCTGAAGCAGGAAGACTTCTTCATCATATTTATCCCTCCAGAACAAAAGATGTATACAGCAAATCATTTTATATCTTACCTAATAACAGGGACATTAGACAGTTTTACATGGATGTTTTTATGTAGACAATAAAATATTATTTATCATCGTACCAAGATATTTTGTCGTCTTGGGCAAGACACAACTCTCCATTGCCTCAGGTAGAAATTTAGATTATAAGCTCTCCGGGGACAGGAAAATAAGTACTCTACTTGAATGTAACTGTCTTATCAATAAACTGAACAGCCTGTGGATATGTCCCAAGGTGGTGAACTGGATCAGAAATTGGTTGACTGACAGATGACAGAGAGTGATGATAAACAGAACTCACTCAGATGAAAGGAAGGTGAATAGTGGTGTGCCCCAGGGATCAGTCCTGGGACCGATACTGTTCAATGTATTTGTGAGTGATATTGCTGAAGGGCTGGAAAAGTCAGTCTTTTTGCAGATGATACAAAAATTTGTAACAGAGTGAACTCCCCTGAGCAAGTGGATAACATGAGGAAAGATCTACAAAAGCTGGAAGAATGGTCTAATGCTTGTCAGTTAAGATTTATTGTGAAGAAGTGCAGTGTCATGTACTTGGGATGCAGAAATCCAAGGGAAATGTATGCGATAGAGGGCGAGAGATTAGTGTGAACAGACCAGGAGAAGGACTTTGGAGTGATTGTTTCTGAGGATCTCAAGGTGGCAAAACAGTGTGACAAGGTGGTGGCCAAATCCAGAAGGATGCTGGGTTGCATACAGAGAGGAATTACCAGCAGAAAGAGGAGTTATTAATGTGACTGCACTAGTCACTGGTGAGGCCTCACTTGGGGTATTGTGTTCAGTTTTGGAGACCATATCTCTCAAAGGATATTTAAAAAACTTGACATGGTTCAGAGGAAGGTGACTAAAATGATTTGGAGCCTGCGCCAGAAGACGTATGAGAAGAGACTTGAAGACCTAAATATGTATACTCTGGAGGAGAGGAGAGACAGGGGAGAAATGATTCAGACCTTTAAGTACTTAGAGGGTATTAATGAACAAGCAAACCTTTTTCAAAGACAGGAAAGCTGAAAAACTAAAACATGAAGCTGCAAGGGGGTAAACTGGAAGGCAACTTCAGGAAATACTTTTTCACTGACAGGGTGATGGATGCTTGGAATGCCCTCCCGATAGAAGTGGTGGGGCAAATACAGTGACAGAATTCAAAATGGCAAGGAACAGACACAGTGGATCCTTTTATAGCAACAGGATAAAATCAAAATAAACTTAACTATCAGTCATATCTCAACAAATAGAGGTGGTCAGCACAGAGGAATAGGTACACCCCTAAACAAAAGCATGGGGAGTGGTAACCTGCATGGAGTGGCAGGTGCACCTACTCTTGCTTTCCTTGCTGGGCAGACTAGATGGACCATACTGGTGTTTATCTGCCGTCATATACTATGTTACTATGAAAAGCGTAAGCTAAATCCGATTCTCTAAATCCATATTCCCTAAATAAAATTGCTTCTTTTCTAATTCCAATATTTTACAACTCTCAACAGGGTGATGTTATTAATTTCATTCATTAAAGCACCTTTATGGTACCTAGTCCAAAAATGTTTGCTAAGTCATGAACTGAAAATGTCGTTCACAACTTTCCCACAATGAATACAATGTTTTTATTTCAGTCTCTGGTGTATTACTTGGGTCAAACATAAACAGTGCTGCTTCCATAAACCTTCCCTGAACTTCTATAATCAAACCTTGGCTGCTGGTGCTGTGACCTGCTACAGCCTCACCGAGCACAGCTACTAGTCCTGCAGAGTTTAGTTCAGTGCAGATTTTTATCATGTGCATGGTCTAATATGTATATGGATTATTCCCAAGTGTCAGCACGGATATTAATTTCAACTGCAGGAAAAAGAGATGTTCCTCGAAAAGTATTTTGTTCAGCAGATTAAAAGAATGAACATACAATTGATTTTCAAATGTATATGTCCTTTACCTCACTCACACTGCCTGTTGATTTTCAAAGAGAAATCATGCATGTGTTAACACTTTGAGGCTAATGAGACAAAGGGACCATTTTACTAACGGGCGCTGTGGTATTGTACCAAATGCCCCATAGCACACAAATCAACTGTGCTTTAGGAAAACACAACAATGTTAAATGCCAGTGTATATGGCCCTGCACAGCATGACAACAGCAGAGTGCACACAACATCATCTATGGAGGTGGCAGTGAATGATAAGTGATGCTAGACCACCGTGCAGGTAATGTGAGGACACTGCCGGCGCGACACTCACCCCACCCACTGTATACCCCTAATTCTTGCACTTGCAACCCTAATGCATCATGGACAGTTAGTGCCAAAATCCGGCGGTGCTGTCATGGCCCCACACTAGCTGTCAATGCGTGTCCAACGCGTGCCTTTAGGTGTGCACCTGACAGCCCGTGCCCTTTAGTAAAAGACCTCCAAAGTGTGCTAATGAGTTTGCAGGCATTAACGTGGCTTAAATTGCTGTTAGCATTCACTGTCTAATTTATATACGCTATCTCGTTACATTTGTTTTAATAAGCTCATGATAATTTTAATGAAATGCAATGCAGTGTGTGCCTTTGAGTCAGTCCTGACTCCTGGTGACCCAGAAGCTCCTGGGTTTTCCTGGCAGTGTCATGAGAAGTAGATTGCCAGGCCTTTCTTCCGAGGCAATGGAGGGTTAAGTGACTTGCCCAAGGCCACAAGGAGTGCTAGTGGGACTTGAATGCTGGTTGCCTAGTTACCAAGCCAGTGTTCTAACCACTAGGCTACTCCTCCACTCCTTTAATGAAATAAACTATACTAATAGGCAATAACTATATCTGTGCACATGGGCAACAAGCATACATGTGTTTTTCTCTGTGCCAGCTTCACCATATTTTCCTAAGTATGGGCATACTTCAACTTTGAAAATTACCCCAGGGAAATTATGCCCTTGCACTTATTGCCACTTGCTCTTCAGCATGCACACATTCTCTGGGTTAATTTACACACTTGTGGTCATATTTTCAAAAGTATGTTTGAAAATGCAAATACCTCTCAGGCCCCTCCTCTGGGAACATCTCCACTCAGTCCAGGTAAGACAGGCAATATATGCAAAAGCTTACCCGCATATTGGACAGGCATATTTAGAAAATCCCATTTTCATGAGTAAAGCACAGTTTTACCCAACGATATACAATATTTCTGAAAATTACCTCCATAAAGACATATAAAAACTGCAAAACAGCTCGTTACCCATTACTGCATAGAAAAATACCACATGTTAAAAGTCACAGAAGTCAACATAGACCAGTTGTATGTATACCTCGGGAAAAGGTAGGTGTTTTTGCAGTGATGACCATGTTGATGTGTTCAACCTTAATGTTAGCAAATTAACACAAACTTTATTTTGATGTCACTAACATGGGCCATTAATATAAGCTAAAAAATATGTATTAATGGTTAAATGGGGCGTGCATGTCCAAAAAGAAGTTCGGTTCGGGCTTATTTAAAACAAACTTTCCTGATGTTTCAGGTATTTTTGTGTGTTCATTTCGCCTATTCAATTTTTAAGCATATACCCCTATAGTATGCACGCAGGTGCTTCTTTAGGTGCATAATTGATTATATGCACATTAATTTGTTGGTATACATGAGTACAAGCAATTTGTGTGCACCTTAAATTTATAGTGGCCCAAGTAAATCAAATCCATGCTCATGAATACACAAATCTATAGTACACTGGCCTCTTCGGATCTTGTGTACTAATCAATGCAGCTATTCACAGGCTAATACTGATTTTGTTAAATTTAACTTTTAGATGCAAATTAGCTCCTGGCTCATCTGCATCATAGGTAAATGTTGTAAGAAAGTTTTTGATACATTGTCCTGCAGTGGCAAAATACAAAAAATTCCTTTAAAATATGGCATCTTTCATGTGGTGGCAACATGAATTAAAGGCCCTCATGGCCTTATTTATTTATTTATTTAGCTGTACTTATATACCGCCTTTTACTGGGTCAAAGCGGTTTACAAAAAACAGGAAGAAATACAGTGAAAGAAGTAATAACACAGGTAAAAAAAGAGGGGGAGGGGCACCATCACTTGGTATGTGCATCAACAAGGGGTTAAAAACAGTGCAGTCATAATATTTACAAATTCCAGGTATGTTCAGACTCTCGTGTTGACCAGGATGGGGAATGAACCCGGGGTCAGTTGGTGCGTGTCCATTCCTGTCCTAGGTGGATGGGGAATAGGTGAGCTTTAAGTTGCTTCTGGAAGGAGGTGAGATCCTTGTTATCATGGATGTTGGTAGGAAGGGAGTTCCACAATGAGGGGGCATATAAGTTAAAAGCACAGTTGCAAGACTGCTGGTTAAATTTTGTTCTTTTGTGTGGTACTGCGAGTAGGTTAGTTGTGGGCTATCGTGTTGGTCTATTGGAGCTCAGCCTTTTTAGCAGGGTGCTCATATGTGTGGTTTGTTGTTGGTGGAATGCCTTGTGAATCAGTACCAGCATTTTATATTTGATCTGTGCCTTAAGAGGGAGAAAGTGGAGGCCTCTTAATATTGGGGTGATGTGATCATGTCTTTTCCCTTTTTGTATGATCCTTGCTGTTGTGTTGAGGGCTGTCCATAAAGGGTTGAGGCTGCTGGTTGGGAGTCCATGGTATATCGCATTGCAAAAGTCCATGTGGGGGAGAGTCATTGCTTGCATGACCGTTCTGAAGTCTGGTGGGTCAAGGTGTGGTCTGAGGTGTTGAAGCATCTTGACTTTGAAGAATATGATTTTTGCTGTTCTTGTGATCTGTTGTTTGAAAGACAGTGCTTGGTTCAATATGACCCCTAGATACTTTATGTGAGTTTGGACCTTAATTCGTGTTGATCCTGTCTTGAGTGGTGTCAGGTATCTGCTGGAGCAGTTTGTATTGCTTCACAAGCTGATGAGGTGGTATATTTGGAGATGGTTTGAATGGTTTGGGATTTTGGTCAGGTACTTGACAATGTCAAAGAGTTCTCATGGTCTGTTGATTGATGCGTTTATCAGCTTCAAGTGGTAGGCCCTATTTGCAGTTGGTCTCGGTGTGGCAATGGTTTAGCTCCTCCATGTACCTTATCCTGTAGATTTCATTTTTTGATTTCCACCACTTCCTTTCTGTTCTTCTGAGTTGTGTCTTGAGTTTCCTTAGGGTAGACGTGAACATTTTGTTTTAACTAGTCTTGTGTTTTTCCTTTTGCATGTTGTCACGGAGCTTGCTGCTGCAGTTATTATGTTATTCCAGTTGCTTATTAGTGTTTGAAGGTCATGTTGATCCGGTTGTATGTAAGGGAGGACTTTGTTGAGGAATTCTTCTTTGTTGAATGGTTTACATCTTCTCGTTTGTTGTATGTTTTCATTGTTGTATGTGGATCGAAAGAAGCTGGAGAAGGTGATGAGAAAATGATCTGACCAGGGGACAGGTGTGATCCTTGGGTTCTTGCTTGTGGGAGTGGTCTGATTTTTGAGAAATATGAGATCAAGGGTGTTCCCTTTCTCATGTGTTGGGGTGTTGATGATTTGGGTCAGTTCCTTGGCTTCAAGGAAGGCATTGGCATGTTTATCTTGTGCTGATGGAAGATTGAAATCATCAAGGATTATGAGATCTTTCTTGGAGTCATTGCTATTGGTTATTTGACGGAGGATGTCTGACAGGTCCGAGTTTGTTGTAGGTACTCTGTATACTAGGCAGATTGAGAGGTATTTGTTGGTTGGTTATTGTGAGGATGTCCGCTTCTTCTCTGGTTTCTGTTGTGTAGTTTCAGAAGTGTGGGGTAGATTTTGCTAATATAGCTACATCTCCTCCCCTAGAGTGAGCTCATGAACAGATATATAGCTTGTATCCATTAGATGTGAATTGGTTCATGAGAACGGTGTCTGTTTCTGCCAACCAGGTTTCGGTTAAACAGAGGACATCGGTCTGATGGCATGTGTTGAGATCTTAGAATATAGTGAGTTTGTTCCTTACTGAGCGTGCATTTATTAGGGCAATGTGGAGTGTTTGTGTGTGTGCTGGAGAGGTGGAGTAGCCTGGTACAAGTGGGATGTGTATGAGTGCTCATGGGTGGGGTGCTTTGGAGGCAATGGGAGTTGTTTGCATTTGATGTGTGCTGTATGAGGGCCATTTGGTGTTGAGAGATGTGTGAGCTTTTAGTATTATGTGGAGCTATGAGTGTGGCCATGGGAGTAACCATTGTGGTGTGGGTTGAAGAGGAGGCATGATTTGGGTAGGTGGGAGTTTTGCCATACCTGTAGCTGGAGGGTAGTTCCCAATTTGTTGCTCTCCTTCTTGTGATTCCAGAGCAATTAGAGGTGCTTGTGTTAGATCCTTGAAGATAGTTTTTTGGTCCTTGTCTGTGGTCCATGCCTAAGGGCCACGCCAAAGGGCTCTCTGGCAAAGCCCTTAGGCACGGGCACGCCTGAGCTGCAGTTGTCTTTATTGTTCATCAGAGGTAGGCGGAGCAATGCTGGTTTTGAAGATGCACTGTCTGATTGGCCTTAAGCTGCACAGGGGTGGGAGAATCCTGTGTTCCCTTCCCCTGTACTGTGGGATGCCAATCGGGGCTGTGGCAGCCATAGAAGAAGCGCCTGGGCTGCGGTGGTCTTTATTGTTCATTGGAGGTAGGTGGAGCAATGCTGGTTTTGAAGATGCACTGTCCAATTAGCCTTCAGCAGCACAGGGGTAGGAAAAGCGCCTGAGCTGCGGTGGTCTTTATTGTTCATCAGAGGTAGGCGGAACAATGTTGCTGGAGCTATTTGTATTGCAGGATCAGAGTCCCTTCTTGGGACTCTGATCCCACGAACAATCTGCAGGCTTGACACAAGGTATAAGTCATCCATGAAAGACCTCCAATCCCCAGTGGGCCCTTTAACACCCTCCCATACCTAACTCAGGGTGTAAATGCTAAAATTAACCCCATTAAAGTCCCATCCCTTTAGGTGCCATTAGGGTTGCCAACTGGCTCCAGATGTGCCTGACAGGCCTGATCTAGTCCTGGGTTAATGCCATGGCCTGCAGGGATATGTAGTTCAATTGCACTCCATAAGAAAAACAAGACTATAAGTCTCTGCATACCATGGGGTAAACTCAAGACTGGATCAAGCCTGTCAGGAGCATCTGGAACCAGTTGGCAATCCTAGGTGCCATTCATTGCTATCATGAAGATGAGACTCACCAAGGAGGCTGGGAGACATGAGGAAGGAGTGCTCTAGCAGCTATCACTGTCAAAATGACACTATCAGACTTGTTGAGGCATTTTCATAGTGGTACAGTAGAATAGCCTAGTGGTTGGGCGAGTGGCCTAGTGACTAAGAGCAGGGTTTGGTTTTCACTGGCACTTCTTATTGGCTTGGGAAAGTCACTTTATCCTTCATTGCTTCAGAAGAAAGCCCTAGTAATCTATAGTATTTCTGAACATACCTTGCAATGAAAATCCAGGGGCTGTTGGGTTGTCAGGAGTCAGCATTGACTCAATAGCACACATTGCATACTGCTAGTGCTTAGGCTGCCAAATAAGGGGACATACCTTCAACTGTTAACATGGCAGATAACGCAGAACAGTTAACACCACCTCAAGATGTAACATAGTAACATAGTAAATGACGGCAGATAAAGACCAGCATGGTCCATCTAGTCTGCCCAGCAAGATGGCAAGAGTAGGTGCACCTGTCGCTCTGTGCAGGCCACCCCTCCCCATGTCTTTGTTTAGGGGTAAACCCACCACTCCATGTAGGACACCCCTATTTGTTGAGAAGTTATATGGTTCAGAAGTTAGATGGTACCGTTTATCTTGTTTTTATCCTATTGCTGTAAAGGGATTCACTGTGTTTGTCCCATGCCTTTTTGAATTCCGTCACCGTGTTTGCCCCCACCACTTCCATCGGGAGGGCATTCCAAGCATCCACCATCCTTTCAGTGAAAAAATATTTGCTGACATTGCCTTTCAATTTACCACCTTGCAACTTCATGTTATGCCCTCTAGTTTTACAGCTTCCCCGTCTTTGGAAGAGGTTTGTTTGTTCATCATTTCTCTTTAAGTATTTAAAGGTCTGAATCATATCTCCCCTGTCCCTCCTCTCCTCCAAAGTGTACATATTTAGGTCTTCAAGTCTCTTCTCATAAGGCTTCTGACGCAGGCTCCAAATCATTTTGGTCGCTTTCCTCTGAACAGTTTCCAGTCTTTTTACATCTTTTGCAAGATACGGTCTCCAAAACTGAACACAGTATTCCAAGTAAGGCCTCACCAGTGACTTATACAGTGGCATAAGTACCTCTTCCTTTCTGCTGGTATTCCCTCTTTGTATGCAGCCCAACATCCGCCTAGTTTTTTCCACCGCCTTGCCGCACTGTTTTGCCACCTTGAGATCAGCAGAGATAATCACACCAAGGTCTTTCTCCTGAACCGTACATACCAACCCCTCGCCCCCTATCTCGTACATTTCCCTTGGATTTCTGCTACCCAAGTGCATGACACTGCACTTTTTCACATTAAATCGTAGTTGCCAAGCATTAGACCAGTCTTCCAGCTTTTGTAGATCTTTCCTCATGTTAACCACTCCCTCGGGGGAGTCCACTCTGTTGCAAATTTTTGTGTCATCTGCAAAAAGACAGACTTTTCCATTCAGTCCTTCAGCAATGTTACTCACAAATACATTGAACAGTGCCGGGCCCAGGACCGAACCTTGGGGCACCCCGCTAATCACCTTCCTCTCATCTGAGTGAGCTCCATGTACAATCACCTTCTGTCGTCTGTCAGTCAAAACATTTCTAATCCAGTTTACCATCTTGGGACCCATCCCCAAGCTACTGAGTTTGTTGACAAGCCTCCTATGAGGAACAGTAACAAAGGCTTTGCTGAAATCCAGGTAGATGACATCCATCGCATGCCCCTGATCTAGTTCCTTGGTCACCCAGTCAAAGAACTCAATCAGATTTGTTTGGCAAGACCGTCCTTCGGTAAAACCATGTTGCCTCGGATCTTGCATCCTGTTGGTTTGGAGAAAGTTCACTATTCGATCTTTCAGGAGCGCCTCCATTACTTTTCCCGCCACCGAGGTAAGGCTCACGGGCCTGTAGTTTGACACTTCTTCCCTGTCACCACTTTTGTGTAGAGGTACAACATCAGCCATTCTCCAGTCCTGAGGAACCTCTCCTGTTTCCAAGGATCTGTTGAAGACATCCTTTAACGGTCCTGCAAGAACCTCTCTGACCTCTTTCAGTATCCTGGGATGTATCCCATCCGGTCCCATGGCTTTGTCCACTTTCAGTTTAGCAAGTTGTTCTAACACCTCATCTTCTGTGAATGGTGTTAGAAAAACTTGCTCCACATATTGACCTTGTCATTAACACTAGTGATGTTTCCTGTGTGTTAACTGCATAGTCGATTTCCCCAAAGTTAGGGAACACCTCCAACAATTAACAGAGATTTTGTAGTTACCACATGTTAATTTTAGCGATTACTAAATAGTAACTGCAAAACCTTAACATATCTTAATATATAGACCCCCTTAAGATATTCCTGGAAATCTATGATGAAATATTTGAGGATTAATTTTATTTTCTATGTTCCAGAGCAATTATGTTTCTTTGAGATGAAAAATATTATCTGAGACTGCATCTTCCATAAGAACATAAGAACATAAGATATGCCATACTGGGTCAGACCAAGGTCCATCAAGCCCAGTATTCTGTTTCCAACAGTGGCCAATCTAGGTCATATGTACCTAGCAGTTTCCCCAAGAGACACAAGTTCCACAATGCTTGTACTGGGTCAAGAATTGATATCTTTGGTCACTTCTTAATAATGGTTTATGGACCTTTCCTCCAGGAACTTGTCCAAACCTTTTTAAACCCAGCTACACTAACAGCCTTTACTACATCCTCCGGTAACAAATTCCAGAGTTTGATTAAACGTTGAGTGAAAAAATATTTTCTTTTATTAGTCTAAATAGTTTACCCTGTAGCTTCATTGCATGTCCCCTAGTCTTTCTATATTCTGATAAGGTAAACAATCGATCTACGTTTACCCGTTCCACTCCGTCCATTAATTTATAGACTTCTATCATATCTCCCCTCAGCCGTCTCTTTTCCAGGTTAAAGAGCCCTAACCTTTTTAGCCTTTCTTCATAGGAGTATCCTTCCATCCCCTTTACCATTTTGGTGGCTCTTCTCTGTACCTTTTCTAAAATCGCTATATCCTTTTTAAGATACGGCGACCAGAATTGCACACAATATTCAAGGTGCGGTCTCACCATGGAACGATATAGAGGCATTATAATATCTTTTGTTTTATTTTCCATTCCTTTCCTTATCATACCTAGCATTCTATTTGCTCTCTTGGCCGCCACTGCACACTGGGCCGAGGGTTTTAACATGGTATCCACAATTACGCCTAAATCTTTTTCCTGGGTGGTGGTTCCTAATGTGAAACCTTGCATTGTGTAACCATAGTTTGGGTTGTTCTTCCCTAGGTGCATAACCTTGCACTTGTCCACATTAAATTTCATCTGCCATTTTGATGCCCAGTCTTCCAATTTATCAAGATCCTCTTGCAATTTTTCACAATCCTCTTGGGTTTTAACAACTTTAAATAGTTTTGTGTCATCTGCAAATTTGATAACCTCACTCGTTATTCCACTTTCCAGGTCATTTATGAATATGTCAAAAAGCAGCGGACCCAGCACAGATCCCTGTGGAACACCACTATTCACCTTTCTCCATTGGGAAAATTGGCCATTTAGCCCTACCCTCTGCTTTCTATCTTTTAACCAGTTCCTGATCCACAATAGTACACTGCCTCCTATCCCATGACTCTTTAGTTTTGCCAAAAGTCTCTGATGAGGGACCTAGTCAAAGGCTTTCTGAAAGTCCAGATACACAATATCAACCGACTCACCTTTGTCCACCTGTTTATTCACTCCTTCAAAAAAACATAACAGATTAGTAAGACAAGATCTTCCTTGTCCAAAGCCATGTTGGCTGTCTCCCATTAGGTTGTGACTTTCTACATGCTGAGTAATTTTATTCTTTATGATGGTTTCTACCATTTTTCCCGGTACTGACGTCTGGCTCACCGGTCTGTAGTTTCCCAGATCACCCCTGGAACCCTTTTTAAAAATTGGTGTTACATTGGCGATCCTCCAATCTTCAGGTATTAGAGATGATTTTAATGATAGTTCACAGATTACTGATAGCAGTTCTGCAATCTCATATTTCAGTTCTTTCAATACCCTTGGATGTATACCATCCGGCCCAGGTGATTTGCTACTCTTCAGTTTATCTAATAGTTGTAAGACATCTTCCCGATGTATCGATATTTCCTTCAATTCTTCCGCACCTTTAAATACCACTTCGGTCATGGGTAACATCCCTACATCTTCCTCAGTAAAGACCGAAGCAAAGAATTCATTCAGTCTCTCCGCTATCGCCTTGTCGCCTCTTAATGCTCCTTTAACCCCTTTATCATCTAATGGACCAGCTGACTCTCTCACAGGTTTTTTGCTACGAATGTACTTGAAAAGGTCTTTATTTTGCGTTTTTGCTTCCACAGCAAGCTTCTTCTCAAATTCTCTCTTTGCCTGCCTTATCAATGCCTTGCATTTGACTTGCCAGTGCTTGTGCTGTTTCCAGGTTTCGTCGTTTGGCTCTTTTTTCCATTTCCTGAAAGATGCTTTTTTGGCAACAACAGCCTCTCTGACCTCACGTTTAAACCATGCTGGCAGTTTTTTTACTTCCTTCCACTTTTCTTAAAGCGTGGAATACACCTGCTTTAGCAATAAGTAATAACGGTGGTATTAAAGCCTTACGCCTTTTATTTTTTTCCTTGCTATTCAATTTATATTTTTTTCTCCCCCTATTTGATTTGGGTTCTAATCAGGCTATTTAACTTGAAGTTTTTGATGAGGTGGTTTTCTCAGGTGAAACAGCTCTGGTTTTCTAATTTCAGAGGTTATGACCTAAATTTCTATAACAAATGTTTGCTTATGATTTTCAGTTGAAATTTTAAAAAATATTTAATAATATAATAATAGGCCTTTTAAAATGATATGGCAGCTATGGGAGCTTTCAAAGGCTTCTCCTGTGCAATGTTACTGTATGTCATTAGAGATATGCCAGAAAGAGAAATATCCATTATTTAGAAAGAAACTCAAAATGTGTCTCTTCCTTAGAAGTTGAACCTTTATAGAATGCACTGGTCAACATTGAAATTGTTACTGACTTTAAAAGGCCCTAATCTGTAGTATCTTGGTGAGCTGAACACGAATATAACATTAAAAAAAATTTTTGGCTCTCGTTTTGAAGATATTGCATGTAGTTCATTTTTGACATTTCACCATGTAAATTTACCCAGTAGGATATCAACAAGATCCCAAATAAGCCTTGAATGATGTAATATTGCATCACATTGCATAATACCAGCATGCACATATCATCCAGAGTGGATTGCATCATTTTCTGATGCAATGCAATACTACTGCCAGACGGCTGCTGAAGCCAACTGACGTCAGCAGTGTACTATACGCAGTCGGAAAGGAAAGTAATCTGGTATTCTGTTCCAATATTGAAAGCCTCATGAATGCCTTAAAAATCACTCATGACCCACAAGACTGGAGACTATTTATAGACGCTTCGAAACTGAGTCTGAAGGCTGTGCTTTTGAACAATGGAAACCGTCTTCCATCTATTCCAGTAGCGCATGCCCTCCACATGAAAGAGACATATGATAACTTAAAGCATCTACTGACTTCCATTAATTATAACAAGTACAGCGGCACCTCTGTGGTGACTTGAAGGTAGTTGCCCTTTTAATGGGACTGCAGCAGGGATATATAAAATACATGTGTTTCTTATGTGAGTGGGATAGCCGAGCAAGGGATTGGCACTACTTGCAGAAGGAATGGAATCGCAGACAAAATGTAACAGTTGGAGAGAAGAATATCCAGCACCCAGCTCTGGTTGAGGCTCACAAAATCCTGCTACCACCCTTTCACATCAAACTAGGTTTGATGAAAAACTTTGTGAAAGCCATGGACCGCACTTCTCCAGCTTTCCGATACCTGCATGAAAAATTCCCTCAACGCAGCGAAACAAAGATTAAAGAGGGAGTTTTTGTGGGTCCTCAGATTCAAGAGCTCTTCAAAGATGACCGGTTCAACAACTTGTTGCAGGGTGATGCGAAACAAGCATGGAATGCTTTTCGCCTACTGTCAACAAACTTTCTCGGGAATGTTAGGGCAGAAAACTACAAGGAACTAGTAGAAGACATGCTGATGCAGTATCAGAAACTTGGCTGCAATATGTCTCTAAAGATCCATTTCCTTGATTCCCATCTCGATTTCTTTCCTGACAACTGTGGTATGGTTAGTGATGAACAGGGTGAACGTTTTCACCAGGATATCGCAATGATGGAGCAAAGATACCAGGGAAAATGGTCCACTACAATGCTGGCTGACTACTGCTGGACACTCCCCAGAGAAGCTCCCGAACAGTTGTACAAGAGACAGGCGAAAAAATGTAAGAAGTAGTCTATGACTTGTTTTTTTTTACAGGTATTAACCGAAGGCCTATTATATTTACTATTGACATGCATTTTGTGATGTAAACATTAATTCTTGTAGATTACAAAAAAACTAGAGCCAACTTTGCAATTTCACTGTCATATTCGTGTTCAGCATATAAAAATTGATAAGAAATGATTATTTTTATTTCAGTAACATGACTTTTGTAAAACTTTGTTGACCAGTGATATCTGAGGTTGTGTTGAGCTTTAGGATGGAGGTGGTGGTGCTTGGAGACAATATTAGGTACCACATCATCAGGAAGTGGCATAGTTTCTTTGTGGTGGGCGGCAGGGGTAAATTTAGCCTTCTGGAGGGGTAGGGGTTCTGCATGCTTTATGCTGGCAGAAAGAATACTATGAAGTCTAAGATAATTGGAATATATTATATTTTATTTTAGTTCTAATGTTATTGCTTTCATTCTGTGTTGACTTACTATGGGTTGATTAGTGTCTCATTTTTCTTGTTTCTGGTTGTTTATGTTCTATTGTGTCACATATTATGGAATTTGGCATTCTTTGATGCTTTTTTACAGTATTCTACTTTGTAGGCTTTCCTGTTTGGAGCTGGGAATGTGGCATGTGAATGTTTTAAAATAAATAAAATACATTCCTAAAAATGTAGCATAAGCCTATATTATTTTAAAAAAATCAATTGACTTCATTCAATATGGTTCTAGGAGTGACCTAGAAGTTAGAGCAATGGACTGAGCACCAGAGAAACTAGAGTTTAAATTCCACTTCTTCCCCTGACATTCCTGTGACCTTGGGCAAGTCACTTTATCTTTCATTGTTTATCATATCCACTTTCCTCTTTTGGGAAGGGACTTATTGTATCCAAATTCAAATAATGCTGCAAGCCACTACCAAAATTATATGGGAAGGTAGGTTAAAAATCTGATTTAAATTAAGAAATCTATTAAATTAGCCCAGAATTTTATGAAAGAACTAAATATCACTGAATGTCTTTAGAAAATCAAGATAATTTTGCATGCGCCATGTCTGTCATAAGATAGTAGGCACTAAATAGGTTTTTATTTTTAGGTGCTTATAAATTGTTACTTTAGTTTAGAGGTTTATTTTCCAGGTAATTAGGAGTTTACTGGCGATACAAAAACAACTGATAGTGGTGTGTTCACTGTTCAAGTATTATTGCTGATTATCTTTTCTGGTCAAATACATAGATTTGTGAAGCCAAGAAGCTGTTTATGTGAAAACGCAGAAACATGATGATAGATGATATGGCCTATCCAGTCTGCCCTCCTATATCAACTACTAAGCTATACAGTCCTTTTTTTCTTTTAGAGATCCTCTGTGTCTGTACCATGTTTTCCTGAAATCCAGATACAGTCCTGGTCTCTACAATCTCTACGGAGAGCCTTTTCCATACGTCTAGCACTCTTTCCGTAAAGAAATATTTCCACATATTACTCCTGAGTCTAACCCCTTTCACCTTCATCCTATGCCTCCTCATTGCAGAGGTTTTTTTTTTCATTGAAATAGGCTCTCCCCCTGTGCCTTTATGAAATGGAGGAAAGGGTATAAAATCCACAGAAAGCAAGGAGAGCGATAAGAGAGGACCAGGGGAAGCTGCGCTTTTCCAGTGTCTATTCAATAAACATTTCATTTTTGCATCGGGGATATTTTCTTGTTTATCGGTTAAAAGCTAAAATTAGAAGTCCTAATTATAAGGTCAGAAATAAATACCAATAAGACATCTATGAGCATGTTACTTGAACAAAGAATACTGTGTCCCTTTCAAAGCTATGAAGCAACGAAGTTCATACCTCCATGACAATGCACTAAAATAGTGCAACATTAAAACTTTCCAGCCATAACTAAAAGGCCAATTTAGGTTTATTCCCATTAACAGCTTATGGCCATGGTTCAGCAGGTGTAAACTAGTAATAGTTCCAGTCCAAGCCTGGACGTCTGCCAGTAACAGATGTGTTCAGTCAAATGACTAATTGAAAACCTTAAACAAAATCAGCAGCTTGGCTATTTTGCCTGCATAATAAAGCACTGCTGATAAAGGCAGTGGAAAAAAAACACCCTTCTCATCATCAATGCCATTAACAATCATGAGTAAAGATGAAAACAACGCATGGTTTATTCTGCAAATGAAGGCATATAACTAGATGACGTCCCAGGAGTCCATGACCAATTTTAATAATACATCAAGGAGCCTGAGCAAACAGTTTGTATGTGAAAGCCAAACACAGCAAACTATTTACGGTTACCTCATAGAGAGACAACTCCCAATGCTATGACTTTAACAAATTTATAAAGGTACATAACATGATAGCTATTAGCTAAATTAAAAGAGAGCCATTATAGATGGCAGACTTGCACCACTTGCCATTTTAACAGCTCAGAAAGAGCAAACTTTTGAGTCAAATGAATTTCCCTTAAAGGAGAGCTGCTTGAGTTGGAATCAAATTATGTGCATGAATAATAAAAAACCATCTAATTAAAAATTGTAGTTAAATATGCAAAAACTAATGATAATGAGATTGTGTAATACCTTGGAGTATACCACTTTATGAATCACTCAGAAGGGCTAGCTGGCCTGACCTGAACAGAGGACACTAGGAGCTGCATTCAGAATTCTTAGTCACATTTTCTCACAGTGCCTCGTTTTTTGTATTTATTTTGCTGCTGCAGAATTATAACAAATTTGCACTTTCAAAAGGTGAATGAACTGTAACTTTCTTCAGCAAAGCTTGCTTAGGGCTTACTATGATCTTTATTTGAGGTTGATTAAAACTGTGGCAACATAGTGCAAACCTCTTGGGAAAGAGTGCCTACTGTTTCAACCTTTTTTTTTTCCTGTGTTTCTGCCATACCTATGGAAAAACTAGGAAGGAAATAGTGATTAGTTTGTACAGCAGTTGGAGGATTATAAACTGCGGTATAAATAAGACTGCAAAGTCAACCGTGATCACTTATGTGTGGTCTTCAAAAGCCTATAAAAGCAGGAGGCTGGATAGTACACATCCAACCACCTATTGACTGTTGACAATGAAATCCATCACAGTCATTTAAAATGATAAAATGTTTCATACACATATCCCAACATTTCCATTATTTGCTGAACTGTAACTATTTTTGACAGGTTTCAGCTTTTCTCTGCCCCTTGGAGTGCATAAAGTATTTCAAAGTCTATTCAAAATCTGTTACTATGCAATGAATCTAGAAACAGAATGTAAATGTCTGACTCATATTTTCACCTCTACTGCATTCCCAGTCCACAGACTCATACTGTATTCTTCAGCCTTGCTACTTATTTTTCTCATTGTTCAATGATTTTGTTTCCTCCCTCAAATAGAGAAACAAGAAAACATGGATCTCTTAAGAGGCCAAGAGAACCTTATTACATTCTGTAAAATTAATTCTACCATCATTTATATTCCTAGCTTTTATTTGAGTAATTTAAAAGACCATAAAGCAAACATGTCTTTATAAAGAGGGATTGTTTTCTCCTAGAACACATGGAAAAAATGTTCCCTCAGCCATAGTTGAATATGATTGAAGCAGTGTGGTGCTAACAATGTATATTTCAAGTCAATAGGCATTTGAGCTAGTTAATAAATTTTTAACATTGTATATTAGACAGGTTCATCAAGCATGCCAAGTTCAGTTGTCAACTGAGCGTTAATTTCTTTCACTTCCAACTGACCTTAACTGGTCAAAAATTCCATGATAAGTATTGTACTGATTTGTTCATCTTGCTAAAAAAAGGATAAATACAGGTTAGCTTTATTTCTTTTATTTTTATTTTTTGCTTTTCAGATTTTCAAATAAAGAATCAATACTCCTTTTACTGTCCAAGCTCCACTCTGCTCCATAATCAAAGGTCTTCGGCTACTGAAGAGAAACATTTCTCAAACTCTCTAATGTACCAGAGGTAGAGGTTTAGCCAACTTGAACCTAATTAAAGTGCTGGTGTGTGAAATCAACACACATGAATATACAATAGGTGCTGTAATAAACAACTGAACATACATTGTCAGCTCCCATCTTGAATATGTGCCAATCTTTGTTAGCAATCATGCAGCTGACAAACATAACGTTAATGGTTGTGCCAGAACTAAAGACTTAGAGCTGGCACTAACACCACATGGCAAATTTGTAAAGAGGAGAAAAAGTGCTGTATTTTCAGGTACATCATTAGCATTTTGAAGTGAAATTTAAAGACTTGACTATGACTATCCTAGAAGAAAGGAGGGAGAGAAGTGACATGACCGAGTCCTTTAAATAGCTCAGAGTTATAAATCACGCACAACAAAACAAACATTTCCCAATGACGAGAAAGTTCTGGAGCAACAGGTCGTGATACGAAGCTCAAAGAGTTTAGACTGAGGAGTACATTCGGAAATCATTGTTCACAGAAAGGGTGATGGATGCGTGCACCAGTCTCCCAGTGGAGGTGGTGAAAACAAAAAAACAGTATCGAAAGTTAAGAAAACATGAGATAAGCACAAAGAGTCTTAATTGTGAGGAAATGAATACAAAGTCAGAGATTAGGTTTTGAAACTGGAAAGGAAAACAAGCAGGCTAAATGGGCTTTAAAGTATTTCTCTGCCATCATGTTTATGTTTCTATGATAAGTGAGAACAAATTTCATACAAAAATGAGGCACATAAAATATTCTAATAGTGTAAAGGGAAGGGGAAATCTGTTTGGGTTATTCATTATATAGTTGTCTCTTTCCAGAAAATTACTTATAGATCCTTATTGCAACAGTCAGACTATAGCAGTTCATTTCTAGATGTTATAGCTTAAAAATGAGACATGCTAGAAACAGTCAACAGAAAGGCATCAAAATGGTGCAGCATCTCCACAAAGGATGTATGAGATTAAAGGGTAAATATTTAAACTCTGGAATCAGTCATTATTTCTAAATATGAACTAAAATAAAACATTCAGCACCAGAATCCATATTTACACCAGTGCTATTTCGCTTCAGCACTGATTGCCAGTGCTTCTGTATAGTGGCAATATTCAGCCACTATCGGGATAGCCAAATGCATAAAGTTACAATTACAGCATTATGGCAGAAAAAGACCATATGGCCTCTCTGGTCTGCCCTTCCATATGAACGATTATAGCCACTTTTTAGAGATCTTGTGTGTTTGTCCCATCCTTTCTTGAATTCAGATACTATCCTTGTCTCTGCAACCTGCACTGGGAGACTGCATCTACTACTCTTTCCATAAAGACATATTTCTGCATATTACTCCTGAGTCTATCCCCTTTCATGCTCATCCTATGTCCTCTCATTGCACAACTTTCTTTTAATTGAAAGAGGTTCTTCTTCTGTGCATTGATGCTACAGATGTATTTAAATGTCCCTTTCATACAGCATCTCCTCTATCCCACCTTTCCTCTGAAGTATACATATTGAGATCTTTAAGTCTGCCCCCATATGGCTTATACTGAAGACCACTGATTGTTTTTGTAGCCACCCTCTGTTCCTACTTCATCCTGTTTATATCCTTTTGAAGGTATGATCTCCAGAATTGCACTCAGTACTTCAAAAGAGATCTCACCAAAGACTTATACAGAGGTATTATCACCTCCTTTTTCCTGCTGTTCATTCCTCTCTCTATACACCGAAGCATCATTCTGGCTTTCGCCATTGCCTTTTCTACCTGTTTAAGCACTTTAAGATCGTCAGAAACAATCATGCCCAGGTCCCGCTTTTCTTTTGTGGACAGCACACCTCCCTGAACATCAAGTCTGGTCGGCAAATGGATGCCTCAGTACCCTTCAGAAAAGAGCCACCAACCACCTTTTTGCTTCCTTGTGGTCACTGATTCTGCAACTTTGGAGTGCCTGGGTTCTAGTTCTTTCCTTTCCTTGGATGTTTTCACCTCCTCCACTTCCAGGGATGCATATTGGTTCTTAAATTCACGTGCTGGAGGAATTGAATTGTCTATTCTGCAGGCTCTGGTGCCTCGTGTCCAACTCTCTTCATTCTGTAAAATACCATCTTCACCTCTGTCGGAGAGCTTGAATGCTTCAAGATGCATCTAATCAATGAACTTCTTGCTATCTCGAATGCTTCTCAGCCTTGCCACCTCTTCTCTGGGTTCCTCCACTTGTTCATGAGGGTTTCATCTTGCAGGTATCTTGTACATGGAACACGTCCCTCGACTCGCATAGAGCTGTCTGTATGTCTAACACCTAAGGAAGCCAGTGACTTCAAAGAACTTGCCTACCTCTTTGTACTTGAGGGCTAGGGGAGAAGAAAAAGAATGCTAGTAGCAGAAAAATAGTTTTGCTCGAGAACACAAAAAAATTCTCTTTTTGCAATATAGCTCCAAGTTACTAAGCAATACACCAGAAAAAAAGAGCTATTAAAAAGAAAGGGAAAAAAACACCTTTTAAGAGCTCTCAGACAGCGAGTTTGTATTCAAGATCCACAGAGTGTACCTTGCTTGCAATAGAGACCCTTTAAAAATGGATTATGTTTTTGGCCTAACTTTATGCAGTTTGTTTTTGGTGAGCAGAGTATCCCCACTAACCAGGTAACCCCACAAACTACCTTCGCTCTACCCATGGATCACCCTTGCACGAACCAGATAGTGGCATGGTAGCTAAAGGAGATTCAGCGACACTATCTGCAAATTTAGACCTGCTCACATCACGAATCGGCATCACAAAAGTGTTCGTTTGGGCCCTATAACATCTGGAGGGTGTAGAGCAGTTGATGCTGCACTATCCTCAGTACTCTCCACAAACACAATGATATATTTTATTTAATTGGGAAACTAGTTGTGTGTTTGAGCCATCACTGGGGACGTCTATGTGGACTGCCCTACAGACGTCCATATTGGGTACATCCATATTTGCAAAATTGCACCTTAACTTGGATGTGCCTGCATTTTTTTGAGACTTTCTGGCTTGGGTGTTCCAGATTGCACTTGGATGTCCTTTGTAAAACATGCCTTCACGTGTGTAAGTATTTCCATTCTGGAATCTATTTTTCTCTAGTTAGCATGGAGACCCCTGACCTGTGAGTGTATGGTGAGATCTTTAGGGTTTGCAAAATATTTCTTGTTTACTGTGACCAGCCAGCAGGAAGAAGTTGAAGAATTAGCACCTGTTATGCTTTGTTCCGGTTTTTCCAACATGCAGAGTTATAGTTTACTTTCTAATTACCAGGCTTTGGGCCTACTGCAAAACCTCTGAACAGGTCTAGAGAAATTCAGTCTTGGAGGGCTGCGGTTTTCAGAATATGCCTAATGAATATGCGTTAGATTTACATACGAGGTGTGACAAAAAATAAACGAGACTGTGGCAGCCACAACCATGGCTCAATGCCAAATGGCTAAGTGCTTATGTCACTGTGTTGTGCAACATCTTGCCACTATTCTGCTATAATATTTTTCATCTCTCTCACTCTGTTTTTCTTTTTCAGGATTTTTTTGTAGCACATTGCTCCATCGCTTTATCACGCAACTGGAAGTGGCAGAAATATGGAGCAAAGAATCAACTTGAAATTTCTGGTTAAGTTGGAGAAGGGCCCAGCTGAGTGTCTCCAACTTCTCCAAAAGGCTTATGGAGAAGATCCAATGTCAAGGCTGCGAGTCTTTGAATGGCACAAATGCTTCAAGACTGGCCGTGATGAGATGGAGCATGACCCCAAGTCAGGACGGCCTTCCACGACAAAGATGGCTGAGAACATTGATAAAGTGAACCAGCTGGCATGAAGTGATCACAGACTGACAGTGTGGATGATAGCTGAGGAGCTCAGCCTGAACAGGTAATCAGTACGAATCATTTTGGTGCAGGAGCTAGGGATATGGAAGGTGTGCACCAAGATGGTGCCCAAGCTTTTATCAGATGACCAGAAGGAGCACCGGGTCAATGTTTGTCGAGTCTTGCTAAAGAAGATCCAGAGTTTGTTGGCCGAGTCATTACAGGAGATGAGACTTGGGTCTTCCAGTACGACCCTGAAAGCAAGAGACAGAGTCTTCAGTGGAAGACTCGACTGTCACCCAGACCCAAGAAGGTACGTATGTCCAAATCAAGGATCAAAGTCATGCTGATTGCATTCTTCGAGAAGAAGGGAGTGGTCCATCATGAGTTTGTGCCTGAGAGTCAGACAGTCAACCAGCACTTATACCAGCAGGTCCTCAATCGCCTCCATGACCAGGTTCGGCGCAGCAGGCGGACTCTGTGGAGAGACGTGGCTGCTCCACCACGACAACATGCCCGCACACACCGCGCTCAGTGTGAAGCAGTTCTTGGCCAACAAACAGATCACAGCTCCTGACCACCCTCCTTATTCCACAGATCTCACACTGTGCGACTTCTGGCTCTTCCCCAGGATGAAGACTGTGCTCAAAGGAACTCATTTCGCCTCTGTAGAAGAGATCAAGGCCACTGTGACGAGGGAGCTGAGGGACCTCAAGGAGGAGAACTTTACTAAGTGCTTCTGTACGTGGCAGAAGCAAATGCAGAAGTTCATTAACTCTGGGAGGGATTACTTTGAAGGAGACAATGCATAATTTCTCTGCAGATTTTGTAATAAAACATTTATGGGACAGTCTTGTTTCTTTTTTGTCACACCTCGTACAGTGGAGGTAGTATGCATACAGATCTATCTCATGCATATTCTTTAAGAATATCCTCCTACTACTATTTATGATTTGCTTTTTAGTGCTGTATGTGTACAGCACTTCTGGGCATATGCAGGGCTGAACACATACATGTTAGAAACAATTCCTTCTCTACAGATCTTACAGTCTATTCAAGATAAATAAACAAAAGAAACAGGGGACTATGGTAGTTCAAGAGGGAAAAAAATTAAATACACATGGGTGTTAAAGGGGAGAATACGGGAGTCAAGATCCAGAAGCAGCCTCAAAAGATGGGTTTTTAGTCTGGATTTCAACAGGACAAAGATGGAGCCTGACAAACTGACTCAGGTAGATTATTCTAGGCAAACGATGCAACAAGGTGGAACGAATGCAGTCTGGAGTTGGCAGTAGAAGAGAAGGGCACAGATAAGAATGATTTACCTGATGAGTGGAGTTCCCAAGGAGAGGAGTAGGGAGAGATAAAAGAGGAAAGGTAATGACAAAATGAATATGAGGTATACTTGTAGGTCAGAAGGACAAATTTGAATTATATGCTGAAATGGAAAGGGAGACAATGAAGTGACGAGGAGTTGCATGAGTGTAGCTACACTGGTGGAAGATTAGTGGTACAGTGAGTTTTGCTAATGTTATAGAGAACAAAAGTATAGGTTTTAGCTATCTGTGGGATATGTGCAGGTCCTGAAACGTGGCTTGTTTACAGAATGGCAAGGCCGCGGGCCCCCCCTGGTGTGCACGTGGACGGCATTAACCGGGGGGGTGGTCGGTCACGGGCAGCTCCGGGCTCGCGGCATGCGGAGCTCTCATTGGCTCCCGCAGAGCCCCTGTGGGTTGCGGGAGCCAATGAGAGGAGCTGGAGCCAGGTGCGAGGGGGGGTGTGGTGGGGGCATCGGGGCACCTCCAGCCTTTCCCTCGTGGCGGCCGGGGGAGTCGGACGTGTGCAGGAGCAGCGCAGGGCTCGGGCCTCGTGGCGAGGGAGACGCGGTGAGTGGCAAAAAAAAAAAATAATAATAATTATTTCGGGACTTTCCCTGCTTGGGACCTCTCCTGCATAAAAAAAAAAACAAAAAACCCATAACGCGGAAGCGACGCTTTAATTTTCAGAGGGCAGGGGTTTTTTAGGCTGCGCTTTCATTGGCAGAGGGCAGGGGTTTTCTTTCGTGCCATGGGTAGGCAAAACAAAAAGGGTGCCAGGGGGATAGCGGGCCTGGGGGCTCCTCAGGGGCGTGGGGCCAGGGGGGTAGCGGGGCGGGGGGCTCCTCAGGGGCGTGGGGCCGCACGGGATGCGGAGAGGGGGGGCAGGCATCCTCCGGCAGTAGGGGGCGCAATTAGGTGGCGTGGCTAGGGGGCGCAGTGCCAGGCAGCGCAGTAGGCCTGTTCCCAGTTCCTCGGTGCGCAGAGGTGCAGAAAACAGCTCAGCCTCCACGGGTAGCAGGCACAGGGGGGGTGCGGGGCCCAGGGGAGTTGCTGCCCCATCTCCGGGCAGTTCAGGGGAGCTTTCCCGAAGGGGCGCCACACGGCAGGCTGGGGAGTCATTAGGGCCAGTTCCGGCGCCGGCTACAGTGGGAGCAGCTCGGGAGGCAATGGGGCTAGGGCAGCCACAGGTGCCGTGTGGAGGACTGGGGGCGGGGGAGGGTCCTCTGATGGGTGACGTCCAGGCAGTGGGGGCGGTGAACACTAGTAATTGGGCGGGTTGGCGGGGTGGTATGGGGGGGCCGGGGGTTCTCGGTGTGGGCTGCTCGCCTACCTGGGAGCATTGGCAGAGCGGGGAGCAAGGCTCTTTGAGGGCAAACTGGCTGGGGGTGTGGCAGCAGCCTTGGGCCGTTGCGGGAGCCGCTGCGCCTTTTCCTTTTTTCTCTCCGCAGGTGCCTTCGGGATGGACGTACCCGGGATCACTGCAGCCTAGCACATCGCAGAGAGCGGAGGCAGCTCCACTCCCCAATGAAGCGGCGGACTTGGCGCAGGGCCTGGCGAGTGCAGCGTCAGAGAGGCAGGGGGCCATTACAGCGGCGGCGGAGGCAGCCGGTGCAGCAGGTGAGTCTCTCGGGCAGGTCACTGTAGCGGTCGCGTCATCTGACGGTCCGGGGATTGGGGCATCCAAGAAAAAGCGGCGGCATTCGCGCCATCGGCGTCGGGCATCGGGTTCCGAGTCCTCCACATCTTTGGGATCTTCGTCTCATTCATCCGTGTCTGCGGGTAGCAGGGGCGAGGGGGGCGGGGGGTCTGGGCCCGTGCCTACCGTAGCAGCTTTCTCGGAGCTTTGGGAAGGCGTGCCAAGGAAACTGAGGCAGAGAATACAGAAGCTCCGTTATATTGACATTTTTTGATTGCTTGAGGGTCGTAAGCGTTCCGGGGACAGTAGGAGGAAGAGGAAAGCTGACGAGAAGGCGGGGCGGGTGCGCCGGGCGGCGCGTAATGTGACAAATTGGACTCGTGCCTTCTTGCAGTTAGCCAGTGTTTGGGGGTGGGTTCATCTGGAGCAGTATGGTATGCTGTTGGCTTACGCGGACTCCATATTGGATGCGTCTCAGTTGCACGATGGTTGGGCGTGGCTCAACTACGACGAAAAGTTCCGTGATAAGATGGAGGAGAATCGGTCACTGTCGTGGGGCACTCAGGACATTAATTTATGGCTCACGCAGATGTCGGTCAGAGCAGCTAGTGGGCCAGTGATTGGTGCGAAAGGTGGGCTAGTCACCGCCACTGGGGTGCCGCGGCCCTTTCGGGTGGGGGTTCGGCGCCAGCGCAGAAAGCGGGTGGCGGGGGGGGGAACGGGAGACATATGTTGGCGTTTCAACAAGTCCTCCTGCTCCTTCACTGACTGCAAGTTCCGGCATGCGTGTTCAGTCTGTAACGGGGGACATTCCGCCCTTAAATGTGTTAGGAGGGGTGCGGGCGGTGCCAGCTTGCCCCTGCCGAAGCAGTGAGAGCTGGTGGGGAGTAGCCCCGACTCTTGTTAGGATTGATGTTTTCCGAGGGTGGTTGAGGAGATATCCCAGAAAACAGGATAGGGTTATTCTGGAGGGGAGTTTTCAGGAGGGGTTTCAGATTCCTACGAGCGGGCGGATGGCGGTGAGCGCAGTACAGAACGCTCCATCGGTGCGGCTCTTTGCCAATGATCCCTAAGGGTCTATGCGAAGTTCGGTATGCATCTTTTGACTCCGCGGTTGACCTCGTCCGAAACTGTGGGAGGGCATGCTTGATGGCAAAGGCCGATATAGAATCTGCGTTCCGTTTGTTACCGGTTCACCCTTCGGCTTTTCCTTTGTTAGGGTTTCATTTCGAGGGCAACTATTACTTTGATAGGTGTATGCCTATGGGGTGTTCGATTTCCTGTGCTCACTTCGAGCGCTTCAGCACATTTTTGCATTGGGCTCTGGTGGACCTGGTTGGTCTCGATCAGGTGGTTCATTATCTCGATGACTTCCTGGCTGTCAGATCAGCCCGGACGGAGCAGTGTCAGGCCTTGTTAGCTGGTTTTATACAGCTGGCGCGAGCGTGGGGAGTCCCGTTGGTGGCTGAAAAAACCGAGGGCCCCGCGACGCGGCTCACCTTTTTAGGAATTGAATTGGATTCCGTGGCAATGGTGGCGCGCTTGCCGGTGGTCAGGTTAACGAAACTCCGGGTATTGGTGGCGAATGTCTTGTGCTCCAAGCGGATGACCTTGAGGGAGATGCAGTCCTTGATTGGGTCTTTGAATTTTGCCTGCAGAGTGATTCCGATGGGTCGGGTTTTCATGAGACGATTAGCAGCGACTACTGCAGGAGTCACTAAACCACATCACCGGCTGCGTGTGTCACAGAGCATTTGGGCTGACTTAGCCATTTGGGATGAATTCTTGCGGGATTTCAATGGCATTACGGTGTTCAGGGACAAGGAGATTTCCAATCGGGATTTGCAATTGTTTACTGATGCGGCTGGAGGTCGGGCCTCGGCGTTTACTTTGGGGGATCCTGGTGTGCGGCGGAATGGCCCAGTTCCTGGAAGATAGCGGGTCTCATGGCTAACATAACTTTTTTAGAGTTATTCCCTATCCTTGTTGTCTTGTTGTTATGGCCGGACAAGGTTCGCAATCGGCGTATTGTGTGGTGGTGCGACAACGAGGCGGTGGTATCGGTGATAAATCATTACACGCCGCGCTGCAGGCAGGTGGCCGACTTGATGTGGCAGGTTGTGTTAGCTTGCTTGAGATTGAATACTGTGATCCGAGCTCGGCATATTCCGGGGAGTTCTAACAAAGTCGCCCATGCTCTTTCCCGTTTCAAGTGGGAACTGTTCCGATCATTGGCGCCAGAGGCAGAAGAGGAGGGACTGTCTGTCCCAGATCAATTATGGCAGATTGGCCTCCAGGGGTGACCGAGCTTTTGAAGCAGTCAGTTTCGGCGGCTACTTGGACGGCTTATCAACGGGGCTGCGACAGCGTGGTGGGCTTCCTGAAGGACCATGGATGGCGTGGTGGTCCGCCACCTGATCAGCTTACGGGTCTGTATGTGTCTGCAGCAAAGGCTGCGGGAAGTTCTCGAAGTGAGTAGAAATCTGGCGGATTTCGCTTTCTTCGCCAAGGCGGTGGGATGGGGGGCTGTTGGGGGGGGTTCTTAACGTGTAGACTTTTACAGGGCTGGGGCCGAGCCTGTCCTTCGCTGAGGGATGGCCGACGGCCCATTACTTACGATTTGCTTCAGCGTTTGGGTGCGGCCCTGCTTCAGGTGGTTTCTTCCGTTTTTGAGGGCGTCCTTTTTCGGGCGGTATTTTCCTTGGCCTTTTTTGGTGCTTTCCGCGTGGGGGAGCTTATTGCGGATTCGCGGAGGGCAGCCGGAGTGGGTGGCCTGCAGGTGCACCAGTTGAAGTGCGAGGAGTGGGGGGTCAGTATTTATCTAGCGCATTCCAAGATGGACCAGTTTGGGCAAGGCGCGTGGGTTCGATTGCGAGCTTTATGGGGGGCTGTCAGTTGCCCAGTTGCTCGGCTAAAGGCCTACTTGCAGGTGAGGCCTAGGGGAGGGGGGACTTTGTTCATCCACGATGATAGCAGGGTGCTTACGCGCTTTCAATTTACGGCGGTGCTGAGACTGGCTTTACGCTGGCTCGGAGAGGATGCGGGGTCGTTTGCGCCGCACTCCTTTCGTATTGGGGCGGCGACGAGCGCGGCGGCCTCGGGGTTACCCGAGGAGGTGATCCTGCGCCTAGGCAGATGGAAGTCGGGGGCCTGTCACAGATATGTGCGCTTGTAAGGGCGGTGGGGGGCTGGCTAACTGTGGCTCTCTTTGTTTTGCAGAGGTTTTTCCAGAGTCTTGTCACTGTGGGGTCCTTGGACACTCATTTGTTTTCTGGGCCAGCAGACAAGCAGCAGCATGCCCGATTGGGCGGAATTTGGGATTGGAGGCCTTCGGGGTGACTGTCTCATGGCTGGGCGAGCACGGACTGCGATGGATTCAGCTCTTGCCTTTGCTGCGGTACCACGAACGGATCCGAGGGACGCCAGATGCCTTGTTGATTCATTTGGGTGGCAACGACCTGGTGTCCTGGACCTGCTGACAGTTGATTCGGACTGTTATTAAGGACTTGGGAGCGATCCTGGGGATGTTCGCTGGGGTATTTCTGCTTTGGTCAGATATCATTCCAAGGCCAGCTTGCAAGACTCAGCAGCGTTGGTCGCGCGGGTTGACAAAGATTAATCGCCAAATTGGCAGATGGGTGGGGGAGCGGGGGGGGGGGGTGTCAAATTTGCACCCCTGGGCCGAGGTGGAGTGCGCGGGCTTGTATAGGGCGGATGGAGTGCATCTGTCCCCTATGGGGATGGATTTGCTCCTCAATGATTGGCAAGAGGCCTTGGAAGGTATGCTGAAGACCCGGGGCGCTGGTCGCAGCTTGGCCGGAGGGGGGCGGCTCAGGTCGGGCGGGGCCTGAGCCGGTGGCGGGATCCCGGAGGTTTCCGGGGTCCGGAGCCGGAGCCAAGCAGTAGGGCGGGGGTGGGGTACCCCCGACCCGGACAGTCCCTCAGGCTTTTGCTAATAATATGGCGAAGTCGGAAGAGGGAGGCTAGGCAATTTGCCGGGGCCTGGACACGGCGGAAGCGGAAGCGGTGTCACTTTGCTACCCACATGGCTGGTGAAAGTACGCTCTGCTGGGGGGGGGGGGTTAAAGTTAATGTTGGAATTGTTGATGGTTATTGTAATGTTGTTATGGGGGCAATAAAGCTGCGACCAGTTGTATTCCCAATAAGTGTTGTGTATTATTTGTCATTGAATGTTGTGGGGGGGGGGGGGGCTGATAAGCGGAGGTGGCGGACCGGTCCGCCTTACCCGGTTATGGATGACTCAATTTGTGCACCTCTGCTCTTGGAGGATTATGAAGATCACCTTCTGAGAGATCTTTGTGGTGTTAGGGAATGTTTCTCCAGAAATTCTAATTGAAGGATTGAATGAGTTCAAAATTCTTATAGCAATAAATGTGGATAGGCTAAGTTGAAGAATTGAGAAGTCAAGAAATTTGTTCACTTGCTCAGAGTGACAGGCACTTAACCCATGTGAAATACCATGACTGTTGCTGAAAGTGTGGTTCTTTCATGGCCATATTCTCCTCCCAGAAAGATATCTTGACACTACTTTTTCATGGAATAGTAGAAAAAACATGTCTTGGTAAAAAAGACAAATAGCTTAATTAAAACATAGATCAGCAGAATATTTTTCCATGCACAAATAACCTTTAACATGTGCAGTAACAGCCTAGTGCATAGAGCAGAGGACTGAAAACCAGCAAAGCCTATGTTCATATCCCATTGACATCCTTGTGACCTTTGGCAAGTCACTTAATCCTCCACTAAATCTGGTAGAAAAATAGATTGATTGTAAGCCTTCTGGGCATAGCGAAATTTGCCTTGAACTGCTTATGAAAAAGCATGAGCTAAAGTCAACATTATTGGCCCCCTGCATTTTAGGTATGTTGTATACAATATCATAAGAAATAATTGGAAATATTCCAACTATATGTCATCATAATATTTTGTTGGTATACAACAATATAAAAGATGTCTGTGCAATGTAGATGCAGTAATTTCTGAAAAAAAAAACTAAATATGCCTTGGACAGGATTAATGACACTCTTCACTATTATTTGGTTGCACAACCCTTGGCAGTCATGACAGAGTGCAAATGTTTCATGTAGCCACCTATAAGTTTTGTACATCCATCTGCTGGTAGTTTCTCCCACTCTTTAACTGCAATTTGTTCCACTTCATGAATGTTTCCAGGATTTCTTTTGCCAGAACGGCAGATTTCAGCTCTTTCCAAAAGTTCTCAATTGAATTGACAGTCCATTTGTTACTTCAATCAATGGGGTCGCGGCTCCGATAACGATCGGAAACTGCTACCGCGGCTTTGTAAACAAGCCCCTAAGTGGCACATTTTGCTCCAAAATACCTTGGTAGTCCTCTGACTTCATGATTCCTTTAATACATTTCAGGCCTCCAGTTCATGAGGCAGCAAAACAGCATTATGGAACATTATCCACAACATTATGGAACCTCCAACATATTTAATTATAGGAAAGGTGTTTTTTTTTTCCTTATACGCTTCATTTCTTCATTCGCAAATGTATCACTGATCTGCATTGCCAAAGAGCTCATTTGTTCACAGAATATTTTCCCAGAAGGATTGTGGTTTCTCAAACTGGGTTTGGGCAAAGATCAGGTGTGCCTTTTTATGTCTGTTTTTGGGCATTGGAGTCCTCTTTGACCTTTACCCAGATTGCTCCAAGTCAACCTTAAGCTCTTTGGATGTCATGCATAGTGTTTTTCCAAGAGTTTGCACTAAGTTTCAAAGACCTCTTGGATTAATTTTCCTCTTCTCACCACATTCTGGGAGGTTCTTAACAGTTCCATGAGCAGAAAATTTCTTTATAACATTGTGAACTATAGATGCAGGAAATCCCAGGTCTTTGGAGATGGCCTTGTACCCCTTTGAAGTTTGATGCTTGGTGATAATGGTTTTTCTGATGGTTACTACTCTTTTGCTGTCCCTGGTTATGTCACGTATTGATTTCTGTAACTCTGTCCTTATTGGTCTTCCACAGTCACAGTTATACAGATTACAACGCATTCAGAACACTGCTGCACGCATCATTTCACACACTACACATCAGGAGTACGTAACACCTCTTCTCATTCACCTCCACTGGCTCCCTCTCGACTTCCATATTCGTTTCAAAGTCCTCACCTTGGTCCATCAGGTTCTTTACACTAACACACCACAATATCTGGCAGACCTTATTCAGTTTCACATTCCCAGTCTTTCTCTCCAGTCACTTCACATACATCGCCTTCACCTCCCCTCTCCCTCACGTACACATCTACAGTCCACTCACTCCTCTGCATTTTTCCTTGTCGGTCCTGCACTTTGGAACTCCTTACCCACCTCCCTCAGGCTTGAACACCATTACACCACTTAAGAAAAACCTGAAAACCATCTTTTCTCCTTAGCCTTCGACCTCCCTTCCCCTTTTGTTTGATCTTGCCTTTCCCAACCCCTTATCACTGTTTTCCTTCTCTGTCTAGTGTGCCTGATTACTATCTGCTATCCTGTCACTCATTGTAACTTCCTTTCTTTTTTTCCAGCCTTTGGCCCTCTTTGTATATTTGAACATTGTAAACCGTTATGATTTTTACAGAATGGCAGTATATCAAATGAATAAACATAATCAGTATGCATGAAATAGATCTACATACAATGGAAGCAATGCATGCAGATCTATCTCATGAATTCATTGTGGATATCCTGAAAACTTGACTGGCCTGGGACTGGGTTGAGAATCACTGGCTTATGCTATGAAAGTAGAAACAAGAGGGAATGATTTGTCTACTGCCAAATGAGCAGATGCAGAGAAAAAAGGAGGCTAGAGGCCTGAACATGAAGCTCTTTTTCCATAAAGGTAGATTGGAAGAAAAGCTTTAGTGAATTAAGACCCAAAGCAGTCAAGTATTTCCTCTATTCTAACATAAGAAATGCCATATTGGATGAGATCAAGGTCCATCAAGCCCAGTATCCTATTTCTAACAGTGGCTAATCTAGGTCACAAGTACCTGGCAGGTTCCCCCAAAAAGGTACACAGATTCCACAATGCTTATCCCAAGGTAAGCAGTGGATTTTCCTGGTCCTCTTTTATAATGACTTATGGACTATTCCTGCAGGAACTTGCACAAACCTTTTTTAAACCCAACTACACTAACAGCTTTGACTACATCCTCCATTAACGAATTCCAAAGTTTGATTGATTCGTTGAGCGAAAAAATATTTTATCTTATTAGTCCTAAATCGGCTACATTGTAGCTTCATTGAGTGTCCCCTCGTCTTTCTACTTTTAAAGAAGTAAACAACCAATCTACATTTTTATTTATTTATTTATTTAGCTGTATTTATATCCCGCTTTTCACCGGGTCAAAGCGGTCAATTGGGAGATACATTTAACACGAGGGGATATGACACACATACGCTAATACTTACAGGGAACATGGGCAATGGAGGGTTAAGTGGCTTTCCCAAGACCACAAGGAGTACCTATAGGACTAGAAATCCCAGTCCCTCCGGCCTGAGATTGCTGTCCCCAGGTGGGACTTGAACCCCCGGCCCTCCGGCCTGAAGTACCTTGTCCTAACCACTAGGCCACTCCTCCACATTTACCCATTCTACTACATTCATTAATTTATAGTCCTTTATCATATCTTCCCTCTGTCATCTCTTTTCCAAGTTGAAGAGCCACAAACAATATGCACATAATGGAAGCAGTGGATGCAGATCTATCTCATGCATATTCATTGTGGATATCCTGAAAACCTGACTGGCCTGGGGGTCCCCAGAGGACTGGGTTGAGGACCACTGATCTACATGTTCAATAATTATTTTCTTTAGAATGGTTTCTACCATTTTGCCCAGTACCGATGTCAGGCTCACCGGTCTGTAGTTTCCTGGATCACCCTTGGAGCCCTTTTTAAAAATTGGCGTTACATTGGCCATTCTATAATCTTCAGGTATTACAGATGATTTTAATGATAGTTCGCAGATTACTAATAGTAGGTCTGAAATCTCATATCTAAGCTCTTTCAACACCCTCAGATGTATACCATCCAGTCCAGGTGATTTGCTACTTTTCAGTTTATCAAACAGTTGTAAAACAGCTTCCTGGTTTATCAATATTTCTTTCAGTTCTTCTGATACCTCACTTTTAAATACCATTTCAGGCATAGGCAACCTCTCTACATCTTCCTCTGTAAAGAAAGGCATTTAAGAGGTTGTATTTTATTCATATTAACCTTGTTATCAGTTGATAGGGATAGTTTGGAATCCTTACCATCCACCTGGCCAGACTGAACAGATGGATGATGAAATACTAAAAGAAATCAGGGAAGCTAACAAAAGTTACAACACATTAATAATAATGGGTGATTTCAATTACCCCAGTATCAATTGGGTCAGTGTCATGGCAGGACATGCTAAAGAGATAAAGGGGTATGTTTACTAAACCGGGCTAACGGTTAACCCGGGCTATCTGCCACTAGGTCCCATATTATTCAATTGGACCTAGTTGCAGATAGCCCGGGTTAACCGTTAGCCCAGTTTAGTAAACATACCCCAAAGTTTCTAGATGAAATAAATGACTGCTTCTTGGGGCAGCTGATTCATGAACCAGCAAGAGGGAAAGCTATTTTAGACCTAGTCCTTAGTGGAACACAGGATCTGGTGCAAGAGATAAGGATTTTGGGGCCAATTGGCAATAGTGATTATAGCATGAACAGATTTGATTTAATAAATGGAAGAAAGATGGCAAGGAAATGCACAGTGCTAGCTTTTAAATTTCAAAAGAGAGACTATGATAAAATGAAGAACATAATTAAGAAAAAGCTAAAAGGAGCAGCTAGAAAGGTTAGAGATTTACATCAAGCATGGGCATTGTTTAAAAGTACTGTTTTGGAAGCCTGACCAGATGTATTCTACACTTTAAGACAAATGGAAGGAAGGCCAAAAAACAGCCAGCATGGTTTAAAGGCAAGGTCAGAGAGACTATAGTTGTCAAAAAAGCATCCTTCAGGAAATGGAAAAAGAAGCCTAATGACGAATACCGGAAACAACATAAGCATTGGTAAGTTAGATGCAAGGCACTGATAAGGCAGGCAAAGACAGAATTTGAAATCGCCATGGAAGCGAAAAAACACATAATAAAAACTTTTTCAAGTACATTCATAGCAAAAAAAACCTGTGAGAAAGTCAGTTGGACCACCGGATGATAGAGGGATAAAAGGGGTGTTAAGGGAGTTCAAGGCCATAATGAAGAGACTGAATAAATTATTTGCTTTGGTCTTTACTGCAGAAGATATAGGAAAGTTATGCATGCCTAAAATGGTACATAAAGGTGATGTAGTGGAAGAATTGAAAGAAATATCGATAAACCGGGAGGATGTATTACAACTGTTTGATAAACTGAAGGATAGAAAATCATCTGGTCTAGATGGTATACACCCGACCTCGGTGGGGGCAGCCAGGGGCCAGGGCCCAGATCGGGTGGTGGGGAGTCACCTTGCTTACCTCTGTCACTGCAGGGAGGGGAGCTGACTGGCCAATCCAGAAGGGTGGCCAGTGCTTATTCCACCTCCAAGGTAGAATAAGCTGGCTGTCCCCCTCCCTCCCCCCCCCCGGTGCTCTCTAAACGTACAGGGCCATGACCTGAATCGGCCCTGTATGTCCTGGTGTCAGTGCCAGACACTCTCTGCCCCCGTGCCACCCTCATCCCCCGCAGCACACACTGTAGCTCTTTGCATGCAGGAGGGCCAGGACGTGGCATACGGTGCAGGCTGCTATCAGGGCTAGACATTCCACAGGGAAGTACAACCCTGTTATCTGGCTTAAAGAATCAAGCCCATATTGTATTAGGATATTCAGAAACCCTTGACACGGTCCCTCATGAGAGACTCTTGGCAAAATTAAAAAGTCATAGGATTGGAGGCAGTATAGTATTTTGGATTAGGAACTGGTTAAAAGAAAAAAAGCAGAGAGTAGGGCTAAATAGCCAATTTGCTCAATGAACAAAGGTGAATAGCTGAATACCCTAGGGATCTATGCTGGGCCCGCTGCTTTTTAACATATTCATAAATGACCTGCAAATAGGAATAATGAGTGAGGTGATCACCAGATCTAGTGCAAGAGATAAGGTTGTTGGGGCCACTTGGCAATAGTGATCATAGCATGATCGACTTTGAGTTAATTAGTGGAGGAGGGATAGTAAGGAAATCCACAGTACTACCTTTTAACTTTCGAAAGGGAGACTATGATAAAATGAGGAAAACAGTTAAGAAAAAACTAAAAGGAGCAGTTGCAAAGGTTAAAGACGTACATCAGGCTTGGCTGTTGTTGAAAAGTACTATCTTGGAAGCCCAGACCAGCTGTATTCCACACTTTAAGACAAGTGGAAGGAAGTCCAAAAAACTGCCAGCATGGTTTAAAGGTGAGGTCAGAGAGGCTGTTGTTGCCAAAAAAGCATCTTTCAGGAAATGGAAAAAAGAGCCAAACGACGAAACCTGGAAACAGCACAAGCACTGGCAAGTCAAATGCAAGGCATTGATAAGGCAGGCAAAGGGAGAATTTGAGAAGAAGCTTGCTGCGGAAGCAAAAACGCTAAGTAAAGACCTTTTCAAGTACATTCGTAGCAAAAAACCTGTGAGAGAGTCAGTTGGTCCATTAGATGATAAAGGGGTTAAAGGAGCACTAAGAGGCGACAAGGCGATAGCGGAGAGACTGAATGAATTCTTTGCTTCAGTCTTTACTGAGGAAGATATAGGGTTGTTACCCATGACTGAAGTGGTATTTAAAGGTGCGGAAGAATTGAAGGAAATATCGATACATCGGGAAGATGTATTACAACTATTAGATAAACTGAAGAGTAGCAAATCACCTGGGCCGGATGGTATACATCCAAGGGTGTTGAAAGAACTGAAATACGAGATTGCAGACCTGCTATTAGTAATCTGTGAACTATCATTAAAATCATCTCTAATACCTGAAGATTGGAGGATCGCCAATGTAACACCAATTTTTAAAAAGGGTTCCAGGGGTGATCCGGGAAACTACAGACCGGTGAGCCTGACATCAGTACCGGGAAAAATGGTAGAAACCATCATAAAGAATAAAATTACTCAGCATGTAGATAGTCATGACCTAATGGGAGACAACCAACATGGCTTTAGACAAGGAAGATCTTGTCTTACTAATCTGTTATGTTTTTTTGAAGGAGTGAATAATCAGGTGGACAAAGGTGAGTCGGTTGACATTGTGTATCTGGACTTTCAGAAAGCCTTTGACAAGGTCCCTCATGAGAGACTTTTGGCAAAACTAAAGAGCCATGGGATAGGAGGCAGTGTACTATCGTGGATCAGGAACTGGTTAAAAGATAGAAAGCAGAGGGTAGGGCTAAATGGCCAATTTTGCCAATGGAAAAAGGTAAATAGTGGTGTACCCCAGGGATCTGTGCTGGGTCCACTGCTTTTTGACATATTCATAAATGACCTGGAAAGTAGAATAACGAGTGAGGTTATCAAATTTGCAGATGACACAAAACTATTTAAAGTTGTTAAAACCCAAGAGGATTGTGTGAAATTGCAAGAGGATCTTGATAAATTGGAAGACTGGGCATCAAAATGGCAGATGAAATTTAATGTGGACAAGTGCAAGGTTATGCACCTAGGGAAGAACAACCCAAACTATGGTTACAAGATGCAAGGTTCCACATTAGGAACCACCACCCAGGAAAAAGATTTAGGCGTCATTGTGGATACCATGTTAAAACCCTCGGCCCAGTGTGCAGCAGCGGCCAAGAGAGCAAATAGAATGCTAGGTATGATAAGGAAAGGAATGGAAAATAAAACAAAAGATATTATAATGCCTCTATATCGTTCCATGGTGAGACCGCACCTTGAATATTGTGTGCAATTCTGGTCGCCGTATCTTAAAAAGGATATAGCGATTTTAGAAAAGGTTCAGAGAAGAGCCACCAAAATGGTAAAGGGGATGGAAGGATACTCCTATGAAGAAAGGCTAAAAAGGTTAGGGCTCTTTAACCTGGAAAAGAGACGGCTGAGGGGAGATATGATAGAAGTCTATAAATTAATGAATGGAGTGGAACGGGTAAACGTAGATCGATTGTTTACCTTATCAGAATATAGATAGACTAGGGGACATGCAATGAAGCTACAGGGTAAACTATTTAACCCTTTCCAGGCTGATCCCGAAACTCTTGGGATCCAAAATTCTGACTAAATATTCCTATCAAATGGTATATAATACATGACCACAGCAGAAGGAAGATCACTATTAGAACATATTGAATAAGACGGGCAAAATTTTCCTGAAATATGCAAGAATTAACCCGGCTGCAGAATGTGGATTAAAAATTTAAAGGAGGCCTTGAAAGGGTTAAGACTAATAAAAGAAAATATTTTTTCACTCAACGTGTAATCAAACTCTGGAATTTGTTACCAGAGGATGTAGTAAAGGCTGTTAGTGTAGATGGGTTTAAAAAAGGTTTGGACAAGTTCCTGGAGGAAAGGTCCATAAACCATTATTAAGAAGGGACCCAGGATATCAATGCTTGAACCAATACAAGCATTGTGGAACCTGTGTCCCTTGGAGAAACTGCTAGGTACATATGACCTAGATTGGCCACTGTTGGAAACAGAATACTGGGCTTGATGGACCTTGGTCTGACCCAGTATGGCATATCTTATGTTCTTATGTTCTTATGATCAAATTTGCAGATGACACAAACTTATTCAAAGTTGTTAAAATGCAAGAGGATTGTGAAAAATTGGAAGGCTGGACGTCCAAATGGCAGATTTTTTTTAATATGGACGAATACTAAGTTATGCACCTAGGAAAGAAAAACCCAAACTATGGTTACACGATGCAAGGTACCACCTTAGAAACCACCACACAGGAAAAGGTTTTAGGCGTCATCGTGGATAATACGTTAAAACCTACTGACCAGTGTGCAGCAGCAGCCAAGAAAGGAAATAGAATGCTTGGAGTCATAAGGAAAATACTGGAGAATAAAACAAAGGATATTATAATACCTCTATATCGTTCCATGGTGTGACCCCACCTTGAATATTGTGTGCAATTCTAGTTGCCATATCTTAAAAAAGGATATAGCTGAATTAGAAAAGGTACAAAGAAGAGCGACAAAAATGGTAAAGGGAATGAAAGGATACCCCCTATGAGGAGAGGCTTAAAAGGCTGGGACTCTTCAACTTGGAAAAGAGACGGCTGAGAAGGGATATGATATAGGTATATAAATTATCAATTGGAATGGAACGGGTAAACGTAGATTCGTTGTTTATACTATCAAAAAGTAGAAAGACCAGAGGGCACACAATGAAGCTACAATACAAACAATTTAAGACTAATAAGAGAAAATAGTTTTTTACTCAACACATAGTCAAACTCTGGAATTCATTACCAGAGGATTAGTAAAAGGTGTTAGTGTAGCTGGGTTTAAAAAAAGGTTTGGGCAGATTCCTGTAGGAAAGATCCAAACATGAAAGAGGACCCGGAAAAATAACTGCTTGGCCCGGGATAATCTTTGCGAAACCTGTGTGCCTCTATGGGAACCTGCCAGGTACTTGTGGCCTGCATTGACCACTTTTGGAAACAGGATACTGGGCTTGATGGACCTTGGTCTGACCCACTAAGACATTTCTCATGTCTGCTCCTTACTTCAGAGCATCTGGGTTAATTTTATTTCTATTGGAACCTTTCTATTGGTATGCCCAAACTTCCTTCTTTTGCTAGTATTCTTCAAGGATATATCCTTCCGAACCATGCGCTCTTTGGCGACTGTTGGCTTACCCCTATTACCTAATTTAAAAACTGCTCTATCTCATTTTTAAAGTTTAATGCCAGCAGCCTGGTTCCATCCTGGTTAAGGTTGAACCCATCATTTCGGAAAAGTCCCTCTCTTCCCCAGAATGTTGCCCAGTTCCTAACAAAACCAAAACACTCTTCCTTGCACCATCGTCTCATCCACGCATTGAGACTTTGGAGCTCTGCCTACCTTTTGGTTCCTGCATATGGAATGGGAAGCATTTCAGAGAATGCTACACTGGAAGTTCGGGATTTCAACTTCCTACCTAAAAGCCTAAATTTGGCCTCCAGAACCTCCCTCTCATACTTTCCTATGTCATTGTACATGTACCAAAACAGCAAGCTCCTCCCCAGCACTATTTAAAAGCTTGTCTAGGTGGTGCATGAGGTCTGCTACCTTCACACCAGGCAGTCATGTTACCAGGTAATCCTCACATCCACCAGTCACCCAGCTATCTACATGCCTAATGATTAAACACCAAATATAACAGCCGTCCTAACCCTTCCTTAGTGGGCACATGTTCCTGAAGAAACCTCCTTGGTGTGAGAGGGTTTTACATCACCTGGAGGACAAATCCTATCTACAGAATCACTTTCTGCCACACCAAGGAGATGCTTTCCTTTCGAGTGTCCTCTCTGCTCCATGGCAACAGACTGGAGGTGGGACTTCGGTACTATATCCCCTGTAGGTCTCATCTATTGACCTCTTTGACTTCCTTAGCTTCTCCAAATCTGCTACTCTAGCCTCCAGGAATTGGACTCATTCCCTGAGAGCAGAGTTCCTTGCACCAAGTGCACACATAAGACTCCTCATCATATGTAAGGAAATGAGATGAAATCCTGTAGAACTATAATATATGTGGAAAGTTTTGTCATATACAGTTTAATTTTGAATAATTTTACTATGATTGTGATGCACTACATTGATTGTTCCCTACTGTGGGAACACTTTTCCAGCTGTCTGCATTAGGATTCAGTCTTCATGTACTTTTTATCATAGGTTTTGCACAAATGTTCAAAAGGAATATATGTGCATAATTAAGTTTCGAAAATAGCCACGAGGAGAAAGTGTACAGTCTCCATCACCTTCCTTTTCTGCAGGTAGATGTTTGCTGGAACAGTACAAGTGGAGTTTTGAAAATGCCACTTAGATGCATTAGTCCGATCCTTCAACCTAAGCATACCCTAGAAATACTTTTTCTGAGTGTGGGTAAAAGTACTATTTGTATAATGCTGCAAGGTATACACAGTGCTGTACAGAGACATGTATCTTTATCTTGCTCATCAGAACTTTCAGTCCATTCAAAAAGTGCATGCATTTTGGAAAAATGTGCAGATTTTCAGTTGCACTGAGGCTAGTTTTCGGACAGCTGATCAATGCAAGTTATATGCTTTTATCCATGTAGATCACTTTGAAAATTATCTTCCCTGTGTCTATGAGGAATTAAACCAATGTTATATTGCTTCCGGCATCTATTTTTCCAAGGAGGATCAGAAGCCTGGAAACAGCAAGATCACTATTATTTTATAGCTTCTGAAGAGGATGTGTATAATATAATATAATTTGGTGCTAAACCAAATTCATTGCTTCATTCTCCTAGCTATCAGGCTGTTTCTGAAGATACCATGGCACCAGTCTCCTTTTCTATGATCGTATTCCGTATCCAGTTGATTTTGTCACTATGTATGCTTCCTTTTTGAAATAGATGTATTCATTCTTAAGCTTTCAACATTGTAAATCAGAGGTCTCCAAACCTATCCTGGGGGACCTACAGCCAGTCAGGTTTTCAGTGTATCCATAATGAATACAACTGAGATAAATGCGCAAAAATTGGAGGCAGTGCATGCAAATCTATTTCATGAATATTCATTGCAGATATCCTGAAAACCCAACTGGGACAAGTTTGAGAAGCACTGCTCTAAATGATTCAAAGGCATGTACCTTTAGCTTATGTAGCCAGAGATAACATTAGACCATAATGGATAGATTAAGCCAGTTCTCCATAAATATCATGGTATACACGGCTTTTCAGTTCCGATTTCCCTAAGTAAAGCAAAACTGCAACTCTAAACATGCTGCAAAACAAAACCAGGACTGGCCAGGCCTGTTCTTTATGACCAGGATTCATGTGTCAACTCTGTTTATTTTGAGTAGTGTGCAGTCTCCTTCTGCCAAGTTCTCGTTCTCACTAAATCCTCTTTTAGCTCTACAGTATATGTTTTGCTTGTATTTGAAATGTAATCAGCGGGCAACGAGACATATTTTTGACAATAATCAGTATAGTGTATGAGTGATGAAATCCTGCCAGAATATTGCTTCATACAGAAAGAAGAAACCAGTTTTAGAGCTGTGCCCCGACTCCCACTGTTTGACAGTCTCCTGTCCCTGATTGCAGCAATGGGAACAGAGGAGGTAAAACAACAACTTTTATCCTCAATTTAGTGATTTCCATATGTCAGTTTTTAGAATGCGCATGAATTATCTTTATATTTTGCACAAAAATGCAATGTGTGCCTTTAAGTCAGTCCTGACTCCTGGTGACCCAGAAGCTCCTGGGTTTTCTTGGCAGTGTCACCGGAAGTGATTGCCAGGCCTTTCTTCTGAGGCAATGGAGGGTTAAGTGACTTGCCCAAGGCCACAAGGAGTGCTAGTGGGAATCAAACCCTGGTTGCTTGGTTACCAAGCCAGTGTTCTAACTACAAGGCTACTCCTCCACTCCAGTATAGGGAAAATGCATCACTGTTTCTATTTCTCTGTCGATTTGTCTGCTTGGAAGCAATATTATTGCTGATATAGGATGGATAGGAAAGGTTAATGACGCCTCTTTCCTCCTTCACATTTTGTTGCTCAAACTTGGAACTAAAGTGTCCCTTCCTCCCCCCCCCCCCCACATCCCCCTTCCACACACACACTTTGGATAAGTGTCCCAGATTTGCCTGCTGAACCTCTGGTAATCTTAAGCTATGGTCGTCATTCTGGAAGCCCTAGTCATGCTTTGGATGTCTGAAAACAGGCATACAGACATCTCCAGAGTCATTTTAGAAGCCGGCTTTGGGGATGTCCAAGTCTGAATGGAGGCATGGTAGAAGCATGGCCAGGGATCTCAGAAACTTCACGGATGTCCAGCATCAAGTCTAGGTTTAGACCTACTCCAGGCTCCAGTGCTTGTTTTGGCTTAAAACTATCCAGAGAGTGTAGAGAAGATAGCACTCCATCATCCCCAGTACTCAGCACAACATCAATGAAAGAAAAAATAGGATTTGAAGCCTGGCTGCCCTTTTGGAGCCCATTACTCTAACCATTATGCTATTCTAGATAGCCATGTTCTGAAATACTATGTGTTTTTGGGATGTCTGTGTAATGCCCTGCAGATGTCCATATCAGGCATGTCCACGTTTGTGAAATCGTGTCTGCACCTGGATGTTGAGAGAGAGAATCCCAACTTCCTCCCACTCCCCTGGTACTGAGGTCAATCAGAGCCAAGGAACTTCACCTGCATTGTTTAAAGCACAGGCGTGCCTAGCGGTGTCCGTGCCTGGTGGGCCTGTGCCTGAGGACCTTTTGCCATGGCCCTTAGGTGGGGACCTTGGGTGGCGTCCAGCACGGAGGTTCAGCATGACCACAGTATATCCCCTGCTTCCCCTCAGCTATCTCGACCCTCTCTGTTCCTTGTCCCCTCCTCTTAACTCTCAGCCTTTTCCTCTCACAGTCAGGGAGTTCTCCTCCTCTTCACTCTCAGCCCCATGGACCATGCCTCCTATCCCTGTTCACTGGACATGGTGGCCCACTCCCACACCTATTGATAAATCGGGCCCCTCTCGGATGTTATTTAACCTCATTACCTGCTCATCCTCCCCTACAGCCCCGGACATGCCTTCCATGGACCCTGCCTCTACTCTTTTTACCATGGCCTTTGCTTTGCTCAACTTCCACTCCCTGCGCTCTAAACCAGAGCTTGTTCGAGACCTTATATTACAGAGCTCTCTCGATGGCATCTTCCTCATAGAGACCTGGCTACATCCCGGCGAGGAGCCTATCCTCAATCAATGTCTTCCCTCTGGCTTCTCTGCTCTTTCTCTCTACCCCGCTCTGGCTGCTCAGGCAGAGGGTTAGCTCTCCTCTACCGTTATTCCTTACCCTTTCAGGAAACATCCTCCTAGTTCTCCATTACCCTGAGGCAATTCTTCTTTGTCTTGGGTTTTCCCCACCCAGCCATTATCTCCTCCTATATGTTCCCCCATAGAATTGATTCTGACCTCTGGGACTCCTTCTTCCTTACCCTATCTGAAATCTCCTCCACTTATTCACACCTTACAATTATGGGCGACCTGAACATCCATGTCGACTCTCCTTCCCAACCCAGAGACGAGGCCTTCATTTCACTTCTCTTCACTTCCACTCTGGAGACTCCATCTTTCCTTCCAATTTTGGCTCCTCATCTATCGATGTCCAGGTTCAGTCCTGGCATTTCACTTTCTCTGCTCACCTCGACAGACTGACCCCCCTCGAATCATGCACCGATTCATACATGATCTCTCCCTTCTCCGAGCTCAGCTCCGCAGAGCTAAGCAACACTGGTGGTGTCAACCTACCCCCACTAGCCTTCTTCACTTCCGTCTTTTTCGTCGCCACTACAAAGCCCGAATCTCTTCAACTAAAAAAGACCTATTACACCACCATTATTTCATCTGCCTCAAATTCCTCCAGGCAACTTTTTTTCAGTGTTTCACCCTCTTTCAGAGGTCATCAACAGCTCTGCACTCTCAGCTACCTCCCTCTGCCAGACCCTCTCGTCTTGCCAGCTACTTCTCTGAGAAGATTGCTGTGCACTGTTCCAAGTTTCCCTTTCTTCATTTCCTCCACAATAGAAATTTCATTTTTCCTCCCCACCTTTGGCTTGGTGCCTTCGCCACCATTCTCCCCTTCCCTACCCACCACTACCTTCCTTCATCTTTGGTCTTCCTTCCTGCCCACCACCCTACTCAAGGTTATCAATTCATCCCATAAGACCCTATTCCCTTCCCCTTGGATCACGGAACCTTCCCTTGCCCTCCTTCCTTTGTACTCTCCATCTTTAATTCCAGTCTTGCTTCAGGTATCTTTCTCTCTCTATGGAAGCATGCCCTTGTCCGTCCCTTCCTTAACTGGCATCCAATTTCTAATCTTCCCTTCCTTTCCAAGGTCCTTGAGAAACTAGTCTTCTCTCATCTCTCTTCACACTTGGATTCCACTCACTTCTTGCATCCATGCCAATCTGGTTTCCTCACTGGCCATAGCACAGGCACCATCTTTCTTTCCCTGCTCAGCGAAACACACACTGCTCATGAACAAGGCAACATCTCTCCTGCAATTTCCTTGAATCTCTCTGCAGCCTTTGATTTGGTAGATCACCCTCTTCTACTTTCTCGTCTCTCTGACTGTGGACTCAAGGACACCACTCTTCACTGGTTTCAGTCTTTCCTTTCCTCATATTCCTTCTCAGTGCTTTTCAGTTCTGCCTCGTCCCCCAATACCCCCCTAACCTGTGGCATCCCCCAGGGCTCAGTTCTTGTCCCCCTCCTCTTCAACATTTTCTTAGCCCCCCTTGCACTACTAACCCAGCAACTTGGTATCTCTGCCTACTTTTATGCAGATATCCTCCTTCTCTTTCACACAAACACTCACTCTCCAGATAAAACTCCCTTAAATGCTTGCTTATCCTCTGTCTCCAACTGGCTTCATTCCAATCATCTCTCTCTCAATCCCTCCAAATGCCTGTAATATTGCTCACCTTTAATATCCCATGACACACAATAGCCCCTTCTCTGTCCCACTCCCCAGTCCCCCTTGTTCACTCCCTCCACTATCTTGGCCACATTTCCTTCCTTGTCTAATAGTCTTTCTTCTTCCTCCGTCGGATCCATGCTCTTTGTTCTTCTCTCGACCAGCACTCCCTTACTAACCTCCTTCTATCACTAGTAATTTCTAGACTAGATTATTGCAAACATGCCCTTGCCGGTCTACCCAACTACCAACTTTATTGATTGCAACTTCTCCAAAATACAGCAGCTCGGATTATCACTTACACCTCACACCGTGAACACATCACTCCCACCCTGATCCAACTTCACTGGCTTCCCATAAAATTTTGCATAAATTACAAAATTCTCATATCCGCTCACCAGGCAATCCACACAGGTATACTGCAATATTTGGCTGACCTTATTCATTTTCACTCACCCCACTGTCTCCTCAGATGCCTCCACACTCAACGCTTGGCCCTTCCCTCAGTTTTCCATGCGCATTTGGAAGAAATGCGTCATTCCACTTTCTTTTTCCTTGCTCCTGCCTTATGGAATTCCCTACCTGTCTCACTACATGCAGAGACGTCCTTTCTACAGTTCAAATCTCAGCTCAAAACATACCTGTTTCAGTTGGCTTATGACCTTCCCTCCCCTCCCCCTGAGCAGTCTCCCCCTTAGCTCATGCCCTTAGTCTAAGTTCTTCTCCTCTCCTCCCTGTCCTTCCATTGCTGTCTTCTTCATTCTCTTTCTTTTCTGTCCTGTCCTATATATGATTGGCGTTCTTTTCCTTTTCCTTATTTTTAATTTAGATTTTTGTAAACCGCTCTGATGGCTCGCTGCTTAGGGCGGTATACCAAATGACGATAAAGATAAAGATGTGGCTGGGTATTTTTTCAGATTTTCTGGCCTAGATGTCCCAGATTGCACTTGGATGTCCCTTCTGAAAATTCCCCTTCACATGTATAATTTTATCCAGGTATCTTTAGGCCTTACAGATGTTTAATATAGATAAGGAACAATGCTGCCTGGGCAAAGTTTTGCTGTGCCCCAGAGATACCCCCAACTCCATCTTCTCTTCACTGACTATATTTTGTCTGACAACATTTTATTATTAGTTTATTTATTTATTTTAAGAAAGGTTTAACACACCCACTCAATACAGTTCTAGGTGAGAGTACAAAAAACCTATGCGGCATGTTCAGCAGGTGTGGTGGTGGGGGGGGGGGGGGGGATTAAAGGAATTTAGAACCTTTGGATGTGTCTAGCTTACTTGAAAAGTTAACCACTGAAACCCTTTGAATATTGAACCAATTCTGCATTTACATTTTGTGGGTTATACACCTTCAGTTGTGTTTCAGGAAAATGAAGTGAGGTTGAAATCTTCAACCTCACTTCACTTTCCTGACACACAACTGAAGGATAGGACTACGAGAATTACTTATTAGAGTGTGTAAGAATAGCACGGCTTTAGCATGCAGTTTGCTCCCACTCCCTAAAGACTATAAGGAAGGGCTGGGGTTCAGAGAAAGTGAGGGAAAAGAATAGGGAACCAGGTCCTAATCCAAAGACTGGGATTCTTTGTTGGGAGGCGGGACTTCTGAGGACTTATTCTCCAAATGTGTCCCTCATCAGGGCTAGGCCCACAGGATGGAGGGGGGAAGGACCACCACTGGCCACCAGGGCATTTAATATTTGTATTAGGAGGGAGCAACATAGGGGGATTTTGCTCCAGCTCCTTTAAGACTGTCCCCAAGAGTATTAGGATCCACGTTAGACAGCCAGTGCTACTGGGATAACTTCCAGAAGTATAGTTAACGTTCCATGGCCAGCATGTAGTAATAGCATTAATGCATGTTAACATTTCACCTACTAATGAGCTACTTTACAGGCATTTGCATGTGATGTAGCTCATTATTGTGCCACACATTGGACTTGTTTTATTTTGTGTTGATAGGGTAATTCTATAAGCTGCCATGTAGTTAACATGAGTCTTTACACTCCTGTTTATAAAGTCAAATCTCTGCAGATTTTATTTTATAGAATACTAGTATAGGAGGCTACTAACACATGTATATTTAAGGTGCAGTCACACTGCCAAGAAAACCCAGGAGCTGCTAGGAGGTCACCAGAAGTCAGCATTGCACTTATACCATCTCTAGAAATGGTGTAAATGACAGCACATATCTAACATACATATGACCATAGCCTATAAATTATGTGTGCAAGTGTACAGTCTGCCCAAACTCCGCCCAATGGTATGCTCATAGTATAAGTATGCACGATGGGCTCTACAATTGCAGCCACATAATTTATGCATGTAAGTGCTCACTTATGTCATAAAAGATTAAGGGGCCCTTTTACCATGGGTTTAACATGTATTAAATTCCACAGGGCAAGTGCAGACAGCGTGGTCCAAAAACAGTGTTATCTACACTTGCCAAAGGTGGGCAGGATCGGGATGGGATCAAGGCTCAAAGGGGGTGTGTCGGCTGGTGACAGCTAGTGTGCTCCACAATGCCACATGCTAGCTGTCATGACTGCTGATTGGGTGACTGCAATCACTGCCACCCAAAGAGGGGGTAGTAAGTGCAGCCATGGCACCGGCATAGAGCAGTCAATGCCCTACTGCTAATCAGGCTTCCCTGATGATTGCTCCCCTGTGATCACCATCCCAACACACACCTCTGATAACCTTACCCCACCCCATATCTCTCCTCCTGATCAGTACCCCTTTTCAGCACCACCATGGTCAAAAAGATTTCCAGTAATAAAAAGAAAAAAAACTAGCTCATACATTAGATAAGCGGTAAATATGAAACAACTCACTCTTTCCGGGAAAAAGAATAATATTTGCTAGAGGGAAAAAAGACCTCAGGACTTCAATAAGAGCTCACACAATGGTTTACCATGACAGTTCTTAATCTTATGGGCCAAAAACAGCTCAAAACACTGTGATCTTGCAAACATCATAGGCCAAAAAAACCCTCCAGCGGTACAAAATGTAGAAGATAAAGGTGGTCATGTTCTTTTATAATGGTGACCAGTACTTAGTTTATGAAACTTAGGTGGAACTAACATTGCCACTTCAGTGCCGGGCATTTCGCTGTCAATATCTCAGGGAGTAGGACCATATATCGTGCCAGTCATATAGAGTTTATCAGAAGTCATTCCCTTCATTCAAACCAGTTGACTGCACAGGTTTGAAAGAAAGCATGTATTAAACTTGTGCAGTTAACAGGTTTGAATGAAAGGAATGACTTCCGATAAACTCTGTATTTTATTTAATTTATTTAATTTTATTTATTTAAAAGGATTTATATACCGCTTTGTCCTGAAATCAAAGCGGTTGTGTATGATGTATATGGCTGGCACGATATATGGTCCTACTCCCTGAGGCAGCGACAGCGAAATGCCTGTCATTGGAGTGACCATGCTGGTTCCACCTAAGTGCCTAAACTAAGGGGCATGTTTACTAAACATTCCTAACGTGCGGGGCCGTGCTAGTGTGCCTGTGCCATATAAGGAGTGGGCGGTTCAGGCAGAAAATAGAAAAAAAACGGTAGTAAGCAACCGGACGTGTGTGCGTCGCGCTAATGTGCGGGGGTCGACATTAGCGCGAGGAAAGGCAAAGTGGCGCGCTGCTGAGTATACAAAACAACAGAGCCGTGGTACAACGGTGAAGACACTGACCAATGGTGCAGGGGCCATGGGTTCAATCCCCCAGTGTGCGCAATGACAAAAGTCAGCTGAGGCAGTAACTGTAATGATTAACATTGTTTTAGGAGGCAAATTAATTTGGAACGGCATAAGGCGGCGCACAGTTATTTTTGGGCAGCAGAAGGCGGCGCACTGGTCCCCTTGGGCGGCAGAAGGCGGCGCGCTGATAGGCACAAGGTGGCGCGCTGATGCACAAGCACAGGAACAGAGCCACAGCACAATGGTTAAAACACTGACCAATGGTGCAGGGATCAGGGGTTCAACTCCTCACAATGCCCACTGAAAAATGCCTGCTGAGGCAGTATGTATTATGTTGTGGAGTGCTGTAGGAGGCTGTATAATTTTATTTTGTTATCACTACCAGCAAACGCACTCTCCCAGCATGTTAACATACGGCGGCCCATAAGGCACATGTTACAGTGCACTGTTTGCCAAGGCACCCTTGAATGACCCCTATAGGGCAGCATGTATGTTGCGACACAGGATAATGTATAGTGCACCCTATAGGGATGGCAGCCATAAGGTGGCCTACAGGGCGCCCTATGAAGCACCCTCAGAGGCACCTAATGGGTATAGTAAGCTGAGGGTGGTCTTGCCGGCATAGACATATGTACAGTAAATAAAAATAAAGCTGTGGACAGCCCTACCAAAGGGCCCCACTGTGGGTTTGAACCCATGACCTCTGGCTGCACAGGCAGTGATGTAACCATTGCGCTACAGCTCCATAGCTGTAAGCAGGCCCCTGGCTGGCTGCAGATAGCCTACACGTCACCTCACAGACAGTCTGCTGGTGTCAACAGGATAGGGTTAGGCCACCCGTACTCATGATGCACTGCACATGCAAATTAGCTGTCCGCAGATGGACACAAGATGGGGAATGCACCCCCACAGCACCTCGGCCCTGTTGGGGGAAGTGACCGGGTGCACCCACACAGCACCTTGGCCTAGTAGGGGGCACTGACCGGGTGTTTTACTGGCACAGAGTAGCCACACACCGTTACATCGTGCGGGTACTGTGCTCACCCTGAGTGTGCAATGAGGTGGCCAGGACCAGGTCAACAACACCTGCCATGGCTGATGGAGGCCAAGCGGGCATTCCAAAGCAGTGTTAATGTGTAAGATAGCTAGTTTCTGCACAAACACCATGGATATCCCTGTCTGCTGCCATCAGGCACACCCCCCCCCCCCCGTGGCAAACATGGTCCCCATCAAGGGATCCACACTCTACCTCCCTGCAAAGGTGGCAGTAGAGGGCAACACCAACCCCAGTCCTGCTGAGGAACACCACCCAGGCAGGCAGGTAGCTCCACCACCAGATATTCCCCTGCAGCAAGCCAACAGCCACTGCACCCTGCAAGCCATTATAGCAAGACATTTACCAGCTACAAACAGTCTGCTGGTTAGTCCATAGTGCATGTTCCCAATGGAGATGCATGCACCCAGAACTGGGCTGTCTGCATACACAGCAAGCAGATAGATCAGTGACTGGGCCCCAAAGAGAAACCCATATCTATCACATGAGAGAACTACTATACAGCACTATGGAGAGGCCTAGCCATGCTGTGGTCACTGCACAGTCAGGGTGAGCATGATCCCCCAGAAGGACATGCTTTGGCCACCCTGTCTGTGTAGGTGGTGGCCGGACACTACAATATCCCAGCCAATGTCCCTGCCAGGGCCCTATGCCCAGTGCAGATGCATCCTGGCCACGCCACCCTGCCCTGGCTATACCCATGGTACCTTGCACCTCATTATGCACATTGACTGGCCAATACTGGCAACAGTGCTGGCAGTGCGGGCTGTTGAAGGGGCTTGCAGCCAACACCCACTGTATAGACAGACACACACTTCCACACCTCTGCCATCATGGTGCTACGATTGAGGGGGTAAGTAGCCTTGCCCACCAAACCGGTCCTGAGCACGGCAAGGCATGGATATGGTACGCATTACAGCTGGTGGTCACTCCCCAGGGTGGTAAGCACCGTCAGAGGCCAGGCCTGGAGCATGCCCCGCAAACACCTAACAGATTGTTTGGATGGGGTCAACTAGCAGTATGTACGTAACGTATGGATAACTGCCTGCCTGTGCTCCTAGCAAACGTCTCCGAGCTGTGTACCGTATACCTCAGGTGTAGGGTGACATTGGTAAGTTATGCAAGTGCTCGTTTTGGGTGCTGCATGCACGGTCCAATGTTCTGCCTTTCCAGGAGACATTGGCCAATGGGGCCTGTGGGTGTGGGTGTGTCTGCCCTTGATGGCTGCTGCTTTACGGCACAGATTCCCAACTCCAGTCCAGGTTTGCATCACACTGTTCGGGTTTCCTGCTATCCCTCATGAATATGCATGGGCTACATCTACATGCCATGGGGGTGGTGCATAGATATACAGCACAGGCATTTGTATGAGTGTCAGCATGGAACCTGACTGGTGTGTGGCCCACCAGGACTGCATTTGGGTGATTCTGCTCTAGGTACTGCCCCTGTTCATGGTGTCTGTGCTCAGTGGGGTAAAAGATAGATGTCTTACCATTGCATATGTCCCCGCCATGAAAGGTGTGTCCTTACTATCACTGTTTAGTTGTGGGAAAAATATGTGGGCAGGATTGGCAGTAGCCCCAGCTGGGCTTTGAACCTGTGACCTTCTGTTCTTGTATGCATTGTCTGTGTGCACTGCACCACTGTGTAGCCACGGATTGGTTGGATTCCCTGGACTGTCCATGACTGTGGATCCGGCAGGACCTGTCTGTTGCACATGGCTAGGCCTCTGTCTTCTGTGGTTAGCAGCCACTGCCCCCTGCACCACATGTACTTGTCCGCCAACATGCTGGCATGAACTTCTCGCAGAAAAAGCAGTTGACCTGATTGAAATGTGGCAGTATGGGACTGCATTTGGGGGACTTGGCTGTAGGTAATGCCCATTGTTGTGGTGTGTGTGCGGTGTTGGGTAAAATATGGGTGTTTTCCCCATGCATACAGGGGTGTCTGCGCTATCTTTATTTAGTGGTGGGTAAAATATAGGAACTGGGCTGGCAGGTGCCCCAGCTGGGTTTTGAACCTCTGCCCTCTGGTCCTGGAGGTAATGACTCTGTCCGCTGTATCACACTTTGGCCACAGAGACAGTGCAGCCCCTGGAGGCAGTAAGCCTGGCAGGATGGAGTCACAAACCCTGCTCTACGCAATTCTACTGTGGGCATATGCACCCTGTCTGGTGACAAACGTGCACATAAACCCCGGAAATGACCACGGGAAATGTGGGACAAAATATCACCACGCTGGGCAACAGTGATATTAATGGGCAACCATAGCAAACACTCCCAGGAAAGCTCCAAAACGTGGAAATGTTTTTTGGAAGAGTCTCCTCTCAGTAGACCCTTCCAAAATTCATTTCTTTTTTCTGGAGCTTTGCTGGGTGTGATTTCTGTATTTGCCCATCACTATAACTGTTCCCCAGCTGAATTACTATTTTTAATAGTTCTGTTGTGGTCATTTTCTATTTTTATTTTCACTTTTGTGCTGTGCACATATATCACACTGCTCACGTTTTGCTGGTTTCCCCTGTTTTCCTGTACATTGCTGACGGAAATGGTTTCTCTTCCCTTTAAATGCTTTCTACCGCGAGTGTTTCACTCGCGGTAGTTTGTACATGCAAATTCGGGCCCGATACTGTGCGGGGAGCCTCTCCCCTCCCACTCTCCACCCATTGACCCCGTCCCTCCGCCCCTCCGGAGCCTTCCTCCGCCCTCCTTTCGCCGTTCCACGCCTCTATCGGACATTTGCGGGCCCGCACTTGTACGGGGCCCGTTAGTGAGCCGCGTACCTGTGCGGGGGTGACACGCACGTGTGCGGGGCGTTTAAACGCGTTTCTGCGCGTTTCAGTGCCGCGTTGCCGTGCGCTATTTTGCGGCGCGCTATTTTGCGGATTTTAGTAAACATGCCCCTAAGTCTACACCCAACCCATAATACTACAGACCCATCAAAGTACTGGACATCATATACAAACTCAAATTCACTAAAGAAACCCTGTCACTGCAAATGTAACCTGTAATGTAAATAATAACTACAATGCACCTAATTACCTGTTCTGTAAATGTTACATGGGATCGGGGAATCACTTGATTGTAAAAGGTTATCTGTTACATTTATTTTTTTATTTAACCAGTTTTGTATACCACCTTATCCTTCAGTCAAAGTGGTTGACAAGACAACAAAGGCTTACATACTGAGGGTATGGGAAAACAAAAACGATACATTACAATATAAATACAAAACAAAAGAGTATGTTATAATACTATATCATAGTGAAATTAAATATACATAATGGTTAATTTAAGTTATTTCACCAAATGATTCTATAAATAAATAAGTCTTTAAAGATTGCAATGGTTTAATTTGTTCCATATAAACTGCCTTGATTTATTGAAGAGGCAGTATATAAAAACACATAAGTAAGTAAGTAAATAAGTAAGTACTGTTCTTCTTTATAAAAGTGCATATCAAGTCAGTTCATGCCACCTTTACCTTCTACAATTTGTACCGCTGGAGGTCTTTTTGGCCTATGATGTTTGCAGAATGACAGTGTTTTGAGCCATTTCTGGCCTATAAGCTTAAGAACTGTCTTTGTAAGCCATTGCTTCGGCTCTAATCGAAGTCCTGCGGTCTTTTTTCCTCCAGCAAATATTACTCTTTTTTCTTTAAAGAGTGAGTTGTTGTTTCATATTTACTGTTTATCTAACATATGAGCTAGTTTTATTCTTTTTATTACTGGTCAGAAACTACTAGCTTTCTTGAGGTTTACATAACATGTCAGAAAGCTTTCCAGCCATAGAAGTCCTACAAAGGAGGCCACCAATGTCAGGGACCTCAAGCCCCCCTTCTGCCAAACACTCCCACACTTTCCTGCGCTGGCACTTACCTGGTGCCCAACCAGGTTATCCCTGGTGGTCTAGGGGTGATTATGGCAGAAGCGGTTCCCCTTAGTTCCTGCTCTGGCTCTGGCAATTTTCAAAATGGTGCCAGGATCACCCTGTGCTAGTCTTGCAGCATCACTACTAGGGTCACAAGACTAGCACAATATGACCACATTGCCATTTAGAAGCCTGCTGGGGATGACTCAATTGGACATTGACATTAGGTAAGTGCCAGAGGGGATGGTGTGAGAGTGTTTTGGAGGAGGGAGGCTTGAAGTCCCTGCCATTGGTGGGCCCATTTGAAGCTCCTTCATGGCAGGAAAGGTTTCTGGTCATGGTGGTCCCGAAAAGGGGTACTGATCATGGGTGGGGGGGGGGGGGAGGCGATCATCAGAGGGGCCTGATCGGCTATGAGGGGGTACTTCTTCAGCCCAAGGTCTGCGTTTTCTGCCTTGTCAGGGAATGTGAAAATGTGAATTTTCCTGCGCTTCCTGCCAGGGCAGAGTTCACAGGCCCCTGTGGTATTTGGCAACCCTGGTGCTAAATGCAGGGCACACTCTCCTGCTTTTACGGACACAGGCTTTGCATCTACTGCATGTTTTTTCCTGTGAAACACCCACAGTAGGTGCAAAGTCCTACTGCACTTTAGTAAAATAACCCCTAAAATACTGCAGTTGACATGTGCCAATGGCACAACATTTGTATGTTCCTTATAGAATTACTCCCCCAGGGTGATTTAATAAAGAGGCACCTACTTTAAGTGTTAAAGTGGGTTCCTACTTAGGAATAATTTTATAAAGACACATAGGCACGTATGGGGCTCTTGTACTAATATGTGCTAAGCAGTTAAGGTAGTTTTTATAGTGCAGTAACAATGTGGGTCCAAGGCAATGGCTACTGCATGATAAAAGCAGTCAGGTGGTAAAGGTTCTATGTTAACTGCTTAACGTGTGAATGAGCAGAGCCAGGGTAGATGATGGGCAGAGAGTGGGTGTGGTTAGGACATGGTAATTACCGTGTGATGACTGTAGTAAATGTGGGTGCATTTAATGTCACATCAGTACAGGGGACATGATGGGCACACCCTTGACAGTTGCCTCACAGCTTTTGCACTTACCATGAATGGGGCTTTGCTCCTAATGTACAGTAAGTTCACAAATTTACTGTATTTTAGTAAAAGGCCCCTATGTGTCTATAAAATACTAGTGTAAGTGTCATTGTGCATGCTTACATTGCAGGCACAGAGATTTACACCTGCCCTATTCAGTGCGGGTGCAGATTATCATATTTTATAATCTATGTGTGTATTAACAATTCACCACCTAACTGAAGACTGAGCACAGTTTAGGACAACTATCCAGAGGGTTGCCATGAGTCGGCACTGACTTGATGTCACTTAACAACAACAATGTGTGAACTTGCATGTTCCACTACACTCTGCAGAAACCTCTCCCATGTGCTGTCTATTGTCAAAGTACACACCATCACACCAAAGCATGTATTTTTATGCTGGTTGATATTTTATGAGGCCATTTATATGCATTCATGGCCACATATGCATAGGAATGACATTAAAAAATTACCTTCTTCCTGTCACATTAAGGCAGTTTAACATATATTTATCGCCATTAGATTAATGCAGTTTATTAAATAGTATGTGACTTATCCACAGTTCCTGCTCTGAAATCTGAAGTATAAATTTGCACAGTAATAGATGCTGCATATGTATTAATATAGGAAATGTCTGTGCTTTAAGACTGTGGCTCCTATTTAAGTGCCAAGTAAGAGTAGGTTGGAAGTTTTGGGGGTCCTTTTGGAAGCCTTATTCAAGCCTCAGATGCCCTAAAATTGGCATAGTGACATCTCCAGAACCATTTTAGAAGCTAGGTCTGGGGATATCCAAGTCTGAATGGGAGCATGGAGAAGGCATTCTCAGGAACCTGGATGTCCCCACCTGATCTCAGAAATGTCCCAGGTGTCTGGCATTGCGTCTAAGTTTAGACATGCTCCAGCTGGTTTTGTGTAGGGATGAAACACTCCATCAGCCTCAGTACTCAGCAAAATGTCAATAGCAGCAGCAGTGAGATTTGAACTCTGGTTTCCCCAGTCCTAGCCCACTGCTTTAACAATTAGGCTTATTCGTAGATGTCTAGGTTCTGAAATACCATTCTACTACTACTAATGAGCATTTGTATAGTGCTACAAGATGTAAGCAGCACTGCACAGACATGTAAGAGACAGTCCCTGCTCATCAGAGCTTACAATCTAGCCAAGACAGACAACACAGAAGGTGCAGACAGGGATAAAACAAGCAGGCGTGGTAAAGAAACAAAGAGATCAGGTGAGTTAAGAACCAAAAGCAGCAGAGAAGAGGTGAGTTTTCAGCCTGGATTTGAAAAGAGTTGCCTGCGTCTGATGCAATGAGAGAACGGGGCTGGACACCACCATACCAGAGCAAGGCATGAGGGGCTCTCTAGAGGCCGAGGTCTCGAGTGCCTCCCGATTCCCCACTAAGGTTTGGAGGACAAGTCCCCTGCCGGGGATGCCTGGGCCGATGGCCAGAGAAGGAAGAGGTCTTGGAAGAGTCCTGGTGCTTAGAGCGGGATCTGTCCCTAGATTCCCGAGACTTGCCCGAGGAATCCTTGGACCTTTCGTTCGGTTCCTTCAATTTCTCTGAAGATTCACAAAGCTTTCCCTTGTCTTTGTAAGGTTTTGAAGGAGACGTGGGTTTTTTGGTCTGAGGATGTCTATGTAGACACCCATGCAAATATCCATATTGGGCATGACCACGTTTGTAAAATCATGTTTGCACCTAGATGTACCTGTTTTTTATTTTATTTTATTTTTTTTACAGATGGTCTGGCCTAGACATCCCAGATTGCACTTGAACATCCTTTCTAAAATTCTGAACTGTACCTAGACACTTTTATGCAGCCTCTTGGAGGGAGACACTTAGAGGCTTTAGAGGGTTAATATCTGCTAGGTAGTTCCTGAGGATGTTGTTTTTATCCATTTGGTGGTTCAAGTTGCTGCTCTTCCTTTTCTCTCCTTTATGCAACTCTATTTGCCTCCATTTTAATGGTTTAAAATGAGATTTTAGGGATCTGTTTTTTCAGATTGCTCAGGCACTCCAAAGGTCAAATCTTCGATAATGCAGCCTATGGACACGATTTTGAGTTGCGGGTTGCAAGGCTGCACGTCCCACTGTCTGGACCCTATTCTCCCTCCTGCTCTCCCCGCATGGTTAGAACTGCAGGATGGGGAGAGCCGGCAGGGGGCAGGAGGGGCAGAATCTGGGCAGAGTGGGGGTGGGCTGAGCAGGCAGGACATACAGGGCCAATTCAAGTTACGGCTCTGTTTGTCCTGTCAGGTCAGAGGGGACGTGCTGATTATTCTATCTCGTAAGTGGAATAAACAGCACCAGCAGGTCGATCAGGCCTGGAGATCCACCCCGGGGCTAGGGCTGGGTGTGGAGAGGTCCCTGCTGCCAAATCCAGGCCCCGGCTGGCCAGCTGTGGGTCAGGCAGTGGGGAAGAAGGAGGCATTAGCTGTGTGAGCCGGAGGTGCCTGCAGGGAAGACATCCCTGCAGGCAGGCAGGGGCATGCCAGGCCGTCCTCGGGCCCGACTCTGTGTACTGCGGGAATACTTTGTTCCCGCGGTCCAGAATCAGGTCCTAATGGGCCTGTCTTGCTCGGGGCCATCCGAATGGCCCAGACGTGTCCCTTCATGAATCGTGCTCCACATGAACTCAAAGGCAGCTCCAGTTACTTTTCACACACTGCCATTTATTTAGTTTTTATTTATTTATTTTAAAACATTTATTAACCGCCTTATGCACATGGCATTCAAAGCAGTGTACAGCAGATAAAACTCCTACACAATCTTCCTTCACTGGCCCCTCCCAGCAGGACCTGCAAATCACTCCAAAATAAAAATAAAATTAAAATACAATACAATACACAAGGAGACAACTGTTGCCAACTACTGTCCCACCGGACCAACATTCCCCTGCTATGCTACCTGCTTCCCACCAGCCAACCCATCAGCCTGTTGGAAAGAGCAAGGTCTTCAGCTGCTTCCAGATCCATCTCCATGCGCAAGGCAGATGGCAAAGCATTCCAAAGAGTCAGGGCTGCCACGGAAAAATCCTGTGCTTGCTAGAACTACAGGCAAACCTTGGTAGGACCCGGGATGATCAACAACTGTGCCCCTGTGGACTGGAGAGTCTGCCCAGGCTGATACCTGAATGGATCTCTTAGCCTGTGGCCTACTTCTTACCAGGTAGCAAAAAACTTAACCTCGGTCCTTGAACTTCAATTCTCTAAATTCAACCACAAATAAAGCAGCACACAGACACAGAGAATTATATAAAACAGCACAACTTAAGCTTAAGTGAGGAATTCACAGGTTCCCATGATTCCCTCCCTCAAGCTATGTCATCGCACCTTCTGTTTTTTAGGGAAAAACTGTTACAGTGCCTTGCAAAAGTATTCAGCCCTTCAGTTTTTTCCTGTTGTTTTGCATTACATACAACCTGGAATGAAAATAGAGGTTCATTTGGATATTAGGTAATGGACCTAACAATATAGACCAAATTGGTGAAGTGGAATGACAATAAGATACCTTGTATATATCATAAAAAAGTAAAAACTGAAAAGTTGTGAGTGCATATGTATTCATCCCTTTTGCTATGAAATCCCTAAATAAGATCTGGTCCAACCAATTAACCACAAAACTCACATAATTCGTTGATTAGGATCCACCTGTGTGCAATCCGTGTCAGATGATCACTCACGTGATGCTTGTATAAATATACCTGTTCTGAAAGGCCCCTGACTCTGCAATATCACTAAGCAAGCAACATGTAGACCAAGGAACACTCCAAACAAGTCAGAGACTAAGTTGTGGAGAAGTATAGATCAGGGATGGATTATAAAAAACATATCCCAAATACTGCATGTCCCACAGAGCAACATTAAATCCATTATAACAAAATGGAAAGAATATGGCACCATTACAAACCTGAAAAGAGAAGGTCACCCACCAAAACTCTCAGACAGGAAAAGGAAGGCATTAATCAGAGATGCTACAAAGACACTAAAGATAACACTGAAGGAGCTACAAAGATCCACAGCGGAGATGGGAGTATCTGTTCATAAGTCCACTTTAAACCGTACACTCCATAGAGTGGGGCCTTAGGGAAGAGTGGCCAGAAAACAGCCATTGCTTAAAGAAAGAAATAAGAAAACAAGTTTGGAAATCCAAAGGCCTTTATTCAGTCCTCATCCTTCTTGACCTCTCTGCTGCTTTCGACACTGTTGACCATAACCTTCTCCTTGATACCCTGTCCTCGCTTGGTTTTAAGGGTTCTGTACCATCCTGGTTCTCCTCCTATCTCTCCCATCGCTCTTTCAGTGTTAGTTCTGGTGGATCCTCCTCTGCTGCTATCCCGCTCTCAGTTGGTGTACCCCAAGTTTCTGTCTTGGGTCCACTCCTTTTCTCTCTCTATACCCAGTCCCTTGGTGCGCTCATCTCTTCCCATGGCTTTCAGTACCATCTTTATGCCAATGACTCCCAGATCTACCTCTCTACACCTGAAATCTCCCCGGCAATCCAGACCCGGATCTCTGCCTGCCTTTCTGACATTGCTACTTGGATGTCTCACCGCCAATTGAAATTGAACTTGGCCAAGACTGAGCTTCTTATCGTTCCCCCTAAAACCTCCTTTCCTCTTTCTTCTTTCTCAGTCTCTGTGGATAACTCTCTACTCCTTCCTATTTCCTCGACGCACAACCTTGGGGTTGTCTTTTACTCCTCTCTCTCCTTCTCCACACACACCCATCTGATAGCTAAGACCTGCCATTTCTTTCTCTATAACATCAACAAAATCTGTCCTTTCCTATCTGAACACACTATTAAGATGCTTATCCACTCCTTAATCACCTCTCGTCTTGACTACTGCAACCTTCTCCTTGCTGGTCTTCCTTTGAATCGTCTCTCTCCGCTTCAGTCTGTTCAGCACTCAGCTGCACGGCTAATTTTCCGCCAGCCTCGTCATGCCCATATTACCCCTCTTCTCAAGTCACTTCATTGGCTCCCTATCCATTTCCGCATCCAGTTCAAACTTCTCCTGCTGACCTATAAGTGCATTCACTCTGAAGCTCCTCACTACCTTTCTAATCTTATCTCTCTTTACACCCTCCCCCCCCCCTCAGGAACTCCACTCTTCTGGCAAATCGCTTCTATCTGTGCCCTTCTCTTCTATTGCTAACTCCAGACTTCGATCCTTTCACCTTGCTGCACCTCACACCTGGAACAAATTGCCTGTGTTTGTACGCCAGGCACCTTCTCTGACCCTTTTCAAATCCAGGCTGAAAACTCACCTCTTCTCTGCTGCTTTTGGTTCTTGACTCACCTGATCTCTTTGTTTCTTTATCACTCCCCCTTGTTTTATCCCTGTCTGCACCTTCTGTGTTGTTTGTCTTGACTAGATTGTAAGCTCTGATGAGAAGGGACTGTCTCTTACATGTCTGTGCAGCGCTGTGTATGACTTGTAGTGCTATACAAATGCTCAGTAGTAGCAGTAGAGTTTGCACAACAGCATGTGGTGGACCTCCCAAACACATGGAAGAAGATTCCGAGGTCAGATGTGACAAAAATTGACCTTTTGGACTATCATGGGAAACACCCATGTGTTGTGCAAACCCAACACTTCCCATTACCCAGCGAACAACATTGCAACAGTGAAACATGGTGGCGGCAGCATCATGCTGTGGATTTGTTTTTCGTTGCAGGGACAGGCAAAATGGTCTGGATTGAAAGAACGATGGATGGCACAAAATATGGGACAATTATTGGGGAAAACCTGTTTTAGTCTGCCAAAGATTTGAGACTGGGAGAGAAGTTCACCTTCCAGCAGGACAATGACCCTAAACATACTGCTAAAGCTGGTTTAAAGGGAAACATTTAAATGTCTTGGAATGGCCTAGTCTAAGCCCAGACCTCAATCCAATTGAGAATCTGTGGCATGCAAACCATCTAACTTGAAGGAGTTGGAACAGTTTTCCCTTGAGGAAAGCGTGAAAATCCCAACGGCTAGATGTGCTAAGCTACTAGAGACTTGCAGCTGTAATTGCAGCAAACTGACTCTATAACCTATTGACATTGGGGGGTGACTACGTATGCACACTCCTGATTTTCTAATCTTTTTTTCTAATTATTGTTTGTGTCACAATAAATAATATTTAACACCTTCAAAGTCATAGGCATGTTGTGTATATCACATGATGCTATCCCCCAAAACTCAATTTTAATTCCAGGTTGTAATGTGACAAAACAGGACAAACACCAAGGGGATAAATACTTTCACAAGGCACTGTACATGGTACAAATTCAGCTCTACATCAAGCTTTGTTTATCTACATGTTATAGATCTGAGCACAGACATTTCTCAGTTCCAGCATTCTAAAAACAAAGCATTCTGGCTCATTTTTCATAAAAAATATCATCCCAAAATACAACCTTGGCTTTTATAACACATCTCTCTCCAGGCTGCTAGGCTTCAGATTGTCAGCAACATTTCAAGCCATTCTCCATATTAACATTTTAAGAGGGCCTTGGTACCCCACTTCAAGTTACTTTCAACAGTTCCCCCTCCGATTTTGGACAGAATCACTACACATGAATGATAGCTCAAACATATCCAAGTCCAAAATAAATCTGCCATAGTAGAGAATGCCTTTCTCTTCACTTGCTTCAGAGTTCCAGGCATCACATCTGGTTCACAGGCGAACTTCATCTTGCTAGTTGGAAGAAGTCTTTATACATATGCTTCATTTGAAAATATAGAAAAAAGATTATAAGTATCCTGAAAATTAGCCAAAATTTGCTAGTTCTCAATAAGAATGTGTACAGAGAGTAAGGCTTTACCAATTATTTTTGCAAGCACAATATGCTGACAGTCACCAACTGCTCTTTATAAATCTTTCAGTAGTTCAGAAGTTTGTGCTGACATTCACATCACGACACTGGTCACATCTGCAAGTTCTCCAGCAGCATTAACTTATTCACTCTGGGCTGCACTATGCACATCTTGGACAGTGTTAGTGACTGTCTAACCCAGCTTCATGGCTGCATATATGTCTTTCTGTAGCAGTACTGGAATCACTGTTCTTTGCTTTTATTTAGCTTTCAGTAGCACTGCAGACTTCTTTTCATTCACAGCCCAGTCACCTTCAGCCCATAGGATCAGTGCATACAATATATAATTTTCAGAACCATAGCTCATCACTACAATCATCCCTCTGATTCCTCACAATGGCAAACATTCACAGTTACTAATGGCAATTTAGAATTACTGAAAATAATGATCTTATATATTCTGTTAATTACAATACATCTACTGCTAACACTAAATTTTTACAAATTATTTAACTATATGGATACCAAGCTAGCTTGCAACATACTTCTATTTTGCATCTACATTCTTTAATTTTTCTCTTTATCTATCAAATTAAAGTTAGCATGTGGCCTTATAGACACCTCTCATATCAAGTGTACAGCTTACATATGCATATCACTAATTACGTTTGTAATTTATTCTGCAACCATGACAATATACAATGCATAGTTAATCTTATTACTGTCTTAAGGGGTAACACACATCAATACATAACTGGCAGCTTATTGCAAATAAATTAAACTCATTTCAATTATTCAGCAACAAGTTTTAGGAATGATCTCTTATCTCAGGTAGTGATTTGACTCACATTACCCTGAACATTGTGTGATTGACATAGACATCTCAGCTCACAAAGGAAGGACATCAGGACACAAAACAAAAGGAAATAGATACATCATGGGTCATTTTATAGAATTCCAAGAATTATGCTCAACAAAAGATAATGTATTCATAACCATAAAACTTTCAAAAACAGAATTTAAACCAATTAGAAATTTAATTGTCAGTGTTTACAACTTCCCTTTGTCAACACTTTATTTAGTACAAAACAACATAATAAAAAGGATCAATTGATCTCTTGCACAGGGAAATTTATTTACACCTTGAATCTACCATATTCGGAGATACTAATTTAATACCTATTCCACTAGCAACAAAACATCAGTAACAAAACTGAAACACATAACATAAAAATTAAAGATCCAATAGAATCTTGTAGGTGGCTTATAACAGACCAGGACATTGCTATTCTAATATCTTATGCTTTTGTGGATGTGATTCATATCAGGACTTTCAGTTAATCTATTAACATAAAAAGAAAATATCATAGAAAACATTTACCACCTCAATTTATTTACTTAGCGTATCCTCTAGAATGAAACTGTTTTACTCATTATTTGTGACTTGTAAAAGCTAAATCCCTGTACGTTTTCTTTAAAAATCACACATATCACTATGCTGCTTGCACAATAAGAAACTCAGTTTTAACTTGTATCTACATCTCCTTTAAATGTCTTCATAACTTTTCTTAGTCTGTTATATTATGAAAATTCACACAACTTACAAGATATCTAAATACATCTAAAAACCATCACACATGCATGAAAGATCTTCCCATTTACTCATAAAACAGGGCACACAGAATGAAATCAACTAATTTTCTTAACCAGGATATGTTCAGATCCCTAACCTAGAAAACAAAATTACACATTGTTAATTAAACTTATTTACTGTACACAAATAAAGAAATGGTTAATTTTGTTTCTTCCTCCCCCTACCATACTTGTCAAAACCAGGATCCCTGTAAAATAATCTTAAACATAATAAAATTACGATCATATAAATTTCTCTCTCAATAACTACTGCCAATTGGAAACAGAAGTTGTTCTTATTATATTCATGTGGGAAAAAAAGAATTGTCAACATCTAGGCTATACTTTAATTAACTATTTTTGGTTTAAAAGAAACTTCTCTAACAAAACTTGCATTCAAGGCCTTCTCGCCAGATAACTGTGACAATATCTCTCACTACAGAGTTACTGTAAACATACAAAACTCTGCCAGGCTTGTTATCTGTATTGTCTACTTCTAAGGTTATTACTTCAATATACAATGCATTCTCCTTCCCAGTCCATTGACTCAGTGAATCCATTCCATACTACAGTACATACTCATACAAATAAAAAACACTAGCTGTCCAAATACATTAGCAGTGCAAAATCAATCATTGAATCACATCTCCTTTCCATATTCATTAAACCAAGTCATATCACATTATTAGACCACCCTCATCAGTTTATTGTCTATCAAAAAATCCTTCTATTACTATTAATATCATATCTCACTTCACACAATACCTTCTAATCACTTGCTCATGCCACTTACTACATCCTCATACCAACTAACATATATGCATAGACCATCATAAAATACAGACTAAGGTTTACAACTTACTGCTATTTTTAAATTAAGGATTACCAAAACCAAAACAAAAATCAGCATGCACAGAAATCACAGTACTATAACATTTATCTGTTTTGTTTTTCATTCATACTGAGATAAGAAAGCTATCAAAACAAAATGCACCTCTCTAGAAACCAAAAAGCACAACTCAAAACAGAAAAATTGAAATTACCTTACCTAAGACCCGAGTGAAACAAAACAAGACAAATCTCTCTTTACACATTACAGACTAACAAAGATAAGAACACAGACATTTCAAATATTAACTTACAAGTCTGATGAAATACAGCTCTGACTTATTAAGGAAGAAAAACAGCATATGAGAACACAACAACTAATTACCAAGTTTCAGCCAGGCTTTTTAAATCTATTACAGCCAGAAAATATTATTCTTTTAAAAATACATCAGAAAAGCAAACATATGAATCATTATACACTTTCTTTTCTAATATAAACAACTTATAATTTTTTCAGATTTTCACGTGTCATTATCTTCAAACATCGCAGCTCCTCTGAAAAAGTCCTTCCTAAAGGACTTCACAATATCACTATGTTTACAATAGGCTATCTTTATTAAACACTGTCTGTACTCCATACTCACAATCGTCTGTCCTCTCTGTATTGCCTTGAATGAAGAGAAATGAATATCCTGGCATGGCACCAACTGAATGGATTTCTTAGCCTCTGGCTTACTTCTTACCAGGTAACAAAACTTAACCTTGGTCCTTGGACTTCAATTCTCTAAATTCAACCGCAAATAAAGAAGCACAGACACAGAGAGATATATAAAACAGTACAACTTAAGCTTAAGTGAGGAATTCACAGGTGTGCAAAGTTCCCATGATTTCCTCCTTCAAGCTAGGCCATCACACCTCCTTTTTTTGAAGGGAAAAACCATTACATGGAACAAATTCAGCTCTACGTCAAGCTTTGTTTATCTACATGTTATAGGTCAGAGCAGAGATATTTCTTAGCTCCAGTATTCTAAAAATAAAGCATTCTGCCTCATTCTTCACAAACAATGTCATCCCAAAGTACAACCTTGGTTTTTATAACACATCTCTCTCCAGGCTGCGAGGCTTCAGACTGTCAGCAACATTTCAAGCCATTCTCCATATTAATGCTTTCAGAGGGCCATGGTACCCCACTTCAAGTTAATTTAAACATGCCCAGGCTGATACCATCGTAACAACTCCTGTAAATAACAGGGCCTTGAGCCCCAAAACAACTTGAAGACAAGTGTCAGTACTCTGAAAATATACCTTTGCCTAACTGGTAGCCAGTGCAACTGGCACAGAACCCCTGCAACTGAACCATACTTCCCTATGCCCCATAACAGTCTGGCTGCCACATTATGGACCGTCTGAAACTCCCTCATCAGATAACTTGGCAGCTCAACATATAGGGCATTACAATAGTCAAGCCAGGATAACACCAAAGCCTGCACCACCATGTGTAAGGCATCATGATCTAAGAATGGCCGAAACTATTGCACAGCTCGCAGATGTCCACACACTGTCTGGATGACCTGGAACACCTACTGATGGAAACTTAGATCTGCATTCAGGAGCACTCTCAGGTCCCAGATCTCCCCTCTCCAGTCCAGGTGAATTCCCACAATATAGAGACCCACCTGCAGACTTGCATCCATCAGCACCCCACGCAAGAGTACCTCGGATTTGGTGATATTAAGAACCAAATGGTACACCTGTAATCAGGCAGAAATATCAGCCAAGCATTGATTGGCACGCTGAAGTATCACAGCCTCTTCATCATCCACCACAATAATCAATTGTATCATCAGCATACAAAAAACCCCGAAGACAAAGCCTATCTCTGTGGGAACCCACAGACCAGCTCCCACACCGTAAAGGACTAAGCCCCACAACATACCTGAAACTGCCAGTCAGACAGAAACAAAGTCATCCTTTGGAGGACAGTTCCACCTATTTTTAAGGCACAACATGTGCCACCACAGTGTCTCAGTCTATCAGATCAAATGCCATCTCCTTCAAATATTATCTTCCCGTTTCCTCATCCTTTATATCATACTTCATCAACCTGCCATTTTACTCCAGTCTTCCTCATTCCACTCTACTCAACTCCATTGTTACACCTCATTTTGACTTTGCTAACTTTTTACTGCAAGGTCTGCCTAAACAAACAATAAGACCACTCCAGGTTGCCAAACACATTGCAGCTAGGATAACCATAAATGCCAATCCTATTGACCACATCACACCAATCTTATGCAGTCTCCACTGGCTCCCAATACAATACCGCTCCCAGTACAAAGTCATAATAACCACCTTCGAACTCCTCAATGGTATCTCCCCATCCCATCTATCAACACTCATTACCAGAGAAAACATTACGCGCACCCAATGAGACTGCAGCAAAAACAAACTTGCAACAACCTCTGATTTCAGAAAAGCTAAAAAACTCAAATAGCAGGGCATTCTCACACTGTGCCCCCACCCTCTGGAACATACTGCCGGATAGTCTACGTGCCATAAAAGACCTTGCAACCTTTAAGAAAAAACTCAAAACATATCTATTCATTCAGCACTTTGGCACGATAACATAACTACCACCCATAACCATAACACAACACCTATTACATCCAAACTATGACCTTCAAGCCAATTAACACTGCATCACAAGATCACTCTGTACTGTATATAGTTAAAGTTAAGTTTGCTGTTTAATGTACAAAGTTGTTACTGTTCCATGTAAACTGAATCTGTACTATCTGTACTGATCATTCTGTTCAATGTAAACCACAATTGATCTGTTGGAAATCGCGGTATAAAAATGTTAATAAAAATAAAATAAATAAATAAATTGCTTGTTAACTAAATTGATCCATCCAAAACTTGCTATACTTTATGTTCCCATATTTAAATTTCTATTCTTGCTTGTCCCAATTTATTCATTCAGCTTTTCCTCATCAACATCAGGCCTACATTGTGGCAGCATCCATTCGCTTCTTTAAAACACTCACTTACCATTTATGCTGTTCCCAAAAATACTTCTGTCACTCATCTATAATTTCTCTTTGTGTCCTAACTTCAAGATAGAGTCAGAGCTCCCGCACTGGGATATCTTGGATTTCAAACCTAATATCCATTGCCATTTTTCTGCACACCATTAATGCCTTTTGTAGAAAGTCATTCTTTATTTTATAAAATAAGGATGCAAGTGCTCAAAAACATGCAAATATCTAGGTGTAGGCACTTAGACCAGCCCTATGATTGGTGTAAATATTCAAGCCTGGAGTTTTCAAGAATGCACGTAAACTATAGTATTTTATCATCATTTACGCATGTAAATTTGTGCTCCGCCCATGTATATGCCCACAGTGAAAGTATATGTAATCAACTCTATGCATGTACTTACAGAATAGAAACTGCCTAAAATATTCACGTAAGTACCCAATGATACTCAAAAGACATTGAAAATACATGATTTACACCCATACACAGCAAATAATTTCTGTGTCTCCTTATAAAATTACTCCATGGAGGTTATTCTAAAACCCGTATTCACATTTTAAACATGGATGTGGAAACAAAAGTTTAAAACGCCATTTTAGAAAGAGTGCAAGATATATGTTTCTGTACCCGGCACATCAATCTTTGTGTGTCACCGTTGGGAGAGTTCCTGGATATAGCCTGGAGCCATGCAGAGCAGATTTTCTAAATGTGCCCATATATGCCTGCTATAAAACACGAATAAGGATGGGACTTTGTTATCTGGCTGGCCAGAATGAACAGAGAGATGATGAATTATTAAAGAAATTAAGGAAGCTAGCAAAACTGGCAACACAGTAATAATTGGCAATTTCAATTTCCTTGGTATCGACTGGATGAATGTCTCATCAGAACATATTAGACAGATAAAGTTTCTAGATGAAACAAATGACTGCTTTATGGGATCAACATGAGGGGAGCTATTTTGGACCTTATACTTAGTGGAACACAGGATCAGGCATGACAGGTGATAGTGCTGAGACCACTTGGCAATAGTGATCATAACATGATAAAGTTTAATTTAATAAATGGAGGGAGAACAGCAAGGAAATCTATTGCACTGGAATATTTTAAAAGGAAGACTATGAAAAAATGAGGAAAATGGTTAAGAAAAGGAACAACTGCTAAGTTTAAGAGTTTACATCAGGCCTGGACATTATTTAAGAATACCATCTTGGAAACCCAGACCAAATACATTCCAAACTTCAGAAAAAGGTGGAAGGAAGGCCAAATGACTGCCAGCATGGTTTAAAGAGAGGTGAGAAGAGTTAGGCCGCGTGGCAAGGTCTGTAGTGGCTGCCCATAACCGGGTGGAGCGGCCCGATGCGGGACCCAGTGTTTGGCGGTTGGCGGGGGTTGGTTGAGGTGGTGATGTGGGGCGTTCCTTTTGAATTCATTGGCGCCCCTGCATCCACGGGGGGAGCCAATGGGTTTGAGGAATGGCCTCTGAGGAGGTGGGAGGAGCCGGGCTTCCTTAATGGTTCACTGTCACCAGCGTGTTGAGGCAGCCAGTGCCGGCATTGCGCAGTGAGCAGTTAAAAAAAAATCGAGTATGGGACGGTTTTTGAGTCCAGCGTTAAGTTCGGGGAGGAAAGAGGCTACAGCGCAAGGCTGAGTGCGGCGGCGCCTGGCTGAGGAGCAGGTGCAGGGCACTTCGTGGGACTGGCATCAGGCTTCCACAGCCCCTCCCCCTGCACAACGTGTTCCTGAGCAGAGGATAGCCTGCAGCATTGAGCAGGACTGCTTGGTGTGGCAGGCAATTTCTGTGGGGATCTAATAAAAAAAGAAAAAGGAATACCAAAGGAAATATATAAAGGGAAGGATTTTAAGACTGGCCTGATGCCTTCACGCAGATACCAGCAGGGTCGTTTTGGAGGGCCAGGAAGGGCAGCTAGGGCCACGGGGCGGTGGGCCATGCCTCCTTTAGTGGAACATGACTTGGCAGGGGTTAATGCAGGGGAGTTGGAGGGTACGGTGGCATTGAGGGATCAATGGGGTAATGCTGCTTCACGTTGGGGGGCCAGAAGGGCTACAGGGGCTGTGAGGAGGCGAGGGGGAGCAAGGATTCTGCGGGGGAAGGGGAGAAGCGGAGGGAGATCCCAGGGAGCTCGGGCTCGGGCCAAGAAACAAGGTGGGCCATTCAGAGGTGAGGCAGGCCATAGTTCTGGCAATTTGCAGGTCTATGATCCAGCAGGAGGGCCACGTTGAGTAGCTGAGGAGGATATGGTCACTCCTAGTGGGGGAGTCGATTTTAGTAGAGGGGAGAGCACAGCGGGCAATTCGGGGGAAAATGGGGCTGAGCAGGGACAGTGGGGGCTTATGCATTCTGGTTTCAGGGGTGACGCATGTAGGGGAGGCAGGGTCACTCCTATTCAAGCAGCCCACAGTTTTGGTGGGCAAGGTATACCCACCTCTTTGGGTTGGCTGGGTTTTCAAGGGGGTTATCGGCCAGTGGGAGGCTCTGCATCGTGGGACTATTGGCTTGGAGGGGGACAAAGTCGGTCAGGGGCGGAATTGTTGGAGGCTTGGCAACCTTCGTGGCATCCAGCAGTTCCCCCCCCTGTTTTTTCCTTTATGTCTCCACGGGTGTCTACAATGAATCATTACCATGGGGGTCATGGAGTTGGAGGACATGGGGGAGCTGGGATTGTGGATGTCGGAATACCAGAAGACAGAATTGTTTGGGGGATCCTACCAGTGTGAGAATGGATGAGCTGCATCAGCAAGATGTGGATGCCCGCCAGGCTATGACTGGGACAACAGCAGCAATGGCAATGGATATGGTGGCTACAGGGAGTTGCACACAGAAAAGGGTGAGGGGTTGGAGTGGAGTAGTGCGCCAGTAGGATAGGGGGGAAAATCGTGCAAGAAAAGGAAACATGCGTGTCGGAGGCATCCTCTTCCTCATCATCCGCATCTTCGTCAACCTCCTCTGGAGCTGAATGTGCAGGGCAGGAGGTTTGCAGCAGTGTGGTGGGAGTGCACAAGCCAGGGGGTGGGGCTCCATCTTTAGCCATTTTTTCGGAGTTATGGGAGGGGGTGCCGAAGAATTTGTGCCAAAAGATTAAAAAACGGAGATATATAGATATCTTCCAGCTGTTAGAGGGTAGGCGGTGGTCTGGTGTCAGCAAGAAAAAGAGGAAGGAAGATGAGAAGGTGGGCCATATAAAAAAGGTGTCTCGTAATGTGATTAATTGGACAAGAGCCTTTTTGCGATTAGCAAGCGTATGGGAGACATCATTCACCTGAGCATTATGGGATGTTGTTGGCATATGCGGATTCAATTCTGGAGGCATCACAGACCCACGATGGGTGGGCATTGTTGAATTACGATGAGAGGTTTAGGGACAAAATGGAGGAGAACTAATCATTGTCATGGGGCATGAAGGATATTAATCTCTGGCTCACGCAGATGTCAGCCAGGGCAAGTTCAGGGGGTGTGGGAGGGACAAAAGTGGGGGCCTGGAGCACTGCAGGTCTGGGTCATTCCTTTCGGGCAGCGGGAGCCACGTCACAGCCGAGATTGGGGGGAAATAGGACAGGTGACATCTGCTGGAGGTTTAATAAGTCCTCGTGCCCATTTCCCGACTGCAAATTCCGCCATGTCTGTTCAGTTTGTGGTGCAGGACACTTGGCGGCAAAATTCATTAAAAAGGGGGCAGCACTGCCCTCGGCACCAGCCCCTAAGCAATGATGATTTATTCAGTTTGGCCCCTACACTGATACGGGAGAGGCGTTACAACCCTTGCTTCGACAATACCTGAAGCAGGGGGACAGGGAGGTATTGAATTAGGGTTTCAGCTGGGTTTTGTCATACCTGTATATGGAAATGTGTTAGCGTACAAGTCACGAAATTCGCCCTCTGTTCAGTGCTTTGTATCTATTGTGCATGATAATTTGTCGGTGAAGCTGGAGTTAGGTAGAATTGCAGGCCCGTTTGTGGATCTGCCTTTCCCGAGGCTAGTGGGTTCCCCTCTGGGAATCATACCTTCAAAAGAGCCAGGGAAGTTCAGGTTGATTCATAATTTGTCATTTCCGGCGGGAGACTCCGTAAATGATCACATCCCTTGGGAGTGGTGCATGGTTCACTATGCACCGTTCGACCGGGTGGTGGAGTTGGTTCGGAATTCTAGTCACAAGGCTTTGATGGCAAAAGTCGATATCGAGTCGGTGTTTCGTTTGCTACCGGTGCACCCATCAGCTTTTCAGTCCCTAGGTTACCGTTTTGAGGAGGGATTATATTTCGACAAATGCATCCCTATGGGATGTTCGGTTTCTTGCGCCTACTTTGAGAAATTCAGTATGTTCCTGCATTGGGCGTTGGTCCAGAAAGTAGGCTGTGCAAAGGTGGTACATTACCTTGACGATTTTTTGTTTGTTGGCTCGGCACAGTCAGAGGAGTGCCAGGAGCCTTTAAACGGTTTTGTAGAATTGTCCCGCGAATTAGGTGTGCTGTTGGTGGAGGGTAAGACAGAAGGTCCGGCGATGCGGCTTACATTTTTGGGAGTGGAATTGGATTCGGGGGAGATGGTTGCTCGTCTTCCTCAGGCGAAGGTGTCCAGATTGTGTGTTTTGGTGGCTAACCCTTTGGCTTCTAACAAGTTAAATTTGAGGGAGCTGCAAGCATTGATTGGATCTCTGAATTTTGCATGCAAGGTCATTCTGATGGGGCAGGTGTTTCTGCATCAACTGGCAGTGGGATATCTTTTTGAAAGAATTCAATGGGACGTCGGTGATGATGGACGCCAAGATCTCTTCGGTTAATTTTCAGTTATATACGGATGCAGCGGGGGGGGGGGGGGGGGGTTGACTTGGGCATTTATTTTGCTGGGGCGTGTGGATAGATGGTCACAGTCATAGCAAGAATCTAGCCTGGCCAACAATATAGCCTTCTTAGAACTATTTCCTATGCTAGTAGCATTGGAGTTGTGTCCCGATCGGCTTCGTAACCGAAGGGTGTTGTGGTGGTGTGATAATGCAGTGGTGGTAAGTGTTATTAATCATTATACGATGTGTGTAGCTGGCGGCGTTAATGAGGGAGGTTGTATTAGCATGTCTATGGCTGAATGTGTCCGTAAAGGCATGGCATATTCCCGGTTGTACTAATGAGATTGCTGATGCTCTCTCATTTCCAGTGGGACCGTTTTCGGACATTGGCGCCAGACGCAGACACAGAAGGATTCGTGGTCCCAGAGCATTATGAAAGGTTGGCCAAGCGAAATGCTGAATTTATTGTGGAATTTGGTGTCGGCGGCAATGTGGTCGGTGTATCAGTGAGGCTGCTACAAAGTGGTTGAGTTTTTAGTGGCTCATGGATGGCAGCCTGGTTCAGTGACAGACCAGATGACAGGGCAGTATGTAGTGGCCACCTGTCAAACCTTCACCCACTCCCCAACCTTGTGAGCTAAGGAGGGATAGGCCTTGTGTAGTTGTGGGGGCCAAATGAATATGCGGTGACAAGAAAATTTATTTGTCTTCAAGGATTTTTATTTCCCCGCTCCGTGAGAGAGACAGGAACAGAAAAGATCAGTAGATCAGGAATCATGCAAACAGAGGCTTACAATATTGTGCTTCAACAAAACTTCTCATATGGAAAAACACATTGCTTCATGTGTTTTCTCCGTGCAATATATACAGGTGCTCAGGTAAGAAGTGTATTTGCTCTCTTTAGCAATTATATCATAGTCCAGCATACATTCAATGTTAGGATATGCTTTCCTTTCAATTGCACTAAACAATACTTCTTGTCAGGTACTTTTTTTAGCAATTCTGGATTAGCATAACCAGAATAAAAGTCAGGTATAATCCTTCAAGCTTTTGTCTCGTCGGTTCTCTCTATTAATCCTACAGAGCAATCCATCAGTTGATTGATGTCAAGCATGGGAACTTGGGCTTGGGGAATACTCTTGCCTTCAGGATTGTTCACTGCTTGAAGAATAGCTTGTTGTGAAATGACTCTTTCATTCAAGAGTTGTCTAAGGTCACTTAAGAGTTGTTCTGCTTGTTTCCTAGCAGGACTCAACGGTAAAGCTTCTCCTTGTTGAAACAGCTGATTATCTGCATCTGGTGAGCAAACACGGCTTTCCCTATTCAGACAGTCTATGCCCGAGGTAGAGATTCCCTTCCCCCACTTCTCTCTGTTAATGAATGGTGGAATCTCACGTTCGTTTGCAGCAGCTCTATTTCTAAGGAAGGCTTCAAAAGTAAGACTTTCTACATCAGGATAACCTGGTCTCTTTGTAAACAGCTGGGCTGTATTTCTTTCCTCAGCTTGTTTGTTAAGAACAGGTATTACTGGCTGAGTAAAACTTGGCTTGCATGGAGAGTTTTCCAGGGTAAAACAAACTTCCTTTATATCCCCTGAAACTATCCTCTCCACTATAAACAGGAGTCTCTCTTCCTGGCATATAACACTTATCAGAAGGATTAAAAATAGCAGGTACCTTCAACTGAGACTGCTCAGGAACTGTCTTGCCAGCATGCTTTTCTCTCCAGGGATAAAAACTGCTTTTCAACAACGTGTGCTTTTCTCCTCGTGTTGGATTAGCTTCCCTTCTGTTGCAGCTGGGCACAGCTTCTGTAGCCGGGTCAAAGGGTTCTGCAGTCTGTGGAACTTCCTGCCTTCCCAATACCTCTTGCTTTCTCTCCTGTGGATTTAAAGCAAACTCTCTCCTCAATCCACTAGCAGTGCTTACTCCTTCATTCCTTCGTGACAGCCTCTGGCTTGGTCCTGTTCCTCCATTCGTTCTAGTCCTTCTGCTCCTCCCTCTTGAGTGTTCCCTCTCTCTGTTTAAGAAGGATCCCTTACTCTTGGATGCCCGCCTCCTCCTAGGGCGTGCCCAATCCATAGCTCCGCTTCTCTCCTCCTCTGAGGTGAGCTGATTGGCTGCCTGAAGGCTATGCTGAGAGTGGGAATTTCTTCTTTTCCCTGCAATACTGGACTCTACCAGGGGGTCAGTATCGGTCTCCATGGCCTCCACGCCTGGCGCTGCGTCACACCACCATAGCAAAAGGTGTCTCCAAATCATCGGTCCGTTCCCACTTAGCAGGCTTTGTGAGCGAGGTCTGTGATGGACACAGCTGCTGCCTTTGCTTCGGCACCATGGGCGCGTATGGAGTCAGCCTGCATTGATACTGCTACATTTGGGGGGCAACGACATGGTGTCTTGGACCTGAAAACAACTGATAAGAGTGGTAAAGAAAGATCTTGTGGAGGTTCCTTGGTTGTTTCAGGGTGTAGTGTTAATTTGGTCTGATATCATTCCAAGGCCTTCATGTTGGGACCAATGGCGTTGGTCAAGGGGATTGACAAAAATTAATCGCCAGATTGGCCACTGGGTTTGCGAGCAGGGGGGCTATCAAATCATGTACTCCTGGGTAGAGGTTGGTTGTGCAGGATTGTATGGTCGGGATGGAGTACACTTCTCCCCTGTGGGTATGGATTTTCTATTAAATGAATGGCAGGAGGCCTTGGAATGGGTGTCTTGGCGGGACGTGCGCTGGTCACAGCTTGGTGTTGGGGGAGTGGCTCAGGGACATTGATGCTGTTATAGCCAAAAAAACATATATATCGCTTTTAAGAAAAGAGAAAAAGATCCAAATGAAGAAAACAAGAAAAAGCATAAGCACTAGCAAGTTAGATGCAAAGCACTGATAAGGAAGACAAAAAAAGATTTTGAAAAGAAGCTTGCTCTGGAAGAAAAAAACTCATAATAAAACTTTTTTTTAGGTACATTTGAAACAAAAATTCTGTGAGGGAATCAATTGGACCATTAGATGATAGAGGAGTAAAAGGGGCACCAAGGGAGGACAAGGCCATAGCAGAAAGACTAAATTAATTCTTTGCTTTGGTCTTTACTGTGGAAGATATAAGGGAGATACCCATGCCAGAAATTAATTGGTGGAACTGAAGCAAATCTCTACGAACCTGGAAGATGTAATAGGACAAATTGATAAACTAAAAAGTAAAAAAATCACCTGGACCAGGTGGCATATATTCTAAGGTGCTGAGTGAACTCAAAAATAAAATTGCGCACCTCTTATCAGTAATTTGTAAATTATTATTAAAATCATCTATAGTACCTGAAAAATGGGGAGTGAGCAATGAAACCCCAATGTTAAATAAAAAGAGTTCCAGGGGTAAGCCATAAAAACAGAACTCTGGAGAGATATTGCCCAAGATAACATGCCTTTATTGCATGGTCCAATAAGACCACTTTTGCATTTATGTACAATTATTGCAATGGCCTGCCCGAAATGGCTGCAGTGGAGATACATGCCATGAGCTTGTGCATGGCCTCAACTATGGCATGTATCTCTGCTCTCAAATCCTCCAGGTACACGAACATGAGGTTCTGTAACCTGGTGACTGCAATGAAGCTCTGCTGCACTTCCAGTCACATGGGTATGAGATGAAACAGGACCTCAGGGTCCACCAAGACATGGGGGACTTCATGGTGGCAAATGTAGTCCAGCATGGAGGCAGACTGGATAGTTTGGTTAATAATATGGCAAGACTGGCAGTGGGGCCAAAAGCTGCCATTGGAGGTGCAGCAGCATGGATATGGATAGTGGATGATTCTCCTTATCTGGTGACTTAAGTGGGGTGCCTATTCTGTAAGATGTTTTGACATTGGCTTGGGTTGTTCTGTGTTATTATTATGCCATGGTTGATTGTATAATACAGCTGTGACCAACTGTTTTTTGCCACTCGGATGTGCAATTTGATTTCGGCTTGGTGGGGGTGGGGTGGGAACAGTGACATAAGTTACAGTGATGGGCCACAAGTTAAATTTTGCTGAGGGCCCCCCAATGTGTGACACCCCACATATGGCAGCAGCAGCAGCATGGCAAACTTACTTTAGCATGTTTTCTGCACTGCTCCACTCTTGTTAAGTTTGCCGTGGGCCCAGTGGCTGTTCCCCTCTGAGCCAAAATCTCACTTTTCCCATCAATGAACAGCTGCCGGGCCCGCAGCAGACTTTTACACGAGAGGAGCAGCACAGCTAACATGATAATGCAAGTTTGCCATGTTGCTGCTGCAGCCGCTGCTTTGTGGGCCCCCTTTCTGCCCTGGCTCCTCACCATTGCGGGAGATGCTTGGGTGGAATTTATGCCAGTGGGTAGGGGGTTTTGAAAGGGGTAAGTGGAAAGTGTGTGGAGGGGTTCAAGCCCCAATTATTTGGGCTACATCCATTATTAAGCATAACAATGATTTTCTCTGAATCACAGCTACCTTTTACAAAAGGGAGTCTAGAATAAAGTATACGCAGAACAGTGAAAACAGAAACTGAATATGATGCTGATGACATTGTCTTAGGTATAATCACAGTTGCCTTTCCAGTAGCACACTGCATTTTCCCCATGATTATTTCTCCTGTTTATTTTGGCATCTGTGGGAAAAAAAACCTTCAGGAAAAAGGACTTCCACTAGTGTTCCATGCTATATGTCTTTGTGTTATTTCAATAACACACCAGCATTTTCCTAAAGATTAACATTGAGATATTTCCAGCTCACACGTCTGGTATGTTTTTTTTTATGCACGTAAAATGTTTTTGTTTATACAGGCCCATCTATAAAGTGGAAAGAGATTGGCTATGCATCTCAAGGAGGAGGAAATCTATCAAAATCAGCAAGCATATACCTTATTAGATCAGTGCATTATATATATATATAAAGCAATTGTATAATAAAGCCGAATAAAATTATGCACAATCAATGCACTTAAGTCATGTATTTTCCATGGATGGCTATTTATGCATGTCCTTTACTGTCTATCACTGCTAACTGCATAGTGGTCGTCACTGATCCCACTCCACCTATACAATTCTCTGGTTTTAATCAGGCATATTTTCGGCACTGTGTGGGGATATTCAGCGGCACTAACTGGTTAGTGCCACCGAATATCATGGTGAGCACATTTTAGCTGGTTAGCAGGTCTACCAACTGGCTAAAATATTTTGAATATCCCCCTTTTTTCCTTTAGAGATCTTTTCTTTTTTTTTTTAATTTTAGTATTTATTGGTTTTTTTTTTAATAACACTGCTTAATAGAAGCAAATTAGAACACATCAGTTCAATTCCCTTTACCCTCCCCCACCCCAACATGATCCTTATCTAAGTATTTATCAATAACTGGAGCCCAAATGTCTTGAAACTATGTCAGTCTGTCCTTGCAGCTCACGGTCAGCTTTTCCATCAGATAAATGAATTTCATACGAGTCCTTCATGAGCTCATCTCAGGAATTCTTGCAAGCTTCCAACCTACATTAATCTCAAACCTTGCAGCAACAACACAGAATCTTAATAATTTGCCACCATCGCCCCCAATCCCCAATGATACATTTTCCAAGCTCCAGTTCATCTTACCCCCCCCCCCCCTCATTTTTTCCACTTTGCATTTCAATCTTTCTCAAAACTCTACCACAAACTGGCAGGTCCACCACATATAACAATAATCCCCTTTCGTTGGACATCCCCTCCAATACCAATCATTTCCTTTCCCAGTCATGCGGTGGAGGCATGTCAGAGTCAAGTACCACCTAAATAGCATTTTATACTGATTCTCCTTATGCTGTATGGCCACATGACCCTTGAAAAATACTGCACCAGTTCTGGTTCTTCAATTCCCTATCCAAGTCCTCCTTCCACTTTAACTGATAGTGTGTCTTCCCTGAAGTATGATGCTCACTAGTAAATGATAATTTTAGATAGCACCCTCTTTTGTGCATGCTCATGCCAACACAGGACTTTGAAATCCAACAGCCCTCTCCTCATCTTGGCTCTCTACTTCTCAGCGGACAGCCAGTGCCGTACCTGGAGGTACCTGTAAAAGTCTCACAGATGGAGGTTGTATTTATTCGCCAAGTCTGTGTAAGAAACCCCGTGCCCCTCCTTACAAAACTGGTACAGTAATTTACCTTGAACTCTTCATTTAATGACTACATTTTCTCTCCCTTTATCAGTTATAACCCCCTCCTCTTCCCAGGGTAAGGTGTTTTGCAACAGTATGCATGTCTCCCCAGTTTTTCCCCCCCCCCCCCCCCAGTCAAGGCACAATATTTATGCTGGAAAAGCGACTGTGACAGGATTCCCTGGTCCCAAAATCTCAGATGGGTCTCCTGTACATACACCACCTCTAACTGCAGGCGGTTCACCTCCTTAAACAATAGCTGGTGCTTTCGGGGCATATTTAACCTCTTTGCATTAGCAGAGCCTATTCTTAAGCTCCCCATTTGGGCCTACTTCCGCTTTCCCAAGCTCCACCCCTGATCATGTTGGAATACCCCCCCCCCCCACACACACACACACACACTTCCCCCCTCCTCCTCTTTCCCATCCTCTCTCCTCCCCTCCCCTCAGCACACAACCTTTCCACCCTTGTTAGCACCACTACCTGCTACTGGGACGTCACCCATTTTCTAACTGCCCTTCCTCAACATGAAAGACCCCCCCCCCCCTTTTCCAGGCACTCTTCTGCACTCTAGTCCCCAACCCCTGTCCATATATTTCCACTCCATCCTTCCCTTCCGAGACACTCCCTCACTCATCCCCTATAAAAGGTCAGTCAGTGGAATTGCTAGAACGTCCCCAAATTCCTTCAGTATTCTCAGATGTATCCTATCCAGTCCCATCTCTTTGTCTACTTTTAGTTTAGCTAGTTCCTCATGAACAAAGTCTTCTGAAAATAATTCAAGATCCCCTTCATTTCTTTTTCTATTTGTGGGTTATTTCTGAGATCCTGCTCCTGGCTCTTCATCTGTGAACATAGAACAAAAATATTTGTTAAGCAATTCCACTTTATCCTCATCAGCTTCTACATTGCCCTTGCCTTCACCCTTGAGTATGACAATACTGCTTTTGCACTTTCTCCTCTCGCTAACATGTCTGAAAAATGTTTTGTGGCCCCCCCTCCATTTTATTCCACTGGCTATTTCTTCTTCTTTTTATGTCTTTGCTTTCTTGACTAGCTTCTCTGTGATCTCTTATATTTTATGAAGGCCACCCTCTTTTTCTTCACCTCTTCAGCTACCTCTTTTGAAAATTATAGTAGTCTCCTTTTTCTTTTACATTTATTTACCTTTCTTATAAAAAGGTTTGTTGCCCTTAAAATAGCTCCTTTCAGTTTTGCACATTGCTTTTCTACATCCCCCAGTTGTCCCTATCCTGCTAACGAGTTATTGACCCATCTTGGCAAAGTTAGTTTTCCTAAAGTCTAAGACCCTTGCTTTTGAATGGATTTTATCAGTCCTAGTCCTAATACTAACCACACCATCTGGTGATCACTGGATGCGAGATGATCTCCCACTATAATATCAGAAACACATTTCCCATTAGTAAGGTCCATTCACATGTGGGTATGTTACCAGTTGACTGAATAGTTCTCCCTGTAGAGACTCTAGAATCACCTTACTTCTAGATGACACAGCAGCAGGGATGTGCTAATCAGCATCTGGCATATTGAATTCACCTGAGGAGGTCAGTGATTTCAAAGAACTTGCCTATCCCTTTGAACTTGAAGGCTAGAGGAGGGGAAAAACCTCTAGCTGCCAAAAAAAAAGCTTTGCCCAAGAACACCAAAAAATTCCCCTTTTGCAATACAGCAGAAAAAAATGTAGCTATTAAAATGACAAAATAAAAGTCCCCTTTATGAGCTCTCTGGCAGAAAGTTTGTATTCACAACACACAGTATTACCTATTGGTCTATTGTTTTTATTATTACATTATTATATGAGTTCACAATCCTTTGATGTTGGTTTTTGCAAAAAAGTGGTTAAGCAAATTTAAAACACATTAACATAAACCTAAAGAAACATGCTGTTGGGTAGGTGTCGGGAATGTGGGGTTTCATTACAAGCCGTTGGGGGAGTAAGAGAACCTTTTGCGTTCGGCACTGCAGTCTGTCCACTCCTATCATCTGCCCATTCTGAAGTCATTTCCTGCCCCCTTCCACGGCGAGCACTTAGTGCATGAATTAACAGGTACTGTCATGGCCACGTGATAACCCTTATTGCAGCTGTAGGGTAACAGCTAGCATTTGCTAATTCATGCAATGACTGCTTACTGCACTTTAGCAAACAGGCCCTTTATATTTAATATGGAAATAATATGAAAGTAATTTTGGAAAAGTCTCACTCCATTTAACCCTTCAACCTATTCTCACACAGTGATGCTATCCACTGAAAAGAAATCTTTGAAAAATTATAATAAATATAGTAGACAGAAATTGTACTACAGTGAGAGAGACTCACATATGATATAGTCCTGTTTTGGCACACTCAATAGCCTCAATAACCTGGTTAAAAATAATTAAGAAAAAGCCCTGCTATACATTTATCCATCAGTCATAAGTATCCCAAAACATTCCGGCAGCTCTGTCTACATAAGAGAACAATATTCAAAGGAATTTCTGTGGGTTAGCATATCTTATCCATAGACGTCCTCTGAATATTGTCCAAAGCCTCTGGGGAAAAGAAATCGTGTCAGGGGTAGGGCCAAAATACATTAGTAAAAGTACCCACTGGGATTTTATTTTGAAATCCTTACTCTTGCTTTTTCCTGGTTTTCTTTCATAATTTTGTACAAGCAAAGTATAGCTGGAAAAACTTCCCCTTGGATTATTTTTCAGATACAATATGCCCTTGAGGCGGCAGGATCTGCAGGAAGTTCAAAAATTGTATTTATTTATTTATTTGCTTTTATATACCACACTATTTTAAATCAGCGCGGTTTACAGAGAACAATTAACCACTCATTACATAGAACAGGTTTTCTTTGCCTTCCCATCACTGATTCATCCATTGTTCGTGCTCATTTCTGAAGAAGTATTTCAAGAGATACATCAAGAGTCAAGGAGCCAGTGATTTAATGTGAATGCCCAACTGTTTGACTTTGCTGCAGTGTATACATAAGAACATAAGATATGCCAAACTGGGTCAGACCAAGGTCCATCAAGCCCAGTATCCTGTTTCCAACAGTGGTTAATCTAGATCACAAGTACCTAGCACTTCCACCAAAGGACACAGGTTCCACAATGCTTGTATTGGGGCAAGCAGTGGCTATCCTGGGTCCCCTTTAATAATGGTTTATGGACCTTTCCTCCATGAACTTGTCCAAACCTTTTTTAAACCCGGCTACACTAACAGCTTTTACTACATCCTCTGTTAACTAATTACAGAGTTTGATTACGCATTGAGTGAAAAAATATTTTCTCTTATTAGTCTTAAATAGGTTACACTGTAGCTTCATTGCATGTCCCCTATTCTTTCTACTCCATTCATTAATTTATAGACCTCTATCATATCTCCCCTCAACCATCTCTTTTCCAGGTTGAAGAGCCCTAACCTTTTTAGCCTCTCTTCATAGGGGTATCCTTCCATCCCCTTTACTATTTTGGTGGCTCTTCTCTGTACCTTTTCTAAATAACACTATATCCAGGTCATTTATGAATATGTTAAAAAGCAGCGGACCTAGCACAGATCCCTGGGGTACACCACTATTCACTATTCTCCAATGGGAAAATTGGCCATTTAGCCCTGCCCTCTTCTTTCTATGCAGGTCCCAGAAGTTGCAGAAGTGTGGAAGCCTTTAAGAAAACGATAATGAATTTTATGGACTACATTTTGAATGAAATATTATAAAGTTAATATATGAAAAAGTTGATTAAAGAAAAAGAAAACCAAAAAGTTGAAAAATTAAAAGTTGACGAAAAAAAGAGAAAAAAGGTACTATTAAGCTAGAAGCAGCTTGTGATAGTGTCTTTGATGAACATAGTCAGACAAAAGGTTTTGGAATATGTACTGAGCAAATGCTACTGGGGTAAAGATTTTGATCATATGTGACATGCACAGCTTCCAGTTTGTGTCATTTCTAATAGTCATGTCCTAGCAATGTCCCAGTTTTTATACTATTTCCTACTATTTCCTTTTTTAATTGGTCTTGTTTTATTTGATTTTTTATGTGTCAAATATGTATGTATATATAGTCCAAAGCCATTTCACTGGCCACTTTTTTTTTAGGAGATATTGGACATTAAGGGGTTGAACTGCAAGAGTGCCAATAATGTTGACCACAACTGTAGATTTGCTTACAATGGAAGTAATATGTATGCAAATCTATCCCATGTATATGCTAAAAAACTGGCCCATTTGCGGTCCTTGAGAACTAAACTTGTGCATCCCTAGCCTAGAAGAATCGAGAGCAGTCTCAAGTGTTCTGCTGTGCTTATTAAAAGATCAGAATCAGAGGGGCAGCAGTGGCAGGGGCCTTCTGAAAAGAGAACCTGGAGAATCAGCGTGGAACAGGTAGGAACTACAGTAGCTAACCTCTTGACAAGGCTGGGGAGAAACATAAAGCTTAAACAAGTATAACCTTCACCAGGCCTTTGTGTAGACATAAACAACTGCCTAGGGCACTACATTTGTAGCAAGTTCGATTAGCTCCCTTGATACTGGCCCTTTTGGTGAGACAAAGCATGGTGGCATCAAAATTCATCTAAGATGTGCTATGAAAGACATAATTTGGTATTTTCTTGATGGAGTTGAATTTATGCTTATTATGTCAAGTGACTCAGAAGCATTTAGGAATGTCATTGTTCTGTCTCTGCTAGCTAATATGATTATTTTATGCTCACAAAGGTATTACAACTATTTCCTTTTTAATTCTTAAATTGTAAAGACAAAATGCACTGTGCTAGCTTATATAAATGCCTAATGGAGTTTTTCCAGCTACTGGCATCAAACTGAACAATATGCTTCTGGATCCTGTGGATGCTTTATCTTTTTGTTAGGTAAACAAATGACTGTCTCCTATATCCTGATCCCCTCTACCCCACATATCTTTTAGATTGCCAAAACCATTTCCAAAATACACCCCCCTTGAATCTGGGTTCCCTGTAGCATTTACAAGTGTAACTATGAGAACTGTCAACTTGGCACTTAGACGTGCAGCTGCAGTTATTTACATAAGACTTCTACAATGGTCTCCATAATTGATAAAAAACGTTTGATAGCTCTGATTTCATAGCCTCTCTCATCATTATGAACTTAAGTAGACTGGTGTGCTGCTGTGCTGGTCTCCTCAGAATCCTATACAGGCCTTATGTTTTTACATACAAAGTATGAACATAACACCAACAGATGAAGGGTGCAGGATTTCTAAAACTAGGGAGCATGGTCATAAAAGAGGAACCATAAGGTAAAAACAAAAAATGCAGGGAAATTTAAAAAAAAAATTCCACATAACTATCATAACATCAAAATATATCATAAAGCTGTGGGAAAAAGATGTTTTATACATTTTTAAAAATAAATCATTAGGCAAACAAATAACTCTTCAGTACTCAAAAAAAATACCCCGCATGAAACTCAAAAATATAAATCAATTTAAAGATAGCCAGGTTGCAGAAAATCCACCCTACTCAAAAGTCTTTCTCGCAGGTTATAAGAGGTAATTGAAAAAAGTTTATAGAGGGAGAGAGAACAGCTCAGAGCACAACTGAGTTTCTACCCAAACCCTTCATTGAGCAACTCAATGATGAACACCAATTACCCTAATCACTGAAACCCCTCATTAGACCGGACCCAGGCATCAGACCCAGAAGGCGAGGCACATCAGACACTATCATCATACCCAGTGCCTTTGCTAAACAAGAAAAGAAACTTCAAGAAGAGCCAATAATGTTGACCACAACTGTAGATTTGCTTACAATGGAAGTAATATGTATGCAAATCTATCTCATGTATATGCTAAAAACCTGGCCCACTATCCCTGCCAGCTCATGCGCTCTGGAACTCACTCACCGACAACCTGAGATCAACAAAAGACCTCAAAGACATCTGGAAGATACTAAAAACTACGCTCTTCACAGAACACTACAATGATATCAACCTGAGATCAACAAAAGACCTCAAAGATGTTCGGAAGATTCTAAAAACAATGCTCTTCACAGAACACTACAATGATATCACATGAACTGTCCAAACAAAATGTAAAAATGTAAACTGTTCCTGTACATAGCTCATACTGTATATAGCTCACCACGCAATCAACCTCCTCACACCACTCACACGCCTCGATTTTTCACTGCATGCCCACACCCACACACCCAGCCACTTGATTTGTTTGCTGTGTAATCCGCTTTGATTTCAGGATAAAGCGGTATATAAATCCTTGTAAATAAATAAATAAATAAAAATATCATCATCGCTGCCCAACTCCTCCCTAAAATAAACTATTTTGGGGAATTTTTATATGAACATCTTCCAATATATCATAGAATTACACCCAAAATCAACATAAAAGTGATCACAACTCTTCAGCATTTTTAAGAGATGAGTGATCACTTTCCAGAAGTCAACATTGGTTCAGGATTTAGGGATATGCTTACTAAACCATATTAGGCTTTTTCAGCTAACGTTGTGCGTTTGTGCAAATAGCTCCGCGTTATCTGCAAACACAATGGTAATGGTCCACTTCCTTCAGGGAATGCTATTGGCTCTTCAGATGGCTTGCTACCATTGTGAATGAGTCCTTGGAATTGGGTTATTTATCATGTAGTTTAAAGAGAGAAAGTTGTCCCATGTTAAAGAGAAATGTTAAAGACCATTTTAGCATGAGTAATTTCTGTGTCCTTGTTGCCATGTTTAGGGAAGATCATTGAGTGTGCAGTGTTTAGTCAGTTGGGAGAGTTTGCAAAAGAGAAAGGAATTTTCTCCTTCACAATCGTACACTCACAGCACAAATATGGTGCTGTTGGCGATACTGGATTCTTCTAGATTATTAATATTGGATAAAGAGATAGATTGTATTATCATTGCCTTGGATCTATTGACAGGATGTGACACTGTGCCTCATAATTTGTTGTTAACTAGATTGGAAGTGATAGGCATTTTGTGGCTGTGCCGTACCTAGCCAATATGACACCTGAAGTGAACGCACCCCCTCCTTTGATGCCCGCCCCGCATGTGTGCTTGGCAAGCTTACTTTCCCACTCTTCCGTCCTGGGCTGAAGTCTCATGGTGCAGCTGTTATCGTGAGACTTTGGGAGGGAACAGCAGGCCTGGAGCGGATGCAGCGGAGCAAGCCAGCAAACAACTGAAAGTAAGTTTGCCGAACATGGGTGCCCACCGTGTGGGCCCAGACTTTAAAATCCACCCACCTTCTGGCTGGCACCTGGGGTGAACCACATCCACCACCCTGCCCTTGGTACGCTACTGGTTTGTGGTATGGCTTTCTCTTGGTTAAATTATTTTTTAAAGGGATCATACTTAAAGAGTGTTATGAAATGGTCAGTACATGGATGAGCAACAGGTAATGATTGGAATTCCTTAATATTTATTTAGCAACCTTGGGGAATTTAAAACAATAGTTGGGGATGGTGTGCCTTCTGTATGTGCATGACAGAATATTAGTTGTGCCTATATATGTGGCCAGAAATTTAAGTCAAGAAGTGTCATCTTTAAATAATGGACTGTGGCAAATTGCTTGTTGGTTGTGGATGCATCATTTGAAGTTGAACCCAAATAAATGTGAAATGTTGTGGTGCAGGAGGGGTGGTCATGGACTGAGCATGAAATCAGAGGAGGAGGGTTTGGCATTGGAACCTCAGGAGGTAGTCCGGGTTCTGGGTGTTCAGTTAGATAACCATTTAAAATTGAATATTCAGATTGCAGGAGTAGTGAAGGGTGCCTTTGGCGAGCTATGACATATTTGTAGATTATGTCATTAGCAAGGGATATCTTCTTGCAGTGACACATGTCTTGGTGGCATAATGCATTGATTACTGTAATGGGCATATGTTGGCCTGCCAGATTATCAGTTACAGAGACTTCAGTAAGTGCCGAATTGTGCATCCAGGGTGATTTATGCTAAAGGGGAAGCATGCGCATGTAACCCCCTTTGGAGGAAAAGGGTTAAGTTTAAAGTTCTATCTGTGGTGTTTAAATGCAAGTGGATGGGTGCTCTAGTGTATTTAACCGAGCTGTTGCCCTCCTTCAGGATTATACATTGCTTGCGAATGAGTCAGTATGCGGCCTTGGAGGGGTTGCTTCATTTAATTTCGACTTGGTGGTGCAGTTTTTGTTGTTTTGCATCAGAGCTGTGTAATAGCATCACAGAAGAGGTACAAACTGAAATAAAACGTATGCGGTTTCTCAAGGGGTTATGAAATAGCTGTTCCAGGAGGCATTATGGGGGTAAGCAGTCAGAGCACGGAGGTGGGGTAGGAAGAAGATAGGAAGGATTATTATACTGGATATTTATATGTTTTTGTGATCTTTATGTATTTTGTTTTAAAATGTAAGCCGCTTTGTTGACCATAAGTAAGGTATCAAATATATTTAGTTATTATATGTATGTTAAAAATGATCTTTTTTATTCATAAGCATTTTCTAGGTCACAAGTTCAGAAGTCCTAAGTTCTAGAATACAAGTTCAGCCCTTGAGGGCCAGAAATAGGCCATCTCTTCAGGATATCACTAATGAATATGTATGAGATAAACAAACATGTGTGATGGTGTCTCTCATGCATATTCATTAGGGATATCCTGAAAATCCAGCCTGTTTGTGGCCCATGAGTAGTATTGTTAGACAAATGGAACTACTCAAGTAGTCAATACCTTGGACTGTATTATACTATGTGTCATCAATAATAGGCATACCAGATTATAAATGAGAAGACTGTATTGAACTTCACCCGTTTAACAAAGGCTAGCTCCTGTTCGATGGAATTGGCAATTTTTTAAATTTGGTTACTCTGTGCCTATATACTAATGGGCACCAGTCCACATATACTGTAATACCAGTTTTAACACATGTTATTTGCATGAATATTAGCAGTAACACCAATATACATAGAAATGAGCCAAACAGTATTCAGATTAATTCTAGATGTACTATCCAGCAGTAATACCTATCAAGGGCAATGAGATTCACCTAATACAGCAATGTTAAATACATCTCAAATGGGGTGTTGAATTAGTTGGTTAGATAGACCATTTTAATACATACTACCAGCCCCCTCACACTCTTACCCACCCTCCCAACAACTGCAAGAGTCTCTTGGCATGGATTTTTCTCTTCTTTACTCAAAGATAGAATGAGGTTCTGTGCTCACTCTCCACAACTCCATTTGTGCAAGTTTCTCCAGGTGGGTTAGTTTTGTCCATGACAGTCATGGACCTCATCTCTAAGCCAGGGTATGCGGAATATGATCTCAGTCTCCCAGGTTTACCGCTAATGCTTGTCGTAGAACTTGCATCATGCCATTTGGGCCCTCATGTACCTGTGATGATGTTTAATGTTTATTGAGCTTGATATATCTCTCTTTGAAAAACTCACATTAAAGTGGTATAAATGATTATCAATAATACTGAAAAAAAAGGTCATAAAAATAACACAGTCATGATAAGCTAACATCAAAGTGGTCTATACAACTGTAAATAATGCCAGAAAAGATACAGACATAGAAATTATAAACAATGCAGCCTTTAAAAAGTATTGAAAAAAACAGATAAGACATACCGATTGAAATTGGGAACAAGAGAGGGGGTATAAACTTCAAACATAAAAATAGCAAGGAAAAACAGGAGAGACAATAAGACATTCTTATGCTGAGATGAAGTCAATCTAGAACAGAAGGAACATGCTTAAACAAGAAAAGCTAGAGAGAAATATTAAGTCTTCAAGCCAGCCTTAAACTTGAAAAAAGAAGATTCTGTTCTGAGGTCAGGAAGTAAAGATTCCCATAGTGCAGAGGCAGAATATGCGAAGGAGGTCTCATGAGTCCATTCCAATCGAATAACCCCTGGCAAAGGCAACAACAAAAGATTTTCTGAGAAAATTTAGGAATGAGTGAAGGAGAATATGGAATCAAAAATTTAGAAAGAGAGTGTGATCCTGGTATATAAAATATTGTGTGCTAGAAGAAGAATATCGAATCATATCTAAGGAATAACAGACAGTCGATGAAATGGGAAAAAGTAAATGGGTAATATGGTCAGACCATCATGCCCTTGCCAGGATTTTGACTGTAGTAATCTGCCCCAGGTGGAGCCTTTTCAAAGGAACAAGTGTCAGACAATTATATTCTGAGCTGCAGTAATAAACTTCCCTACAGATTGCAAAATGGACCACTGGGTCTATCATCAGATCCCTTTAACACCTCCTCGTTAAATCTTTGAAAATCGTCACTAGCAGGAGGACACTAAAGCACATGCTTTGTCATATGGGTGAGAATGCTAGGAGCACCATTTTTAATTGATGACGTTGCTGATTAGATTGAAAACAGTTTCTCTTACACATGAAGATTTCCAAAATTATTTTGTAGGGTTACAGGGATGAATTAGTGTTTTGAAAGGGGGCATATTGGTCCTCAGAAGAACATATTTGAACTCTTAGAGATGGCGGATGTACTTCTGCCTACCTCCCAATAATCAGTTTTGAGTGGAAATGGTGGTGTGACTATACGATAAGTAAATTATTTTCCAGGCAAATGTATACCTTCCAAGGGTCCTTTGGAATCCTCTCTCTTCTCTTCCCTCCTCCCCTTTCCTGCCTCTTCTTCCCCCAATCACATCCTCAACTACCCTTCCCTTCACCCATGCAATTCCCTCTCCCTCCCTTCTTCCACTCCTTCTGTTTCCTTCACCCTTCTTCTTCATCTACCTCTTCCCATACCCCATTACACACTTGCCCCATTTTTCTTTCTTCATCCCCATGCTTCTCATTCTCCGCCTCTTGAAGCAGTGCTATCTCTTTAATTCTGATCTGAATGGGGCAGAAGATGCAGCCTCCTCATGTGAAGTAATGCCTGTCTTCAGATCCTGTGGCCGCACTGTGAGCTGAGAAACTGGGGCTGTGCCTTTTCTCATTTTACTATAGTTGCACATGGCTTCCAAAGCTGGTTCCCTCTTTTATAAGCTGGCAGATCCTTCTTCTGGTGCCACCTGTTTGTGTTCATCTGTAAGTTTTTTTTAGTGTGCTATGCTAGCAGTTAGCACAGGTTCATGTGCTAAAACTTCCACTAGCTGGTTAGTGTGTAAGTGAGCAGGGACAGAGCAGGTTAGGGGCGTAATGGGTTTTTGATGGCATGTTACACTTAGCATGGCCTTTATGGGCATCTACTAACTGCAAATGTTGCCATTAGCATGAGTGCACTTAATGCTACCTCAATGGGTGGCGTTAAGTGCACCAGCGTGCCAGCCAGCACAGTGCCACACATTTGCCCTCATCTCATGCGACAAATATATGCTAAGGCATGGATGTTAGTAAACATTTATGGCTCGATATTCAAAGCAATTAACATGGTTGGCAGACCTGCTAACTGCGTCAATTGCGGTGACCAGAATATTCAGAGGCACTAAGAGGGTGCCACCGCTAAGTGTCCTGAGGCTAGCTAACATCAGTGTGTTCCGGGGCGGAATGGAGGCAGCACCCGGGGATAACCAGGCAGTGGTAAGATTCAGCCTTGGCTCAATTATCCCTCAGTGGTGATAGTTAGGTACCTTAAAGGCTGTAGTAACTTTCTCTGCCAAAGCGAACCGGGCAGTGGCTGAATTACAGCTGCCCAGTTAGCTTCACTGCTATCTGACCAACCTCGATATTAAATGCCAGTGGCCGGATATGGCCCTGGCACTGAATATCTGGGTCTAAGTTCAGCGGCACCAGCTTGCCGCTTTACAACAGCTAGCCACCATTGCTGAATATCTGGCCCTTACGCCCTCATGGGTAACTTTCCACTGCCAGGAAAGTTGTATGCAAAAATTATCTGCATGTGCGTAGTTGAAAGATGACCATCAAATCAGGTAGAGAGAGCATTCCTGCACTGCTTCCCTCTAAAGAATACCAGATAATGTAAAATCTGTAGCACTTCTGAGCCATGTATAAAACAAAACTTTCTTTCATGAAAAACATGTCTTTTGATTTACTGGTTCTCTGTGTCAGGGTATCAAGAATAGGCCATGTCATTTTCTTGTGTGTAACCTGCTGTCTCATAGGGGGTAATTTTATAGAGGATTTTTTCACATGTAAGCTCTGTTATACACATGTAGTGTAGAAGGCCTCATATAAATTTACTCCAATCATAAAACTACACACTTTAACAGGAAGACTGGTGCTTTTACTTGATTCGAGGGCAGATATTTTGGGGGAAACGTTTTGGTAAAGCAAAGGCCGAGTCACAAAGATAGGGGTCATGCTAAAAGTCCTATTCATGACTTCTATGTCAAAAATATCTATTCAGATGTGGAATTCACATGGACATCCCCCAAGTCCTTTTAGAAAGGGCCCAGTGCATGAATAGGACTCTAAAACGTTTCTGCAAGCAGCAACTGTAGGGTGAAGAGAGAAATGTCCCATTACTCTCCCGATATTTTGGGCTCCTTCAAAAAATCCTGCCTATAAGTAAAAAGGCACTTATCCTGCTCCCGCACCACTGCATGCTCCCATCTGCAAAATGGCAGACCAAGATGTGTATGGGGAGAAAGGATACATAGTTGTATTCTGAAGTAGGGTCGCAGGCACATCTATGATCCCAAAATGGTGGACATCATATACAACACATGCAAATGTCTAAAATCTGATGAAAACCTGTACATGCCCTGACCCATTACTCTGCTTTTCTGTGATGGACACATGCATCTTACAGAGTGAGGAAAAGCTGATTTTACAAGTCACTTCAAGTGCCCACCTTCTCTTCCACCCTCCCCACAGAATTTTGGATGTTTTGACTTGGACATCCCAAATTTCACATAGTCTTTCAAAAATGTGCCTTCACATGTTCTTATGCCACAAGCCTGTATATCAGCTCTCAAAATGGTATAAATGTACACAGCCACAGCTTATATGTGATTCTGGGATCTTTTGTGATGCTATTATTTAAAAGCACATAGATGCTTATGTGTTTTTATAAAATGGTGTCCAAACATATGCCTATATCGCCCTCCTATCTAATTAACTAGTTATAAAATTACCTTCCACAAGGGTATCTTTAAAACATAAACAATCTTAGGTGCTGTTTTTTTCAGCTGTTGGTGAAGTTTAACATACATATCATTTTTTGACAAATATTTCTACATTAGTCTATCAATCAAGCCATCAAAGTATTTATTTAATAATCCGACAAGTTCATAATCAGTTTTGGGATGATGGAGTTAATCAGGGACCTAAGGAATTTTCCATTGATACACTGTAATATAGATGGAAACACTGTAGGGTCACATTCAGCTCTTCTCATATATAATACTGGAGTAATGCAGCAAGAGCCCATGAAAAGTATGGTTCCAGCAATCATGTTTGCTAATTTAAGTCTTTTCTGGTGCAGAAGAACCGGCTTTGTGGGTGATTTATGGCAACTCAAAAAGTTTCAATTGTCCCTCGGTACCTCTGAAAACATCAGTCTCAAAAAATGCATCACTTTCTCTCAGTTACAGTTTGGAAAATCGGGGCAAAGGGAAATTAAACAATTTACAAAAAAACCCTAGGACTTAGTTATTTTCCAATATGCACAATTAAAGAAAGATATCTCGCAATAAATTGAGTTCTCTCAGGAAAGAATATAGTAATATAGTAACATAGTATATGACGCGGCAGATAAAGACCAGTATGGTCCATCTAGTCTGCCCAGCAAGGTGGCAAGAGTAGGTGCACCTGCCACTCTGTACATGTCACCCCTCCCCCTGCCTTTGTTTAGGGGTGACACAATGGCATAGCGTGTGCAGGCCAGGCACTCAGACATACAGGGCCAATTCAGGTCACGGCCCTGTACATCCAAGAAGCACCAGGGGACACACAGCTTATTCCACCTCGGAGATGAAATAAGCACTGGCCCAGCAGCCCCCCCCAACGCAACAGAGCAACCAGTGGTAATGCCCCACTGTCCGATCGCGGCTCTGGCAGACCCACCAGGTGTCTGGCAGCAGGAAACTGGTCAGGAGGGGTATCTGGCACCAGCGCAGCAATGGGAGTAGGGGAGGCCTGACCATCTTGCCAGCTGTACATCCCCTGTAGCTGCTGAAGGGGCATGCCAGGCTGTCCCGTTGCCCGATCCTGCTACAGTGCAGAATCAGGTACAATGGAGTCCGTCCTGTCCAGGGACATCTGGATGGCCCGGATGTGCCCTTCCTGGATCAGGCTCCACAGGGGTAATTTTATAAAAGGCCAAGGTAAGGAGGCTGGGCGCACTAAGTGACAAATGTGAAATGGGGTAGGAAATGGAAAAAGACTGCACCTTACCCTTAACATGCATTGTAGTATATATGGCTACTTCACTAGTTGGCTATAGGTGCTATAAATCTTTGTTACCTGCAGTGAAGCTAGTGTCTGGTATTTGCGATGTCTATGAATTAACTCTATGGAAAGACACTGGGCATGTATCCAACAGTTAACACAGAGGCTTTGCAGTTATCACAAATTTATTTTGGCCAAGTCATAATCACAGGATGTTAACACAGCTTGGTAAAAGGTGTCCTTAGTTTCATGCTTTAGCTACAAGACTACAACTCTTCATAAAAATATACCAGAGAAGGCAAGTCTCTCATCAGTGGTTCTCAAAGCAGTCCTCAACCACCCTCCTGCATTGGCTAGTTGGGCTTTCAAAATATCCACAGTAGAGGAACGAAGTTCATTACTGTCATGGAATGCACAAAACTAATCAAAACACAAAAACAACTCTAATTTTTTTCCAATATATTTTTTAAAAAATTAAATTCTCTTAGAATATTACACAGAGCAACCTCAATTATAAGACGTTATAGTTCATCTCTGCACTAGATGTCAAAGCTGTTTTTTAAGCTCCTGAGGTAGCCTCAGTTGAGGTGAAATGGAGGCCTTTGTCGGGCTGCTGGCAATTAAAGAATTTCCCTTGAGAAGCTTCAATGACAGTTAAGTGTTTATGGATTCTATTGAATGCTGTTTAGCTATATTTATTATCGACTATCCTTTGTTTTTCCAGGAGTAGTGGGATTCGTGGAGGAGCGGGTTACAGCTCCATAATATGCTCTTGCGGAGCATGATGAGAGATCTGGGTGAATCAGAGAATTTTTAGAGGTTTAGAATTGGAGAATAATTCTGTTAATTTGAGATACTAATATTTAAGAGTTTTTGAGAAAATATTTAATTGGAGATAGTGAATCTTATAAAGCACTTTCCTAGATTTAATAGTGATAGTAATGCAAAAATGGAGGGGAGTTGGAGACCAGTGATGTGAGTATCTCGCTACTCCCTATGGCAAAGCAATTTGTCGTGTGAAGGGTTGTATAACCATCCTGAGGTCTCTCCCTAAAAATAATAGATTAAGCTTAGGGGTGCATAATCATAATTGAGTTTGCTCTGTGTAATATTCTAAGAGAATTTAATTTTTTAAAAAATATATTGGAAAAGGTGAAGAGGTTTTTTTTGTGTTTTGATTAGTTTACTCATAGGTTAGTTTATTTTGTTATGCAAAAAACTAACCCATTTGAAGAAATTGCCCCTAAGGCAATACGTGCAGATCTCTTTCATACATATCCATTGTGGCTATCCTGATAGCCCAATTTGCTGTGGGTGTCCTGAGGACTGGGTTCAGAATTCTTGCCTTATGCATTAAATAGCAATTTTTATGATGACACTGGATAATAGAGAGAACATTTATGGAATAATTAGGCTTATTACAAGAATCTCCAACAACTTGTAAAGTGAAAACAAATGTAAAATGTACAATGAAAAAAAGTTTGAGTTATTTTAATCTTGCTGAATGAATTATAAAGGCACTGTTTAAAAAAATTCTGTATTAACCAGAGCATCTGAGCTAAGTTTTATAAAGCCAAACAAAGGATGGTGCAGGACAATAAAGGTTATATGGCTGCATTCCATCTCTGGCCCCCATAGCTATTAATTTAAACAGATGTGACCCCTACATGACAAAGTTCCAAAGGTGTGCTGGGAGGAGTTTTAATTCTTATAAATAGATCTGATGCCAGGTCAACTAGACCTCTTCACACTGTACTTCCTAGAGAAAATAGCTTCAGACAGCCAAGCTAAAGAATTATGGAGCTTGCTGGGATAGGAAATATCTCAGGTTCCTGACATATTATGATTGGCTCAGAAAACAAGGAAGTCAAGAGCCAAAGGTAGCCCTGTAGAGTGCTCAACTTTATTGTGCTAATGTGCACAACAACATCCATGTACAAGCAGCTGCTTTGAAAAAAAGGCTGGAACATTAAGTATATGTTGCTCTCACCCTGGGGATTCTTCGGAAACGCAACTAAAAGAAAAGAATATGGAACCAATTTTCAAGCCTAGGCAATTCAATGCCTTTTAAATGATTCTGTCATTAACATGAAAAGGGGGAAAAAGTAACAATTTGTACAACAAATTAGATAATCATGGGTCTATATACAAATGATATTTCTTCCTTAACTCAGCAAAAACGTTATTATTACACTCTTGAAGGTTATGAGGAAATAACCACTTTAGTGAACTACTAGCCCAGTGACTTTCATATGCATAGTCCCAGATATATTAGTGCATGTGTGGCATTTCAGGAACAGTCATCTTACAAATGTTTTACAACATGATCTTCTGTAACGCTCTGCATTTCCTATTTATGCACTGAGGATCTTGCATTCTTGTTGTGATGTTTGGAAACAATTTTGCAGTGATTTTCTTTTTATATATAAACTGCATATACTCACTGCAGGAACGAATGCTGCACTTTGACCTGGTTTAGATCCGAGTGATGTTTTAAGAAATATCTAGGCTTTCTTGTATTGGTTTATAGATATGTAATTGTTCACAGGTTTGCCCTATTTAGAGCATTCAAAGACTGTACAGTTTCAAATAGAGCAACTAATACAGGCAAATCCATAAACACTTGTATCAGAGCCGTATCAGAAACATCCAAATTTGGAGAATTTCTCATATTTTCAATGATGAGGAAAAATTGGTTTAGTCTAAATTTAGTTTGATAAACATAGAAAATGAGGTTCAGAAGATGGATTTTCATATTTAACTGTGGTATCATAAAAGCCAATATTGACGACCCAAGGCAAATATCTGATTAGTTTGCACAGAAATTTAAAAGCCTGTTTTCAGCCAAGGACGCTTTCTGACATGCCATGAAAACACTGCGAACAATCAGAACTTTTAAAGGCAGATTTCACATGGGGCATCTAGTTCACAAAAAGGATGTCCAAGTCGGAACATTCAGCATTTCCTATGTATTTCACAAAGAGCTCTTGAACATAGAGCTTTTTCATGCAAGCAGTACACACAGGGCCATGCAAGGACATAAGCCACAGTATACTAACCCTCATTCTTGCCCCCTCCCCTGCTCCCACTCCCCACTCCTCTCTGGGACCTGCAGCTGTGGCAATGACATTAAAACAGCAACTCGGCATGCGGTTGGTGCCAGTCTTTGGCCAGCCACTTCCGCCCCCTCTGACACAGACTGGGGCGGAAGTGGCTTGACAAAACGTAGCACTAACCGCATGCTGCATCGGAGGCTTTGGGGAAGCACTGTGGTGTTTTAATATCATTTCCCCAGCTGTAGATCCCAGAGAAGGGTGGCAGTGATGGCAATGGGTCACCCTCAATGCCTGGTGCTCTAGACAACTGCCTGGGTCACTTAATGGGTAGCACCAGCCCTGATTACACATGTATTGTGCTACACATATGTCAGGAACAGCCATGTCCGAAATAAAAACAGCCTCACGTGGGGTGTTGCATGTAAGCAGTGGTACTTAAATGTATGTCTATTGTCTAACTTGCATATGTCAGATTCTGCAAAACCAAATGTACATGAGAAGCAAATGTTCTAAGCCTGGACATTTTGGACTTTTAAGGTAATTTTTAAAGCCAGAAAGATAAATGCAATGGCCTCCTCACTTACTCTATGAAACCCCAGGTCCAAATGAGCACTTGGGAAGCAGTATAAATGCCAATAGGAAATGTTTTTGAAATATATGAATAATCTCCGTGTAAAATGGGAAGTGTGCTTATATTTCAGGGCATGCTCATAATATGGCCCCTTGACCTTTGTGCATGTTATTGATATACAGTGTCTTATGAAAGTATTCATCCCCTCGGTTTTTGTCCTGTTCTGTCACATTACAACCTGGAATAAAAATGGAGGTTCATTTGTATGTTAGGTAATGGACCAAACAATATATTCCAAATTGGTGAAATGGAATGACAATAAAATACCTTGCATATATATAAAAAAACAAGTAAAAGCTGAAAAGTTGTTAGTGCATATGTATTCATCCCTTTTGCTATGAAACCTCTAAATAAGATCTGGTCCAACCAATTCACCTCCGAAGTCACATAATTAGTTGAATAGGGTCCACCTGTGTGCAATCAGTATCATATGATCTGTCACAAGATGCCTGTATAAATATACCTGTTCTGAAAGGCCGCTGACTCTGCAACATCACTAAGCAAGCAACATGAAGACCAAGGAGCACTCCAAACAGGTCAGAGACAAAGTTGTGGAGAAGTATAGATCAGGGTTGGGTTATAAAAAAAATATCCCAAATTCTGAATATCTCAAGGAGCACCATTAAATCCATTATAACAAATCATTCTGACTTCAGAACTGTACTGCAAGTGATGGTATCCCCCCATACAGGTTATTGTAATAGCATATTCCAGGGACTTCCTAAACAAACACTGCATACCCTGCAGATGGCTCAACACTCTGCAGCGCCCATTATTCAGACAGCACCACTATCCAACCACATAACCCCAATACTCTACAACCTCCATTGGTTTCCTTTCCAGAGTAGAATCAAATATAGAAACATAGAAAAATGACGACAGAAAAAGACCACATGGCCTATCTAGTCTGTCCTTCCATATCAACAACTACAATAGTCCCATTTTTCCTTTAGAGATCTTTTGTGTTTGTCCCATGCTTTTTTGAATTCAGATACTGTCCTCATCTCCACCACCTCCACTGGGAGACTATTCCACGGACCCACCACTCTTTCCATAAAGAAATATTTCCGCATATCACTCCTGAATCTATCCCCTTTCACCCTCATCCCATGTCCCCTCATAGCACAACTTGCTTTCAATCGAAAGAGGCTCTCCCCCTGTGCATTTATGCCATGGTGGTATTTAAACGTCTCAATCATATCACCTCTATCCCACCTTTCCTCTAAGCTGTTACTAATCATTTAGAAGCTCCTAAGAGACATAGTACCGTCATATCTATCCAAACTTCGAAACACAAACCCAAATGATAGGCTTAGAAGAGGGTGCACTCAAAATACACTATGGGGGTCATTCTGAGGCACGAATAGCGGGGATGGACATCCCAGTGAGACGTCCATCACCACTATTCATGCTGGCTCCTGCCCCGCCGGATGTGTGGGGAAGTTATATGGGGGCAGAGAGTGGGCAGGCAGTGGGCGGTCACTGGCCCTGAACATACAGGGCTGATTCTAATGTTGGCCCTGTATGTCCAGGGCCAGCATAATTGCCGGGGAAGTTATTCAATCCCCGAGGTGGAATAACTTCCTTAGACGTTTCAATTTTGCTACTCCAAGGGGCGGGAGGGGCAGTGTTAATTTCCCGCAGCCCGACCCTGGCCTTAGGAGGCCAGATTGGGGGTTGGGCTGGGGGGAATTAACATTTTGGGCAGGCGGCCGGCATCATGGCCTTTAAATGGAGCCGCAGTGCCATGGCAACATGATGCCATAGCACCGCGGCTCCATTTAAAAGCCCTGGCTGCAGGGGCGGCCCAAGGGGGGTGCGGGGCCATGTGCGGAGACTCGGTCCGGGGCCTCATTTGCATAAGGGGCCTCATTTGCATAATGTTACCATATACTAACTTTTAGTAAACGTGCCTCTTAATGAGTGTATGGATAAAGAAAGACTAAAAGATTCTACATTACTATAATCCAATGCCAACTGCCAGACACATTAGGAACTACTACAAACACTGCCCATTTAGAACCCATAGCAAACCCGCTGTATCCTAACAGCACTACCAGGACTCACAAAGCACCATACTCTACCAATCAAAAGGCAACACTGCAAATATTAAACCAATACATTTCAGAGAACAAGAATACATGACCTACTGGGGAAAGAGAACAAGTGGCAATGTCAAATAGGAATTATATAAACAGAACACCTCAGCTCAGTTACACATGCAGAACATAGACCATCACCAAACAAGTAATCACAATTTAGAAACAGGAAGACAGTAATTAAACTGGGAATCCCAAAAGCCAAACTTGGAATGTACAACACTGTAGAAATAAAACTATACATTAATTTGCTCTTGTACTAAACAAAGCGCAGACGTTAATGATGCACATTTACCAGAGCTGACATATTCCAATTAATAAATTCAAAATAAAGAGATATTTTTCTACCTTTTGTGCATTTTTTTCATCTGCATTTGCTCCAGCCACTTTCTTCTGGTTTCTTCGTGTCTTCTGCTAACTCTCCATCGTCTGCTGTCCATTTGTCCTTTCTTCTCTCTTCTAGTTTTTTTCCATTCTCTCTCTACATCTACTTTAACATACTAATCTTTCTCCTTTTGCTCTTTCCTCATTCCTATTTCATCCACTCAAATTTTACCCCTCCATCCTCAGTCCCCACTTACTCTCCCAATACCCGGCCAATTGTAGATTTTTTATCCCTCCCACACAAAATATTTTTCCCTTCTCCATTTTACTCTTCCAGCCCCATCCCATTCTAATCCTCCCCCAACATCAGCTCCCTTCTAGTTCCAGCCTCACCCAGCATCCATTCCCTTCTAGTCCCTGCATCAGCCCATTTCCAATCCTAGCCACCCATCAGCCCATTTCCAGTCCTAGCAACCCCCCAACCCAATACCAGTCCTAGCCCCCATCAACCCACTTCCAGTTCTAACCCCCTATCACCCCATTTTCAGTTTAAGCCCCCCCTATAACCCATTACCAGTCCTAACCCCCCATCAGCCCACTTCCAGTCCTAACCCCATAAACCCATTTCCAGTCAGCCCCCCATAGCCCATTGCCAGTCCTAACCCCGCTCCCCCATCAGCCCACAGCCTATTACCAGTCCTAACCCCATCAGCCCACCTCAAGTCCTAACCCCTCCCCATCAGCCCATTTCCTGTCCTAGCCCCCCATAGCCCATTATCAGTCCTAACCCCCCCCATAGCCCATTACCAGACAGCCCACATCAGCCCACAGCCCATTACCAGTCTTAACCCCCCCCCATAGCCCATTACCAGTACTCACCCCCCCAACAGCCCACAGCCCATTACCAGTCCTAACCCCATCAGCCCACCTCAAGTCCTAACCCCTCCCCATCAGCCCATTTCCTGTCCTAGCCCCCAATAGCCCATTACCAGACAGCCCCCATCAGCCCATAGCCCATTACCAGTCTTAACCCCCCATAGCCCATTACCAGTTCTAACCCCCCCCAACAGCCCACAGCCCATTACCAGTCCTAACCCCATCAGCCCACCTCCAGTATTAACCCCCCCCAGCCCATTTCCAGTCGTAGCCCCCCCATAGCCCATTACCAGTCCTAGCCCCTCCCATAGTCCATTACCAGTCCTAACCCCCCCCCCCCCCCATCGGCTCAAGTAAAATTAAATTTAAAAAAAAATGCTGGCTGCTACCGCTGCCGCCGTGGCAGTGGCAGAATGGACTGTCCCGCGGGGCCCCCTCTGCCTGGCTGAATCCCTCCCTCCCTCCCCGACGGCTGAGCCCCTCCGTGCCGGCTTTGAGAGTCGCAAAGGGAGAGTGTCTCCCTCGCGTCTCTGTTAAGCTCGCAGGGGCTGATGGGAAATTTCCCATCTGCCCCTGCAGGCTTAACAGAGACGCGAGGGAGACACTCTCCCTTCGCGACTCTCAAAGCCTGCACGGAGAGGCTCAGCCGTCATGGAGGGAGGGAGGGAGGGATTCAGCCGGGCAGAGGGGGCCCCGCGGGACAGTCCATTCTGCCACTGCTGCGGCGGCGGCGGCAGCGGTAGCAGCCAGCGTTTTTTTTTTTTTAATTTAATTTTGAAAAAAGCAGAATGTTCTTTGCGCGGGGCCCCCTGAAACGCGGGGCCCTGTACAAAAAACATTCTTGCTCAATGGACGGGCCGGCCCTGCCTGGCTGAGTTAGCCAGGCAGTGCCTGTACATGCAGGCTGGGACCGAATCGCAGGCTTGTTTGTGATTCTGATCCCGTGGGGCTAGACGTGCCCCTTGTGATCAGAATCGCGATCTCCTTTGTACGTCCAGGTGAGCTCGGACGTACAAAGGAGATGTATATCGGGATCAGAATCGAGCCTTATGTATTCCACTACAGTATTGGAAAACAAACCTTAACACAAGTAATAGGGCTTTTTCACATATTTTATGGATCTTTTCTTCCAGAAAGATTGAGAGCCATCACCGATTTAACTACACAACCCCCCCCCCCCCTCAAGACACACTTGTTTATTGAACATTTTGGTGATTCCCATATACCAGGAAAACTACCCAACCTAGCCTTCGACCAAATATCAGAGTACTAACACCTGCACTGTAAAAACATTACTCTAAGATATTGAGACATATCCTTCAAAGATTTTGTAGATTGCATTGAATATAAGTTAAAGTTCTAACCCTAGCAATCATTGTAATTGCCTTGATTGTCATCGGTTCACTCTCCAATCATGTTATACTATAATTGTTTCTAATGTTATAATGTAATTTTTTTTCTGTTCATTGTAAACCACTTTGATTACATGAAAGTCGGTATAGAAAACTCTTAAATAAATAAATAAGTAAATATGGCACCACTACAAACCTGACAAGAGAAGGCTGCCCACCAGAACTCACAGACCGGGCAAGGAGAGCATTAATTATAAATGCCACAAAGACACCAAGGACATTCTTGAGAAGAATATCACCTAACACTGAAAAAGCTGCAAAGATTCACAGCGGAGATGGGAGTATCTGTCCATAGGACCACTTTAAGCTGTATACTCCACAGAGTGGAGCTTTATGGAAGAGTGGCCAGAAAAAAGCCATTGCTTAAAGAAAGAAATAACAAAACACATTTGGAATTTGCACAACAGCATGTGGTGGATCCCCCAAACACATGGGAGAAGGTTCTCTGGTCAGATGAGACGAAATTGAACTTTTTGGCCATCATGGGAAATGCTATGTGTGGTGCAAACACAACACTTCCCATCACCCCGAGAACACCATTCCCTACAGTGAAACATGGTGGTGGCGCATCATGCTGCGAAAATGATTTTCATCGGCAGGGACAGGAAAACTGGTCAGGATTGAAGGAATGATGGATGGCACTAAATACAGGGCAATTCTTGGGGAAAACCTGTTTCAGTCTGCCAGAAATTTGAGACTGAGACAAAGGTTCACCTTCCAGCAGGACAATGACTCCAAACATACTGCTAAAGCTATACTGGAATGGTTTAAAAGGGAAATATTTAAATGTCTTGGAATGGCCTAGTCAAAGCCCAGAGACCTCAACCCAACTGAGAATCTCTGCCATGACTTGAAGATTGCTGTACACCATCTAACTTGAAGGAGTTGGAGCAGTTTTGTCTTGAGGAAAGGGTAAAAATCCTAGTGGCTAGATGTGCTATGCTAATAGAGACATACCCAGATATTTTTAGCTGTAATTGCAGCAAAAGGTGGCTCTACAAAGTATTAACTTGAGGGGGGGGGGGGGATACAACCGGCGGGGAATAGACGTGGCCGTAGAAGGCACTAATAGCACACTCCTGATTTCTTTTTTTTTTTTGTCTTAGTTATTGTTTATGTCACAATAAAGGATATTTTGCTCTATCAAATTGGTAGGCATTTTGTGTAAATCATATGGTGCTAACCCCCAGAACTCCATTTTAATTCCAGGTTGTAATGTGACAAAACAGGACAAACACCTAGGGGATGAATACTTTTACAAGGCACTGTACACATTAGAAGTGGAAGAATGCTGCCTAGCCCCTCTAAAATAACTTCCATACTATAGTGAAGAACAGAGAATAAGACCTAGTAATCTGAATATTAGTGGGTTGCATTGCATTTATTAGAATCGGCCCTGTATGTCCAGGGCTGGCGACCGCCCACCGCCTGCCAAGACTCCGCCCCCGAGCCGCCCAATCCCCGCCCCATCTAACTTCCCCATACAACTGGCGGAGAAGTTAGACACGGCCGGAGAAGGCACTAATAGTGGGGATGGATGTCCAAATCCCCGCTATTCATGGAATAGAAATCAGACCCATATTGTTTTCCTTTACTTTTTATTTATGAAAGATTTTACATACCTAAGGACACCTTGTAATGGTATTATGGACAACAAATAACTTCAGCATTACAAAAAAGAAAAGAAAAGAAAGAAAAAGAAACAAAGAAAGAGAGAGAACACCTCTCATCATTGCTAACTTGCCAATCCATTAATTCATTAGTAAAAAAAAGAGGGAGCACATTAAATATAGGAGATACCAAGGAATATTATGCAAAAAAGAAAGATGGCATCTGGCCTGAAATACTCAGGACAAACTATATCGGATCACTATAATACAATATGTCTCTTCTTGGAGGTCTGGGAGTTTATACAAAAAAATGGAGTGGTTCATAGACAGAGACCAAATTAACATCAATTAACATACAGTTATATGAGGAGCAAAATAAAAAAGGATCTAAGATCCTAAACCTCCTGTCTCATTGCTAGAAATTGCTTCCTTCTATCCTGAGACACCTGAAAAATGTCTGAATAAGTCCAGAATCTTTGTCCCAGAAACGTAAAAGCACATACCAATTCAAATCTTGCCAGGACACTCCACCCCCCTCTTCAGCTCCTGCCCAATCCGGGCAGTGGGAGCCCGCGAAGCAGCAGCCGGCCGGGGATAAAAGCGGCGTCCCTGCTCACAGAGACGCCGCTGCCAGGACACTCCACCCCCTCTTCAGCTCCTGCCCAATCCGGGCAGTGGGAGCCCGCGAAGCAGCAGCCGGCCGGGGATAAAAGCGGCGTCCCTGCTCACAGAGACGCCGCTGCCAGGACACTCCACCCCCTCTTCAGCTCCTGCCCAATCCGGGCAGTGGGAGCCCGCGAAGCAGCAGCCGGCCGGGGATAAAAGCGGCGTCCCTGCTCACAGAGACGCCGCTGCCAGGACACTCCACCCCCTCTTCAGCTCCTGCCCAATCCGGGCAGTGGGAGCCCGCGAAGCAGCAGCCGGCCGGGGATAAAAGCGGCGTCTCTGCTCACAGAGACGCCGCTGCCAGGACACTCCACCCCCTCTTCAGCTCCTGCCTAATCCGGGCAGTGGGAGCCCGCGAAGCAGCAGCCGGCCGGGGATAGGGATAAAAGCGGCGTCCCTGCAGGGCACGCCCGCGCCAGGTGGGCCCGCGCCTGAGGGCCTCGCCAGAGGGCCCTTTGGCATGGCCCTTAGGCGCGGCACGAAGGCGAAAAGAAGGAAACATCCAAGGGAATCAGCAGTGCCGACAGCATCCCAACGGATCCCGACAGAGGAGCAGACCGAGGAGAAGGACATCACAACCGCAAGTAGAACTCTCGCAGAACATAAAACATCGCACACCACCAAACTCCCTCCTCCACAACACACTCCCTAATAGCCCCAGCCTTCCCTCCACGGGACAGGCTCCCGCACCAAGGCGACCGCCACAGATTCAGCGCTCCCTCCACGGGACAGGCTCCCTCCACGGGACAGGCTCCCGCCCCAAGGCGACCGCCACAGATTCAGCACTCCCTCCACGGGACAGGCTCCCGCACCAAGGCGACCGCCACAGATTCAGCGCTCCCTCCACGGGACAGGCTCCCGCACCAAGGCGACCGCCACAGATTCAGCGCTCCCTCCACGGGTCAGGCTCCCTCCACGGGACAGGCTCCCGCACCAAGGCGACCGCCACAGATTCAGCGCTCCCTCCACGGGACAGGCTCCCTCCACGGGACAGGCTCCCGCACCAAGGCGACCGCCACAGATTCAGCGCTCCCTCCACGGGACAGGCTCCCTCCACGGGACAGGCTCCCGCACCAAGACGACCTCCACAGATCTGAATCTCCATCCACGGGACAGGCTCCCTCCACGGGACAGGCTCCCGCACCAAGACGACCTACACAGATCTGGCTCTCCCTCCACGGGACAGGCTCCCCCCACAGGACAGGCTCCCGCACCAAGTACAGCTCTCCCCAAGCAGACAACAGAAGAAGACCTAAGGAGACAGGCATCATCCTAAACAAACTCCCAACATGCACGCCACATACTTCCTCCCTCTCTACCTACTTGTCACACAACTCCTCCCACCTACCACACACCTCCACTACCCACAAACAAACACGCCATGGTACCCTCCAACTGCATTGCCATATTTCGAACCACAACACACTCACAAAGAGACACTCGGAACGTCCCAAGCAAAGCGACCAAACAGACACAAATCAAACACCAACACCGGCACAAAGGAAGCACATGTAACAACAACCTCCTCCACAAAGACAACAACAATTGAGCTCATAAACGCCAGATCCGTCTGCAACAAGATACACACTCTTGTAGACCACATAGAAGAGCGACAGCCCGACATAATATGCATCACAGAGACATGGCTCAACCCTACCGACAGTGTACTACTCAACCAACTAGTACCGAACAACTACTCAGCGTACAACTGCCCATGCACTCACAAGCGTGGAGGAGGAGTCCTGATAATAGCAAAAACAAAACTTAAGTTCAAGACACAGAACCTCACCGATACACAGCAATGTAACACAATTAGCATCAAGAACAAGAACATTGCAATCTGCCTAACCTACAGAGCACCCCGCGCTCCACCCGACGAACTAGCCTTCACACTCGAAGAAGCCTGTGCCATAACAACAAACAACAAACCAGCACTACTAATAGGAGACTTCAACCTCAAGTCCGCCAATACAAAAGATGCAGAGGCCTTCCTTCAAGCAATGACCTCACTTCAATTCACACAGATAATCAATGCACCAACACACAGACTTGGATCATCCCCAGACCTCATCTTCGCATCAAACTACCTAACATCAAGAGACCTAATTTCTACACCCACCATCACCCCAGTACCATGGTCTGACCATTACTTAATCGAGACAAAGCTGCGATCACAAGAGGACCAGACAATCGAAAGAGCGAACATCCCACACACAAAGACGATTCAAGTCCTTTGACAGGGACGAATTCATACAGGACACAATACAACACTTGAACATTGACACAGAGGACCTGGAGAAACAAGTTTCCAACTGGAACAGCATTTTAGCTAACGCCGCCAAAACATCCGATGGCGGGACCAGGGGCAGCCCAAGGGGGGTGCGGGGCCATGTGCGGAGACTCGGTGCGGGGCCTCATTTGCATAATGTGCCTCATTTGCATAAATATTTGCATAATGTTACCATACACTAACTTTTAGTAAACATGCCTCTTAATGAGTATATGGATAAAGAAAGACTAAAAGGTTTCTACATTACTATACTCCAGTACCAACCGCCAGGCACATTAGGAACTACTACAAACACTGCCCATTTAGAACCCATAGCAAACCCGCCGTATCCTAACAGCACTACCAGGACTCACAAAGCACCATACCCTAACTATCAAAAGGCAACACTGCAAATATTAAACCAATACATTTCAGAGAACAATAATACATGACCTACTGGGGAAAGCACAAGTGGCAATGTCAAATAGGAATTACATAAACAGAATACCTCAGCTCAGTTACACATGTAGAACATAGACCATCACCAAACAAGGAATCACAATTTAGAAACAGGAAGACAATAATTAAACTGGGAACCCCAAAAGCCAAACTTGGAATATACAACAACACTGTAGAAATAAAACTATAAATTAATTTCCTCTTGTACTAAACAAAGCGCAAAAATTAATGATGCACATTTCCCAGAGCTGACATATTCCAGTTAATAAATTCAAAATAAAGAGATATTTTTCTACCTTTTGTGCATTTTTTTTCAGTTGCAATTGTTCCAGCCACTTTCTTCTGGTTTCTTCGTGTCTTCTGCTAACTCTCCATCTGCTGTCCATTTGTCCTTTCTTCTGTCTTCTTGGGTTTTTTTTCCATTCTCTCTCTACATCTGCTTTAACATACTAATCTTTCTCCTTTTGCTCTTTCCTCATTCCTATTTCATCCACTCAAATTTTATCCCTCCATCCTCAATCCCCACTTACTCTCCCAATATCCGGCCAATTGTAGATTTGTCTTCCCTCCCACGCAAAATATTTTTCCCTCTCCATTTCACTCTCCCAGCTCCATCCCATTCTAATCCTCCCCCAACATCAGCTCCTTTCTAGTTCCAGCCCCACCCAGCATCTGCTCCCTTCTTGTCCCTGCATCAGCCCATTTCCAGTCTTAGTCCCCCATCAGCCCATTTCCAATCCTATCCTAGACCCACCATCAGCCCATTTCCAGTCCTAGCTCCCCCATCCATTTCCAGTCCTATCCGAGTCCATCCATCAGTTCATTTCCAATCCCAGCCCCTCATCAGCCCATTTCCAGTCCTATCAGTTCCTCCATCAGCTCATTTCCAATCCCAGCGCCCCATCATCTCATTTCTTTTGCTTTCCTAGCCCCACCATCAGCCCATGTCAAATCCTAGCTCCCCTCCACTCAGCCCATTTCTAATCCAAGCCCCCCCATGAGCCTACTTCCAGTTCTAGCCCCTCCATGAGTCCATTTCAATTCAAGCCCCCACCACAGCCCATTTCCAACCTTAGCACCCCCAACAGCCCATTTCCAGTCCTATCCTGGCCCCTCCATCAGCCCATTTCCTGTCCTAGCCCCCCCCCCCCCCACTCAGCCCATTTCCAGTCCTAGCTCCCTCTCCTCACAGCCCATTTCCATTCCAAGCCCCTATCCCCATCAGCTATTTGCCATTCAATGCCCCTGCCACTCAGCCCAGTTCCGGTCCTAGCAACCCCCATCCCATTACCAGTCCTAGCTCCCCCATCAGCCCACTTCCAGTCCGAACCCCCTATAGCCCATTACCAGTCCTAACCCCCCCATCAGCCCACTTCCAGTCCGAACCCCCTATAGCCCATTACCTGTCCTAACCCCCCCATCAGCCCACTTCCAGTCCTTACCCTCCCATCAGCCCATTTTCAGTCTTACCCCCCCCATCAACCCATTACCAGTCCTAACCCCCCATCAGCCCACTTGTAGTCTTAGCCCCCCCATAGCCCATTACCTGTTGTAACCCCCCATCAGCCCATTACCTGTCCTAGCCCCCCCATCAACCCACTTCCAGTCCTAACCCCCATCAGCCCACTTGTATTTGTACCTCCCCATATACAATTACCTTTTGTACCCCCCCATAGCCCCTTAGCAGTCCGTATGCCCCCCACAGCCCATTACCAGTCCTAACACCCCCCATCAGCCCATTTCCAGTCTTAGCCCACCGCCCCATAGCCCGTTTCCAGTCCTAATCCCCCCATCAGCCCACTTGTAGTCGTAGCCCCCCATAGCCCATTACCTGTCATAACTTCCCCCATCAGCCCAATTCCAGTCTTAGCCCCTCCATAGTCTATTACCTGTCCTAACCCCCCATAGCCCATTCCCAGTCTTAACCCCCCCCATCAGCCCACTTCCAGTCCGAACCCCCTATAGCCCATTACCAGTCCTAACCCCCCACCCCATCAGCCCATTTACAGTCCTTACCTCCCTCCCTCCCCATCAGCCCATTTACAGTCCTTACCCCCCCTCCCTCCCCATCAGCCCATTTACAGTCCTTACCCCCTCCCTCCCCCCCCCCTCCCTCCCCATCAGCCCATTTACAGTCCTTACCCCCCTCCCTCCCCATCAGCCCATTTACAGTCCTTACCCCCCCATCAGCCCATTTACAGTGCTTACCCCCTCCCTCCCTCCCTCCCCATCAGCCCATTTACAGTCCTTACCCCCCCCATCAGCCCATTTACAGTCCTTACCCCCCTCCCTCCCTCCCCATCAGCCCATTTACAGTCCTTACCCCCCCATCAGCCCATTTACAGTCCTTACCCCCTCCCTCCCTCCCCATCAGCCCATTTACAGTCCTTACCCCCCCATCAGCCCATTTACCTTCCTTACCCCCTCCCTCCCCCCCCCCACAGCCCATTTACAGTCCTTACCCCCCATCAGCCCATTTACAGTCCTTACCCCCCTCCCTCCCTCCCTCCCCATCAGCCCATTTACAGTCCTTACCCCCCCCATCAGCCCATTTACAGTCCTTACCCCCCTCCCTCCCCCCCATCAGCCCATTTACAGTCCTTACCCCCCCTCCCTCCCCATCAGCCCATTTACAGTCCTTACCCCCCCCATCAGCCCATTTACAGTCCTTACCCCTCTCCCTCCCTCCCCATCAGCCCATTGACAGTCCTTACCCCCCTCCCTCCCCCTCAGCCCTTTTACAGTCCTTACCCCCCCCATCAGCCCATTTACAGTCCTTACCCCCTCCCTCCCTCCCCATCAGCCCATTTACAGTCCTTACCCCCCATCAGCCCATTTACAGTCCTTACCCCCCTCCCTCCCTCCCTCCCCATCAGCCCATTTACAGTCCTTACCCCCCTCCCTCCTTCCCCATCAGCCCATTTACAGTCCTTACCCCCCCATCAGCCCATTTACAGTCCTTACCCCCCTCCCTCCCCCCCATCAGCCCATTTACAGTCCTTACCCCCCTCCCCATCAGCCCATTTACAGTCCTTACCCCCCCCCCCCCATCAGCCCAGCTAAGTTTAAAAAAAACAACAAACCAGAAACCGGCTGCTGCTGCCGCCGCCGCCGCCGTGGCAGCGGCAGAATGGAGAATCCCGCGGGGCCCCCCTGTCCTGCAGTCTTCTATGCGGCCTCAGCGCGGGCTTTTCAGAGCCGCGCGAAGGGAGAGTTTCCCTTTCTCGCGGCTCTGTTAATCCCGCCGCGGGGCTGAGGGGATTTCCCATCAGCCCCGCGGCGTGATTAACAGAGCTGCGAGAAGAGAAGCTCTCTCTCTTCGTGCAGCTCTGACAGCCGACCGAGGCCACATAGAAGACTGCAGGACAGGGGGGCCCTGCGGGATTCTCCATTCTGCCGCTGCCATGGCGGCAGCAGCAGCCGGTTTCTGGTTTGGTTTTTTTTTAAACTTAGCTGGGCTGATGGGGGGGGGGGGGTGGTAAGGACTGTAAATGGGCCCCGCGGGATTCTCCATTCTGCCGCTGCCACGGCGGCAGCGGCAGCCGCAGCCGGTTTATGATTTTTTTAAAACTTTGCTGGGATGCAAGATGTTTTTTGCGCGGGGCCCCCTGAAACGCGGGGCCCTGTGCAAAAAACATTCTTGCTCAATGGACGGGCCGGCCCTGGGCGGGACCGTGAAACAACACCACAACAAGAGACAAAACAAGCCTTGGTACTCAGCAAAAATACGACAGGAGAAGAGGGAGCTCAGGAAGATTGAACGGAGATGGAGAAAAAACAAAACAACTTCCGACCAAAATCTTTACCTAACAAAGCAAAAACAATACAATGAACACATCAACCAATCAAAGAAAGAATTCCACACAAACATGATAAATACTTCCATCAACAAACCCAGAGAACTTTTCGAAATAGTAAAGATCCTCACAAAAGAGCAAGCAACAGAAGGGGAAGTACAAGTTGATCCACAGAAATTCGCCGATCACATCAAAGACAAATTTCACTCCACAGAGCGAACAACACCCAGTGGAACCACCAGAACGAACATTCACCCCAAGACCTGGGGCACATTCTACTCACCCTCAACAGAACAGATATCCCACATCATCTCCACAATCAACACAAGCACTGCTCCTACAGACCCATGCCCAGTGTCATGGGTCAAAGCCACCAAATCAAACTTCATCCCAACCATTCACAAAATGGTACACAACTCACTCACTCAAGGACTCATGCCAAAGCAACTAAAGCTTGCCTCAGTAAGACCAATCACAAAGAAAACAACTCTCGACAAAAAAGATCCAGCAGCATACCGACCAATCTCCAGCATACCCTTCCTCGCAAAAATAATCGAAAAAACGGTCCAACTACAACTTCAGGAACACATCGACAAACACGAAACACTCGACGACAACCAACACGGATTTCGTCCCAACCATGGAGTCGAAACTCTACTGATCTACCTCTTCGACAGCATCATAAGAATAATTGACAACACCAGGAATGGAATTATAATGATCTTCATCGACATCTCCTCAGCTTTCGACACAGTTGACCACAATACGCTCCTGGAGAGACTAAAGAACACTGGTATACACGGTATCACATTGAAATGGTTCCACTCGTACCTAACCGAAAGACAGCTACAGGTCAAGGTGGGACACGACACCTCCCGACCCATAAATGTCCAACAAGGAGTACCGCAAGGATCAGCACTCTCAGCACTCCTATTTAACATCTACATCCAACCAATATGCAACATTATGAAAGAGAACAACATTCAATACACAATATACGCAGACGACATCATGATATACACCCCGATATCAATCGACAACCCGGACTTCTCTAAGATAACAGACTGCCTTACCCAAATGACAAGTTGGTGCCAAAACAACAACCTCGCAATAAACTACAACAAGACCAAAGCTTTAATCATCACTCGGAACCAAAGCTTCATATACCCACCAAACATAAAGATACAAAGCACTACGATACCGATAAGATCAGAGGTGAAATACCTTGGGGTTACTCTGGACAATAAACTCAATCTCAAACCACACATAGACAAAACAATCCAAAAAGCCTACTACAAGATGCGAATCGTCAGGAGACTGAAACCACTCCTCGCCCCAGAACACTTCCGTACCGTCTGTCAAGCCCTGATAACCCCTCTACTGGACTTCTGCAATCCGATATACCTTGGACTACCGAAACAAGCCCTCAAACCACTCCAACTGGCACAAAACACTGCAGCATGAATAATATCCGGAGCTGCAAGACGGGAGCACATCACACCTACCTTAAAGGACTTACACTGGCTTTCAATCAGTGCACGCATCAGATACAAGACTATCATAAACCTATTTAAGATAAAACAGCACACATCAGCCAACAGCCTCCACACGCTCATACAACCAGAAACCAGCACACGTCCTAGAAGAAAACAAACACACAACCGAGTCAGTACCCCAAATGAATACAAGCACACACGCAAGGACACAACAGACAGAGCACTCTCCATGGCTGCTCCAACAATATGGAACAATCTACCGGACGATTTGAGGGCAACTCCAGACCTCAAAGACTTCAGAAAACAGCTGAAAACCATGCTGTTCATAGAGCACTATGGACACATCACATAACCTAAGAGAATGAACAACAGCTCACCATACCTCCTAAACACTGTATGTATATAAAATATGTTTTTAGCACCACTGTAGATAGCCCACTTTGTACATAGCTCAAACAAATCTAGCACACAACTCAGCCCACACACAACTAAGTCTCACCCTCACTGCATGTATAACACACCCACTTTACCTGATTGCTTGCTGTGATACCACCTTGATTATTAAGATAAGGCGGTTTAGAAATACTGTTAAATAAATAAATAAATAAAATAAAATAAATAAATCTTATTCAAGGACAAATGAGACTACCAAAGTATCTCTATGCTGCTTTTCTTGTGCTGGTCCTGCGAGTATAACTGTTATATTGAGACTATCAGTTGTCTCCTGAATACCTCTCCCAATCTCCCACTGGGATTAGACATTCTCATCCCAGATAAAAAAAAATAAATCTTATTTACTGGAGAAATAGCCTCTACTTCAACATTAAGGACTTCCATCAAGTAACCTCCTATACAAGTCTCATGATATAGCCCCCAGTACATTGGGAAAGTTTAAACGTTGGAAATGAAGATGCCTGGTCTGATTTTCCAGTTGCTCCATCTTACGATGCAGTATGAGATTTTTAAGCTCCTTATTGTCCTCCTCCTGCTTCTCAGTCAGACTTTGATACAAGGTGTGATCAAAAAGTATTGAGACTTGTTATGAAGCTATATAACAATAAGTCGCACCACAGTGCTTTTAAGCATGCAGTGACCAAGTTATGTGCTCTGCATGTGCAGAGTGTAGCATGGCTGCAGCACACCTGTACTTTTTTTAAAATCACATGATGTTTGGTATTGTGTAAAAGCAGTTTGTCAGATTTATGATGCGTGAAAATATTGAACAGCAAATTTGCAATAAATTCTGCTAGAAACTTGGAGTTTCTTGCAAAGAGACTTATGACATGTTACAACAAGTGTAGGGTGATGAATGCATGAGTCGTGCTTGATTTTGTGACAGGTACAAACATTTCCAAGAGGGCCGCCAAAGTGTTGACAGTGATGAATGTTCTGGAAGGCCATTTACGAGCAGGAATGAACACAAAGTTGAAGCAGTGCCTGCTACAATACACTAAAATCATCAATTGAGCATTAGGGAACTTGCTGAGAACATGGACATCAGTTTCACATCAGTACAGTCCATTCTTACTGTTGATTTGGAGATGAGACGTGTGTTTGCAAAATTTGTGCAGAAACTCTTGTCCCCTGACCAAAAAGAAGACTGACTGTCTGCAGCCAGAGAGTTGTTGGAATGTGTTGAAAATAACTCACTGGTTATGAATCATGGGTTTATGGTTATGACCCAGAAACTAAGGCTCAATCCCCACACAATCCCCATACACTAAGGACCTGAGATCAATTAAGCTTCAGGTGAACAAAGTATATTAAACGTATTAGGTACAGTTTTATTGGTATAAATATCCATAGCAACCCTTAGTAAGTAAAGAACTTAAAGATCTAAACAAAAACTAAAAACTAAGATGCAGACAGCAGTCCAGCAGCGAGATGGGGGCTTTCCAGTCTTTTGCATAGAGTGTCACATGTACGATTTTCTCCCAGTTGGTGAGAGGTCTTACGTGTGCACTAGGTGCAAGGAGCTCTTTGCTCTCAGGGAACAAGTCCGTTCTATAGAGGCTAGAGTAGCAGACCTGGAAAACATAAGAAAGACAGAGAGGTACATAGACGAGACCTACAGGGATATAGTCCTGAAGTCCCAACTCCAGTCTGGCAGCATTCCTGCTGCCATGGAGGAGAGAGGTCACGTGACAGGAGAGTATCACCCTGGTGTGGCAGGAAGTGATCCTGTAACTAGGACCTGTCCTCCAGGTGATGTAAAACCCTTTCGCACCGAGGAAGTTTCTCCAGGGCCATGTGCCTATGAGGGAAGGGTTAGGACAGCCGTTATAGTTGGTGATTAGATCATTAGGCATGTAGATAGCTGGGTGGCTGGTGGACGTGAGGATCGCCTGGTAACATGCCTGCCTGGTGCGAAGGTAGCGGACCTCACGCGCCACCTAGATAAGGTCTTAGATAGTACTGGGGAGGAGTCTGCTGTCTTGGTACATGTCGGTACCAATGACATAGGAAAATGTGGTAGGGAGGTTCTGGAGGCTAAATTTAGGCTTTTAGGTAGGAAGTTGAAATCCAGAACTTCCAGGGTAGCGTTCTCCGAAATGCTTCCTGTTCCACGTGCAGGGCCCAAAAGGCAGGCAGAGCTCCGGAGTCTCAATGCGTGGATGAGACAAAGGTGCAGAGATGAGGGGTTTGGATTTGTTAGGAACTGGGGAACAATCTGGGGAAAGGAGGTGCTCTTCCGAAGGGATGGGCTTCACCTTAACCGGGATGGAACCAGGCTGCTGGCATTAACCTTTAAAAAGGAGATAGAGCAGCTTTTAAACTAGATATTAGAGGAAAGCCGACAGTCGCCCAAGAGCAGATGGTTCGGAAGAATGCATCTTTGAAGGATACTACCAAAAGCAGAGAGGTTCCACAAAAGAGTAAAGTAGCCCAAATGCCCTCAAGTATGGAGCAGACAGAGCTTAAAGATCCCAAATTACCCATGTCTAACAATAGCCAAATTAAAATGAATAAAATACATTCTCTAAAATGCTTGTATGCAAATGCTAGATGTCTAAAAAATAAGATGGGAGAGTTAGAATATATAGCACTAAATGAAAGGTTAGATATGATTGGAATATCAGAGACATGGTGGAAGGAGGACAACCAGTGGGACACTGTGATACCTGGGTACAAACTATATCATGATAGAGCTGATCAAATTGGTGGAGGGGTTGCTCTCAATGTTAGAAAGGGCATTGAGTCAGAAAGGATTAAAGTTTTGCAGGAAACAAAATCTGCTGTAGAATCTATATGGATTGAAATTCCATGTAAAAGGGGGAAGGCAATGGCAGAGGGGGTGTACTATCGAGCGCCTGGCAAGAATGACCAAATGGATGATGAAATGCTCAAAGAAATCAAGGAAGCTAACAAAAGTTACAGGGCAGTAATAATAATGGGTGATTTCAACTACCCCGGTATTGACTGGGTCAGTGTCACGTCAGGACATGCTAGGGAGATAAAGTTCCTAGATGAAATAAATGACTGCTTCTTGGAGCAGCTGGTTCATGAAACGACCAGAGGGGAAGCGATATTAGACCTAGTCCTTAGTGGAACACCAGATCTAGTGCAAGAGATAAGGTTGTTGGGGCCACTTGGCAATAGTGATCATAGCATGATCGCCTTTGATTTAATTAGTGGAGGAGGGATAGTAAGGAAATCCACAGTACTACCTTTTAGCTTTCAAAAGGGAGATTATGATAAAATGAGGAAAACAGTTAAGAAAAAACTAAAAGGAGCAGTTGCAAAGGTTAAAGACGTACATCAGGCTTGGCTGTTGTTGAAAAATACTATCTTACAAGCCCAGACCAGCTGTATTCCATGCTTTAAGAAAAGTGGAAGGAAGTCCAAAAAACACCCGGCATGGTTTAAAGGTGAGGTCAAAGAGGCTGTTGTTGCCAAAAAAGCATCTTTCAGGAAATGGAAAAAACAGCCAAATGACGAAACCTGGAAACAGCACAAGCACTGGCAAGTCAAATGCAAGGCATTAATAAGGCAGGCAAAGGGAGAATTTGAGAAGAAGCTTGCTGCGGAAGCAAAAACGCGAAGTAAAGACCTTTTCAAGTACATTCGTAGCAAAAAACCTGTGAGAGAGTCAGTTGGTCCATTAGATGATAAAGGGGTTAAAGGAGCACTAAGAGGCGACAAGGCGATAGTGGAGAGACTGAATGAATTCTTTGCTTCAGTCTTTATTGAGGAAGAGGTAGGGATGTTACCCATGGCTGAAGTGGTATTTAAAGGTGCGGAAGTATTGAAGGAAATATCGATACATCGGGAAGAAGTATTATAAATATTAGACAAACTGAAGAGTAGCAAATCACCTGGGCCGGATGGTATACATCCAAGGGTGTTGAAAGAACTGAAATATGAGATAGCAGATCTGCTATTAGTAATCTGTGAACTATCATTAAAATCATCTCTAATACCTGAAGATTGGAGGATCGCCAATGTAACACCTATTTTTAAAAAGGGTTCCAGGGGTGATCCGGGATACTACAGACCAGTGAGCCTGACATCAGTACCGAGAAAAATGGTAGAAACCATCATAAAGAATAAAATTACTCAGCATGTAGATAATCATGACCTAATGGGAGACAGCCAACATGGCTTTAGACAAGGAAGATCTTGTCTTACTAATCTGTTATGTTTTTTTGAAGGAGTGAATAATCAGGTGGACAAAGGTGAGTCGGTTGATATTGTGTATCTGGACTTTCAGAAAGCCTTTGACAAGGTCCCTCATCAGAGACTTTTGGCAAAACTAAAGAGTCATGGGATAGGAGGCAGTGTACTATTGTGGATCAGGAACTGGTTAAAAGATAGAAAGCAGAGGGTTGGGCTAAATGGCCAATTTTCCCAATGGAGAAAGGTGAATAGTGGTGTACCCCAGGGATCTGTGCTGGGTCCGCTGCTTTTTGACATATTCATAAATGACCTGGAAAGTGGAATAACGAGTGAGGCTATCAAATTTGCAGATGACACAAAACTATTTAAAGTTGTTAAAACCCAAGAGGATTGTGGAAAATTGCAAGAGGATCTTGATAAATTGGAAGACTGGGCATCAAAATGGCAGATGAAATTTAATGTGGACAAGTGCAAGGTTATGCACCTAGGGAAGAACAACCCAAACTATGGTTACACGATGCAAGGTTCCACGTTACGAACCACCACCCAGAAAAAAGATTTAGGCATCATTGTGGATACCATGTTAAAACCCTCGGCCCAGTGTGCAGCAGCGGCCAAGAGAGCAAATAGAATGTTAGGTATGTTAAGGAAAGGAATGGAAAATAAAACAAAAGATATTATAATGCCTCTATATCGTTCCATGGTGAGACCGCACCTTGAATATTGTGTGCAATTCTGGTCGCCGTATCTTAAAAAGGATATAGCGATTTTAGAAAAGGTTCAGAGAAGAGCCACCAAAATGGTAAAGGGGATGGAAGGATACTCCTATGAAGAAAGGCTAAAAAGGTTAGGACTCTTTAACCTGGAAAAGAGACGGCTGAGGGGAGATATGATAGAAGTCTATAAATTAATGAACGGAGTGGAACGGGTAAACATAGATCGATTGTTTACATTATCAGAATATAGAAAGACTAGGGGACATGCAATGAAGCTACAGGGTAAACTATTTAAGACTAATAAAATAAAATAATTTTCCACTCAACGTGTAATCAAACTCTGGAATTTGTTACCGGAGGATAAAGTAAAGGCTGTTAGTGTAGCTGGGTTTAAAAAAGGTTTGGAAAAGTTCCTGGAGGAAAGGTCCATAAACCTTTATTAAGAAGGGACCCAGGATATCAATGCTTGAACCAATACAAGCATTGTGGAACCTGTGTTCCTTGGGGAAACTGCTAGGTACATATGACCTAGATTGGCCACTGTTGGAAACAGAATACTGGGCTTGATGGACCTTGGTCTGACCCAGTATGGCATATCTTATGTTCTTATGTTCTAGTCCTTAGTGGAACACCAGATCTAGTGCAAGAGATAAGGGTGTTGGGACCACTTGGGACCACATGGCAATAGTGATCATAGCATGATCGCCTTTGATTTAATTAGTGGAGGAGGGATAGTAAGGAAATCCACAGTACTACCTTTTAACTTTCGAAAGGGAGACTATGATAAAATGAGGAAAAACTAAAAGGAGCAGTTGCAAAGGATAAAGACGTACATCAAGCTTAGGTGTTGTTGAAAAATACTATCTTGGAAGCCCAGACCAGCTGTATTCCATGCTTTAAGAAAAGTGGAAGGAAGTCCAAAAACTGCCAGCATGGTTTAAAGGTGAGGTCAGAGAGGCTGTTGTTGCCAAAAAAGCATCTTTCAGGAAATGGAAAAAAGAGCCAAACGACGAAACCTGGAAACAGCACAAGCACTGGCAGGTCTAATGCAAGGCATTGATAAAGCAGGCAAAGGGAGAATTTGAGAAGAAGCTTGCTGCGGAAGCAAAAACACGAAATAAAGATTTTTTTCAAGTACATTCGTAGCAAAAAACCTGTGAGAGAGTCAGTTGGTCCATTAGATGATAGAGGAGTTAAAGGGACACTAAGAGGTGACAAGGCGAAAGCGGAGAGACTGAATGAATTCTTTGCTTCGGTCTTTACTGAGGAAGATGTAGGGATGTTACCCATGACTGAAGTGGTATTTAAAGGTGCGGAAGAATTGAAGGAAATATCGATACATCGGGAAGATGTATTACAACTGTTAGATAAACTGAAGAGTAGCAAATCACCTGGGCCGGATGATATACAACCAAGGGTGTTGAAAGAACTGAAATATGAGATTGCAGACCTGCTATTAGTAATCTGTGAACTATCATCAAAATCATCTTTAATACCTGAAGATTGGAGGATTGCCAACGTAACACCAAGGGGTGATCCGGGAAACTACAGACCGGTGAGCCTTACGTCAGTACCGGGAAAAATGGTAGAAACCATCATAAAGAATAAAATTACTCAGCATGTAGATAGTCATGGCCTAATGGGAGACAGTCAACATGGCTTTAGACAAGGAAGATCTTGTCTTACTAATCTGTTATGTTTTTTTGAAAGTGTGAATAAACAGGTGGACAAAGGTGAGTCGGTTGATATAGTGTATCTAGACTTTCAGAAAGCCTTTGACAAGGTCACTCATCAGAGACTTTTGGCAAACCTAAAGAGTCATGGAATAGTAGGCAGTGTACTATTGTGGATCAGGAACTGGTTAAAAGATAGAAAGCAGAGGGTTGGGCTAAATGGCCAATTTTCCCAATGGAGAAAGGTGAATAGTGGTGTACCCCAGGGATCTGTGCTGGGTCCGCTGCTTTTTGACATATTCATAAATGACCTGGAAAGTGGAATAACGAGTGAGGTTATCAAATTTGCAGATGACACAAAACTATTTAGTTGTTAAAACCCAAGAGGATTGTGGAAAATTGCAAGAGGATCTTGATAAATTGGAAGACTGGAGATCAAAATGGCAGATGAAATTTAATGTGGACAAGTGCAAAGTTATGCACCTAGGGAAGAACAACCCAAACTATGGTTACACAATGCAAGGTTCCACATTAGAAACCACCACCCAGGAAAAAGATTTAGGCGTCATTGTGGATGACATGTTAAAACCCTCGGCCCAGTGTGCAGCGGCAGCCAAGAGAGCAAATAGAATGCTAGGTATCATAAGGAAAGGAATGGAAAATAAAACAAAAGATATTATAATGCCTCTATACCGTTCCATGGTGAGACCGCACCTTGAATATTGTGTGCAATTCTGGTCGCCGTATCTTAAAAAGGATATAGCGATTTTAGAAAAGGTTCAGATTAGAGCCACCAAAATGGTAAAGGGGATGGAAGGATACTCCTATGAAGAAAGGCTAAAAAGTTTAGGGCTCTTTAACCTGGAAAAGAGACGGCTGAGGGGAGATATGATAGAAGCCTATAAATTAATGAAGGGAGTGGAACGGGTAAATGTAAATCGATTGTAAACTATTTAAGACTAATAAAAGAATATATTTTTTCACTCAACGTGTAATCAAACTCTGGAATTTGTTACCGGAGGATGTAGTAAAGGCTGTTAGTGTAGCTGGGTTTAAAAAAGGTTTGGACAAGTTCCTGGAGGAAAGGTCCATATACCATTATTAAGAAGGAACCCAGGATATCAATGCTTGACCCAGTACAAGCATTGCGGAACCTGTGTCTTTTGGGGAAACTGCTAGGTACGTATGACCTAGATTGGCCACTGTTGGAAACAGGATACTGGGCTTGATGGACCTTGGTCTGATCCAGTATGGCATATCTTATGTTCTTATGTTCTTACAGTGGAAAATTCCAGACTCTCCCAGATCCAAGAAAGCCTGTTAGGTGAGTAGCAATGTCAAGGTCCTGCTCACAGTTTTCTTTGATTATTGTTTATCATGAGTATGCTCCAAAAAGGCCAAACCATCAATAAGGAGTACTACATCCAAGTTCTGACTCATTTGAGAGATGCAGTTCGCCGTAAGAGGCCAGAGTTGCACAGGAATGGTGTATGGTTGCATTATTACAATAATATCCCAGCTCACACATTACATCTTATCCAGCAGTTCTTGGCCAAATACCAAATCGATCAAGTCTGTCAGCTTCTGTACTCACCTGTCCTCATGCCCTATGACTTTTTCTTGTTTCCAAAACTGAAATTACCACTGAAAGGGAGGAGATTCAACTACTTGGAGACCAAAAAGAAAAATTCAACACAGCATTTTTGTAGCATAATGAAAAAGGAATTTCAAAATTGTTCCAGCAGTGGCAGGAACTCTGGAAGAAGTGTGCTTTATTGGAAGGGGACTACTTTGAAGGAAACTGACTGCAATAAATGTCAGTGTTATACTTCTCGGGTTATTGTACAAGTCTTGATACTTTTCGATCGCACCTCATACAAGTTTCCCAAGTCAGCACTGAACATTACCTTTCTGAACTAAGGAGCAAATGTCAGAAGATGAATTGTCAGATATATATAACTTTTATAATACTTCCTACATGGCATCCAAGGTTACCACCAAGGGCTTACTAAGTAGCCCAACTGTGGATCTTCTCTTTTTCTCTTCTGAAGGCCCTCACAAACCAACCTGCTACAGAACAGTGGTGTGCAAAAGTCTGGAATCACTTGTAAATTTGACGTTTTTTGAACTTCGTGACCTTATATCTTAATTTCTTTTCCTCCCTGTGGCTTTTTCTGTGTATCTCATGATAAGTGATAGATTTGGCTATTAGAGCCAACTTTTAGTATTAGTTTGGCCCTTATTTTCTGAGTTTGTTTCCCATAGTTGTCCTGTGGATAGATTTTCTGTGAAAATCGCGTAATGTACATCGTTTTCCAATGATATATTATTGTAAGTATGCTTTAAAATATTATGGACGCACGCCAGGTTTCCTTCAAATTAATGTATGTGGCCTTGAAAAAGGCTGTTTTTGTGTGTCAGTGATGGCTCAATATTTGATAGGCCACCCTTTGCTCTTGATCACCTGACTGCACCTTGTCGGCATTGAATGAACCAGTCTGACAAGGTGATCGTTGGTGACAACGAGGTTCCAAGCTGCAATGAGTAACTCAATCAGCTCATGCTTTGATGTCGGATGCCTCTTGGATATTTCCAAGGCCACCTTGTGCCACAGGTTCTCGAATGGATTCAGATCTGGAGACTGGGCAGGCCAGTCCATTTACTTGATGTTGTTCCACAGCTTCCAGCTGATCACCTTTCTGGAGTGATTTATGAAACTGTATTTTTTATAAATATCATTTTTTTGAATTGCCTATGTATTCATGAACTGAATTTTTAATAGGTTGTAGTTTGATTTGTATTTATGATATGCTTTCCATTTGTAGAAGTAATAGTATGGGATACAAACTTCCCATGCATCAAACTCTATTTTACATGCATGAAAGAGGGTTTTTTTTTAAATAAAATTACCCCAAGAAGATGTGCATGAAAGTACATATGTTGAGAAGGCGGCATACTTTTATGTGACCCACATGCAGGCATGTTCTGGGGTAGAATTTGGGTGAAGCATGGGTGTAGGTTTTCTTTCCCCAGATACTCTCATTTGTTCATGCTTTATGCACGAGCATTTACAGCTGCTCCCAAGCAGGCATAAATGCCCATGGCTCCAGTTTAGCATGATTTTCTGCCATTTTACCCTTAGTATTTTATAAAAACACTTATGCATTGTGTCTTTATAAGACCATCTAGAAACAGGCACCTACTTGGCTTTCATAGTCAACCTGCTAAAAAATTACTCCCATAAGTATAGATTTGATTGCATGATCATTTTAATGCAACCTTTAAATTACAGTACACCACTTTGGGCGGCTGTGCCATTGAGGCAATTTAGAAATCAATAAAGAAGGGATCGGATAAGGGATCAGATAAAGGAGGGATCGGTAGATCAATGCCATGTCATTTAAGGAAGAGAACATTTAAATGGAACTAGCGAAACTGAAAATGGACAAAGCCATGAGGCCCAATGACATTCTTGCTTATTAAGGGATGTCAGAAAGATCCTCATGGGTCCAATGAAGGGCCTCTTTAATAGATTTTTACCAAGTATCTATTGATCACCTCAAGATCATCTTAACATCCATAAGCACAACATCAGCTCTTGATCCCTGCCCTGCTAACTGGATAAAGGCCACTCGTGAAGTCACTGCACCAGTTATGCTTAAGATAATAAATCTCTCCTTTGCTCAGAGCCCAAAGATCTAATACGATCCATCATACATCCTCTTCTAAAACACAAATCATTGGACAAATTATGTTCTAAATCATATAGACTGATTTCCAGTCTCCCATTCCTTCCAAAAGTAATAGAAAAGACTGTACTCATCCAACTCCAGGACCATATTAATCTCCATTCTCCTCTTGATAAACACCAATACAGTTTCAGACCACACCATAGTACTGAAACACTTCTACTAACCCTATTTAACAACCTAGTAAAAGGCATATAGAACTCCAAAAGCACATTTATTCTCATCTTCTTAGATATTGCCTCAGCTTTTGACTCCATCAGTCATAGCATCCTACTTAATAGGCTACAACATATAAGTATTCATGGTACTACACTCCAATGGTTTAAATCTTATCTCTCAAACAGGTCACAACAAGTCAATATTGACCACATAACATCAGATATCTATGAACAACAAGGCCTACCTCAAGGATCATCCTTTTCTGCATTGTTATTTAATATCTACCTGTAGTCCTTATACTCCATCATTAACAAATTTCAAGTTAACTACACCATATATGCAGACAATATCATGCTATATCTAGCTTTTGATATAACAAACCTGATCCTTGATCCCATCATATCCTGTTTCAATGACATTTCAAATTGGTTAAAAATTTACAACCTTAACATTAACTATAAAAAAACTCGATGCACTATTTGTCTCAAGAAACCAAAACTACAACCCCCCCCCCCCCAACACAAAAATGAAAGACGCCATCTTGGAAGTTAAAAAGAAAGTAAAATACCTTGGGTCACAATTGACCAACCGCTTACCCTAATATCCCACATTAGATCGATTACCAGAACCATTTACAATAAAATAAGATTAATACAACAACTAAGAACCCTCCTACCAGAAAATGACTTTGGATCCATACTGCAAGCAATGATATTCCCGCACGTTGGCTATTGCAATAGCATATTAAATGGACTACCCAAAACACACACTACACAGCCTGCAGTTAGCACAAAACATGGCTGCACGCATCACCCTCAGAACCCATATTTCTCAACATATTACCCCTATTCTATACTCGTACAACCTCCATTGGCTTTCAGTACAAAGTAGAATTAAATACAAACTACTAATGACAATCTTTAAAATAACCAAAAACATTGCTCTTTCCATCCTATCCTCCCTTATAAAAATCACCCCGGATGACAGAATCAGAAGATGTTGCTTACATAACACTTTGATAGCGCCCCCAGAATTCTGTAAAACGAGCCACACCACCAGTAATAGAGCTTTCTCATTCTCTGCTCCAATATTATAGAATAAGCTTCCAGATAAGCTAAGAACATCCTCTGACCCGTATATTCAGGAAAGATCTTAAATGCACCTGTTTTGAGCATTTTGGAAACAATAACCTACCAAGATTACTGTCAACCTAAACCATTAGCTCACATATCTACTCAGTTCACTCATGCTCACGTACCTCATATTGTTAAACACGCAATCAAATCATGTTGTGCATAAACGGTATATAAGTTATATTTCCTGTAAATACTTCCTGACCATTACCTTAATCCCCTTCCTAATATGCCTTCTGTAGTTCACACTATATTTTATGCTACACTCACCTAACGTTATAATGTAGCATTAAACTGCTGTTGCAATGTAAACAGCCATGATTTTTGAAAAGGCGGTATAGAAAACCTTTAAATAAATAAATAAATAAATAAAATAGATCTTTGGAGACAGGATTGTTTCTATTAGACTTGAGAATGCTAGATATTGCTCCTTTTTATAAAAGTGGCAGTTATGAGGAGAGTGCAATAGTCAAGTCAATTAGTCTGATTTTCCTGGTATGGAAATCAATGGAAACTCTTCTCAGAAAAGGGTAGTGAAACATCTTGAATCCAGTAGGTTGCAGGATATGATACAGTATGGTTTTAGAAGAGTGAGATCTTGTCAGGCAAATATGATCACTTTCTTTATGAATGTCCAGAGACCTACAGGTACATAGGAGGTGGGAGTCAAACAACAGGAGAAGAAGGTATCCGCACAGGCAGGTCAAACTGAAAGCGGAAACCAAGGACCAGGCCTACACGAAGGTGTATAAATAAACAATATACTCCCTTACCTTATATAGATTGAGGAGTTTCCTCTGTTCTTTATAAGCTGTTGCTTCACCTTTGTGGTAATGTACTTTTTCTATTTTTTCTATTTTTTTCTATCAGATATATTACAGCTCTTCCACTCTATAATATTTTTCTTGGACACATGAGGACAATTTTCTTTCATCTGTTTTAATTTGGTTCTGGTTTGAACCTTCTTTTAAATGTGTGGATTTTAGCTTAATACGTCCGATTATAATTGGTACAATAGTATATTTTTAAATATTGTTATACTCTATAACTTATGCATAAACACTTGTTTATGTTTTTAATTTGTATGTTTTATATTATTTTGTTTTTAGACCCCTGAAGAAGGCCTCAGGCCGAAACTTTTAAGTTGGGTCCTTCAATAAACTTTGCTTGTTTATTTATACACCTGCGTGTAGGCCTGGTCCTTGGTTTCCGCTTTCAGTTTGACATAGGAGGTGGGCACTGGATTAAGTATATATGTGTAACACCTCTCAGGGCACTTTAAGTTGGAACCAAATCATGGGATTGGCAGAAACATAAACATGTTACTTTACTACTTATGCTATATGACACACAACCGGTTCTTTAGCAAATGAATAGTGAAATAAAAACTCTCCAGGGCCCTCTGTTCATAAGAAGCAATATTCTCTTGTGCAAAGGTTTATGCACACCTCCCAGAAACCCTGCAACTAGCCCCTTCTGCTAACAGCTCCCCAGAGTCATACAGAGTATACCAACACTCTATGATGTAACAATGAACCTTTTACTAAAAACAATAGTTAACACGGATAATACAGCACAGGGCATTGTATCTCTGTAGAAAACAACAGAAAAATAGTCAAGTAAAAAAGTATATATAAACAAGCAAATAAGGGGGGAGAAAGGAAATCACTCTGGGTTCCCTTGTGGTGGGGTAAGGTGGTACTGTATACTCATATAAGCCAAAGAATAGACTAGGTAAAGAAAAAATTATTTAAGACTTCCAATCGTTAATGCATTGGAATGCGTTCAGTCTAAACATAAGTCCAAGCAGAAGAATATAAAAGACAGCATGATGGTAAAACCTGAGTTTCTTTATTTGGCACACTCATTCTGCAGGCAACTGGCCAGAGATAGCCAAAGTTCACAAAATACTGACTGAGCATAATGAAAACAGAGAGTATCTCTTTTACTGGTAAGTTATGTTAGTTGGGCAGAACTCTTACATCTCTGTAGCTGAGGCAATTCCCAGCTATTTTCTCATTGAATACCTGAATTCCGCTCCAGGCACTGACAAAAGGGGTCTCAGGCACTGGTAGCACTGTGATAATTTAGCTTGCATTGTGGAGAACAGTGTGCAGCAGTTTTCTCTGTAACCTTTTAGCTTCTTATGTGACTGAAATACTTGCTGGCAAATGTTGAATTATAGCAATAAGTCACTTGTTTGAGCTCTTCAAGTGAAGAAACAAACATGTCTAAGATCACTGGATTGAGGATCACTCACTATACTGCCAGAACTCTCAGGCAGGGAGGACAAAGGAAATCCGTCTCATTCCACGGCTGGTTGGGATCATTCTCCACAGCACAGCACAGTGAATTCTCTTTTCTCCTGATTGACTTTCTTAACACTCCAGCACCCTGTTGACTGGGAACAGTAACTACAATCCATTGCTCTTCAGTTAAACCTTACAGGATTAAAACAAGTTCATGCAAGAAAATCTGTTGAACACATGGGACCCTGGATTAAAGCAATAGACAAAATGGGCCTGATTTTCAAAAGGCCGTTGAATATCCCCTTCTAAGTCCCCTATGCACTGAGATGCTATCCGGTTAGCATCGGGGCATGTTGAAGATGTTACGGGGCGGAGCAGAGGCGGAGACTGTCGCTAACTGGGCTGCAGTGACAGTGCATGCTGTTTGATTAACGACCTGCGCCTAAAAGATAAGTGAGGAAAACCCTCGCCTTTCTTTAAAGTGCAAGACTAACCGGGCAGCATGCAATATCGCTGCCACCCAGTTAGCCTTGGCAGCTTCCTGTGTCTGCAGCGATCACCAAATAATCAATGCCGTTGCTGCAGCATTGAATATCCAGGTTAGCAGTCAGTGAGGAGGGCTATGTGCCAATTAGATGCATAGCCCTTCCAAAATGTGGATGACTGAATGTCAGGCCCAATACATATAATCCAAAACACCAAAGGCAAGGCAACACATACTTTATATTTGCATTTGAAGACATTTTTGATACTGTCCTAGATTGGAGGCTCATAAATAAAATGAACAAGCTAGGGGTGGGACCTAAGGCAGACAATTGGATTACAAACTAGTTGAAGGGTTGATAATAGAGCATGCTGGTAAATGGAATCCATCCTAAGGGAAGAAAGGAAATCAGTGGAGCACCTCAGGAATAAATCCCAAAGCCAGTTCTGTTCAGGGCTGGTGCAAGGATATGAGGCACCCTAGGCAACGCCTCATTACTGATGTCCAACCTTCCTCCCTCCCCTCACTCTCCTTGCTCCCTCCCCTCACTCTCCTTCCTCCCTCCCCTCACTCTCCTTGCCTCTCTGGGACCTTCATCAGTGACAATGACATTACAACCACAATGCAGCACTTACCCAAAGCCTCCAACATTGTGTGATGTTGGTGCCGTGTTTTGACCAGCCGTTTCTGCCCCCTCTGATGCAGACTTCCTGTTTGCATGGGGGTGGAAGTGGCTTCTCAAAACATGGAACCAACAGCAAGCAGTGTTGGAGGCTTTGGGTAAGTGCTGTGTTGCTGTTTTAAGGTCATTCCCACCACTACGAGACTGGAGAGGGGCGGCAACAGCAGCAATAGAACACCCACAAAAGGTCAGTGCTCTAGGTGACCGCCTAGTTCACCCTAATAGGTTGCACTAGCCCTGGGTTCTGTTGAATATCCTGGTAAGAAGTAATGCAGTGGGCTAAAGAAAAAAAAAAAGTTTGTCTTTTTATGTGGATGAAACTAAGGAGCCCTTTTACTAAAGTGTGGTATGTTTTTGCACCTATCATGCATTATATGCAAATATTAATGTACAGTAAGTGAAATGCCTCCATGATAAGTGTCATCAGACATGCAGTTACCATGTAAGTCAGACACTTACCTCATGGGCCCCTGTTCCATGGCTTGGCAGATAGTGTGGGTATATCCACACTTCCCATCTGAATAAAAAAGGACATCAAAAAGATAAGGATCCATGTTAAGGGTTTGATTCATGGGGCCTTAATTTAGAGGGAGGGGAGGTGCTAATCCAGCAGGGACGCTATGCTGCAGTGGGAATACTGCAGTGCATACTGCTATGTGTTGGGCTTGGAAGGATCAGTGCTGGGATGGGGAGGAGACTCTTCTGGGACATGAGGAGTGTTGTGAACTGCCACACAGCCCTTATATTTCTTTAAGCCCTTTATAGGGCCTGGCAACTGCCCTGCTCCTGGACTGCTGGTAGTGCTGCTGCATCCTGCCGTGCTAGCTGTCACAGGCCACCATGCCCACTCTCAGCCCTGATCCCACGCCATTTAAGGGTATGCACTTAGTATGTGAAATGGCAGTGCTAGCTGTCATGCCTGCGGGATTGGAGAAGGGCTGATATGACCATTTTTCACAAATTTCACAACAGAGAAGAGGTGGCAAACTACAGGCCAGTGATAGGAAAAGTAATGGAGACTCTACTGAAAGAAAGGATAGAGTTTTTTTCTGGAAGTCAACTCCTCCCTGTTTCCTCGGCTCACAACCTTGGGGTCGCCTTTAACTCCTCTCTCTCCTTCTCCACATACATCCATTTGATTGCTAAGACCTGCCATTTCTTTCTCTATAACAGCGGTTCTCAACCTTTTTTGTACCGTGACCCCTTTTACCATTGGTCAACTTGTGACGACCCCCAATGATAAAATTAAATGCGTTTCTCTTCCTTTACCGTTAACGCATTGTCACTGTAATCATTTGTTGAATTATTAATATATTATAGGCCTTTGCAATATGTTTTTATTTATAAAATTTACTTATTTAAACCACAATAATTAATCACAATAACAAGTAATAATATTTGATTTTGAAATTATTATGATTTTGTAGTCAATGGTTTTAGTATGCTTTATTCAAAAAGACAGACGTGGGGCAATGGTGTGAGCTTTCTTGGCTTTGGCAATTCTGAGAACCACCATATATATGAAGCTTCAACAGCTGCTATATTTTGCAGGTGGAACTTTCCGCCAATATCAAGTCTGCTTTTCTTGATTCCATCAGCTTTGTTCTTAAAATACCAAATATCCTTGCCTACAAAGGTGGGATGCTTACTATCAAAATGCCTTTTCAGTTTGTTTGGCTTCATGGAGTCCGCTGATAGAACTTCGTTACAAATAATGCATTGTGGTTTCTCAATCCCTGCTGAAAATATGGAGGTGAAACCATACCTTAAAAAGTCATTGCAATATTTTCTTTTCTTGGCATTCTTCTCTGTCATTCATTTTCAATGGAGTCACTGGTGTTATATAATATTACATAGAAAATTTTATTTTAGTAGGACCCATGTCCGCCTTTACAAAACTGGAAGTGATCTAAATAACGTCTCGAGGTGCTTCGTTTCTGGCGAACAGGTAAATGTAAGTAAGGATAGCCTAAGTAATATATAAATTGATTACATTCAAAGTATTTGGCATTTTAGGCTTTGCAATCAAATTAGAACAATAAATTAGAAAATAAATAATAATTACCGGGATTTGTCAGGCGACCCCTGGTAAATCCTGAGGCGACCCCCGTGGAGGTCCCGACCCACAGGTTGAGAAACGCTGCTGTATAACATTAACAAAATCCGCCCATTCCTTTCTGAACACACTACCAATACACTTATCCACTTTTTAATCACCTCACGTCTTGTCTATTGTGTAACCCCACAAGGGGTTAAGTTTTTTTTACCTGAGAGGGTGTTTTTGCAGCATTGGCAGTTGTTGAGTGTCTCATTTGAGGGGAGCTGGAGTATGTTTTGATCCGGAATGGATCTGTGATGGGAGAGGAGTTGGTCTGGGACGAAAAGTAAATGCACGAGAAAAGATCCGGAGCGGATCAGGCAGATCCGGGTCTCTCGGATAAAGAGACTGGTATCCCATGCCGTGAAGTAGCGCTTGAGAGCTATTGCAGGTGGAGGTGAAAGCTGAGACTCCAATTTGATTTTAGAAAGGGAGGTTGAATTTCAATGATACCAGGAGTCTGTTCAGAAGGTCCAAATCATTTATTTGTGCACAAGTCTCAAGCAAAGTCAATTTCAAAATGGCTGAGCGATGTTCTCTGGCAATACAACAACGTTTATAGACTTTAGCTTCATTCTAGGTATAGAAAAACATTTCATTGGTCCCGGTAACCTCCCGTACCTCCCGTACCCCTTCTATTGGTCCCGGTACTGATATGATTATCCAATTATGTTCTTTCAGTGGGCTCAGCACCTGCTTACCCCCCCTTCTTGTCCCAATTACAATGGCCAGTTCACCAACTAGTTACTTTCCTACTTTCAAGGTTATTGGGCTAGTTAATACGTGCAGGGAAGCAGGGCTCTGTAATTTCTCTGTCAGCAATTTTAGGCATAAATTCTGTATTTTTCCATCCGTTCTGCTTGTCTAAGCTTAATTCAACACTTTTACTGAGTTCTAATTCTACAGCAAGCATATTGGGGGATGTGCAATTCCTATGGGCCTCTTCACAAGCTTCATTTACAGGTCAAGCTAGTTTGACATAAGCAAGCAAGCCTGACACTGTGGATCACGGGCCTTCACCTGCCACAGTTGAGTGTCTCATTTGAGGGGAGCTGGAGTATGTTTTGATCCGGAATGGATCTGTGATGGGAGAGGAGTTGGTCTGGGACGAAATGCACGAGAAAAGATCCGGAGCGGATCAGGCAGATCCGGGTCTCTCGGATAAAGAGACTGGTATCCCACGCTGTGAAGTAGCGCTTGAGAGCTATTGCAGGTGGAGGTGAAAGCTGAGACTCCAATTTGATTTTAGAAAGGGAGGTTGAATTTCAGAGGTTTTTTTTGGGTAAGGTTAAACTGGTGAAATGTCATAGCGGAGTGCTGTTTTGAGTTAGAAACCTGAGAAAACAGGGTTTAATAGTCAGTCGGTGATTGTTGGGAAAGGGATAATTTCTTTTGGAATTTATGTTATTTTTCCTGTTTAAATTCAACATAGAATTTTGATACCATTATTTCTTATGGGAGTTTTAAAAGATAAAAATGGAGATTGTAGCTGCAAAATAGAATTTGTGGCAACTGTTGTTATTAGAATACTGGTGCAAGCATGCTTTTTATTGGCTGTAGGTTTTCTGATGATGTCATTTTTTGAGTTAGTGTTGCCTGGGGTTACGGCTGAGAAGATGGAGAAGTGAAGAACTGTTTGTGAGAGTGAGCAGTTGGTTATTATAGGATTTCTTATAAAGGTTGAAGATTTGCTTTCAAAGTAGGAAAATATGGTTGAGTACTACTGAAATTGGTCAGGTATTTTAAAAAGAAGGAAAGCTGCTTGTGGAAGTGAGAGCAGAGATGTGTTAAACAGAGCTCCTGACTGAGATTTGTGACAGAGTGACCAGTTTGAATGTGCTTAGGAATTGCACATTTAATTACAAAGAGCTGTGTATATATTTATTTACTGTATACTTGACTCGGCTGAAAACTTTTTTTTTTAAGGTGATGCTAATAAAAGAGCTCCCTAAAAATAGGATTCCTGTTTTGAATGGTCTAATGGTGACCAGAGTATTGGAATGACTCTGAAGTGAGGATAAGTGTAAAGTAACATGTTCTAAAGGAAAAGAAAACTGTTGTTTACTTTATTGCATGTGGAGTAGCACTACTGAAATTGCATAGTGTACTACAAGTTAATTGTACAAAGCATGCTGTAAGGTAGAATGAATCTAGTTATTGTGGAATAGACACATAGTATTTGAGCGCTGAGTGCAAGTTTGAGTAAATGTGGTGCAAGTATGTGTATAAGGAAACAAGGAGTTTAGTAAGCTCTTCAGCATAGGGAAATAAGTTTAGATAGGTACTTTTAGGTAGGGACTTTGTTTAATTTTATTTATTTAGTTAGGGAACGTAACAAAGTTTGTGACAAAGGAATAATTTAGGTTGTCTCATACCTAAACTAGAAAGAAGTTAGGGTTTTGTCTCCCTTTTTATTTAATTAAGTTAGGGAGCCAGGTATCCCGGACTCCGTGGATTCAGACGTACGGCGGTTCCTGCGCAAATCTTGGGCCCCTACACTTCAATTCTCGCAGCTGTGTGGACAATAATAAAAAAAAGAAGTCAGTCTTACATCTCAGCTGAATGAACAAGGAAAGCTAAGTGAAGTACTTAATATAAGCTGTGTGTTAAAAAAAAGGAAAAGGAGAGCAAGGGGAAAAGAGTGGACAATCCCCACTTGTGACTGATGTAATATGTCTTCATCACAAAGAAAAATAAAACATCACAAAACATCAGGACTTAAAAATTAACAACTGAAGTTAACAGAAAAGTATTATTTTTTTTTGTGCTACATTAGTCAGAGAAGAAACTTATCTGATTAGAATAGTTAGGATTTCCCTTATTAGAGTTGTGACAGGTTGCTATTGATTTTTCTGTTAAAGAAAATACTGTGTTGTTATTTAAGAAACTAAGTTACAAGAGTAGCTAGTAGTATAAAATTGTTTAGTAAAAAGAGAAAATATGTGCAACTTTTTGGTGCAATAAAAGAAGAGATGTATAATGGGTTGTTCTTACATGTTTTACTGAGAATCTGGAAAGATTATTTCAACTAAATATGCACAGTAAATAACAACAAAAGTGTCAGAACCTGTGTAGAATAAATATTAAGACACTTTGCAATAATTCTATTTGTAAACTTTATTTATACCACCTAAGTTTACTTATTTTATTTATTTCCCCAGTTCCTTTTGAAGAAACTGGGGTATACTGTACCTTTCTCATTTGTAAGCTGATGATAGCGCCTTTCCTTATGGCACCGTGAGACACAATTTAAATAAGGAAGCTACATCAGGGCGCTGGTCACTGGTTTGCAAATAGGGGTGGGTTACAATTGTAATCTACTCCTTGCTGGTCTCCCTCTGAATCATCAAAAGAGTAAAGTAGCCCAAATGCCCTCGAGTATGGAGCAGACAGAGCTTAAAAGTCCCAAATTACCCATGTCTACCAATAGCCAAATTAATATGAATAAACTACATTCTCTAAAATGCTTGTATGCAAATGCTAGAAGTCTAAAAAATAAGATGGGAGAGTTAGAATATATAGCACTAAATGAAAGGTTAGATATGATTGGAATATCAGAGACATGGTGGAAGGAGGACAACCAGTGGGACACTGTGATACCTGGGTACAAACTATATCGTAATGATAGAGCTGATCAAATTGGTGGAGGGGTTGCTCTCTATGTTAGAGAGGGCATTGAGTCAGAAAGGATTAAAGTTTTGCAGGAAACAAAATCTGCAGTAGAATCTATATGGATTGAAATTCCATGTAAAAGGGGGAAGGCAATGGCAGTGGGGGTGTACTATAGAGTGCTTGGCCAGAATGACCAAATGGATGATGAAATGCTCAAAGAAATCAAGGAAGCTAACAGCGCAGTAATAATAATGGGTGATTTCAATTACCCCGGTATCGACTGGGTCAGCGTCACGTCAGGACATGCTAGGACATGCTAGGACATGCTAGATGAAATAAATGACTGCTTCTTGGAGCAGCTGGTTCATGAACCGACCAGAGGGGAAGCCATATTAGACCTAGTCCTTAGTGGAACACCAGATCTAGTGCAAGAGAGAAGGTTGTTGGGGCCACTTGGCAATAGTGATCATAGCATGATCGCCATTGATTTATTTAGTGGAGGAGGGATAGTAAGGAAATCCACAGTACTACCTTTTAACTTTCGAAAGGGAGACTATGATAAAATGAGGAAAACAGTTAAGAAAAAACTAAAAGGAGCAGTTGCAAAGGTTAAAGACGTACATCAAGCTTGGGTGTTGTTGAAAAATACTATCTTGGAAGCCCAGACCAGCTGTATTCCACGCTTTAAGAAAAGTGGAAGGAAGTCCAAAAAACTGCCAGCATGGTTTAAAGGTGAGGTCAGAGAGGCTGTTGTTGCCAAAAAAGCATCTTTCAGGAAATGGAAAAAAGAGCCAAACGACGAAACCTGGAAACAGCACAAGCACTGGCAAGTCAAATGCAAGGCATTGATAAGGCAGGCAAAGGGAGAATTTGAGAAGAAGCTTGCTGCGGAAGCAAAAACATGAAATAAAGACCTTTTCAAGTACATTCATAGCAAAAAACCTGTGAGAGAGTCAGTTGGTCCATTAGATGATAAAGGGGTTAAAGGAGCACTAAGAGGCAATAAGGCGATAGCAGAGAGACTGAATGAATTCTTTACTTCGGTATTTACTGAGGAAGATGTAGGGATGTTACCCATGACTGAAGTGGTATTTAAAGGTGCGGAAGAATTGAAGGAAATATCGATACATCGGGAAGATGTATTACAACTATTAGATAAACTGAAGAGTAGCAAAACACCTGGGCCGGATGGCATACATCCAAGGGTGTTGAAAGAACTGAAATATGAGATTGCAGACCTGCTATTAGTAATCTGTGAACTATCATTAAAATCATCTCTAATACCTGAAGATTGGAGGATCGCCAATGTAACACCAATTTTTAAAAAGGGTTCCAGGGGTGATCCGGGAAACTACAGACTGGTGAGCCTGACATCAGTACCGGAAAAATGGTAGAAACCATCATAAAGAATAAAATTACTCAGCATGTAGATAGTCATGACCTAATGGGAGACAGCCAACATGGCTTTAGACAAGGAAGATCTTGTCTTACTAATCTGTTATGTTTTTTTGAAGGAGTGAATAAACAGGTGGACAAAGGTGAGTTGGTTGATATTGTGTATCTGGACTTTCAGAAAGCCTTTGACAAGGTCCCTCATCAGAGACCTTTGGCAAAACTAAAGAGTCATGGGATAGGAGGCAGTGTACTATTGTGGATCAGGAACTGGTTAAAAGATAGAAAGCAGAGGGTAGGGCTAAATGGCCAATTTTCCCAATGGAGAAAGGTGGTGTACCTCAGGGATCTGTGCTGGGTCCGCTACTTTTTGACATATTCATAGATGACCTGGAAAGTGGAATAACGAGTGAGGTTATCAAATTTGCAGATGACACAAAACTATTTAAAGTTGTTAAAACCCAAGAGGATTGTGGAAAATTGCAAGAGGATCTTGATAAATTGGAAGACTGGGCATCAAAATGGCAGATAAAATTTAATGTGGACAAGTGCAAGGTTATGCACCTAGGGAAGAACAACCCAAACTATGGTTACACGATGCAAGGTTCCACATTAGGAACCACCACCCAGGAAAAAGATTTAGGCGTCATTGTGGATACCATGTTAAAACCCTCGGCCCAGTGTGCAGCGGCGGCCAAGAGAGCAAATAGAATGCTAAGCATGATAAGGAAAGGAATGGAAAATAAAACAAAAGATATTATAATGCCTCTATATCGTTCCATGGTGAGACCGCACCTTGAACTTTTTGTTTACATTTAAAACACAGAAGAGAGCTTTCTGGTTAAATTTGGAACCCAGCAGAGAGCTTGTAGTTTACATTTCATAGTCAATCAGGGCCTAGCATCAGCAAAGTACTTTTAGCTTAAATTTAAAACACAGAAGAGAGCTTTCTGGTTAAATTTAGAACCCAGCAGAGAGCTTGTAGTTTACATTTCATAAGAAGTTAGAGCCTAGCAGCAGCAAAGAGCTATAATTTAAATCCAATCAGAATATAGCTTAGCACAAAAGGCAGAACAGGGTCTGTACTCTTTGAGCAACAAATAAAGTCTTCTAGAGACCTTTATAAAGAGGCCTTCTACCTAGGGGGCAAGAGACCTGTGAAACTTTTTCAATAGGTGTTAACACCAGGTGGCAGATCAAAAGGCCATTTTGAAAGACTCCTTCTATCCAAGCAAGGACTGTTAATTACCCAGGAAGTTGGTCACAGCTTACCTCAGCAGCACAGGCATAAATAGCTCAACCAGAGCTCTGTGATCCTCAGTCTTTAAGGACTAGAAAAAGGGACTGTTACTTCTGGAGTGAGATCTGCAACTGTGAGTATATACTTCTGGTAATTTTCTAAAAGGCATTTTTTGTATTAAAGCTAATTAATTTGTGAACCCACTATTTTTTGTTAAATCAGTCAGGGCCTAGTAGCAGCAGTTTAAGTTTAAATTTAAAACACAGAGGAGAACTTTCTGGTTACATTTCATACCCAGCAGAGAGCTTGTAATTTAAATTTAATGGTCACTCAGGGCCTAGTAACAGCAAAGTACTTTTTGTTTACATTTAAAACACAGAAGAGAGCTTTCTGGTTAAATTTGGAACCCAGCAGAGAGCTTGTAGTTTACATTTCATAGTCACTCAGGATCTAGCATCAGCAAAGTACTTTTAGCTTAAATTTAAAACACAGAAAAGAGCTTTCTGGTTAAATTTAGAACCCAGCAGAGAGCTTGTAGTTTACATTTCATAAGAAGTTAGAGCCTAGCAGCAGCAAAGAGCTATAATTTAAATCCAATCAGAATATAGCTTACCTCAGCAGCACAAGACAGGGTACTGTGTAGCAGCCCTCTTTTAATAAGTGTTATTTCCCTCCATCCCTCCCCAACACCCACCCACCCCTGGGATAATCGTAGCTTTATAGGTACTTACACATCTTAAAAAACAGGAGGTGCTTTCAGGTGAAGCTCATTACCCAAATCAGTCATACACTAAGGACCTGAGATTAATTAACCTTCAGGTGAACAAGGTATATTAAACGTATTAGGTACAGTTTTATTAGTATACATATCCACAGCAACCCTTAGTAAGTAAAGAACTTAGATCTAAACACAAACTTAAAACTAAGATGCAGACAGCAGTCCAGCAGCGGGATGGGGGCTTTCCAGTCTTTTGCATTGAGTGTCACATGTATGATTTTCTCCTAGTTGGTGAGAGGTCTTACCTGTGCACTAGGTGCAAGGAGCTCTTTGCTCTCAGGGAACGAGTCCGTTCTCTAGAGGCTAGAGTAGCAGACTTGGGAAACATAAGAAAGACAGAGAGGTACATAGACGAGACCTACAGGGATATAGTCCTGAAGACCCACCTCCAGTCTGGCAGCATCCCTGTTGCCATGGAGGAGAGAGGTCACGTGACAGGAGAGCATCAACCTGGTGTGGCCGGCAGTGATCCTGTAACTAGGACCTGTCCTCCAGGTGATGTAAAACCCTCTTGCACCGAGGAAGTTTCTCCAGGGCCATGTGCCCATGAGGGAAGGGTTAGGACAGCCGTTATAGTAGGTGATTCGATCATTAGGCATGTAGACAGCTGGGTGGCTGGTGGACGTGAGGATTGCCTGGTAACATGCCTGCCTGGTGCGAAGGTAGCGGACCTCACGCACCACCTAGATAAGGTCTTAGATAGTGTTGGGGAGGAGTCTGCTGTCTTGGTACATGTCAGTACCAATGACATAGGAAAATGTGGTAGGGAGGTTCTGGAGGCAAAATTTAGGCTTTTAGGTAGGAAGTTGAAATCCAGAACTTCCAGGGTAGCATTCTCCGAAATGCTTCCTGTTCCACGCGCAGGACCCAAAAGGCAGGCAGAGCTACTGGAGTCTCAATGCGTGGATGAGACAATGGTGCAGAGATGAGGGTTTTGGATTTGTTAGGAACTGGGGAACATTCTGGGAAAAGGAGGGGCTCTTCCAAAGGAATAGGCTTCACCTTAACTGGGATGGAACCAGGCTGCTGGCATTAGCCTTTAAAAAGGAGATAGAGCAGCTTTTAAACTAGATATTAGGGGAAAGCCGACAGTCGCCCAAGAGCGGATGGTTCAGAAGAATGTATCCTTGAAAGATACTACCAAAAGCAGAGAGGTTCCACAAAAGAGTAAAGTAGCCCAAATGCCCTCGAGTATGGAGCAGACAGAGCTTAAAGATCCCAAATTACCCATGTCTAACAATAGCCAAATTAATATGAATAAAATACATTCTCTAAAATGCTTGTATGCAAATGCTAGAAGTCTAAAAAATAAGATGGGAGAGTTAGAATATATATAGCACTAAATGAAAGGTTAGATATGATTGGAATATCAGAGACATGGTGGAAGGAGGACAACCAGATAAGGCGGTTTAGAAATACTGTTAAATACAGTGGGACACTGTGATACCTGGGTACAAACTATATCGTAATGATAGAGCTGATCAAATTGGTGGAGGGGTTGCTCTCTATGTTAGAGAGGGCATTGAGTCAGAAAGGATTAAAGTTTTGCAGGAAACAAAATTTGCTGTCGAATCTCTATGGATTGAAATTCCATTTAAAAGGGGGAAGGCAATGGCAGTGGGGGTGTACTATCGAGCGCCTGGCCAGAATGACCAAATGGATGATGAAATGCTCAAAGAAATCAAGGAAGCTAACAAAGTTACAGTGCAGTAATAATAATGGGTGATTTCAATTACCCCGGTATCGACTGGGTCAGTGTCACGTCAGGACATGCTAGGGAGATAAAGTTCCAAGATGAAATAAATGACTGCTTCTTGGAGCAGCTGGTTCATGAACTGACCAGAGGGGAAGCCATATTAGACCTAGTCCTTAGTGGAACACCAGATCTAGTGCAAGAGATAAGGTTGTTGGGGCCACTGGGCAATAGTGATCATAGCATGATCGCCTTTGATTTAATTAGTGGAGGAGGGATAGTAAGGAAATCCACAGTACTACCTTTTAACTTTCGAAAGGGAGACTATGATAAAATGAGGAAAATAGTTAAGAAAAAACTAAAAGGAGCAGTTGCAAAAGTTAAAGACTTACATCAAGCTTGGGTGTTGTTGAAAAATACTATCTTGGAAGCCCAGGCCAGCTGTATTCCACGCTTTAAGAAAAGTGGAAGGAAGTCCAAAAAACTGCCAGCATGGTTTAAATGTGAGGTCAGAGAGGCTGTTGTTGCCAAAAAAGCATCTTTCAGGAAATGGAAAAAAGAGCCAAACGACGAAACCTGGAAACAGCACAAGCACTGGCAAGTCAAATGCAAGGCATTGATAAGGCAGGCAAAGGGAGAATTTGAGAAGAAGCTTGCTGCGGAAGCAAAAATGCGAAATAAAGACTTTTTCAAGTACATCCGTAGCAGAAAACCTGTGAGAGAGTCAGTTGGTCCATTAGATGATAGAGGGGTTAAAGGAGCACTAAGAGGCGACAAGGCGATAGCGGAGAGACTGAATGAATTCTTTGCTTCGTTCTTTACTGAGGAAGATGTAGGGATGTTACCCATGTCTGAAGTGGTATTTAAAGGTGCGGAAGAATTGAAGGAAATATTGATACATCGGGAAGATGTATTACAACTATTAGATAAACTGAAGAGTAGCAAATCACCTGGGCCAGATGGCATACATTCAAGGGTGTTGAAAGAACTGAAATATGATATTGCAGACCTGCTATTATTTATCCGTGAACTATCATTAAAATCATCTCTAATACCTGAAGATTGGAGGATCGCCAATGTAACACCAATTTTTAAAAAGGGTTCCAGGGGTGATCCAGCAAACTACAGACCGGTGAGCCTGACGTCTGTACTGGGAAAAATGGTAGAAACCATCATAAAGAATAAAATTACTCAGCATGTAGATAGTCATGGCCTAATGGGAGACAGCCAACATGGCTTTAGACAAGGAAGATCTTGTCTTATAATCTGTTATGTTTTTTTGAAGGTGTGAATAAACAGGTGGACAAAGGTGAGTCGGTTGATATTATGTATCTGGACTTTCAGAAAGCCTTTGACAAGGTCCCTCATCAGAGACTTTTGGCAAAACTAAAGAGTCATGGGATAGGAGGCAGTGTACTATTGTGGATCAGGAACTGGTTAAAAGATAGAAAGCAGAGGGTAGGGCTAAATGGCCAATTTTCCCATTGGAGAAAGGTGAATAGTGGTGTACGCCAGGGATCTGTGCTGGGTCTGCTGCTTTTTGACATATTCATAAATGACCTGGAAAGTGGAATAATGAGTGAGGTTATCAAATTTGCAGATGACACAAAACTATTTAAAGTTGTTAAAACCCAAGAGGATTGTGGAAAATTGCAAGAGGATCTTGATAAATTGGAAGACTGGGCATCAAAATGGCAGATGAAATTTAATGTGGACAAGTGTAAGGTTATGCACCTAGGGAAGAACAGCCCAAACTATGGTTACACAATGCAAGGTTCCACATTAGGAACCACCACCCAGGAAAAAGATTTAGGCGTCATTGTGGATACCATGTTAAAACCCTCGGCCCAGTGTGCAGCGGCGGCCAAGAGAGCAAATAGAATGCTAGGTATGATAAGGAAAGGAATGGAAAATAAAACAAAAGATATTATAATGCCTCTATATCGTTCCATTGTGAGACCGCACCTTGAATATTGTGTGCAATTCTGGTCGCCGTATCTTAAAAAGGATATAGCGATTTTAGAAAAGGTTCAGAGAAGAGCCACCAAAATGGTAAAGGGTTTGGAAGGATACTCCTATGAAGAAAGGCTAAAAAGGTTAGGGCTCTTTAACCTGGAAAAGAGACGGCTGAGGGGAGATATGATAGAAATCTATAAATTAATGAACGGAGTGGAACGTGTAAACGTAGATCGATTGTTTACCTTATCAGAATATAGAAAGACTAGGGGACATGCAATGAAGCTACAGGGTAAACTATTTAAGACTAATAAAAGAAAATATTTTTTCACTCAACGTGTAATCAAACTCTGGAATTTGTTACCGGAGGTTGTAGTAAAGGCTGTTAGTGTAGCTGGGTTTAAAAAAGGCTTGGACAATTTCCTGGAGGAAAGGTCCATAAACCATTATTAAGAAGGGACCCAGTACAAGCATTGTGGAACCTGTGTCTCTTGTGGAAACTGCTAGGTACCTATGACCTAGATTGACCACTTTTGGAAACAGGATACTGGGCTTGATGGACCTTGGTCTGACCCAGTATGGCATATCTTATGTTCTTATGACATTTATTTTACTTTTTGTGCCGATCATGTGCTCTTTACTATATAAAAGATGACGATTTTGATGATGCTACCAGGTTCCCTTTAGATTTCTTGACCGCATCGAGTGTTGTGATTAAATAATAGAGCTTCGAGAGTATGCTATGCTCAGTATTGTTTACAGACAGGCGCCTCCCCTTTTTGTTTCCCCCCTTCTCCCCCCTCCCCCTCCCCTTTTTTTCCCTCCCCTTTCACCCCCTTCCCCCCTCCCCCCTTCCCCTCCCCCTCCACCTCCCCCTCTTGAATGAACCATATTATACTTTTTAAGTCATTCGGTTTCGCACGCTCAATTGCACTGATCATGCGCTTCCATGACTTTAAATTTGTACCTGAATGAGCGCATGACCACCATGTGCAAAATAGAGCACAATTCCACACTGTTGGTCTCCACTACAATGCTGAGTTTTAAGATTGTATACTTTCAAGTATTTATATCCATCTCCCTTTTTTTACTACTCTATGGGTTCCACAGTTTGCTATTCAAATTTATGTGTTCAAACACGTTTTTCTCAAATCTTTTGTAAGCCTGTAATATGTAAGGTCCTGAATACACATGTCTTCTTGCTTTTAGTCTTTTTTTTTTACCTCTTTGTGCCGATCGTGCAATTTCTTTACTATATAAATGATTGCGATTCTGATAACACTACTGTCTTTTTCTGACTGAACCATGTTACGTGTTTTTTAATTGATTTCTATGTTTGTTCTTAATCCTACTTTTGGCACTTCAGTCCTGTACATTTTTACACTTAGGGACATGTTTACTAAACCGCGGTAGCAGACTCCACCCGATATCGGAATTCAATGAATTCAATGGGGCCGCGGCTCCGATATCGCTACCGCGGCTTTGTAAACAAGCCCCTTAGTGTACCAAAATTGTATCCCTTCTCCGGTTTTACATTTCCTTTATATATTCTTGGATACACCAAAACTTTTCATCTAAATGGTAACAAGAATGTGAGTTAGCACATAAGAACGCTTTCATAATACATTTTTATTCTTTGTCGTTCCTTTCTCACAGTTTTTATAATGCCGTTTTATCTAAATATCTACAGGAAAGAAAAAGGCCGCGGGTCTGTGTACCCGCTAGCCTGGTATAACCAGGGGAGCGGAGCGGTAATCCCCTGGCAAGGGAAGCTGGTGCACGAGAGGGTGGGGGGGAGGTGGAAGGCGGGACGGCATCCTTTAAAATCATTGGCTTCCATGGTGATGGAGGATGTGGGAGCCAATGAGCGGCGAGGAGGCAAGGCTTGTTGAGCGCAGGCTGATGGGGGATCAGTCGGGGCTGGCAGCAGCGAGGAGTAGCGTTGCGGCGTCTTACCGGATCCGGCGATTCACAGAAGACAGGAGAAGGGGTGCCTAGAGGACAACTGAGCATGCAGCGTTCCATCTTCGAGAGGGACTGGCGGCCTTAGGGAGAGCGTGCGGCGCGGCAGTCTTAAGGTGGACCAGTGGCGGGGACGCTGAGCAGGCAGAGGTGTGCTGTGCAGCGTTTGAGCATGTGGCGTGACGGGCCGAAAGCAACCAGGCAGCAAGAAGAGGGATCGCGTGGCTGGAGCAGTGCTGGGGATTGCAGTGGCTGGATTTTGGCAAGTAAAACTTTGTAGCAAAACAGAAAACTGTTTTTTACGGCAGGCCTAATCATGCCTAGCAGGGGACGGCAGATTCGGGGAGGGGGTCCAGCAGAAGCGAAGGGTCGAGGGGCAGGCAGGCCCCGGATATACAGAACGGGCATGGGGAGGCCACGGGAGGGGGGTAGGAGGGCTGCCAGACCACGGATGCTTAGGGGAGGACAGAGAGGGGCAGCGCAATCGCCCCCAGTGGGTAGGGGCAGGAGACCGGTGCGGGGGGGGGGGCTGTAAATAGGGGAGGGGTTGCAGGGCAGGTGGCAGGCTGGGAGGGGGGCTGATGTGTGTGGGGGGAGAGTGCAGCCTCACGGGGACACAGGACTGGGATTGAAGCTGGGAGGGTGGCCTGTGAAGTGGGGAATGGCTTAAGTTTAAGCGGGCCGGGTTATCCGTGGGGGGAGAAGGGAATGGGGGTAGGAATGGGGCGCGGGCATGGCTGGGTTGAAGGGCAGGGTACTGCAGGTCAGTTTGGATGGCTGGGACTGCCAGTGGGATACTACCCGGCAGCTTGGGAGCACTGGCGGGGGGGAGGGGGGGCAAGGATCCTCCAGAGCGGAGTGGCTAGGGGCATGGCAGTCTCTGTGGCCTCCGGCAGTTCCCCCCCCCCCCCCTGTGTTTTCTCTTTTGCCTCCACAGGTGCAAGTCGTGTCAATACCAGGAGGGGGCATGGAGGAGAGAGCGGTGAGGACGAGCGAGGGAACGGAGGTGGCAGCGGGGATTTCGGAAAGGGTGACTCTGGGTCAAGGTGAACGTCAAGAAATTGGGAGCGATCCAATGGGGCCAGAGCCCAGGAGGACAGAGGCAGGTGAGAAATCAGCGGGACAAGGGGAAGGGGCACAGAAGGGGTCGGGTATGCGTGGGGGTGGGAAGGCGCGGAGAAAGAAGAGGCATTCATGTTGGCGACGTCGAAGTTCGGAGTCATCGTCATTGTCGTCGGGCGATTCCTCTGTGGCCTCTTCTGGCACGGAGGGGGTGGTTCGTGTGGGCGGCACGGGCATTGCGGCAGTGGCAGGTGCGGTTGGAGGGACACCCACCTTGGCATCAATTGCCAAATTATGGGAAGGAGTCCTGAGGAAGTTGCACAGGAAGATTAGAAAATGCCGCTATATAGACATTTTCCATCTGTTGGAGGGCAGGAAGAGGTCGGGAGAGAGCAGAAAGAAGAAGAAGGAAGACAAGAAGGCGGGGAGAGTCAAAAAGGTGTCGCATATGTCCTCAACTGGACGAGAGCCTTTTTGTGTTTGGCTAGTGTGTGGGGTCATCACTATCCCGAGCACTATGAGATGCTGCTGGCCTATGCAGATTCCATCTTGGAAGCGGCACAGATACATGAAGGCTGGGCCTAGCTTAATTATGATGCGATAAGATGGAGGAGAATAACTTATTGTCTTGGGGGATGCAGGATATTAACCTATGGTTAACGCAAATGGCAACACAGTCGGGAGCTGGAGGGGCTGGTGGTGCGAAGCCAGGGGTACCAGTAGGGACCGGGATAGGGCGGTCCTTTCGGGCAGGTGGATCTCTTCTCCTGCAGCGAACGGCCAGTGTTGGAGCGGGAGATGTCTGCTGGTGCTTCAACAAGTCATCGTGCCCCTTTCCAGACTGCAAGTTTTGTCACGCGTGTTCACTCTGTAATGGGGGACATGCAGCAGTCATGTGTCTTAAAAAAGGGCCAGTCTCCAGTCCCTCAGGGGGCATCAAGCAGCAATGAATTGCTGTGCCTCGCCCCGACACCCATAAGTTTGGAGGCGTTACGGCTGTGGCTCACGCGTTATCCCAGGAAGCAAGACAGAGAGTTGCTGGAACAGGGGTTTCGGAAGGGTTTTGTTATACCGGTTGAGGGCCAGGTGTTTTCTGGGAGGGTTTGGAACTCGGCCTCGGTGCGGCATTGGGCTAATATCATGAAGGAGAAGTTGCGGGTTGAATTGGAACTGGGCCACATTGCGGACCCATTTGCGGAGGCGCCTTTGGCGAACTTTGTGGTGTCCTCATTGGGAATCGTACTGAAAAAAGAGCCTGGGAAGTTTAGGCTGATTCACAACCTATCTTCCCCGGTCGGATCGTCAGTGAACGATCATATATCGAGGGCGGTGTGCACGGTTTGTTACGCTTCCTTTGATGCATATGAGGGAGGAGTGGCTCAGTGGCTGGGACAGGTTACCTCAGGCCAGAGGGCCAGGGGTTCAATTCCGACATGGGGACAAGCAACCTCAGGCCAGAGGGACTGGGGTCTCTAGTCCCATGGCCACTCCTTGTGGCCTTGGGCAAGCCACTTAACCCTCCATTGCCTCAGGTACACTTAGATTGTGAGCCCTTTGGGGACAAGGGAATAAAAAGTACCTGTTAGTATATATGTAAATTGCACTGATTCTAAAGAGTGCAGTATAAAAAATAAATGCAGCACTGGATTTGGTGAGATGATGCAGTCCAGGTTGTTTGATGGCAAAAGTGAACATTGAATCAGCATTTCAGTTACTCCCAGTGCAACCAGCATCATTTCATTTCTTGGGGTTCTGTTTTGAGGGCAGTAGTTATTTTGATAAATGCATGCCGATGGGCTGTTCGGTTTCCTGTGACTATTTCGAGAAATTCAGTACCTTTATGCACTGGGCTGTAGTGGATCAGACAGGATGTGCGAATGTGGTGCATTATCTGGACGACTTTCTGTTCGTGGGCAAGGCCAAGTCAGCCAAGTACCGGGAGCTACTGGAGAGGTTCGTGGAATTGTCCCGTGCTTGGGGAGTTCCATTGGCTGCAGGAAAAACTGAGGGCCTGTCTATGTGTATTATGTTTTGGGGTGTGGAGCTGGATACGGAGGCAATGGTGGCTCATTTACTGGCAGGGAAGATTTGGCAGCTTCGGGTTTTAGTGGCTAACGTATTGGGAGCAAGTAAGATAACATTGAGGGAGACGCAGTCTTTGATTGGCTCCTTGAATTTTGCGTTCAAAGGGAGGAGTGGCCTAGTGGTTGGGGCAAGGTACTACAGGCCAGAAGGTCAGTGGTTCAAATCCCACTAGAGGACAGCAACCTTGGGCCGGAAGGACTGGGGTTTCTAGTCCCACAGGTGCTCCTTGTGGTCTTGGGCAAGCCACTTAACCCTCCATTGCCCATGTTCCCTGTAAGTATTAGTGTATGTCTCTCATATCCTCTCGTGTTAAATGTATCCCCCAACCGCTTTGACCCAGTGAAAAGCGGGATATAAATGCAGCTAAATAAATAAATTCCAATGGGGCGGGTGTTTTTACGGCAGTTAGTGGCGGCTACGGCAGGGGTGCTAAAACCTCATCACCATATTCGGCTTTCCAGGGCTTTGAGGGCAGATTTGGGTGTGTGGGAGGTGTTTTTGGAAGAATTCAATGGAACGGCGGTGCTGATGGAGGGGGAGATTTCCAGCTTCGACTTGCAGTTATTCACGGATGCAGCAGGCGGTCTGGGATTGGGTATCTACTTTGGGGGTGCGGGGGACTGGTCGCAGGAGTGGCGAGAGGCGGGCTTAACAGACAATATAGCATTCCTAGAGTTTTTTCCTATGTTGGTAGTGCTGGAAGTGTGGCCGGAGAAGCTGCGCAATCACAAGGTAGTCTGGTGGTGTGACAATGAGGCCGTGGTGAGTGTAGTGAACAGGTATGCGCTTCGTTGCCCCCACGTGGTGGCGCTGATGAGGGAGTTGGTACTCGCTTGTTTACGTCTGAAAGTGTCAGTTAAAGCCTGTCATATTCCTGTTTGCACTAACAGAATTGCTGATGCTCTTTCCCGTTTCAAGTGGGACCTCTTTCAGACACTGGCACCAGAGGCGGACGACGAGGGAGCAACAGTCCCAGATCGATTATGGCGAATTGGCCTCCAGAAATGATGACTCTGCTGTGGAGTTCGGTATCAATGGCTACATGGGTTTCTTATCGGCGGGGATACGGCAGAGTGATGGACTTCTTGCGGCAACACGGGGGCCTGTACGGGAGGGTGTCTGATCAGCTCTTGGGGCAATATGTAGTTGCTGCCAAGGTGGGGGGGGGGCATCAAGAGCGACAGTGCGGACGCAGCTGGCGGGGTTTGCTTTCTTCGCCAGAGCGTTAGGCTGGACATACTGGTGGGAGGGTTCTTGACCCGCAGACCCTTGCTGGGATGGGAGAGGTCCTGCCCCACCCCGGGTGATGGCAGACGGCAAATTATGCATGCTTTGCTGGTGCGGTTGTGTGCCGCCTTGCCTCATGTGGAGGCATTGCCGTATGAAGCTACCCTGTTTCAGGCCATTTTTTTGCATAGCATTCTTTGGAGCGTTCCATATCAGGTAGCTCGTTGCAGAATCAAGTAGGATGGAGAGAGGGGGAGGTATGGGGCGGCAGCATGTGCGCATGTTCGAGGCAGAGATCAGGATCTGGCTGGCTCGATCCAAGACGGATCAGCGGGGAAAGGGGACTTTGGTGGTTTTGAGGGCGGTTGGCGGGACTTTGACATGTCTGGTAGCAGCCCTCAAAGCATACCTAAGAGTGCGGCCGGCGGGAGAAGGGGGTCTCTTTTTGCATGCGGATGCGCGCCCTCTGACACGGTATCAGTTTGCAGCGGTGTTGCGGTTGACATTGGGCATGTTGGGGGTGGATCTGCGGCACTTTGCGCCTCATTCCTTCCGCATTGGCACAGCGACCAGTGAGGCAGCGGCGGGGTTCCGTGAGCAGGAGATACAGCGGATAGGCTGATGGTGGTCACGGGCCTTCCAAGGTTATGTCCGTCTTTAGGAGAAGGATGCCATATTGCTGCTAACTGTGACTTTTTCTTTCAGATGGGGGTGGCAGTCCATGTGTTTGCTGGTTGTTTATTGGGCCAGTCAACGAGCAGCGTGCCGGCCGGTGGGGCTTAATATCGGCCTGGATATCAAGTAGGTGACCATCTTATGGCTGGGCAAGCGTGGTATGCGATGGATGCAGCTTTTGCCTTTGCTTCGGCACCACAGGTGAGAAAAAGGAGTACCAGCACTGATTTTGCTCCATTTGGGGGGCAATGACCTTGGCACCTGGACATGTAAACAGTTGATTAGAGCAGCAAAATTGGACTTGGGGAAGTTTTACTATTCTTTAATGATGTAATTTTGGTATGGTCAGACATTATTCCAAGGCTGGCTTGCTGGGATCAGCGGCGGTGGTCACGGGGATTGATGAAAATTAATCGCCAGATTGGCTGCTGGGTCAGCGAGCATGGGGGTTACCAAATCCTGCATCTCTGGGTGGAAGCGGAGTGCTGCGGGATTGTTCCAGCAGGATGGGGTACATTTATCCCCGATAGGGTTAGACTTGCTTCTGAATGATTGGCAGGAGGCCTTGGAGTATGTTGTGCATCGTAGGTGCACTGGTTGTAGCTTGGGGGGGGGGGGGGGCAGCACAGAGACTAACGTCACCTGAGCCGGTGGCGGGATCCCGGAGGTTTCCGGGGTCCAGAGCATTGGCCAGTACCTAGGGCGGGGGTGGGGAACCCCTGACCCAGATAACCCCTGGGGGGCTTTTGCTAGTAATATGGCGAAGCCAGAAGAAGGGATGGGTATTGAAGTTAGCCGTGGGCCTGTCCGCGGGGGAAGCGAGAAGGAAGTCACCTTGCTAATCATATGGCGGGTGAGGCCCAGTTCCGCGGATGGGATGGCTATGACGGGGTGTTAAAATGTTGTTGGATAAAGTTGTGATATCAATAAAGCTGCAACTAGTTGAATTCCCATCCTTGTTGTAATGTGGTCATTATATGGCGATGGTGGGTGAAGGGGGGGTATCGGGTTGAAGGGGACACTGCATCCGCTGTCCCTGGTTACAATTGTTTGCTATACAAAAATGTTTTAACATATATTTTTATATTTTACAACTTATGAGCTTCTTTGTCTCTGTTTCCCTGTATGTCCAATTCTCATACAATGATTGTCTCTATGTCCCTCTGGCTCTGGGGTATACTTGTCTCAATTAGTATCTTCACGAAGTCTTTTTAAAGACTGAACAGTTCACTGTCCCTGCTTTAAGTATTCTCTTTATATATTTATTGTGCATATATATATAAAAGAGGACCACACTAGGACTATAAATGCACAATAAATATATAAAGAGAATACTTAAAGCAGGGACAGTGAACTGTTCAGTCTTTAAAAAGACTTCAAGTGAAGATACTAATTGAGACAAGTATACCCCAGAGCCAGAGGGACATAGAGACAATCATTGTATGAGAATTGGACATACAGGGAAACAGAGACAAGAAAGCTCATAAGTTGTAAAATATAAAAATATATGCTATTTATTTGTCCTGTTAAAGTGCACAGGATTTGGAATGAAGCAGACTGTGCTTTTTTTTTTTTTTTAAGTTGGAGTCTTGGAGGCCTATCACTGCTGCCAAAGGAAAAGTGGTAGCAGCAGAGGCAGGCGGATGGGGGAGAGGCTGGAAGGGAGATGCTGGATAGAGGTGGGGAGAGTGGAGGGCTGATACAGGACATGGAGTGGAGGGGTTGAGAGCAGAGACTGGACATGGGGTTAGGAGCATAAGGGGAGGGAAATGCAGATGGTGGATATGGGGTCAGGGAGTGGGTGGTAGATGCTGGACAGGGGTAGGAGTCATGGAGGGCAGATGATGGACATGGGGTGGGGAGTAGAGACTGGACATGGAGTGAGGGGAATTAGGGGATGGAAATCATATGATGGATATGGTGTGTGGGTGTGGTGCATAGATGCTGGACATGGGGTAGAGGTCATAAGGGATGGGGTTAATGCTGGGCATGAGGTGAGGGTGAGGGAAAGTGGGAGAATGTTGGATATGGTGGTAGATAGGATGAGAAAAAGAGGGGAGGGGCTGGATGGTGAGAGAGAGATAGAGAGGGAGACACAGGATAGGGTAGGAGAGATGGGGAGAGATAAGGCATATAGGGAGGGTGGAAGAGAGAAAGAGAAAGTGGAGAGTTTGAGGGGGGGTGCTGTCAAGCCTGAATGGGGCAGTTGTATGGCCTGAGAGCTCCAGCTGATTGAGAACGTTTTTGAAGTAGCATTGTTTATTATTGATCATCTGCTTATCTTTTCTTTCGTTTGAGCTGTTGCTGAGTTGGTGACTAACAACGGGTTAAGAAGTATTTGCAGTTTACAGTTTCTTCGGATCTTAAGTGCCATAAAATTGATCCGCCTAAGCCAGAGAAAATGGCAGCTACAGGGAAGGCCACTGACTCAGATTCTACTCTAAGTGAAATTTTAAAGTTAAAGGAGATGATGTGCTTCCAACTGGCTACAACCAAGTTTGCTCAAAATGAGCTCGAATCCCTTAATATCAGCTTGATAGATTTGCAGAAGTCATTAGAGTCTCTGGAGTTTTGCACTGTTTATTTGGAAACTCTTACATCTTAGATCGAGTGCAACACCATAGTGATAGCTCACTTTCAGAATGACTTGGAAGATTTTGCTAATTGCAACAGGCATAATAATATTCATATACTGTGTGTTCCCAAAGATGCCAAAGGTCCTGAGATGATCAACTACTTGACCGGCCTCATCCCAGAGCTATTGGGCATTTCTTTTCAGTCTTTCTTGGAGATTGAGAGGGAGCATCGTGTTTCCTTCCTGCCCGATGCCTATTGTCACTAAACTCATGAATCTGCAAGTTTTGCAGATTCTGCAAAATGGCTAAAACTAAAGGCTCTATGGTATTGCAAGATCGGAAGATCTAGTTTGTACCTGACTGGGTCCACACAATTGCAATTAAATGAAAGCAGTTTCTGGTTAAGAGGCAAACACTCAAGGATTTGGGTTCATACTATGGCCTTTTCTATCCTGCTCAGATGCAGGTGACCTATAGTATCATAACGGAACCATCTGGTACAAAGAACCAGATAAGCTGCAAGATTTTTTTGGACCACCATTTTAGATGACTTGATGTGGGTCACGGCTCAACCTGTGATTTTCCTATTGGGTGGTGCCCCAAGGAATACAGAAGCGGACCACCAAGGACCAGGCCTACACGCAGGTGTGGTAATATGCAAAAACAATTTATTAGAAGACCCAACTAAAACGTTTCGGCCTGAGGCCTTCTTCAGGGGTCTAAAACAAAATAAAAAATACATATTAAAATATACATTCATAAAAAGTATGTCATATAGAAAACATAAAAACTTTTTAATAGTCAAAATAGATATATACATACATGGGATTACACCAAAACCGAAACAAGAAAATTTACATTTAAAATTACCAATTGGGCATGAAAGTACAGAGCAAAAATAAAAATGATTGTGAAAGGACACACATAATGAAGGCAGAAAGCTCTTCTCAATCTTTATGAATTGGAAAAAAGCACAGGAGTGTTAACAATAAAAGATATAATCCCTATTGAATTAACAACAAAACATATTATAAATTAGGAGAATAAAGGTATGCAAACTAAGGGACTAGAAAGGATAACAATGGCTCATTCATGACAAGACAGCTTTTGGATGTTACATCAGACTGTGGTGAACGTTTTTGAGTTTTCCTATGTGATCCATGCTGGAGACGTGATGACTCTGGTCTTCCTCTTAATCATCTAGCTTCTCCAGCTGTCTTTTCTCTACTACTCATGCTTTGTTGTTTTGGGCTGAGAGAGAGATTTTAATTCACTCTGTGTCTCTGTGGATGGAGAAGGGTCACTTGAGGATGGATGGATTGACTATGGTTTCCTTGTTATTGCACTAGGGAAATCACTACTTGAGTTTTTTCTTTATATGTGTGGTTGTTTATTTGCCATCTTAGTTTGGGTAATTGGTGGCTGTGTGTTTGTGTTTTTTGGCGTATGGATGATTGAGTTTATTTTCTAGGCCCATGCACATATATAGGTCAATAGGGTGATTGAATGTGTTTAGCTGTGGTATTCTCAGGTGGCGCCTTGTGCCCATTATTCTGGTCTCCAAATTCCAATGGCAGAGGAAGGATAGATGTTAATGGGTGTGCTGGATGTCTGTGTGCTTTATTTATATTGACATTTAATGATGACAGCTCTTAAATTATTTTAAAAAAGAAAAAGGGGACATTCTCTTTTTTGCAGGAAACCCATATGCATTTGGCTCTGCTCTAAATTACAAGTAAATTGGCTTAGGGAACGTGCTTTTGCATCTGCTATTCATAAGAAATCTTTATCTTTATCTTTATCTTTATTAAAACACTTGATAGACCGCCCAGGCCGAAGCATCAGGGCGGTGTACAATCATAAAAAATGACAGCCGCTGGAAAAGAAGGGAAGAAAGGAATGCCAAAAATAATAGGACAGGAAGAGGGGCAATAAAGAACAGAGAGAGAACAATAAGAACGCAAGAAGGGCAAAAGGGGATGAGGGGAAGAGGGGGAAGAAATGGGCAAATTTAAAAGGGATGGGAGGCGCAACTAGGGGGATAAAACACCATCAGTGGAGGGGAAAGCACAGGAAAACTAAGGGGGCTGGGAGGCGCAACTAGGGGGAAGAGCACCATCAGCAGTGAAGGGGAGATCGAAAGCCTGACAGAAAAGGTGTGTCTTAAGAAGGGCCTTGAAACGAGTGTAAGACAGTTCAGTGCGGAGTGAGAGGGGAAGAGAGTTCCAAAGGGCGGGACCTAAGAAAAAGAAAGCGGAGTGTCGAGTGGATTCGAGGCGGGCCTGTGTAGGTGAGGGAAGGAAGAGACGATTGCCATGGGATGAACGGAGAAGGCGGGGAGAGGGCTGAAGATGAATGATATTGGCTAAGTACTGGGGGGTATCAGAGTGAAGGGCCTTGTGAGCAAGGATGAGTAGTTTGAACATAAACCGGAACTTGATTGGGAGCCAGTGTAAGGAAAACAGACACGGTGATACATGGGAACGAAAAGGGGATGAAGTAACAAGACGGGCAGCAGCATTCTGAACAAGTTGGAGGTGACGGAGTTGATAAGATGGAAGACCAGCATAGATGACGTTACAATAGTCGAGACGAGAGATAACCAAAGACAGGACAAGAGTGACAACAGAGGATAAAGGGAGAAAGGAACGGACGGCCTTGATATGGCATAGGTGAAAAAAAGAAGAGCGGACAACGGAGGAGATATGTTCATGAAAAGAAAGGGACGGGTCTAGGGTAACACCCAAGTAACGAAGGGTAGGGGCAGAAGGGATGGAGTGAGAGCCCATGACAGGTAGTACCGTGGGGGGTGGGAGACCAAAGGTAATCCAGAGAGCAGCGGATTTAGCGGGATTAGCATGCATGAAATTCAACTCAAACCAGGAGGCGATAGAGGACAGACAGAGGTTGAGTGGAGCCAGGTCCGGGGAGGAGGGGGAGGTGTGGTGAACCAGGAGGATGTCGTCGGCGTATATGTAAAAGGAAAGAGCAGATTGTTGGATTAACAGGGCTAGGGGAGCAAGAAAAGCATTGAAAAGCAGAGGAGCGAGAATGGAACCCTGGGGGATGCCACAGGTGGCGGGGTAGGGGGGGGATACTGAGGTACCGGAGTGGACTGAAAAGGTACGGCAGGACAGGAAAGAGTGAAACCACCGGAGGACAGTACCATGGATGCCAAAGTCAGACAGACGAGAAAGAAGGGTGCGGTGATCGACTACATCAAACGCAGAGGACAGATCCAGAGAGACCACAAGAGAAATATCACCACGATCGTGAGAGCAGTGAAGTTCGGAGAGCAAGGCTGTGAGGACAGTTTCGGTACTATGACCGGTGCGGAAACCAGATTTCCGGGGGTGAAGGGCGTGAGTGGAATCAAGATGAGAAGCCAACTGGGAAAAGACAAGTTTTTCAAGGATTTTGGACAGAAAGGGGAGGTTGGAGACAGGGCACCAGTTGGCGGGAGAAGTAGGGTCAAGGGTAGGCTTTTTCAGGAGGGGACGGACAATAGCGTGCTTCCAATGGGAGGGGAAAAGACCAGAAGAGAGACTAGAATTGAAGATGGAAAGAATAAAGGGCACAAGTGCAATATCAGGATTAAGTAACCAGGAAGAGGGCAGGGGATCAAGGGGGCAAGTAGTTTGGTGGGCAGTCAAAATGGCCTTGATGAGTTCAGGAGAGGAGATGGGGGAAAAGGAGCACCAGCTGTGAGGAAAAGTGTGAGTGGGAGATGAAGGGAGTACAGACTGAGAAGAGAAGGAGGAAGGAGAAGTGGGAGGGGGGGAGAGGGGAGGAGGACAAGTGGGGAAGGAGGAACGAAGGGAGAGAATCTTACCGGTAAAGAAGGAGGCGAGAGAAGAGGGACTGGGAGGGGGGTTGGAGGGGATGGAAGGGAGAGAAGAAGGGGAGGAGATAGATTTGAGGATAAGAAAAAGGTGTCTGGCGGAATTTGAAGACGTAGAAATAAGGTGAGAGTAGTGGGAGTGTTTAGCCGAGATGATTGCAGAGCGGTAGGAGAGATGAGCAAGGTGGTAGTTGGAGCGAGAACCAGGAGTACGGAGCTTCCTCCAGTGCCGCTCAGCACGGCGAAGATTGGAGCGGAGGAGAAGAAGACCGGGGTGATACCAGGGGTGGTGGGAGGGGGGACGGGGGGCCATGGGACGAAGGGGTGCTACAGTGTCGAGAGCGGCCGAAAGGAAGGAGGACAGAAGGTCGACTTGACGATCAACAGAGAGGGAGGGGAACTCCAGGGGAAAAAGCGCATGGGCTGGAGGGAAGGAAAGCAGGGAGTTCGGAGTAAATCGCTGTCTGAGCGATGGAGTGGAAGAAGAAGAGGGACCGATTGGGCCAGGAGAGGTTAGGGGGAAGGTAAAAAAGAGACAGTGATGGTCGGACCAGGGAATGGGGGTAGAGAGAATATTAGAGGGGAGAAAAGGCGAGGGATCAAGGGTGAGAATAAGGTCCAGGGATCGACCTGAGACGTGAGTAGGGCAGAGGACATGTTGGGTGAAGGACAAGTCAGAGAACAGGGAAAAAAGGGCCTTGTCGCGGGAACGAGAGGGAGGATTAAGGTGAGCGTTGAGGTCGCCCAATATGACCAGGTGCGGAGATAGAAGGGCAGTGTCGGATAATGTATTCAGCAGGGAGTCCCAGAGGTCAGGACGCAGAGAAGGGGGGACATACAGAAGGAGAAAGTAAATAGGGGGAGTAGAATCAGAACGAACCAAAAGAGATTCGGGGTAGGCCGGAGGGGGCGAGACCAGAGAGAAGGAGAGGGGGGACTTAAAGATGAGTGCCACCCCACCCCCAGATCGACGGTGGCGGGGGGTGTGGAGAGCGGAGTAACCAGGTGGAAGACATTGATGAAGGAGGGTGTCCTCCCCCTCACGGAGCCAAGACTCCGTGATGAAGAGGGCATCCAGGGAGTGTTGGGTAAGGAGGTCATGAACTAGATGGGTTTTTGAGCGGATAGAGCGGCAGTTGAGAAGGGCCAAAGAAATTGTGATGAGGGGAACAGCTGTGAGGGGCATTGAGGTAGAGGAAACAGAGGCAGAGGAGGCCGGACGGGAAGAGCAGGGAAGGAGGTTGAGAGGGTTTCGGGCCAGAGGGCCAGGAGGAGCAGGGAACAGAGATAATGGACGGTGGCCCCAGTGAACGGGAATAGCAGTCATGACCTGAGCAGAGGGGCCGGGTGGCAGAGAGAAAGGTACAAATGATGTGAAAATAGAGAAACCAAGCAGAACACCTAGAAGCAGCACCGAGCAGCTTAAGAGACAGGAGAAGCGACCAGGGAGGATAGAGGGAAGCGTGATATATGGACGGTACAACCTGCAACTAGAGGAACGAGGAGGGGAGAGATGGTGTTGTAGATCGCCCCAGTCGTCGCCCCAAGGAGCTCGCCCAAGGAGCACGACCTGCTCCTTGTGCGCGCTCCTTCGGCGCGCACCGCCGTGGCGCGGAACGCCGCTCTTGAGAAGCTTAAATATGGTCGGGTACCTTGGGGAAGACGTGGGCGCATTACACGCGACCGCGTCACGTCCGGGAGGTGGGGAGAGAGTGGGGAGAGAGTGGAGAGGCACCAGGCAAGCTGTAGAAGGAGAGAGAGCACAAAGGGCAGCATACAGCAGTCAGCAAATAATAATACAGCAAAAGCAGGGACCAGCAAGCAGGAGACAGCAGCAGCAGCGCAGAACGCCGCTCTGGAGAAGCTTAAATATTGTCGGGTACCTTGAGGAAGACGCGGGCGCGTTACACGCGACCGCGTCACGTCCGGGAGGCGGGGCTTCAGCGGGGAGAGAGTGGAGAGGCACCAGGCAAGCTTGGGGAAGACGCAGGCGTGTTACACACGACCGCGTCACGTCCGGGAGGCGGGGCTTCAGCGGGGAGAGAGTGGAGAGGCACCAGGCAAGCTTGGGGAAGACGCGGGCGTGTTACACGCGACCGCGTCACGTCCGGGAGGCGGGGCTTCAGTGGACTCTCCATCTTTTTTAGAAAGTCTTTCCATGTTTGGGTCTTGAACAGGATTGCTGACCCTGGTGGGCACCGGCTATTGGAGACTTTTGATATTGGGGGTCGGAAGTTTCTTTTTTTTTTTAACATGTATGTGTCCAATATGGCCTTACCGGAGTTTGTTACTTGCCTTACTACCTTATTGGCAGAGTATGGAGAGATGAACAAAATTGTTGTAGGTGATTTCAACCAGCCTTTGGACTCAGTCTTGGACAGACATTCTCAATGTAGACTCTCCTTCCCTAGGTCCTTGCAGGAACATGATGGAGGTTGCTGCTCTGATTGATCCTTGGAGACTCCTTCATCCCACGAGGGGAGAGTTTACATTTTACATCATGCTTGGCAGCTTGATACTTTAACAATAGTTTTTTGTCTGACCGTCAATTTCTTCTGTGACTGGACACTTTTACTATGGAGTTAGAACATAAGAAATGCCTTACTGGGTCAGCCCAAAGTCCATCAGGCCCAGTATCCTGTTTTCAACAGTGGTCAATCCAGCTCACAAGTACCTGGCAGGTTCCCAAAGAGACACACAAAGAGGAAGTTCTAGGGCCCATTGCAATATTTATGGTTTTGCTGTTTTCTGGGTAGGCTCCTTGTGTGAGTTTTGGTAGTTGATGCTGTTATGGTATGATGGATTTTCTCTACAGGTCCTGAGTGATTGTCACAGAGTTTTGTATTATTTCAAAATATGCCCAGTATTGAGGGTGAGGGTTTATATTGATTAAATGACATCAGTATCAGAAATTGTTTTGTATATTGAGTTCAATGGGGAAATGTCTTCTTCACCCATTGTTGGGAGAAGGGTTTCCTTGGATGTAGAATATATGTTATAAAATAAAAAGTGAAAAGCACAGCACAGTTTATATCAGCAAAATAAACTTAGCTGTGGTTCTTGCTCCTTGGTGTGTGATCACCTTGCATCTCCTTTGTGTTTGTTGGAATACAGGTAAACGTAGATCGATTGTTTACATTATCAGAATATAGAAAGACTAGGGGACATGCAATGAAGCTATAGGGTAAACTATTTAAGACTAATAAAAGAAAATATTTTTTCACTCAATGTGTAATCAAACTCTGGAATTTGTTACCGGAGGATGTAGTAAAAGCTGTTAGTGTAGCTGGGTTTAAAAAAGGTTTGGACAAGTTCCTGGAGGAAAGGTCCATAAACCATTATTAAGAAGGGACCCAGGATATCAATGCTTGACCCAGTACAAGCATTGCGGAACCTGTGTGTTTTGGGGAAACTGCTAGGTACGTATGACCTAGATTGGCCACTGTTGGAAACAGGATACTTGGCTTGATGGACATTGGTCTGACCCAGTATGGCATATTTTATGTTCTTATGTTCAGTTGTGGTTAACATTATTGGCAGCTTTGCATTTTAAGTATCTTGTGTACAATATTTTGAGAAATAACTGGAAATATTCCAACTGTATGCCATCATAATTTTTTAATAGTATGTTCAAAGGTAAACAATAACAAAAAAAAAAGATGTTTGTGCAACATAGACATGGAGCCCAATCCAGGAAGGGGCACGTCCGTGCCATCCAGACGGTCAGACCAGGAAGGATCTTCTTGTGGCCAATTCTGCACTGTGGGAGCAAGATGCTCCTGTGATAGCAGGACCAGGCAATGGGATGGCCCGGCGTGCCCCTTCAGCAGCCGTGGGGGACATACAGCTGACAGGACAACCAGGCCTCCCCCTGCTCCCGCTGCTGTGCTGGTGCCGGACACCCTCTCTGACCAGCTCTCCCATTGCCCGATACCCGGTGGGTCTGCCAGGGTCAGGATCAGGCGGTGGGGCATTACCTCTGGTGGTTCCATTGCATTGGGGGGGCCAGTGCTTATTCCATCTCCGAGGTGGAATAAGCTGTGCATCCCCCTGGTGCTTCCTGGACGTACAGGACCATGATCTGAATCATCCCTGTACATTCATGTGCTTGGCCCGCCCATGCTCCGCCCCCATTCTACTCCCATCTTGCTCTTCCCACACAGTGGCTCTGTGCGTGCGGGGAGAGAGGCTGCCAGAATTTGGGCAGGATGACTAGCGGGGCTGCATGTCCCACCAGGACATACAGCCTCGCTAGTTGCCTTAAAGAATCGGACACACAGTAATTTCAGAGAAAAAAAACAAAATATGTCCTGGACAGGACTAATGGCATCCTTCACTAATATTTAGTTGCACAACCCTTGGCAGTGATAACAGCCTCCAAATATTTCTTGCAGTCATCTATAAGTTTCATACATCTGTCTGCTAGTAGTTTCTCCCACTCTTCAACTGTGACTTTTTCCAGTTCATTAATGTTTCCAGTGGCAGATTTCAGCTCTTTCCAAGGTTCTCAATTGGACTGAGATCAGGACTCATTGCTGGCCAGTTTAAAACAGTCCATTTTTTCCTTTTTAACCATTCTTTTGTACTTTTGGATATATGTTTTTGGTCATTGTCCTGTTGGAGGACCCATGACCTTTGACCCAGTCCTGGCTTTCTGACATTAGGTAGCACATTTCACTTCAAAATACCTTGGTAGTCCTCTGACTTCATGACTCCTTTAATACATTCCAAGCCTCCAGTTTCTGAGGCATAATCGAATGCTGATCCCCACCAACAATTTAGCCATTCACAAACAATCCGTCAATCTGCATTTTATTTTCTAGTCCTGGCCCTTTGGAATTCCCTCCCATGGTACATAAGAACAGAGTCCTCATTAAAAAAAGGGCTCAAACCAATTTATTTTATTCAATTGTTCTTTAATAAACAGTAAGTGCTTTGAATGGTCAGGAGATGAGCTGTATTCAGAAGTTCTCTCTTTTCCTTCTCTACCCTATTAACCCATTCTCTATTTTTCTCGTATTTTACAATTTTTAGCACTTTAATGCTAGCATTTTATACCTTGTAAATTATCTTGATTCTTTGGCAAAAGGCGGTATAGCAAATTCCTATAATAGTGCACACTACTGTGCAATAGTGCACAGTATTGATGACACTGAAATGAAAAGAAAACAATTCCATAAACAACATGGGAAACTAAACAAATGAACATTTTTGGCCTGCACAAGCCTAATTTACATGCAGAAATAGCAGCTTTCTGAAATCACCATCTACACGTCGCAGATCTGTACGTGTACATGCCACTATTTACAGGTATAGATGGTTCTATAAAATATCTCCTAAAAGATGAAACAGTTTTTGTATGTCAAGGAATAGCCTTTCATAAAACCGGCCAGAGTATATGCATGCAAACCTATGTACACAGGCACAGCCATTCCTGGGGATGGGATGGTTTAGCAGCAAGATTAGCGTTGATACATATGCTGTATATAATCTGCATGCATATACAGAAAATAAACTGAAAAAGCTGCATGCAGTTAAAAGCAGGTATGTATGTATGTTCTATAGGGTAATTTTCAAAGGAAAGGTCTGTGCATACTTTCCCTTACAAAACCAGAGTAACTACTACACATACCTGCAGTACAAGTGAGGCAGCCTCTAATAAATTAACCCTCATTTTTTTTAGAGGTAGTCTCTCAAGAATAGGGTGAACAGGCTAATCAGAAGAAATAGAGGACACACTTACTCAATGAGCGCTGTCACTGTTGTGAGGCCTAACATACTTGTCATAATTATATGCATGTTTATACAAGCAGCTTCGTTTTAAAAAAAACCCAGTACTAATCAGCGTGATAAAGGATATTAAAGGATTCTTTGCATGGCAAACACACTTGGATTCGTTTGGAAAGGCACACTCAGAAAAATACGTCTGACGCCATGTACAACAACAATGTTTTATCATAAGCAGACATGTTTTAATAAACACTTCATCTTTTTACATTTCATTCATTCTCATCATAAGAATAGAAATATAATACCATATATCACTGTAAAACACATTTTCCATAAATGCTGATAAGCACAAAATATTTTTCATCATTTACATTTTCACTGTGATAATATATGACAGGATTAAAGCTGCATCCATCAAATGCCTAACTAACCTAGCCGTAATGAATTTTTAAATGTAGTGCTTTCTGTCACAACATAAGATCATATGTAATGTCTTTTGACACAGTTTGCTGCCGAATTCTAGGTTTTAAATTGTAAATACAGGTTTGTTTCTAATTAGATTTATGAATATTATGATTTTGTTTTTTTGTTGTTTTTTTTACCATCCACCAAAGGCTGAAAAGGGAAAATAAACATACTTATAAGTAGACGGTGTAAGTGTAATCCAGATGATTTCACGTTATTTCAAATATTTTATTCACTGGACCTCTATATACTTATATCATAGAGGAATTCACATGCCAGAAATGAAAGATTATCCAATCCATAGGGAACAAAGTTCTTCTAACCATTTGTATAGCACAACAAGACATACATATCTAAATGTACAGCGCTGTATATGCCTTGTAGCGCTAAACAAATGATTCGTAGTAGTAGTTTATATAGTGAGATTCTTACCTGGATACTTCTGTTCATTAGTGTGCGGTAACCCACATTAATATTAACACTGATAGTATGGGCATTATTTAGTGCATAGGCCCTGTTGCACAGAATGTACACACGACACAACGAGATCTATTTATGAATGCACAATAGCTCACAGTAATCTTATCATTGATTAATGCATCTTTTATTTAATAGGAACATCAATGACCATATCAAAAAAGGCAGGTTGAATCGGTTCTGATTTTGCACCATTAAGTACAAACATACATTTCTGATTTTCCTAAGAAAGTCAAGACTATCTTTGTGCTTAAAAAGGGGGAAATCCACAATTGGCTCAGCCTATTGCTTTCGACCTAGAGCCACATGGCCATTCTAGCCAAGTGTTTAAGGCTCGGTTTAGAGATGAAGAAGTAGGTAAGGGGAAAGGACCAGAAAGAAAGAAGTCAAAGATAAATAAATATTCGGCACCCTTCCCCCACCCTCTCTGCTGACTTGAAATAACAAATAAGCTAGCTCACCAGAGGGGAATCATTAAAAATAATTTGCACAAGCTTTCTGTTCTGTGAGCCGTTTTTGTGATACAATATTTCCTTCAGTGATTATCACTGCGGACATGTTCCTGCCATATGGATAGGAACTGGACGGGGAGGCTTCTCAATACCTGAGTGGTTAATTAGGAGCTGTTGCTGGGCCACAAGCAGCAGGATTGAAATCCCTCTTCACTCTCCTACAATGAGTAGCTTCTTTAGCAGCAGAAGTCACAAGGGACAGCCAGAAGCGGAGGGTAATTATTTGAGATAACATACAGCTGAAGTGTGTGTGCATGGGGGGGTGAGGGGATGTGCATTTGAAAAGAGGGCAACAGTAGAGAAAAGTCTATGGTAAAAAGGTCAACATCTCCTATTTTTCTGTACAGTGTCGACAGTCTGTAATGCCTTTTTAGAATGAATGACAACAGATTCTGTCCTTTCTTATATGAATATCTTATTTTGTATTCAAACTTTGCAGTTCTGAGTTCAGGCCTGCCAGTCCAATCTCAATAAGCTATTCTTACTTTATCAGTGTATACTGAGCTGACTTTGATTGCATTGTTGTAAAATAGCAGTAATTTCTCCATTAACCCATAGATACCCTACTAGAATCTTTCAAGAACAAAGAAATAATGTGAAATGAATACAGAGAGGTGAATCATATTATTCTCATGAATTTACTACTATAGGTTTATTTTGAATACCAGCATATCAGATCAGCTTATTTTTGTTCTACTTTAAATATAGAGATAGGGACATCATATAAAATGTTTTTAGTAGATATGCTTCATAAACAAATGTTCCTATGGTGGTTTTAAGATGCTTTCAATTCTCCCAGGCATCATTTTATTTAAATAAAAAGCATTTAAAAATGCTGTTTCCTTTCTGTTTTAGCCAAGTTGTTATTAAAATGTACAGCAATGAAATCATATTCACTGAAATCATGCAAGGTGGAAATATATCGTTTGAATTGTATATGAAAGAAAATTTATCACCTCAATGTCCAAAATACACAAGAGTGCTTCTAATTACTTTTTGGGTGGTCGAGTCTTTGCCGTTAGAGAAGACAATAGTATTAGGTATGGCCATTTGTTAGTATGCATTAATGGGGGATGTTATTAAAGGGTGTTATGGCAGTTTGGTCCTTAATGCACATTAAAGAGCAGTGGTGTGTGTCATTTTATCATAACACATACATTTTCACCATAACACATGTTGAATATTAATGAATGCAAAGTATGCAAAACACCTCATTAGTATTCAAATGAATAATACAGTAGTAGTACTGTGAGGCTACTGCTAGGGAATCCCAGACACCATTTTGAACCTAGAGTTGACACAAGAAGAAATGAGAGGGATTGCTCCTGCCAGCTTATGCTCTAGACAGCCAAGGACATTGAAAGTCAGCCCCAATGACCTTCAGTGATGGAGAGGTCTTCGGGAAGGTTGCATTTTGAGATCAGGAGGTGACGGTCCTATGGATGGCTGTACTGGGCCCCTTGGGGGCACCAGAGGAGGGGAAGACTTCAGGGTGAGCTCAGTCATTGGTGTTGCTGGGGATGGTGACCCCTGGACAACCGGTTATCTTGCTAGGTATGGTCCCTTTAATTTCATAGTCTGGAGCATTTTTCCTTTTGAATAACGCAGTTTGTGGTGATTACTGCAAGCTGTGTTATTCCTTTTCCATGGAAATCACTAATCTGTGGTACAGAGTTCCTGCAAGTTAGTGATCCTCACAGTAAAATTATCTGCAGTAAAATGTCTGATTTTACCGCACTTTAGTAAGTACTCCTCTAAGCTGATTAGTTCATGTTAAAAATCTTTAATTCATGGTAATTCTTTTTTAACAAATGTGTGAAATGAACCAAAAAACCTCTGGAAATCATGAAAGGCCAAATGAACTGAAAACAAGCTAAAAATATTTGTCTGCTGCACATCCCTGGTCTAGATGGCATTTCTCATTGTAGCAATATTGTCAATCTTCTAGTTATGTTACTGGAGAAGATATGAATGGGGGTGACAAAGGTTTTGTTGGTAGGGATAGTAATGATGGTCATGGAAAGTCATTGGTTGTTGCACTGGAATTCTCATTTTGTTTGGGGAACTATGGAAGGAGATGGAAATGGTGCAGTCTTGTTGCCAGTCATGATGGAGTTGTTTTAGTGGTAAGGAAGGTATGAGAAATGTTATTGCTTGAGGTGACAGTGATATTGCTGGTGGTTATAGTGATTATGGATGTACTTTCATTTGACATGACATGGGAAATATCTATGACATTTACCATACCATTTTCTGTAACTTTTAATTCCACATGACATGAAAACCCCCCAAATATTGTTTGTTCCCATTGTCATCATAACCTGTCCTGGCTTCAAATCAGTGGCATACCCAGTCACCTCAGTACCTGGGGTGGGCACCCTCCCTCACAGTGCTGGCTCTGCACTGTGATACATTCCCCAACAACTGGCCCACGGAGACAACATAGCAAAATTTACCATACAGTTGGCTTGCCGCAGTGCAGTGCGCTCCAGGGGCAGCCGCTCTCTCCTGGCCAAAGTCTTGCAATTCAAGAGACATTGGCAAGAGGAAAGAGCGGCTGGTCCTGGAGCATGAGACACCTCAGTAAGCCAGCTGTATGGTAAGCTTGCCGTGCTGCCTCCGTGGGCCCAGTGGGGGTGCATTCCACTCTCGGCTTGCACCTGAGGTGCGTCTGTACCCACTGACCCACCCTTAGCATGCTATTGCTTCAAACCTGTGTTACTAGACATGGATGGTACTGATCTTCAAGCAGAAACTATTATTTCTCCTGGATTAGCTAGTCAGCCTATCCTTAGCTACGTCTTGTTTTTCTGGTAATATTAGTTCCTGTTTCCTGATTGGCCCAAGTTTGTCTGTTATCGAGCTCCATGGAAAATCCATTCTGGATTTTTTGCTTTGTAATTCATTGACTCTTGATCCATAAATTCTGTGAAACCATAGCTGAGGGTGAGATATTTAGCCAATGGATCAGTGTTTTTAAAGCACCTCAGTGCTGTGGGTAAAACAAACTATATATTCAGCATCAGAATCTGGATATCCTCCAGCACTGAATATTCAGTTTCAGAGCTGAGCCGCAACTTGCTGAACAATAGTGATATTCAGCCACTCTAATATTACTACTACTACTACTGAGCATTTGTATAGCGCTATAAAACTAATGCAGCGCTGCACAGACATGTAAGAGACAGTCCCTGCTCATCAGAGCTTACAATCTAGTCAAGACAGACAACACAATAGATGTAGACATGGGATACATCTAGGGGTAATGGTATGGAAACACAAAGGAGATCAGGTGAGTCAAGATCCAAAAGCAGCAGCGAAGAGGTTTTAGCTTTAATCTGAAAAGGCTCAGAGAAGGTGTCTGACTTACAGACTTAGGTAGTTTGTTCCAGGCATAAGGAGCAGCAAGGTGAAAGGAGCGAAGTCTTGAGTTAGCAATACAAGAGAAGGGCACAGAGAGAAGCGATTCTGAATAGCCAAATTACATAACGTTAGGACAGCTATTGAAATGACCTAACTTTATGTGAATTTTTATCTGATTAAGGGACTGAAAACTGCCTCACTGGATAAGTGCTGGAACCACTCTTGTCCCACCCATGGATGCCCCTAGCACTGTCTCGACACTACTTCAGTGGTTGGAGGGAATATTAAATGACACTGTCTGGTTAGTGCTGCTGAATATCCCTCTTAAGAAAATAAGAAATGCCATATTGGGTCAGACCAAGGTCTATCAAGCCCAGTATCTTGTTTCCAACAGTGGCCCATCTAGGTTGTAAGTACCTAGCAGTTTCCCCAAAAGACACAGGTTCCACATTTCTTGTATTGGGTCAAGCTCTGATATCCTGGGTCCCTTTTAATAATGGTTTATGGGCCTTTCCTCCAGGAACTTGTCCAAATCTTTTTTAAACCCAGCTACACTAACAGCTTTTACTACATCCTCTGGTAACAAATTCCAGAGTTTGATTACACGTTGAATGAAAAAAAATTTTCTCTTATTAGTCTTAAATAGTTTACCCTGTAGCTTCATTGCATGTCTCCCAGTCGTTCTATCTTCTGATGACGTAAACAATCGATCTACGTCTACCTATTCCACTCCATTCATCAATTTATAGACCTCTATCATATCTCCCCTCAGCCGTCTCTTTTCCAGGTTGAAGAGCCCTAAACCTTTTAGCCTCTCTTCATAGGGGTATCCTTCCATTCCATTTACCATTCTGGTGGCTCTTCTCTCTACCTTTTCTAATAACACTATATCCTTTTTATAATATGGCGACCAAAATTGCACACAATATTCAAGGTACAGTCACACCAAGGAACGATACAGAGGCATTATAATATTCTTTGTTTTATTTTCTATTCCTTTCCTTATGATACCTAGCATTCTATTTGTTCTCTTGGCCACCGCTGAGCACTGGGCGGAGGGTTTTAACTTGTTATCCACGATGACGCCTAAATCTTTTTCCTGGGTGGTGGTTCCTAATGTGGAACCTTGCATCGTGTAACCATAGTTTGGGTTGTTCTTTCTTAGGTGCATAACTTTGCACTTGTCCACATTAAATTTCATCTGCCATTTGGATGCCCAGTATTCCAATTTATCAAGATCCTCTTGCAATTTTCCACAATCCTCACGGGTTTTAACAACTTTAAATAGTTTTGTGTCATCTGCAAATTTGATAACCTCACTCGTTATTCCCTTTTCCAGGTCACTGATGAATATGTCAAAAAGCAATGGACCCAGCACAGATCCCTGGGGTATGCCACTATTCACCTTTCTCCATTGGGAAAATTGGCCATTTAGCCCTACCCTCTCCTTTCTATCTTTTCTTTCTATCTTAAGTGAGGTTTATCCTGTTAGCAGGCCCTAGAACTCCTTTGGATATCAGGCCCTATGTTTCTTAAACATGGTTTCACAGAATTTCTGAATGGGGTCACTAATTGGACAACATGGATCTGAAGTAGGCTTGTTAAATGAGTCTGAAAGTATAATCATAAATAGAACTTCAAACAAGAAATCAGGATTGCAAGTCCAAGAATTAAACAAGAAAACAATTTTAACAAGGGTTCTAGGATTCTTTTTCCAGAAAATATAGGGCTAGGAACATGGCATAGGTAAAGTTTTCCAAACAGGAGTTAATAGATGCACATAGAAAAACATATCTAGGAAGGGTTTTCCACAGAGCTCAAAACCAAATAAATTTATGGTCAATCAAGAAACAGGAAACAGAAATAGAAGACACAGCTAAGGATAGGAAAGATAGGCTGGCTAGAGGCAACCCCCCTTACGGGTCGGTGAAACCATTATGCCAACTAGGTGGTGCTACCATTACACAAATTAGGCAGTTGTCTAGAGCACCAGCCCTCTGAGGGTACCAATTGCCACTGTTGTGATCCCTCTCTTGGACCAATAACAGCAGCAATAGCCACAAACAGCCCCATAGCACTTACCTTCAAGCTTCGGTGCTAAGGTGCTATTTGCTTCCACCCCTCTCTGGCTCTCGAGCATAGAGCAGCAGAAGCAAACAGTCCTGTGGCACTGAAGCTTGAAGGTAAGCGCTGTGGGGCTGTTTGCAGTTATTGCCACTGCTGTCGGTCCCCGAGAGGGGTGGCAGCGGTGACAATGGGCACCATAGGGGGGATGGGCACCACAGGATGAGCTTTGCCTAGGGCACCTCATCTCCTTGTGCTGGCCCTGTCCCTGCTTCCTCTCAAAGAGGCATAATATCTCCTGAAGACCAATGCTTTAAAATCCAATGGGCAGTGGTTTGATAAAACTAGAAACAAAATACATTTTTGGCTTTTTACTTGCCTGGAAACCTCTAGCAACCTCTCAGCTGTGTTATTTTGGTTTGGACAGAAACCATAGACATGTATTAATTAACAAAATTTCCCTGAAATGAAAATTTATAAAAATATTTTGAAAACACAGGAAACCAAACAAATCTAATTTTTTTTGCTTGCACATCCCTAACATTGATGACAAATTTACTGCTGATTGATGTGGATATGGGTGAAGGTGGTGTTATAGTGTTACTGTTAACAGAGTGCTAATGAAGGTATTATTTCTAGCAAGGGTTCGGATGGAAGTGTTGTTTTGTCAACTTTTGGGCTAAGAATAGCAAGGCAGGCAGTAGGTTTTGCCAAGGTCAGTTATTGCAATTCCCTTTTTCAGGCATAGCTAATACTTTGTTAAGAGCCCTCCAGCTGATTGAAAATGCTGCTACTTCTATTACTAATAGCAGATATTGTGATAAAATTACTCCTGGCTGTCCATCACCTAGAAAGTCAAATTTGTAATCCTTGTGCTAATTTTTAAATCTTATGAGGATGGCCCCCTTTTTATGAAGGGTATGCTAGAAGAGTGCTTTGGAACTCTCTCCTGAAGGTACATTTAGCCAGCTGGGATTTTAGGATTACAAGTTGCGTTTTTAGGATACAGTGAATATGCCTGGCATACATTTACATATATCTGAAAACCTGCCTGGCTATGTATGCTTCTAGGGGAGGGTTGAGAAACATTATTCTAGGTGATTATTTCCCTCTGCCCTTTGGGGGCCGATTTGCTTCCATTATCTACTGTCAGAGTTAACGAGTATAGATGCATGGTAGAACTCTGCTGAAAGTAGGACCAGGTCTCTGAAATGCTATCCAATAGGGCTCCAGGTGACAAAAGACTGCCTGATATTCTTTAAAAAGTATACTTTTTCTAGTGTGTATTAGATCCCTAATTTCTATTGAACAGTTTCACAGAATGGGGCCAGCAGTCATGACTGGCAATTAATACGGCTATAGTTTACTTGTAACATTTGGTTTTATATATGTTCTCTGGTGTAAAGTCCATATCTTACTTGTCTGTTGACATTACTGAAATTCTGTGTTGTTTTTTAATGTGATCTACTGAGATTTATATCTCTTGGATTGACAGGATATAAATTTTCATAAATAAAATACTTGAGGGCCTCTTAGTGGTGGACATGTACATCAAACGTTTTTGCCATTTCTCACAGCAAAGTGTTGAAGCTATTATAGCAAAATTAGAATTTCTGATATGGAAACCCATTTTAGAGAGAACACATTTATGTGAAGAGATTTATATGTGCACATGTGGAGGAAGGGGGCAGTATATTACATGGAAGTAGCAGTTACGCAATTTCCACATGGAAGTATCAACATTTCCATGTATAGCCAGGCCGTTTTACAAAGCTAGACATGTGGAGGCCAATTCCAAATGGGGCATGTCTAGGCCATCCGGATGTCTATAATCTGGACAGCCCAGTTTTATAACCACAGGAGTTCCCGCAGGAGCAGAATTGGGTGCAGAAGGCTTGGACGGGCCAGCCATGCCCCAATTCTGAGGGTCTAGATGTATAGCGAACACCCTGTTCAATCCACCCAATGCCCCTGCATGGAGCCTCAGTGTCATGGCGTCCCATCACCATGGCACTGGGACGCCATGCAGGAGTCCCGATTCCCCTCTGCACATCCAATGTGCTGTTCCCTGCTGCCTGAACCCCCAAAGAGGCCTACCAAGGCCAGGACTGGGCTGCGGGGAACCCCCTGCCCCTATTCACCTCCTTGCTGAGTCCCTCCGTCAGATGCTGCAAACTTCGGGGGAACGTATTCCACGTCTGAGGTGGAATAAGTTCCCTGTGCCTCCTTGACTCCCCGGACGTACAGGGCTGCGACCAGAATCAGCCATGTATGTCCTGGTTGCACACCCTTCCCCTGCTCCGCCCACTCACCACCCTGTCACTGCCCCCTTCTGCTCCCGTCTAGAGCTCCCTGTACAAAGGTCTTGTATGTGCAAGGAGCTCTATGGTCTGAATCGGGTCCCTGCGAATAGCGGGACTGAACATCTAAACCGGATGGACAGAATAACACCCATAGCCTCAATGATTTTTTATTTTAATTTTGGAGGAAGGTATTATTTTTTGATATATATGTATGTACGAGGATTGCTCAGAAAATAATGCCCCACATGTTTTTTCTCAGTCCAGAATGAAGATAGAGATGTGAAATTGAAAGGGTAGTAACTTGGAACTTCAAAGGACACATGTGTGTAATTTTACAGTCGTCCGACAAATAGCGAGGCGGTAGTGATCCTTCAAATGGCGTCTGTGAGTGACACACGGTACAAACAACGAGCTGTAATTGAATTCTTGGTGGAGGAGAAAGAAAGTCCTGCCTCAGCCACCAGTCCAGATCGGCGCATCACGAGTCGGGAATTGTCCGTACAGCTTTCCGTCAGTAGAGGTAGTGCAATGGCAATTATTGACTATTTGGGATATTTAAAGGTGTGTGCAAGATGGGTTCCACGAAGTCTCACAACCGAACACAAACGCCAAAGGAAAGACATCTGCTCTGATTTGTTGGAGCGTTTTGAAGCTGAGGGGGAGGCCTTTATCCCAAAGAGTCAATAATTGCCATTGCACTACCTCTACTGATGGAAAGCTGTACGGACAATATCCGACTCGTGTTGCGCAGAGCCACACAAATTATTTCATCAGTGCGCTGCAACTTGTCTGGACTGGTGGCTGAGGCAGGACGCCCAGACCGCGGCCGATCTTCCAGTTCTGTTTTACCACTTCCTGAAGCCTTTACTCTCTTCACCCATCGTCCATCGGTGCTCCTATCTACCACAGAACTTCCATATACAGCACACAACCGTTTGTGAATGTTTCTCACACTTTCTTTCTCCTCCACCAAGAATTCAATTACAGCTCATTGTTTGTACCGTGTGTCACTCACAGATGCCATTTGAAGGATCACTACCACCTCGCTATTTGTCAGACGACTGTAAAATAACACACATGTCCTTTGAAGTTCCAAGTTACTACCCTTTCAATTTCACACCTCTGTCTTCATTTTAGACTGAGAAAAACATGTGGGGCATTACTTTCTGAGCAACCCTCGCATATAGATTCCTTCTATAAAATGGGGAATGCACGTGCAGATTTTTGGCTGGACCAATACATGCCTAAACATAACTCTACCATTCCCCTTGAAATCTCTGTGTGGTGTGGATATCCACATGCCAATAGTAGATTTGTGATATTGCATTTACATATATAAAGATGTAAATGCTGCTATTTACATGTGGAGATGCTTCTAAAATAATTTCTTTAACTTTTTAATCAATGCAATGCAATGCAATGTGTGCCTTCGAGTCAGAAGGCACACATTGCATTGCATTGCATTGATTAAAAAGTTAAAGAAATTATTTTAGAAGCATCTCCACATGTAAATAGCAGCATAGAACCTGATAAAACCCACCACCATGAAAAGTGGATCTCCCAATATGCCAATTTAGCCCCTCAGAAGGCACATAGTGGAGCCATCAGTCTGTCTCATTCCCTCCTATAGTCTGAACTTGAATCCCACTGTGAACTATATGGTACTATGATAACCCACAACCATCAAAGCACAGGTCAGGATCCAGACTGAAGAAGAGAAGAAGTGGCCTGAGATAACATCTTTCCTTTCAACTGTAGACCCTGATCAGTGGCAGTAAGTAGGTATTAGCAGGAAACAGGGAAATTCTTCTTTGGCCAATATAGGCAAAATTTAAAGGAGGCAACTCTAAGTAATTGCTCATCTATTTGCTTAAACCTCTCTATGCATCTCCTTTCATTAGCATACTGCCTCATCCCATTGCAGAATGTCTCCATGTACATGCATTTATAGCTTTAAAATCACTGGCCACAAGTTTTTGCACAAGTATTTTATGCCTATATTATAAAGTCAACTACATGTGGATTTGACTTTATAAAATAATGCATAAGTGCAAAAGTAATTGCATTAATTTAAGGGGTGATTGCTTACACCAACCATAGGGCTAGTGTAAATGCCCATGCCTAATTTTTACAAGTATGCATGTAAATTATACAGTTCTATAATCAACATGCGTAGCTGCATGCTCCACTCATGGACACGTCCACAGTGAAAGTACATGTAATGGCAGTGTGCACCGTTTTACTCTAGTTGGTATTTTATGAGGTCATGTATGTGATAAATGACTACAATACCAATATTTAGGGATATTCTTCCCACCTAAACTAGGTGGCTCCTTATACCCCCCTCCTCGCCCCCAATAAGACCAAATACATCTATAAATGACTAGCATCAAAGTGTGTGCATTAATTTCATGGCATACACAGTGCCTTGCGAAAGTATTCATCCCCTCGGTTTTTGTCCTGTTTTGTTGCATTACTTACAACCTAAAATGAAAATGTTTGTTCATTTGGATGTTAGGTAATGGACCTAACAGCATAGACCAAATTGGTGAAGTGGAATGACAATAAAATGCCTTGTATATATCATTAAAAAAGTCAAAACTGAAAAGTTGTTAGTGCATATGTATTCATCCCTTTTGCTATGCCATCCCTAAATAAGATCTGGTCCAACCCATTAACCACAAAAGTCACATAATTAGTTGATTAGGGTCCACCTTTGTGCAATCAGTGTCACATGATCTGTCACATGATGCTTGTAAAAATATACTTGTTCTGAAAGGCCCCTGACTCTGCAGCACCACTAAGCAAGCAACATGAAGACCAAGGAGCACTCCAAACAGGTCAGAGACAAAGTTGTGGAAAAATATAGATCAGGGTTGGGTTATAAAAAAACCCCAACATATCCCAAATTCTGAATATTCCACAGAGCAACATTAAATCCATTATAATAAAATAGAAACAATATGGCACCACTACAAACCTGACAAAAGAAGGTTACACACCAAAACTCACAGACCTGGCAAGGAGGTCATGAATCAGAGATGCTACAAAGACACCAAGGATAACACTGAAGGAGCTGCAAAGATCCACAGCGGAGATGGAACTATCTGTCCAAAGGACCACTTTAAGTCATACACTCCACAGAGTGGGGCTTTACAGAAGAGTGGCCAAAATAAAGCCATTGCTTACAGAAAGAAATAAGAAAACACATTTGGAGTTTGCACAGCAGCATGTGGTGGGCCCCCACACACATGGAAGAAGGTTCTCTGGTCAGATGTGACAAAAATTGAACTTTTGAACCATCATGGGGAATGCCCATGTGTGGCACAAACCAAACACTTCCCATCACCCAGCGAACAATATTCCAACAGTGAAACATGCTGGTGGCAGCATCATGCTGTGGGGATGTTTTTCATTGGCAGGGACAGAAAAACTGGTCAGGATTGAAGGAACGATGGATGGCACAAAATACAGGGCAATTCTTGAGGAAAACCTGTTTCAGTCTGCCAGAGATTTGAGACTGGGACGAAGGTTCACCTTCCAGCAGGCAATGACCCTAAACATACTGCTAAAAAAGCTGGTTTAAAGAGAAACATTTAAATGTCTTGGAGTGGCCTAGTCAAAGCCCAGATCTCAATCCAATTGAAGATTGCTGTACACCAATGCAACCATCTAACTTGAAGGAGTTGGAACAATTTTGCCTTGAGGAATGGGTGAAAATCCCAGTGGCTAGATGTGCTAAGCTAATAGAGACATACCTCAAGAGACTTGCAGCTGTAATTGCAGCAAAAGATGGCTCTACAACGTAGTGACTTCGGGGGTGAATACATATGCACACTCTTAATTTAATTTTTTTTCTTAATTATTGTTTGTGTCACAATAAAGGATATGTTGCACCTTCAAAGTCATAGGCATGGTGCTGAACCCCAAAACTCCATTTTAATTCCAGGTTGTAATGCAACAAAACAGGACATTGAGGGAATTAATATGTTCACAAAGCACTGTAGTTTCACTGTGGGCAAGCACAGGAGTGGAGTGTGAGCAGAGTAAGTACATGTGTTGAATAGAAAATACTACAATTTATGCAAGTGCATTAAAAAATTGGTGCTGTCATTTGCATCATCTCTAGGGCTAATGTAAGTGATTGATTTTGTCTTAAGTTAAGGCACATGATTTGCCACTTATTCTGTAATGATATATAGTCTAGTGTGCTCGTAGTTGACTTTAGAAAATAGGCGTTATATAGGTGCCTGAAAACAGATGTTAACTAGGAGTGACTTTATCAAATTAGTCTCTACGTGCATCATCCAGGAACTCCCAGAGTCCTAATGAGGGAAAGACAACCACGGTCCTCCTTTTTATACCATAACCTTTAATCATGTTATTTCACAAGCTACAAAATATGTCTTGACCATCAGTTGCCACACTACTGCTGCACCGATATTCGTTTTAGTTTTTGGGGAGTTGGGAGTGCTTTAGTTATATCAAACTACATTGTAAGTGGTACTTCAAACCTTGTACATAATTTAACCCTACATGTTCTTATGTCTTATGTGAAAGGCAAAAGTAAACTGTGAGTCAGTTGGCACCCTTGTGAATTGTAACAACAGTGAGGCAGGAATGATGAGGTACTGCTTCTGCCCCTCTATACCCAAGGACTTCTTTTTATGTAGGTAGAAGGAAGAGAGGAATGAAGAAATGGGGACATACTTAATGTGGACTTGTGTAAAACATGTTAGGATGGGATTTGAGGAGGGGCAAAGATTAATTTGGACTGAAGAAGTAGGGGTTAAGCTGAGGAGGGAAGGTCAGTGAATGGTCAGGGGATAGTTTAAAATTCAGACATTTGGGCCCAAAGTTGGCTTAAGGGTCAGCAAGTATCTTTAAATCTACTGGTATGTTCATGCGTTGCTGTAGCCATTAACTTGATTTTCTTATCTGTGGCAATGTGTATAAAATTCCTATGGGATTTATTAAACCATGGTACAACAAGCATAGTAAGCATATAGTTTAACAAATCACATGGGAAATAACATGCAGTATTCTACTATGGGTTAGTAATTAGGTGTATAAGAATTTAAAAATGATTATTTCTACATTTGTGAGCTTCTTGGCCTACATACTTCCCAAGCATATGCTCTGTAAAACTCATGGAAGTTCCATTTAGAAAGAATTGTGCAGAAATTTCGAGCTCAGACTTCAGAGCTTGTGATACACAAGGAGCAAACTTACAGCTAGAGTGTGAATGTGTTCCCGCTAATGCCAATAACACACATTATTTTATCAGAGGTCCCATTTTATGCAATGAGACCTTGTTATGAGTAACGTTCCTAATCGATGTTAACGTGCTCTAATGCAATAGTGCACATTAGTAACTAAAGGTTGAACAGCTCAGAAAGTAATTTGCATGACATGTTTTTTTCTTTAATCTAAAGATTTTGCAGTTATTAATTGTGGTCAAAATTAAATGTGCCCTACTATAGCCATGTAGGCTTTAAAATAGAATACCTCCGTTTATTTTTAATCTTTCATGGTTCTGGACAACTAAACATTCTGGCATAGTAGTAATACTTTCACCAGCACAACTGTCGTAGCTTTGTTTAGAAACTGTCCAATATGTTAATTATCTTCTTTAGCTCTGTGGCTCTATGCTGTCAAAATGTACAGCAGTCTTTAGGAAATAAAAGCTAACACCCTAAGCCGCTGTAGCCTGATTCCATAATATCTATTCTCTGACAATGCCTGAGCTGTCAGATCAGACGGCGCTTCATTCGAATAAAGGTGGGCAGATGTGTATAATGAGACAGAAGCATACAGATGCTAATATATCTGTTCAACAGAGCAGTCTCGTCTTCGTTAGGCAAACCCAGGTAGCAGCTGCAGACTGTCAGATGTTGGAATGCTGCTTTCTCTTGATTCTCATTTAAGATCAGCTTCGTGCATTGTCTATCAGTGAACTTTTCCCTCACAGGAGTCTGAACCCCTAGGTGATCAGTCACATTTCGACATAACTAGATGTCAAAAGAAGTTTAAGTTGTATGACGAACTATGATGCACTCTCAGTGCTGGATGGCAGTCTAAGCCCTCCAAGGCATCTTATTAATGATACACCTAGAAGCTCTAGAGTATTTCCTGTGTTTTGCTTTTTTATTAAACTATGGGCTAAATCTTTGTCAATATGGAGGTCAGCAACAGTAGACCCATGATGATAGTATTGTGAGCATGATTTGATTTTAAATTGGAATCTCAGTAGAAGATGAATATCTGGGAGGTAATACTGTATGTTTCAGTATAGGCTTTTGGAAATAATTTTATATCATTAAGTAAAGTTACAATTTTTTTTCAGTAAATTATAAAAGTACAGCAGAAGTATTTAGCCCTTATTAGCATTACTATTGGTAATGTTTGACAGCTAGAACACATGATACTAAAAAATTATTGCATTCAGCATCATTCTGATGCTTCATTATATTACACAAAAGCAAGGTCAGATAAAAAATAATCTGAAGTTAACTTTAGAATGGACAGAGTGACCTTTGTCCCCCTAGTCATTGTGAAAGCAACTTTGAAAGATTTCTATACAATTTGCATGTGTAATAAGCTTATTTACATATGGACTACATATAAGTAGTGATTTTAGAACAAATATTATTTATACGTATGCATAAAAGTAATATTTCTTCTGGGCATAGCTTAGGCAGGTAACCGGGGATCCATACCAGGCGCTCCCCATCCTCCCCCAAGCTCCAAGGACCCCCCCCCTCCCCTGTACATTACCCACAAAATGCACAGACACATATTGCTTGGAAAAACAGCACCAGGTCGCAGCTTTATTGCCCCATAACAATTAACATTTTAAACAACCAACAACAACTTAACCATGAATTTCCCCCCCCCCCACCCCCGGCAGAGCAACACGTCACCAGCCATACTATTAGCAAGGTGACGTCACTTCCGCCCCTGGTCCGGTCAACCACCGGTCCAGCTCGAACCACCCCTGCTCAACTTCGCCATATCACTAGCAAAAGTAAGCTCAGGGTTCTCCGGGTCATGGGCACCCTGCCCCCGCCCCAAGTAGTTTATGCCTCCGGACCCCGGAAACCTCCGGGATCCTGCCCCCCCCTTTCCCCCCCCAACTGCGACACCCCCAACTACCCCCAAATCCCACCCTCAACCGCAAGGGTAGGAGGGCGGGATGCTGCCGGCTCCCTGCTCACGGACCATGTGCCCCGCGCGCACCCGCGTCGCTGGAGCACATGGCCCGTCCAGTCCTCCGATTGGATGCTGGCTTGCACGCGACGCCAGCATCCAATCGTTTTAAATGACGCCACTTTCCGCTTCCCCCCCCCCCCGCCTGCCCCCGAGACCGATGGGCCCGCGCCCGGCTGGAACCGCCGGTTACCGGCGTCCGCCGGGACGCTGCCCACGGCCTTCTTATAACCAGGAATCCATACCAGGCGCTCCCCATCCTCCCCCAAGCTCCAAGGACCCCCCCCTCCCCTGTACATTACCCACAAAATGCACAGACACATATTGCTTGGAAAAACAGCACCAGGTCACAGCTTTATTGCCCCATAACAATTAACATTTTAAACAACCAACAACAACTTAACCATGAATTTTTCCCCCCCCCCCCACCCCTGGCAGAGCGACACGTCACCAGCCATACTATTAGCAAGGTGACGTCGCTTCCGCCCCTGGTCCGGTCAACCACCGGTCCAGCTCGAACCACCCCTACTCAACTTCGCCATATCACTAGCAAAAGTAAGCTCAGGGTTCTCCGGGTCGTGGGCACCCTGCCCCCGCCCCAAGTAGCTTATGTCTCCGGATCCCGGAAACCTCCAGGATCCCGCCACCGGCATAGACACAAATTTGTGGCTTTGCCGCCCCCTTAACCGGGCAAAAGCTGCGACCTGTTCACCACCTTCTCCAACACCTCTTGCCAGTCATTAAGAAGAAGGTCGAGGCCAACCGGGGACAAATGAACCCCATCCGACCTGTACAACCCTGCACAGGCCACATCGACCCAATCATGCTGCACATGGCACCCCCCGTGCTCAACCACCCACCTCCCAATCTTCCGGTTGATCTTAGTCAACCCCCGAGACCAGCGCCGCTGCCCCGCGCACACCGGTCGGGGGATGACATCGGACCAAAGCAACACCACCCCAGCAAACATTAACAAAATGCGAGAAAAGTCTCTCTTGGCAGTGTTAATCAACTGCTTACAAGTCCAAGAAGTCAGATCATTACCCCCCAAATGCAAAAGAAGGAACCCGGGCTGTGTCCGAAGACACGCATGGTGACGAAGCAAGGGCATTAACTGCGGCCACCTCAGTCCTCTTTCGCCCAGCCATGAAAGCGTCACCACCGAAGGCTCCAATCTCAGGTTCTGCCCGATAGGCCTCTCCGCAGCACGTCTGCCAGCCCAGAAGACAAATGAATGCCCAAGCATCCAACAGCCCCGCACAACTCTGCCCCATTCTGCAAGGAAAACACAGTGTTAATGATCTGCCCCTTGTATGCCCACATATCATAACCGCACATAAGTTTGAAAAGCCCTGGATCGCCACCTGCCAATCGCCTGTATTTGCGCAGGCGACAGTCCAACACCGGCTGCACTGGTGGCCGCCCCAATGCGGAAAGAATGCGCCGCAAACTGTCGGGCATCCTCCCCCATCCGCTGCAGCCCCAATCGTAAAACCGCTGTCACCTGATAACGGGTGACCAGACGAGTATCGGCATGGACAAAAAACCCACCCTCTGCCCGGGGACGACCCTCCAAATACGACCGAGTTGCCGCTACTGGGCAGGTGAGCCCACCTATTGCTCGCAACCCCACCCACCGATCCCGGCCTTGCGGGTCGGTCTTTGACTGCTGCAACAACACCCTCAAGGAATCCCTTTCCAATCGCACCTGATGAGTCTGCAGACACCTACTCGCACCACCTCTTTTGGAATCGGCCACCAACTCACCCACCCGAAATGCGCCAAAAAATGCCAGGCAGAATATCGCCCGGAAAAGGGTGGCCTCATAGGCCGATGCGGCCACTGCAGGCAGCGCATCGCAAACCCCAGCCAGCAAGTCATGCGTGAGAGGGCGACGCGCATCCGGCAACGGGGGGTGAACACGTCGCCAACCCTGCATCAACTGCCGCACCAGCAACCCCCCCGCCGGGGACCATCCCAGCACTCTAGCGAAAAAAGAGAAGCCCGCCAGGTGCTGCCGAACAGCCGTCCGGGATAGACCCAGGCGCTTTGCACTTAGAACATAGCCACCCAACAATGAATCTGGCACAACCCCCCCGCCACCCCAGCTCCTGTAAGAATGCCACCATGCGCCGGCAGCCCCGGCAATAAGCATTCCACATGCTGCCCGCGAGAGAACACCGCAGCAGCTCTGTCATCTCCGCCGCCCACCGCTCCATAAGCTCCACGGGACCTCCGAGCCCACCGGATCCGCCTCTGGGGCCAGCAGTCTGAAACGCTGTAACTGCAAACGAGACAGAGCGTCAGCGATACTGTTCCTATGACCCGGAATGTGCCGAGCCCTCAAGGTCACATTCAAACGTAAACAGGCTAACACTACCTTCCGCATCAAAGCAGCAACGTCTGCACACCGAGGCGAATAATTATTGACCACACTCACGACGGCTTCATTATCACACCACCACACCACTTTCTTGTTAGACAACCTATCTGGCCACAATTCTAACGTCACCAAAATAGGAACAGCTCAAGGAAGGTAATGTTCCTCAGAAGTCCCATCTCCCCCCAGTCTGCCGGCCATGGGCTTGCGCACCACGATCCACAGAAGTAAATACCTAAACCCACACCCCCGGCTGCGTCCGTGTACAACTGCAAGTCCTCGCTCGAACAGTCCTCCCCGACTAGAACCGCCGACCCATTAAAGTCCTGCAAAAAGGCATCCCAGACTGCCAAGTCCTCACGCAGGCACCTGGAAATCCGAATACAATGATGCGGTTTGGACACACCACACGTGGCCATCGCCAACCTTCGGAGAAATACGCACCCCATAGGAATCACTCTGCAGGCAAAGTTCAAGGACCCCAGCAGAGCCTGCATTTCCCTCAGAGTATACTTCGCCGATACTACCGCATTGGCCACCAACACCCGCACCTGACTCACTTTCGCTAAGGGTAAGCGCGCCAACATAGCAACGGAGTCCAACTCGATTCCCAAAAAAGTGAGGGTAGTGGCCGGACCTTCCGTTTTCTGTTCCGCCAACGGAATCCCCAACACACCTGCCACGGAAACGAAACCATCCAACAACTCCCGACACTGAGAAGTGCGGGCCGCACTCACAAAGAAAAAATCGTCCAAATAATGGACCAAATCAGCACAACCCACCTGTTGCTCGACGGCCCAGTGCAGAAAAGTGCTAAAAGTCTCGAAGTAAGCGCACGACACTGCGCAACCCATAGGCATGCATTTGTCGAAATAATACTGACCGGAGACCTTGAAACCTAGCAATGGAAAGGAAGAGGGGTGTACCGGTAGCAAACGAAACGCGAACTCAATGTCCACCTTCGCCATCAGTGCCCCATACCCAGCCTTCCTAACCAACCGCACCGCCTTATCGAACGAAGCATAACGGACTGTGCAGCACTCCCTCGGAATATGAGCATTGACCGATGCACCCTCAGGGTAAGACAAATTATGAATTAACCGGAACTTACCCGGCTCTTTCTTGGGAATCACCCCCAAAGGAGAAACCACAAATTCCTTAAAAGGGGGGTCAGCAAACGGGCCCGCTATCCGGCCCAACTTCAATTCGCCATCTAACTTCTCCTGAACGACTGCCGCAAAGCGCCGCACAGAAGCGGCATTCCGTGCAGCGAAAGAAACCACCCGACCCTTAACCGGAATAACAAAACCATGCGAAAACCCCCCAAGCAGCACCCCTTTGTCCCGCACCCTAGGGTAATGCAGCAACCAGTCTCGCAAGACCTCAAGCCGAATGGGCGATGGGGCCAATGCAAAATTTGCACTATCACTTGGCCGATGGCAAGGGACCTTTCCGCACACATTTTGTCGCTGCATGCCCTCCCCCGCAAACGGAACATGCATGCCGGAACTTGCAATCCGGGAACGGGCAGGAGGACTTGTTAAACCTCCAGCACACGTCAACCCCCGCTCCAATTCCCGGCTTGCCGGGGGCCCCCCCCGCGCCCCCGAAAGGGCCAGTTCACCACCGGAAGAGCCGCCCCCCAACTTTCACGCCGCTTCCCCCAACCCCCACCGCACTCGACCTAACTGACATTTGGGTGAGCCACAAATTGATATCCTGCGTACCCCAAGACAGCAACTTGTTCTCCTCCATCTTAACCCGGAACTTCTCATCATAATTGAGCCATGACCACCCATCATGGACCTGAGAAGCCTCGAGAATCGAGTCAGCATAGGACAAAAGCATCCCAGACTGCTCCGGATAATGACGCCCCCAAACACTCGCGAGGCGCAAGAAAGCCCTCACCCAATTAACCACCGTTCTCGCCACCTTCCGAACCCTACCAGCCTTTTCATCCTCCTTCCACTTCTTCTTGCTTTCCCCGGAGCGCTTACAACCCTCCAGAAGCCTAAAAATATCAATATACCGTCTCTTCCGAATCCTCCTCCTCAACTTCCTTGGAACGCCCTCCCACAACTCAGATAAAACAGTCACCGCAGCCGAACCTCCACCAGCAGAACCACCCTCCGCCGTCGTCCTACCCTCAGCCGAGGACCCCGTGGACGAACTGGAGGAAGTGGACGAGGACGACCCAGATCCGTGTCGCCGCCGGCAAGCATGCTTCTTCTTCCTGGCAGCCTTACCAGAGTTTTCTGCACACGCGCCACTCCCAGCCCGACCAGCTCGTTCCAACGCCAACACACTCGAGGCACGCGCTCCCCCGCCCCGCCCCACCGGCTGGCTCCATCAGCAACTCCCCTGCGGCACGCACTCCGCCCGCAGCCCCGCTGGCTTGCCCCAACGTCAACTCACCTGAAGCCGATTCCACAGCCGAAGGCTGAGTCGCCCGCTGCTGGTCACCGCAGGACGAGTTCCGTGCCTCTCCGCTGTTGAACCAAGCCGTCTCCGCTCCATATTCCCCACCGGTCGCCGACGTCACAGGAACTGCTGTCCGACGTTGCAGAGCTCCAGAAGTCTCACCGAAAGGAACCTGAGGAGACAAGAAAGGGAAAAAAGCAGGAGGAACAGTCGCAGGCCACACCGATGGCCAAGCCCCGGACCAATCCTCCCGAGAGGACCACAGCCCGCCGCCCAGCCAATGCTCCCAACCTGAGGGCCCCAGGGACCCTGAACCCCTCTGATAACCTGGCGGAAGCCCAACACCAGCCCCTGCAGAGCCCCGTCCAGCCCCATGGGCCAAAAACCCCTCCCTGGGCTGCACCCCACCTCCCTGCTCGCCTCCCGGCTGTTCCCCTACTTCCCCATAACTATCCCCCAGCACTGAAGCAGCCCTAGCGCCCTGGCCCCCCCGCAACAAGGCAGAATCCTGTGCCCTGTGTCCCCTCCCCCTTCTAGAACCCCGAGCAGGCAAAACAGACCCCCGGCACACACTTCCCGTAACCCCAGCCAGGCCTTCACCTTCCACACCCAATACTCCCCTCACTTGACTCCTCGGGCCTACCGGGTGCCCCCCAGCCCCCCTAGTGCCCCGACGACCCAACGCACGCCGCCCGGAAGCTGCCTCTCGCCTCCCATGCCCCCCCCTCGCTCCCTTGCTCCCTCCTGCCATACCCGGAACAGACCGCACGGCCCCTAAAGCCCTCCGGGACAACGCAGCGATTTCGGGCTGTGGAATTAAAAGATTATGTGCTGCTGCTGTGATCGGACTGCAGGCTAGAGCCCAAACACCCCCCGGACCTGACAACAACCGACGCACCACAAGCTGCAGTCCTCCGCTCCCCCACGCGGCAATCAGGAAGGCAGAAAATGCAGCTCCACCGCCTCTCCGAAGCTCCAACACCTCTCCGAATATACCGACAGGCCAAAGACTGCTCCCAGACCACCACGCTGCCGGCTCCCTGCTCACGGACCATGTGCCCCGCGCGCACCCGCGTCGCTGGAGCACATGGCCCGTCCAGTCCTCCGATTGGATGCTGGCTCGCACGCGACGCCAGCATCCAATCGTTTTAAATGACGCCGCTCTCCGCTTCCCCCCCCCCCCCCGCCTGCCCCCGAGACCGATGGGCCCGCGCCCGGCTGGAACCGCCGGTTACCGGCGTCCGCTGGGACACTGCCCGTGGCCTTCTTATCCTTAAAAGTATACATTTATTTAGTATTTTACAGTAGCTATACATGTAAACTCTGGAAAATTACCCCACAGGCACTTACACTTGTTCTGAGTCATATCTAACTGGCGAAAAACTTCCCTTTTGGTCCTAGACTTTGGAGGAGAACTTGTGGAAGAATGGTGCTTACCTCTCTGATATTCAAAACTACCTCAGCTTGCAGTTTGAGCTCTGAATGTTGGCTTCTTAATCAATTCTCTGGAGGCATTCAGATTCCTAAAACCCACTGCGCCTATTTGGAAGTGGCACTACTTAAAAAGTGAAAAATAGCAAAATCGCCATTTACAAGTGACTGTAGTGTTCCTTATTCATGAAAACACCTTAGAGGTGCCCCTCTTTTTCTTGAACATTTTTTGTAAAATGGCTGTTCGTGCTGAACATGATGCCAAATATGCATGAGGCTCCACAGCTCAAGTTTGGGGGATGGAGGAAGGGACCATACTAGGGATGTGCATTCATAACACTCTAAGGCTGAAAAGGAAAAAGCTTTATGTTAGATATATACTGGGGGAAGTGAGACAAATACAAACAGTTCCAAATACTATTGCACCACCTTTGTATATAGTTAACCATGATATCTCTTGTCAGATAACACACCTTTGTATATAGTTTCCCCTATTTCCCAAGTTTATATCTCCTGTTAAATGTAATTGACCAGACATATGTAAATTGTCGGATGTTTTTTGTTCAATGTAAACCGCGCTGATGTCTAATAGTGCGGTATATAAGAATAGTTAATAAATAAATAAATAAATAATAAATAAATTTCAGGAATACATTAACTGGAACGTCAGCTTTCTTACCCTGATCAAAATCTAAGTTTGAGGCTGGCAAAAAAGGCTAGGGCAGGTGAGAGAGCTTTCAGTATCTTCCTGCCTGCCTCTTGGCCTTGTGACTGACAGGGGAGGAGTTTTCTATCCTGGAGAAGGTTCAGCTATAACTCATGGTCTTGGTTGGCTAGGATCAGCAAAAGCTAGAACTACAGACCCATAGCTGAGCAGAATTTTAACTCCTAGTGATAAAAAAAATACATCCCAGCAAAGAAGGCACTCTTGGATTTTGATCTGCCACTGAAAGGCAGCTGAACAATAGCTCTACAAGAGTTTGAAATTTGGTGGCTGAGAGGTACAAGAGACAATGGTCCCTGGGTGGAAGGGGTCCAGAAGCTGAGAGGTACTGAAGCAATGACCCCCACGTGGAGCAGGGTGCAACAGTTGAGAGGCAGCAGAGAAGGTTCCAGTGGCTGAAAGGCAGAGGAGCTAGGGCACCAGAAGAAGGGTATAATAGCTAAGAAAAAACAGAAGCAACAGCCCACAAGATAGGCAGAACGTCACAGATTTGGAGTTTTTGGACCTGACAGCAGAAACAAGCCAGGCACAACAAATTCTTCCAACACTTGCAAAATCAATGGTCCAGTTGCACTACTGCCTATGGGTGAGACCTAGGTTATTTTATTTATTTATTTATTTTTTATACTGTGCTATTTAGAATCAGTGCGGTTTACATGTATACTAACAGGTACTTTTTATTCCCTTGTCCCCAAAGAGCTCACAATCTAAGTGTACCTGAGGCAATGGAGGGTTAAGTGGCTTGCCCAAAGCCACAAGGAGTGGCCATGGGACTAGAGACCCCAGTCCTTCCAGCCTGAAGTTGCTTGTCCCCATGCGGGAATTGAACCCCCAGCCTTCTGGCCTGAGGTAACCTGTCCCAACCACTGAGCCACTCCTCCCTATGGTTATGGTGGAAAGGAAAAGAGAGAGGTAATACTGTTGTGAAGGGATTTTTTAAAAAAGTGCCATCAAGTCAATGCTGACTCCTGGCAACCTAGCAGTACCTGGGGTTTCTTAGCAAGGTATAACTGGAAGTAGATTGCCAGACCTTTTCTTCTGAGGCAGTGGAGGATATAGTGACTTGCCCAAGGTCACAAGGGGTACCAGTGGGAATATGAACCCTGATTGCTTGGGTACCAGTCTGTTGCTCTAACCACTAGGCTACTCCTCCACTCAGGATTATCTAAATGGTTATCACATACTTTGTAGGAATGTATAAGACATTTTTTTCTGGTTATGGATGGTATACTTCAGGGGCATTAATATCTGTGAAGGCTGATTCTGATCCTGGAGCCTGGACGTACCTGCGATGGAAGAATCGGGGACATAGATGTCCGGTCGGGCACCCCATTCCAGTGCGGGGGGGCATCTACTGGCCTGCATGCCCAGACCGCAAAATGCTCCGGCTGGTGGGCTGGTGCAGTGGTTTCCTGTCACCATGGCAACAACACATCCAGCTGGAGCACCCGAATGGCCAAACACATAACAGCCCCATCGCCCCACCGTCTGACCCTCAGCAGGAGCCCTGAAGGCCGGGATTGGGCGGCGGGGGCTGTCCTGTGGCATCGCGATGGGGTGGAATAAGCAGGCGTGTAACTAGGAGCCGGGGAACATACAGAGGCATGACCAGAATTGCCTCTGTATGTCACGGCAACTGGCTCCTCCCCCACACCACCCCACTCCACCCCAACACTGCCCCCTCCTGGCCCTGTCCAGCACTCCCTGCACAAATGATCTGTATGTGCAGGGAGCACTGAGAGCAGAATCATATTCCGGGGCCAAGCACAGGTCCTGACTGGATGTTCAACCTCACTATTTGCTGATCAGAATGACCACCCAACTGTTTAAATGCATTATTAAATGATTTTGATGAACTTATAGCGGTGTACATCATACCAACCAGCCTTGATCATTGTCACACTTTTTTTATGGGGGAAGAGGAAAATATCACCCACTAGCATCTTTGTTCCTCAGGTGGAGGTACTAGGCATCAAATATTCAGGACTTAACAGAGTCTTCCTGAGAAGAGCCACTGCCAGGTAGGCCTCAGCCCAGGAATGCTCTCATAAGGTGGGCATGGGACCACAACATACATATTTATTTGACAGTGCTATATTAATTTAGAAGCAGCTCTGATTTCACAGAGTGTTTTTTTAAATACTATTGCTTTTCTGAACGCATACATTTTCCGACCTAGATGACCTGTATAGTTATCTTCCATATGATTAGTAAGGATAATTATTAGTTAACTACTACACGGTACTTTTTATTTCAGTGGGCCTCAATGATCCTTATAATTACAAAAAGAGGAAAGGAACAATAATACTGTTAGCGCCCAATTATGGCTGGCCAAATTGAAATATGGATAGACAAAGTAGTTTGTTCAAGATTGCAGTCAGAATCATGAGAAAGAAGAAGGACTGCGTGGCAAAATTCCTGTCTCTTTGTCCAGTGCCCTAATAATTAATGGTTCAATTCTAAATAATTTATGATCTATGATAAAAGTCAGGTATTTGAAGTATGTTATCGAATGTTGCAAAAAAAGAATAAAAATACCAGCTAGAGAAATATTTGAATATGGTGCCTATGGATAAAAATTTGTAGTAATTTTTATGTGTATGCATGCAGTAAAAAATGGAACATGCATGCTAAATCATCAGCTGATGTGTGATGCATTAAAGGACCTCTTTAATAAGCTGCCAGCGGTTAAAATGGTATTTAACTCATTAAGGGGTGTGTCTACAAAACATTAATGCAAAGATTAAGTACTGCTACACTTATAGAAATAAAAGGACTGTGGTGGTACTTAACATGAGTCAACATTCATTAATGTGCATTAACCCTTTGGAAACATGCCCCCTTATAGTAGTGCAGTTCAGTAGCAGTTAGTACAGTATCTTAGCAGTTAATGTATAGTAATTACAGCTAATATGGAGATGGGTGGAGAAAGAACGGAGAATGGGAAGGGACTGCATCTTTCAATTATCACAGATTTACTTACTGCATGTTAACAGTTAAGGTTTCAAGGTTTTAATTTATTTAATATACCACTGTTCCCTAAGCAATTTACAATGGCGAAAGAAAGTAGTAATAGAATAAAATTACAAACATTATAAAATAACAGACTAGACAATACAAACAAACTATAAAGTTATAATACAATGTTAAAATAACATAGTAGTGAGAAGGAATTGAGGAAGGGAAAGGGAAAGATAGAAAGAGATTTAAAATAAATAGCACAGAAATCTGAAAAAATATAGGATCCACCAACCAAGCCAGGTTCTAGTCCAAATGCCACCAGTACCAGAGTAACTATATATCAATTCAGGAATGTCTTATCAAAGAAAAATATTTTAAGGCCACCTTTAAACACTTTTAAGAAATTTCTAGTAATGGATCTACTGGCAGATTATTCCATAAATAACATGTGTTACTACAAAGGTTGATTGCCTAATAATTTTGTGACATTCCTTTGCATATGTTGGTAGAACTAGCAAGTTTTTCTGAGCAGATCGAAGTGATCTAGTTGGTTTACAGGGGATCAAAGTATTAGTGAGAACGGTTTGTGTTCCCATGTAAAAGGCTTAGTGAACCAGGATCAAAATCTTAAAGGCATTTCATTAACAGATAGGGAGCCAATGCTCCTTGATCATCAGTGGTGTCACATGATCATACTATTTATCTTTATGAATGAGTTTGATGGCAGTGTTATTCTATTTGATGGAATAATTTTAATGCCTTTATAATGAGCATTGCTGTAGCCAATTTGACCAAAAACCAGAGATTTCTAGAATGTGAGTAGCATTAATGTCTAATAATAAACATGCAAAGTGGAGAAGCTTCAGACAGGAGAATGTTTAATTGCAACAAAAATTTGCTGGTCCAATAAGCATTATCTTAAATGATTCCAAGAACCTCAAGAATTGTTACCAGAGGAATGGTGCGGCCTTGCGCTGCTAGGACAGAGGGAATGTAATAAGAAGTTGGATTTCTGGATATAATGCTTTCAATTTTCCCTGCATTTGATTTGAACGTTTTCAGTCAGTCAGCTATTATTCCAGAATTGCTAATGATTGGCAGAAGAGAGTCATCTTTAGATGGACATATAATGACTAGGAAATGAATCTTATCAGCATACAGAAATGGTGTGAAGCCCAGAGATTGAACCAAAGAAGCCAATGGGGCCAGGAAGAAGTGTGGGCATGCAGATCACCGCATGGCAGTATCTGTGAGGAGAAATAGAAGCCTTGCCAGTGAACAGAGAATGAACAAGATTCTTAGTAGGACCGTAACCATTCCAGGGCAGAGGCATGAATTCCAATTTCTTGCAGGTAGGAGAATAGCAATGTATGACCTACCAGATCAAATGAAAATGATAAATCCAAGGAAAAGTAACGCTAGCCTGATGTAATTAGTCAGTCCCAGGAGAGTTGATTAAGTGCTGTGAAAGGCCTGAAAAATGTCTTGGATGGAGAACGTTAGCTTTTACCAGAAAATCAGATAGTCAATGTTGGCCTATTATTAATAACATAAGAACATAAGATATGCCATACTGGGTCAGACCAAGGTCCATCAAGCACAGTATCCTGATTCCAACAGTGGCCAATCTAGGTCACAAGTATCTAGCAGTTTCCCCAAAAGACACAGGTTCCACATTGCTTGTACTGGGGCAAGCAGAGGATTTACCGGGTCCCCTTTAATAATGATTTATAGACCTTTCCTACAGGAACCTGTCCAAAACTTTTTTTAATCCCAACTACACTAACAGCTCTTACTACATCCTCCAGTAACAAATTCCAGAGTTTGATTACATTGAGTGAAAAAAATATTTTCTCTTAATATTTTCTCTTAAATAGGTTATACTGTAGCTTCACTGCATATCCCCTAGTTTTTATGTATTTTGATGGCATAAACAATCGATCTATATTTACCCATTCCACTCCAATCATTAATTTATAGACCTCTATCATATCTCCCCTCAGCCGTCTCTTTTCCAGGTTGAAGAGCCCTAACCTTTTTAGCCTCTCCTCATAGGGGTATCTTTCCATCCCCTTTGCTATTTTGGTAGCTCTTCTCTGTACCTTTTCTAATAATGCTATATTCTTTTTAAGATACGACGACCAGAATTGCACATAATATTCAAGGTGCGGTCTCACCATGGAATGATACAGAGGCATTATAATATCCTTGGTTTTATTCTCCATTCCTTTCCTTATGATTCTTAGGATTCTATTAGTACCTATTGAAGGGTCTAACTTTTTATTCTTCAGTTCAGGATGAATAATAGCATGTTTCCAATTCTGGGTAACTAAGTCCTGATGTAGACAGCAATGAATCATGGATAAAAGAAGTCAAAGTAAATTGCCCTTGCATTTTTTTAGCGGATGTGATGAGATGGGATTTGCAAGAGATGTCATAGGCTTCATAGTGTCTAAAATCTTTTCTAACATAAATGCAATAGGAAAACTAAAAGAGGTAAGAAAACTGCCCGTGGGGCTCTTCGTCACTAATAGGGAGTCACATGGTCAGGATAGTGGTGGAGAGACAAAAATCAGAAACTTTGTCAGTGCTAGGTAAACACTCTAAAGAAGCACAAATGTCATGGATTTGGGGGAGTCACAGTGAGGCAAAATTCTCAGCTTTAAGAATTGTACAGATAGAGTCCAAGGCTAAAGGATCGGACCTGTGAGATATTTGATGATTTGGAAAAGATTAATCCTTGATGTAGAGTGCTCTATAGAAGAATAATAGAGGCAGTGTTTGGTTTCTTTGATAGCTTTATTATAGGCGACTTCTGTATTCTTAAATGCCAAACAACATATTTCAAGGGATTTAGCCTTTCTCCGAAGTCTTTCATTGTGCCATAGATGCTTCTTAAATACACAGAGACTGGGATGGCACCAAGGACTTGACCTTTCAATAGAAGAGTGCATTGTTTTGAAGGGAGCTGTCTCCTCTAGTGCTCTTTTGAGGCTAGGGTTCCAGGCAGATACCCGAGATGCCAATGATAACACGGAAAAATTGGTTAATGCCAAATCTCAGGCGAAGCTAAAAGATTCTTCAGTTGTCTAAAAGCCATAGCAGTGAGTTACTCCTTTCTGGGGAAAGGAAGGAAAATAAATGAAGCCCCAAGAAGGTAATAATGATCAGTCCAAGACAGGGGAGGTCCCTGGCAGCAAAGTCATATTGAAACATAAAAGTAAATTGGGAGTGTTAATGCAGCAAGTAACGGATGCTGTCTATATATCTATAAAGCAGTAATGCACAGTAAGGAACTTTTTTTCTGTGTTATTGTAGGACAAGATACTGGGAATGCCCCCAGTAGTTAACACAGAGGGTTTATAGTTGCAACATGTTAATTTTGAAAATTACCAAGCAGCATCTGCAAAGCCTTATGAGAGCTTATTAAAGAGGACAATGCTTTTGCATGTACACTAACAAATATAGCCCCGGTAATGCAATGCAATAGATGTGGATTATTAGAGGGTAAATTTAAAGGGGGGGGGGGCACTAGTATATTGTAAGTGTGTTTACAGGAGCCTATATTAAGGCAAATTTATAAAGATAAGTGGACGCCCACTTGTCTTTATAAAATAAGTAGATTAAGAGGCAGATCTTACGCCTAGTTTGCAGATACAGGCATTTCAACCAATCCCTGGAGCTGGTATAAATATCCATGACTCTAATTTTTAGGTCTGTGCATAAATTATAAATTTACAAACATACCTGCACATTCTGCCCAAGCTCTGCCCAAACTCTACCCTTGTGCATGCTCCCCTCAAAACAATGCAATCTTCTATTAAAAGGTCAAGTCCTTGGTACCATCCTGCATAGTTTTATTCTAGTTGGAATTTTAAAAAAGATTGGTTTATACGCGTATGTGCCCATGTACAAAAGGAAATGACTTTATAAAATGACTTTGTTAATGTGTATTCAGACTCCATCCTGTACCAGCTGGTATATGAGCACTACATAAAACGACGTGTGCATACCAAACTGAGCATGCCCTGTTCTTTTTATCTTGTGGCTTGACCTGCTTGCCCCAGTCTGTATAAAGGTAAGCCTGGCATTAGGTGCAAGCTGAGAGAAGAAGCAGGCCAGCATTTGGATCCCAGGAGAAGAGGTAAAAGCAATAAGAGATTTGCTGGGAATAAAAATACTAGAGAAAGAGAAAGGTGACTGCCTAGGGTGCTAAATTTTGAAGATGGCAAATGCCCAGGCCAAAGAAAAGCCTGATTCCACTTACTTTATGGCCGTGTGCATGTGCTGACTCAAAGAGGTGCCACTATGGCACTATAGCTTTCCTCTTCTCCTCTTCTGGTTCTCCAGTCATTGTGATCTTGGAGAACACCCTCCCCTCCTCCTCCATCAGCGATCTGCTTTTTGAGCTTGCTCGGGGCACTAAAATCTTAAATCCTGCCCCGGCTTTACCACATGCACCTAGGATGACCTACCTATATCCTCACATGGCATTCTGCTAGGAAATTCTGCAAGGGATATAAGAACATAAGATAATGGGTCAAACCAAAGGGCTATCAAGACCTTACAACCCCAGATAAGATCAAATCCTTCCTACTCATAACTGGGAATAAGCAGTGGCTTTCCCATATCTATACAACTAATAATGGGTTATGGACTTTGCCGCCAGGAAATTGTCTTACTCTTTTTAAATCTAGCTATGCTACTGTTTTCACCAAATCTTCTGATTTCTAGTTCCACAGTTTAAAAGCGCAGAGTGAAAAAAATGTTTTTCCCAATTATTTTTTTTGTATTTTATATTTATTGAATTTTAAATAATAATACAAGTTACATTACTTGCAACAGAAAAGGGGGACACTTCTGAAAAATAACACAACTGAAATACAATTATCAGAAACAAACCCAAAAGAAACCCCTCCACTAGCCCACAATGAGAGAATCCAAGAACAGGAAAAACAATCCTGCTATACAAAGGAAACATACAGATGTCAACAGTCAGATATAACCAATACAACAGCTCAGGGTTCATTCACTCACTCGCCTCCCAAGGGCCCCCTAGAATTCAAAAAGAAAATCAATTGAGAAGGGTAAAGAAATATAAAGGAATTATCTTGCAGTTTCCCCAGGCATTTATATGGATACTTTAAAAAATGTAATCCCCCAAGCTGAAGAACCCAAGGGAGCAGTACCAGGAACTCTTTCCTGCGACGACGGGTTTCCTTAGCCAAGTCTGGAAATATCCGAACAAGACACCCCTTAAACATCAAATTTCTTTTACGGAAAAATAGCTTCAGAAGCCATTCCCTGCTGGAAACTAAGGCAAAAGTAACTAAACAGGTTGCTGGCCTAATCCCTGAAGTATCTGAAAATTCTAACAACTGTGTTACATTAAGCAAATCAAATTGCCCAGGGCCAGTGGCCTCAGCGTTAGCCATGGACCTCTGGCCACTGGGAAGGTAATACATTTTTACTATAGGAGGACAGGAATCTGCATGGACCCCCAAAATCTCAGTCAAATATTGCTTAAACGTTTCCTTAGCTGAGATAACAGAGGAGTGAGGAAAATTGATCAAACGAAGATTAGCAAGTTTAGTGTAATTATCTAACTACTCCAATCTAGCCTTCGAATGATTAGAGTCTTTTACAAACATGCCCGACAAAGTCTCTAAATGCAGAGTTCTTACAGTCACATCCTCCACACTATTTTTTAACAGACCAATTTCTTGCACAGATTGAGTCAAAACTTCAGAATTACAAACAACCTGTTCTTGAATCCCAGAGATCTGCTCAGTAATGGCCTTTCCAAGTTGTTTAATAGCCAACCATTTCATTTCCAGGGTGAAATGCTCGGGACGCTGTGAAGGAAATACCCCAGCTCCATGCGATGCAACTGGTGTTTCTGCAGTGGCCTGCGGGCCTATTGGAAGCTTACCAGCGCCAACTCCCAATGCTGCAACCTCCATTCTCGGGCAGGACACGGCAGCACGCATAATAGCTGGCACCTCGAGACAGAACCACATCACACCTATCCTGAAAGACCTACACTGGCTTCCAATCACCTCATGCATCAAATATAAGACAATCATAAACATATTCAAAATTAAACAACAATCATCGGCCATTAGCTTACAGGCACTCATACAACCCGACAACAGGACACAACCGAGGAGAAGAGGCACCTCTAACCGCGTCAGCACACCAAAGGAGATCACCAAGGTCTGAAAGGACACTTCAGAATGAGCCCTCTCCCTGGCTGCACCAACAATTTGGAACAAGCTACCAGACGAACTTCGACTAACTACAGACATCAAAGACTTCCGGAAGCAACTAAAGACAACCCTCTTCATCAAACACTATGGGGACATCACCTGATAACCACACCATTCAGATATAGACACTACTTGTACTATAGCGCACAATGTAAATAGCTCCTTATGAATCGAATACACCCTGACACACACGCACACACATTCTGGAACACTGCATGACCCCCCCCCCCCCTAAAAACACCATTGTGATTGTTTGCTGTGAAAACTGCCTTGATTCAATGAAAAGGCGGGATAGAAATCCTTTTAAATAAATAAATAGATAGATGATTCTGCAGGCAAATATAACCGCCTGCTACACTCCCTGGACGCGACCGCAGCGAAGTCACCGTCTTCATAAGCCAAACCCAGACATGCCTATTTTTGAGAGTGCTGAGCTTCTGGGGACATAAGGTCAAGAAAGATGACAAGCCACCCAGCTCCAGGCGCCCTCCAACCAAGTTACCATTCCCCGACTCTGGCTATTGCTCCTGGTGAATAACAAAGGCATCCGAAGGTCCCGAAACTGGAATTGAGGTCTGCAAAGTAGCATGAAATAACACACCCTGTTTCACCTTCCTCTTTCTCTCCATCTACACAAAACGCCGGAGCCTAGACACTGCCATCCACCATCTTGGCCTGATTTGTGTTAAAATTGCTACCTATTAGCTTCATGGCATGTTTCCCAGACCCAGTACTCTTTGAGAGGCTAAATGGCCATTCCCTTTTATCTATTTCACCCCCATACTAGACCTCTATCATGCTTCCTCTCAGCTATCTCTTCTCTAGACTGAAGAGTCCAAACCTGGCTAGCCATCTCTCTTAAGGGGGCCAAGCCATCCTCATTATTCTGGTCATCTAATTCTGCTATATCTTTTTTCATATGGGGTGACCAAAATTGCACAGAATAATTCAAGAGGTGGTTGTACCATGGATTTGAACAGAGGCATTTTGACATCCATTGTTTTATTTTCCATTTTTTTTCATAATAATTCTTAATATTCTATTTTCTTTTATGACTGCCCCCTAGGGGAAAAAATAAAAGTAGGAATTTATTTGCTCCCTGGCCTGATTCTGGTTCCATTTATGTAGAAAACAATGTGTGCAAAGTTTGAAGCCAATCAAATAATATTTAGGGGTGGCTCAAGGTCCCTATCTATCAGGCCCCTGGATCCCCCCCCCCCCCCCAGGGTTCGTCAGACCACTGGGTATTATCCGCTCATAGATGGGGGTATCATGCTTGCCAAGCACTCAATGTGGTCCAGATGCTAGTAAGGACTTTGACGATGTGGGGAACATCTTACGGTGTTGCGAGACAACACCCAGAAGGAACTGGAGTTGCTCTTCTTTTGTGGTGTGTCGGCCATTGAACTCCTCAATGAGTTTGACCCCTCGCTCAGCCACATCGTTCATCACTGGAAGATTTTTTACTTTCTTCAGACCGTCTTTGAATGATGAATTCTCTTCCCTGTCTTCTGGGTCTGCATTAAGAAAATCACTGTTGATGTCGAGGTGTTTCAGGAAACGGATTGACTTGCGAGTTGCAAAAGATTCAAGTAGTGGAATCATGGAACTTTTCAATTCGACCCGCTTTGGGGGATCTTCGTCTTTGTCATCATCCTCATCGCTTTCATCTGATTCTGCCGGGATCATGGCCGACACTATGGCCCGCTTTGTCGGTGCTGAAACAGCTTCATCGAACAGTGACAGTGCCACAAGCTCCTCTGACACATACCACAGATGCTGTTGCAGTTTGTCTCTGGCCGCTCTTCCAACACGGTCATTGTGGTAAGAGTGTAGTTTCTTCAGCATCTCCAAATCTGTTCGAGGAGCAACTGCGGCATCAGGGGCAGAAAACCAGGCTTCCACATGAATCAGGATGGAGAAAATGCTCACATCACGAACACAGGACTCCTCCCGTTGGGTAAGATCTTTGAGTTGTCCTCGGAACATCCAAATCTTGAGACAGTACAAGACTTTTGCCATCCATCTGGCATGATGGAAAGCTCCGGGTTTCTTGAAATTGAAACTAGGAAGATTCCCTCCAAGGCAGACAATCGTTAACTCCAAGAATTCCAGGTAATCATCTCGGTGATTGCCCTGTGCCAACTTGGATTCCGCAAACTTCATGATGCGATCCCTGTCAGGTTGCAGCACCTCCAAGTCTTTTCCAGTTTGATAGTTGGACTTGTCAAGGGAGCCCCAATTCTTTTGGAACCAGCGAAAGAGTTGGACATCGGGACCCGATGAAGCTCCAGAGCATGTAGAGAATACTGCACCAAGAATTATTTTGTAAATGTGATGGCGGCATGCCAAATGAAATACTGTGCGACGTAGTCTCTGTTCTAGAAGAATGCACGCTCTTGATCGACGTCCCATGTTCGATGCAGTTGTATCAAAGCAGAAGCCTGCAACCTTTTCATCCAAACACCATTCCTGTAACAGTTCATAAACTGCTGCAGCTTGATTCTCGCCCGTTCCTGATGTCAGTTTTGGTACACCAAGAAGTTGTGTTTCTCCAGTGGAGACAGCCGTTATCAAAACTGGAAGGCGGTCAACGGATGTGGTTGAACAGAGGAGAGATGGCAATAACTTGCTATCCCAATGCACAATGCATGTTTTGCCTTCGGCTTTGAATGCGTTGTGCAGGTCCGTCCATTGTTGCTGACGGTGCTTTTCTCTATGGCGCTTGATGCTGGAGCGGCTGATATTGAGCTCCCAAGGATAATGTCCTAGACTTCTGGCAGTTTCAGCTACCACAAACAGAGCATTGCGATCCGTTGTCCCTGTCCGATCCAGGGCTGCTGTAAGCTCTGGGGTCCAGACATTGTTAGGTCTATACTGTTTCGTTTGTGGATTTGCTTTCTTCTGTCCGTTATCTGAATCAGCAGATGTCGACGAGTCTTCACCTGACTCTGCTAAGGAAGAAGATCCTTCCAGCTGAACTTGGCTTGCAGTTGCCTCGGCTTCGGCAACATGTTTTTGTCTGCGCCTTTTCAGTTCTTCTTCTCGCTGTTGCGATCTTGCTTCCGTGTTGGCCAGTTTCTTGTCCATCGCGCACATTGAGCCGCAGTGCCCTGGTTCTCGTTGCGCTATTAAGAATTCTTTGTCTTCTTGAATATGAATTAAAGACATTGCATTGGCATGCGCCACATCAAATAGGTTTTTCATTGCAACCTGGAATTCTTTTTCATTTGCCTTTTGTTTCCCTCCTCTCCCTTTGTTTTTCTTCAAAAGTTTCCACTGATTGAACAATTTCTTTACTTTTTCTTGAATTTTGTCATTTCTTTGAACAGGAAGCCTGGCCTTTTCCCAGTAAGCTTCTACTTCACTTGTTACAATAGATGCACTTTCACTAACGCCTTTGTTTAATGTCATATGGTGATGTAAAAATACACTTAACACTTGCTCCTTGCTGGGGAGCTTGGCCCCCAGAATTGTGGTGGACATTTCTTCAATGAGATAAAAACCACGTTTTTTCGCCATCTGAAAAGAATAAAGATACAAAGATAATAGTACAATGTCTTTGCTGCCTCTCAGAGACGAGATTAGTTCAAATATGACGCAATCAAATGTAATCAGCGTGGAACTGAGTGGATGATACAAGATGATGCAACATTTCGTCATCTGCTCCCAGGGGGAAATCTCAAGACTTGTTGAGCTACCCCTAAATATTATTTGATTGGCTTCAAACTTTGTACACAGTGTTTTCTACCTAAATGGAACCAGAATCAGGCCAGGGAGCAAAGGAATTCAGGAATTCATTTTTATGGACCACCCTACTGCCCCCATATACTGAATGGAGGATTAGTGGCACTGAATATCAATGGGTGCCACCGCTGCTCATCTCAATGCTAACCAGTTAGCATTAGGGCATTCTGGGTGGGGGCGGTGTGGGGTAGCGGCATCCAGGGATAACCAGGTAGTGATGATATTTACCGCTGCCCTGTTATCCCTTGGTGGTGAGGTCAGATGCAGTAAAGGCTGCTGAAACTAACCAGGCAGAGGCTGAATATCACTGTGGCCCGATTAGCTTCCTGTCTATCCATCTGAACCAGATATGGCCCCAACATTGAATATCAAGGTCTAGGGTTAAGCGACAATGGCTAGCCGCTGCAATCACGCTACCTGTCGCTGCTGAATAATGGGCCTTTTGTGCTTAATTTTTTTATGGATTGTGCCTTTGTTGTAGTTTTATTTTCATAAATTAAATAAATAAATAAATACATAAATAAATTTCATCTGTTGCTTAGATGCCCAGTTTCCTATTTTCTTAATGTACTCTTATAATTCCACACAATCGTCTCATGATTAAACTCGTTTGAATAATTTTACGTCATCAACAAATTTGATCACTTCATTTGTCACTGCCTTTTCCATACCATTTACAAAAATATTAAAAAGCAGGTTTTTTTTGTTTTTTTATAATTTTATGTTTATTGGTATTTACACAGTACACATCAGGGTATACACATGAATGAAAAAAAAAGGTCCACTTAGCATAATAAGGAAAAACGGCCAATAAATGTACCATAAACCATTATCACATTAGTCCACCATAAATAGAAACAGAGGAGGGTTACAGGAAAACTTTCAACAGTAAAAGGCACCTACAAAGATGCCCCAAAACTAATCAAGGAAATAACTTTCACAATGGCAAGTGGAGACTTGTACACCAGTCATATGGGACTCTACATTAACTTCAGGCTCTTCCCTGGCCTCAAAGAATTCCAAGAGTTGCTTGGGTTAAAAAAAAAAGAAATGATTTGTCTTTATAGGAAATGAAACATCGAGAAGGAAATTTCAAAATACAGTAAACATAGCCCCAGGAAAAGAACTCTGGGCCTATAGTCCAGAAACTCATTCCTCCTTAGTTGGGTCTCCCATCTCTCCAAGACAAGCAAGCAGAAACCTTCATCAATGCTATGGAAGCAATGAACCTATCACAGATCATACATGAACCAACACACGAAAAAGGAAATACATTGGACCTTATATTCCTAAATTCCCAAAACGCCATCTCAAACAAGAACCCAGAGATCACACACGTACCATGGTCTGACCACCACCTTATCAGCATAACTCACACCTACCACCACATGATCAGCAAGGACAACAAACAACACACAAGAAGATTTAAAACATTCATCAAAGAAGATTTCCTCGCACAAACCCTACCTGAACTCCAAACAAGTTCCAGCAATATTGACGACCTGGTCCGCAACTGGAACACCACAATCTCCGCTGCGGCCAGCACAATAAACAAGACTAAAACCAGACACACCTCTGCAAAAAAACAATGGTACACACCCAACCTCCGGAAGCTAAAGACCAAACTCAGAAGAGCAGAAAGAAAATGGAGAAAAACCAAAAAAGAGGACGACAAAACGAATTACATATACGAATTGGACGCATACCACACAGAAACAGCAAAGCAAAAAAGGCTTTCCATACACAGATCATGAACACGTCAATAAACAAACCACGAGAACTCTTCAATATTGTCAAACAACTGACAAAGGCGCCCAACTACTCCGACCAACTACCAAACATCCCACCTGAACTACTAGCACAACATTACAAGCAGCTTCAACAACCACAGAACCCACAACTGAATGCAGAGACAACAACAGCAAACCACCCCATTACCACAGACAGAGACTGTAACACATTTGAAACAGTCACAAAAGAGGAAGTATCATCCACCATCTCTCGACTAAATACCACCACCTCCCCACTAGACCCCTGTCCTACAGAATGGATAAAGAAAACAAAAGATGACCTGAGCACACCATTAACCCGCATTTTTAACGAGTCCCTCAGCCAAGGACGCATGCTAGATCTCCTTAAAACCTCAGTCATCCGACCAACCCTAAAAAAACACAACCTGGATCCCCTCAAACCCACCTCCTACAGACCTATAGCAAGCCTCCCGTTTACCGCCAAACTCATTGAGAAGGTAGTCCAGAGACAGCTCCAAGAACATTTAGATGCTAAAAACATATTGGACCCACAACAACATGGCTTTCGTCCACTCCATGGAGTCGAGACCCTCATGACATCGCTAATGAACACCCTTGTCATGGGAACTCAAGCCAAGCACTCTGGATATGCCATGATCTTCCTAGACATATCAGCTGCCTTCGACACCATCTCCCACAACATCCTCATACACAGACTACAAGCAATCGGCATCAAAGATACCGTACTCCAATGGTTCCGTTCATACCTGACCGATAGACAACAATTGATCCGCACAAACATATCAACCTCCCCCCCTTTCCAGCAACACCAAGAAGTACCCCAAGGATCCACATTATCTTCCATGCTCTTCAACATCTACCTGCAACCACTCTGCTCAATCATACGCACATACAACATTAACTACCATATCTATGCGGACGACATAATGCTCTATGCTCCAATCACATCATCCAACCCAACCAATAAACTCTTATCAGAATGCTTCACAGAAGTATCCAGCTGGCTACAAAAGAACAACCTATCCATCAACATAAAGAAAACTGAAGCCCTTATAGTAACTCATAGTGACTTCACACCACCTACGAATCTCGACATTGGCACCACAAAAATACAAATACAGCCACAAATAAGATACCTAGGAATCATCATAGACCAAGCACTCACACTCAATCAACAGATCAAAAAAACCACCGCAACAATCTACCACAAGGCTAAAACAGTACAACGCCTCAGACCTCTCCTTGAACCACAGGACTTCAGAACAGTAATGCAAGCCTTGACACTCCCTCATCTGATGACACAAAACTATTTAAAGTTGTTAAAACCCAAGAGGATTGTGAAAAATTGCAAGAGGATCTTGATAAATTGGAAGACTGGGCATCAAAATGGCAGATGAAATTTAATGTGGACAAGTGCAAGGTTATGCACCTAGGGAAGAACAACCCAAACTATGGTTACACGATACAGGTTCCACATTAGGAACCACCACCCAGGAAAAAGATTTAGACGTCATTGTGGATACCATGTTAAAACCCTCGGCCCAGTGTGCAGCAGCGGCCAAGACAGCAAATAGAATGCTAGGAATGATAAGGAGAGGAATGGAAAATAAAACAAAAGATATTATAATGCCTCTATATCGTTCCATGGTGAGACCTTACCTTGAATATTGTGTGCAATTCTGGTCGCCGTATCTTAAAAAGGATATAGCATTATTAGAAAAGGTTCAGAGAAGAGCCACCAAAATGGTAAAGGGGATGGAAGGATACTCCTATGAAGAAAGACTAAAAAGGTTAGGGCTCTTTAACCTGGAAAAGAGACGGCTGAGGGGAGATATGATAGAAGTCTATAAATTAATGAATGGAGTGGAACGGGTAAATGTTGATCAATTGTTTACGTTATCAGAATATAGAAAGACTAGGGGACATGCAATGAAGCTACAGGGTAAACTATTTAAGACTAATAAAAGAAAATATTTTTTCACTCAACGTGTAATCAAACTCTGGAATTTGTTACCGGAGGATGTAGTAAAGGCTGTTAGTGTAGCTGGGTTTAAAAAAGGTTTGGACAAGTTCCTGGAGGAAAGGTCCATAAACCATTATTAAGAAGTGACCGAAGATATCAATGCTTGACCCAGTACAAGCATTGTGGAACTTGTGTCTCTTGGGGAAACTGCTAGGTACATATGACCAAGATTGGCCACTCTTGGAAACAGAATACTGGGCTTGATGGACCTTGGTCTGACCCAGTATGGCATATCTTATGTTCTTATGTTCTTATGTTATCTGGACTACTGCAATATAATATACCATGGACTTCCAGCCACTCATACAAACCCACTTCGAACTGCCTTAAACACCACAGTAAGAATTATCAAGAATGCAAAAACACAGGACAACATCCCCCCAGTCCTGAGGGAGCTACACATACTCCCTCTAGAAGTAAGAATCAAATACAAATCCACCCTACTCACCCACAAAGCTCTCTACCAAACTCAAACTTCCCAGCTCCGCACTCTACTGCCTCAACCAGCCCACAACAGAACAACCAGACAAACCACCAACAACTCCCTCACCATCCCTCACAAAATAACGAAATACAATCAACGGACCTGCAACAGAGCCTTCAAACTATATGCACCATCCCTCTGGAACTCTCTACCCAATCACATCAAATTAACATGGGAACCACACTGCTTTATTTTAGAGCAATAGGTAATATGCCCTCTGGCTCCAGTGATTTGTTATTCTTTGGTTTGTCAATTTATTCTACGACATCATCTCAATCTACTTCAATTTCCTCTGAATAACTATCAAAAAATGTTTCCATCATAGGTATCTATCTCTCTTTCCTATTGTCTTCATTGGGATCTGCTGTCCAGTTTTTGAAGAATGACCTTTTGGCTCTCATAGCTTCTTTTACCTCACCGTTTACTCATGTTGGCAGTCTTTTGGTTTTCTTATTACATGTTGTAATGCATGGAATGAATGTAGTCTGAGCTTCCAAAATGCTATATCTAAACAGTATCCATGCTGCATGCAACTTTTTAACATTCACAACTGCTCCTTTTAGATCTTGTAACATTCTCCGTTTGTCATAGTCTCCCTTTATTAAGATTAAATGTAGTGTTTTTCCTTATCAGCCTCTTCTCGGTGATTATGAAGGTCATTCTGAAAAGCAAGCGATGTGGCTGCACATCCCGGTGGGACGTGCAGCCCCGCAAGTTGTCTGGACCCTATCCCCTCCTGCCCTCCCCGCATATCCCGTGTTCTAAGACAGGGAGAGCTGGCAGGGGGCGGGAGGGGGTGGGGTCTGGGCAGAGCGGGGGTGGGCCTGCCCGGGAGTACATACAGGGCCAAGTCAGGTCATGGCCCTGTACATGCTGCTGGGCCCACATGGATGTGCTCTTATACTACTGCAAAGGTGGTATAAGCAGCACTTTAAGGGCGATTAGCGCCAGGGAACCCCCCCGGGGTCAGGGAATCCCTGCTGCCTGATCCAGGCCCCAGCTAGCAAGTTGTGAGTTGGGCAGCAGGGAAGTGTGTGTGGGGGGGGGGGGAGGGGGAGTGACAGTCAAGGGAGCCTGTGAGGAAGACAACCCTGCAGGCAGGCAGGGGCACACCAGGCCCGATTCTGGCTACCATGGGAACATTTTGTTCCTGCGGTCCAGAATCGGATCCAAACAGGCCCGACTTGGCTGGGGCCATCAGGACAGCCTGAATGTGCCCCTATGGGAATCAGGCTCCATGTCAAATTTGATAACATTATGATCACTACAAGGGATACTTTTCACACTAGATCTTGTGTCACATTGAGGATTAAATCTAGTGCAGTACCAGGACCAGCAGTCATTTATGGTTTCTAGAAACGTTTCCTATTGGGGGGCCCAGGAGATATTTATCTGGAAAGTTGAAACTTCCCATTATTATTGTATGGCTGCTTTTATTTGGTTTTCTAATTTCTTCTAGCATTACATTGATCACTGCATCGTTCTTGCCAGGTTGAAAGTAATACATGGTCATTCACACGTATATTTTGTTCCCTGCAGGCCTTTTATCCTGCTTGACTTCTATGTCATTTTTCACATATAATGCTATACTTATCTTCCAACAATTTGATCTGCTCTGTCATTTCAATATAATTTGTACCCTGGTATCAGTGCCCCATTGGATATCGTCTTTCCACTAGTTCTTGGAGATGCCTATTACGTCTACATCTTTGTTTATTGCCATACATTCTATCACTGCAATCCTATTTTTTAGACTTCAGACATTTGCATGCAGACCATTCAAAGAATGTTTTTAAAATTATATTCACAACCTGCCTAGCAGATCTTGACATAATTTGGCATCATTTATCTCCATCTGATCTCTATTTAGTGTCCCTTGGCTGTTTCTGACTTTTCACAACCTTTCTTTCTGGATATTCAAGCTTCCATGGTTTGCCATTATCCTTAGAAGATACCTCACCATAAACCGTGCACTTTTAAGAGCTTGTCAACTTTCCTTCACAATCTGTTTTAAAAACTGCTCTGTCTCCTTTTTAATTTCATAAAAATTGGCTCCATATATTTTATATTAAGAATAACAGCTGTGAACAATTAGAACCTAATCCATTTAGCATCAACAATCAAAATTATTTGTCAGACCAAGTTAAACCAAATGTAATAATACTTACATCAGTGTGTTTGCGGTCTTTTTTTACTGAGAAAAAAAACAACAACAACAGTAATATGCAATCCCTTCTTCCTGATCACCAACTCTTCTGTTGTATCTGTGATGCCAGGACAATGTTGTCATTCTACAAATGTTGACACAGCACAGCATTTTGAACCATAGATTATTTTGCAGTTACAACATCCCCCATTACCAGCATTATACCAGAAGAGCCATCATAATGAATTGTGTTTGAAGATAAGTGACTCAGATGTTTCAGTTTATTACTAATCCTGAGGCAGAACCCGCAAAAATAATTTATGGTTCGAAACATAGCTCTGTATCAACATTTGTAGTATGACAATATTGTCCTGGCAATATAGATATAACAGAGGAATTGATGATCAGAAAGATTATAGATTTTAACATAGAGGCATAACATTATGTGGTAGTGTGGCATGTGGTGGGAAGGAGTTCTCTTTAAAACACAACCAGACAACAGTTCAGGGAAAACAAAAGCAATTTTTTATTCTGTCCCAGCTTGTTAAACCTCCACAAGGTCATTCTCCCAGCCCTTCCTCTAGCCTCAGTTAAAATTCCTACTTCAGAACTCCTTAGCACATCTTGCCTTGGAAAGGCCTCTCTCCCTCCTGTGTTCTTTACCTTTCCCTGTGAGCCATGCCCTCCCAGCTCTGAATTCTGGGCTGTAGAGACTCTTAAAGGGAATTGTTGATAATTCCCTTAGAGAGGAACAGGTAGCATTCTATATACCCCATCACGCACTGCATAAAAAGAATGGATTGCACATTATTGTTGGTTATTCTCAGTGCCGCTTAGTGCCGCTGAATATCCACGGCTGCCAGCTCTATACGCACTGATGCTAACTGCTAGCATTGGGATGTGTCGGGGGTGGAGTCATCGAGGGGGCCAAGGTGGAGTGAGTAGGAGGCAGCACCACTCGCTAACCCAGCAGCGGCGATATTGAGTTGCTTCCAGTTAGCGATATACTGCAAAGGCCAGGAGCAGGAAACCCTGCCTAAAGTTTGCCACATATTGTTAACTGGGCAGCGGCTCAATATTGCCACTGCCGATTAGCGAGCAGCCTATGCAGCGACCCTGGATACTCTGTGCCAGGGCTGGATATAACCACAGCATTGAATATCCGGGTTTAGTATTTGGTGCTAGCGCCTAGCCACCAGGGCTGTATATTGGGCCCATCATGTTTAATACACACATTACTTTCCATGGAAATTGTTTTGTTTGTGCTGAAGTGTAATGGTATTTCTTCTCTTTGACCGCCTCCTCTTACTCCTTTCTCTACTCAACTTGTTTTGTCCTTATCTTCACTCGTCCCCCAACATCTCCTGCTCTAAAAGTCCCATCTCCATCCAACTATGAATGCTGTTAGTCAAGCTCTTGAAATAGTATTTGAGTAAAATGTTCTCACTTCCTCCAAGGCCGTTGTTAAATTTTAGACCTTAGCAAATTTGTTCACAATAGCAGAATATGCCCCCTTGTGTTGTCTATGTTAACATGGCAGATAATGGGTACATTAGCTACACCTCCAGAGGTGTATTCTGAGTTATCTGCCATGCAGTTAATGCACAGTAGTGAACTTTGTTGCGGTTAACTGCACGACAGCCCACTCCAAAGTGCTAAGAATGCTCTCACCAGTTAACACCAAAGTTTTGTAACTAATGAGCATTAACTTTGGTTGTTAATGACTGTTGGGTGTGAAACCTTAGCACACCTTAGCAAACAGACTTCCGATTTAAATTCAATGGTGCATGCAATATGGAGAGTGCACTTGAATGCTGTGTTTTCATTGTACGATTTTCTACATGTTTTATGAGGAATCTAGTACTACAGGGGTTTATCCCATTTTGTAACGTTGTACTTATTATATGTTTCTCTAAAGGGCCTGTAAAATTTTGCACTGACATCTTAAATGCAAAAGACTGTCAATAAATGAAAATCCCGTGTACTAGCTACTGGGGGCATCCCCAGCATGCTTCCATATAGTTAGCGCACGGAAAGTGTCCTGGCAATTAGCACTAGGAGGTGGTAAATACATCTGCGCTTACTGCACAAGTGACAGCATGTGATGAACTAACTGCAATGCTCAGTCCATATCCATTCCCACCCCATAATCCACTCATTTTCCACCGCCATAGCACACTATGCCGATAATGGCGGAATTAAGAATCCTTTTGATAGTCTGGTAACGTGCCAGCGACCGTGCATTCAGGTGCATGGTAATCAGCTATCGCATGATAGGGTGGGGAGCAGGCAGAGTGTAGGTGCGAGAGCACATTGTTGTTAGCACGAGGAAAATTGCTGCACTCCGAGGCTGTGTGGTAATTAGTGAGAATGTACCTAACTACACATCTATGACTTCTGTTAGGTGCACCCATGTTAGCATTTGCGATCATACACTAACTGCTGGGAACGTGCATGCTTTCAGCAAACGGGCTCCCTGGTTTGCCATGCTTGTGCACTAACTGCTTAGCACACTTTAGTAAACAAGTCCCTCAGTCTGCCTTTCCTTACACTAGAGATGTTAAGGGGATTAATGTTTTGCTAATACAGTATAATATAATGCAGGATATTTCCCACAGTACCTTCAAGTGCTAGACAGTCTGAAGCTCATTAGTGGACATGTTCTGTACCCTTGAGTTTTAAATGTTTGAGTAGGAGAGATTCCTTCAGGTCTTAACCTTATAATTTGTAATAACTAAAGGATCTATTATCTTAAAGTGTAACTTGTTATTTCCAATGCTTCCTCCTTTAACCTATGTTTTGATTTGTTGCCTTCTGCAATTAGACCAAGCAAAGTTAGTCCAGAATGCTCTGGTTGACTATTTACCGAACTGTAATAAAAACATAGAAGGAAAGATGAAGGATCTCTTCATATGGACCAATTTTCTAGAACTCCACAAAGCATAATAATGTATCATAGGTCACAAGTTTGAAAATGATACAAAAATTCCTTTTAAATCCATCCGAATAAAAACGTACCATTGCTTAACATGTCTGCAGAAAAAAAATGCTACTGCATACCAAGCAATAGGCTGGGTGTACAATGCAAAAAAAAAAGTGTCTAGAAATTATCTAAAGACCACCTAATGTGCATGGATGTCAGTGAATGTCAAAAATGTCAGAATCTCCCAGTAATGACTATCTGACATAAACAGTAAGGGAGAAATATTACAATTACTGAAGTAGTTGTGAGGACTAGCATGCATTTTCATGAGAGGTCTCTATGAATGGCAGTGGGTATTCAAGCAGGCAGTTTTTCCTGCCAGTCAAGCCGGCCAAAGAAAGCTTCCTTCCCCCAAAAGACAATTAAAATGAGTTAAATGAATTAAAAAGGCCCTGCATAGTTAAAAGATGGTCAGAGGTTAGAAACAGTTATATCTGGATTTATGAAAATACATGTGGCTGCCAAACCTCGGAAATTATGTGTGTAACTGGGGAGCCGTTCATGTAGCACACTAAACAGCTCTAGAAAATTGAAGGCTATATGGATAACGTCCGTTGCCTGAATACCAGCGGTTATATCTCCTTGGATATATAACCGCCGGTATGTTTTGAAAATATCTATTTTTTTAGGCTTGCTACCCAGACTGAAGGAAATCATTAAATAGTTCAATTTTTGGTACTTTGGAGGCAAAATGCTTGGGTGGGGGTACTTGATCATGTATAACAGTGTCTTATGTGCTTATGTAGGCTTCTATAAAATTGTCTGATGTTTGCATATGTAAGAAGTACGGGTAAAGAAATCATCCAAGATTTTCCATGTGTATAACCTTAATATGTGAGTAAAGGCCTTTTATAAAAGTTATCTCTGTGTAAAAGTATGCCCAGTTGCAAGATGGCAGGTATTTTTACACAACTCAGGTGTAGGCTTGTTTGGGGTATAGTTTGGGTGGATCACAGGGGACCCATGCACTATGCATGTTACTTGTAATATGCCATGTACTTATTAGTGCACATTTACACTTACTCCTGAGGAAGCATAATTGTCTGCAGGTCTATTTTAGCTGTGATTTCTGAAGTTTTCTGCTGGAATTTTATAAAGACTTATAAGTGCCTATGTGTTTCTAGGAAATAGCACGAAAATATGTGCTTACTTGGCTACCTGTTATACACTTAGGGGGGCTGTTTCAAAGTGTTTTAGCCAGCTAGCAGACCTAACTGGTTAAACGCAAATCAGCCCGACATTCAGTGGCACTGTCCTAACCTTAGAAGAACAAAAGAGGCAGATGCAGCAAACAGTGCGGTCAGATTACCAACTTTCTTTCAGCCCCAATGCATTTCTGCAATGCCTTCCTCAGGGGGCACACACCTCAAAGATAAAAAGAAGAAAACACCACTACCTAAAAACATACAAAGAAACAGGTAAAAAATGTATCTTAAAGATGACCATATAAAGATATCCATGAACCTACCTTGATTTACATTGTCCAGCTTTTAATATTGGTTATTAATGTTTTTAATTCATTCTGCTTTTTAAATCTATTGCATTATTATTATTGTTTTTTTTTATTCCATTGCATGATTCATATTGTTCATGGATATCTTTATATGGTGCATCTGTTTGGTGCACCTGCCTCTTTTGTTCTTTTGTGTACCCTTGGGTGCGCTTTGCTCTCTGTTTAGACTTCGCTGTCCTAACTTTAGCCAGTTCTCGCTAGCAGGTTAGCAGATGGATATCACTGCTAATCAGATAGTGACACCATAATCTGGCAAGCTCAGATATTTTCTGCCACTGAATATGCCGCTTTAAATAAAGCTGTGCTACTAGGTACAGTATTTTTAACTAACCTAGCCACCACCATCGAATATGGACTCCTTACCCTTTATGAGGGTAAGTTTAAAATTGGTCGTGTAGATAGCGGTGCCAAGTAGGTGCCTGTTTTCAGCCTGTTTTTATGAAGATACATAGACACTTATAAAATGCCAGCCCAAAAGCAGCTGAAATTGTTGCTAAAAATGCAGCAGCATACATTTATACCAGACTGGAAACATTTGTGGCTGAAGTATGTGCACAGGTGTGTGTTTTATAACCAACGCGCATAGTTCATGATTCTGCTCCGTCTCAACCTCCAAAACAGGCATTTACCCGAGTTATGTACAAGCCAATGCCTACTGGTCGTAAGGCTTACTTCTACCCAAGGGATAATCTTATACACACATACTGGCATATACACCTGTAAAAAATCTTGGGATTCCGAAGGGCAGGAATACGTGGTGTTGTGGCGGAACAGGCGCAGATGTGCACATTTTACAAAATAGGTGCATAAGCTTTGATTCCTACCAGCACATACAAACGCCCATTTCAGAGCAGGTGCAAACGTGTGTCTCTACATTCCCTGGGGTAATTTTATAAAGACACATGAGTGTATATGTTGCCTTTATAAAATGGGTGCAACATATTTGTGTATGTGCCTTGACAGACTAAGCATCCTCTTACCATATTACGCGCCATGGGGGTAATTTTATCATGGCTTTTTCATGTATATAGGCAGGTACATTCCTATTATTAAGATACCCTGCTGGTAGAAATACATGGGATGACAAGCATGCTCATACTTTTACATGGCTCTGGGGTATGCGTGCTTGGGGGATTTGGGGAACGCAGGCCGAGTCGTGATTTATGTGCATCCTTTATAAAACACACATAGGGGCTTGTTTACAAAGCTGCGGTAGCGGTTACTGATCGTTATCGGAGACGCGGCCCCATTGAAATCAATGGGGCTGTGGCTCCGATAACGATTGGAAACCACTACCGCGGCTTTGTAAACAAGCCCCATAGTCATGTGTGCACAGATTGACTAGGTTGAAGGGCATGTTGGCACCTATTTTAGCCTATTTTATAAAGCTCGTGTTTACTAAAGGTTATTGTTTGTTAATGAACGTTAAGGCGTGTTAAGTCCTGTCACAGCTCTGCCCGTGTTCAACCCAAATTCTAGCCCAGAACATGCCTAGATGTGGGTCACGTAAAATATGCTTCTTGCAGTCATTGCGTCTATGTTATACGTGTGCCCCTGTAGTAATTTTACAAAAGCCCTTTTATGTGCAGGAAAAGCTTATAAAATTACCCCTCAGAAATCATTTGTTCAACTACTCCTTATTTCCTTTTGAAGAGTTAAACAGTCTATTTACTTGTCTGTCAGCAATCTGGAAGCCAAATCATGGAAAAGTCTGCTCTAGTTTTGCTCAGTGTCAAGACTCGTCCATTTCGCCTGTTGTTTTTATCTTTGTGTAATATCCATGACAATCGTGTTTTACTTTTTGGGGAGTTCTGTAGTTCTAAATCTAAGAGGCCATTTTCAGCCGGCAAAGGGCTTTATTTATGTGGATTTGAAAGAGTCTTGTGAAGGGGATTCCACTCAAAATCCTCTTCAGCAGGTCATTTTGGTTTCAAAAGGATTTAAATGCAGAGACAGTGATCAGTACTTCTATCACGTTCTAATAGACTGACATGAGCATTTGTGCCTGAAAGACAGGGAGAAAAAGTGATGCAGAGCTGCCCTGAATTGGACTGATGCACAAAGCCATGAGTGCAATTGACAGACGATGTAACCCCTCACACCCTTCTTTTAGACTTCTAACCAGTGCCACACAATGAGAGAGCCGTGGGAAGCTGCATGGGAGCAAAGCATATCCATTTCCATGGACCATATGGAAATTTTGTTTTGTGTACAAAGAAAGTGTCTGATAACAGTGACCTTAACTGCCATATGTGTATGGTGAATAGTAAACAGAGCAAACCACTCAGCTCTCTGACCCTTAGCATATGGACATCTCTACCAGAGGAGTTCTCAGCACATCCACTTTCACTGCCATCTTGTTGGTAACCCAGGGGATTTCACTAGATTTGTTAATGAATTGCTCTATTGACTTATATCTGAGCTTGCCTCATTAGAGTAGAAGAACCAAATATTTTATCTATGTTTTCGTGAAGGGGACCAGAATGTCCCTCCTTTGTTAAGAGGTGGGTAATCTGTAGGGCTGTCATCTGTTTTGAACTAATTTATTGTGTCATTTTAAGAAGGCTCTTCAGTGTTCATTGATGCTCAAGCTTCTTGAAATCAATTTTTTTTCCTTGTGAACGGCATGTTTTTGGGCTCCTGTTTGATTTATAAATAGTTGAAAATGTCACTCTGGTGCAGACTGGCTTCAGCAAGCCAAAGACAAGTGCACTCAGTAAACGTCCATACTACCACCTGTCATGAATTGGCTTTTAAAACAATTACAAGCCTTGTACAACCTTATCCTATTCACTCTGCACACCCACCATCATTCAAGTATCAGTTCTTTATTAAGCAGATTATACTGAAACACGGAATTGCAGAAAGAGCGAATCTTCATACACCGCGACAGAAATCCTAGTTTTTTTGCAATGACTCATTGCTTCAGGATAATAAACTTTTGAAACATGGTATGTACAGAGAGTTTGCAGATTAAAATTATAGACATAGAATAACAAAATTTTAAAGGAACACCAACAAAAGCTGTTAGTCAGTATCAAATCAAGAAAGCTTTTATAAAGTGCTTGAAATGTAAACCATAAAGATACACTATTAAGGATTAAGAGGATAATTTTTTTAAAGGGAATGTAGGGTGAAAGATGGACATTTGGGTCAGGGAGTGTAAAGATGCAATTGCATTTTATAAAATACATATGCACAATGAAAAAATAAAAACCACATGTTTTTCACACTCATTTTGAAGGATGAACATGAGAACTCATTGTGCAAAAGAGAAAGTTCAAACAACATTATTCATGGCCTTGTACGTGTATACAGGGCTATTTACACATATAAGCAGTGATTTTGCTACTTAAATTAGTGTGTTTTGGTAGCCTGCATGCCTACAGGGAACTGATTAAGGAACACTCCTCCAAAACTCTAATATTTTGCAATGCAATTTGTTTTGAATGCCAAAGAGATAAGTACAATTTTACCCTCAAGCTCTCCTCCCAAGTTAAGGCCAATAAGAGAAGTCAGCTGAAATTAAGCAAGCATAAATGCCGACGGGGAGATTTCCCGGGGTATAGGCGTATTGCCATTCTAACATACAGAACACATGTATACTTTGAAGGTCAGCCAAACCACGCCCACAACACACCTTTGTCAAATCTCTGTCTGCCGCTGGCACATACACTTGAGTAATGCTTTCTCTGAAATTTCTATGTAGATGTGCAAGCCAATTTGCATGTGTAAGTCATCTTCTTACATCTGTAAATAATGCCTAACCCTTCTAAAATCACCTCCTAGATCTTTCAATTTGTAATTTAAATTGATGGATTATATGAGCAATTTGGGAAGCTTGCTTTTAAAGTTTACCTGCTATCTATAGGATAGCACGGCTTTTAACCAATTGCGGTATCTTTTTGGGTGATGACTTTTCGTATCTTCTCTTTTACTGATTAGATAGCTGCATAGTAGATATTATTCTTCCATAATCCCGTATAACAAAAAATAGTGCTCATATCACAGAAATAGTTCATGGTATTATTTGGATAGTAAAAAAAATAGTTTCCAATATATTTTAAATGCATGGATTCCTCTGAAAAGAAAATCTGCAATGCCTCTGAATAAAACTGAAAGAAGCACGGAGACTGTGGTACAGGGGTCAGAGAGAGCACGACACACAAACGTTTGAGGCAGAGGACAAGGAGAATAGGACATGGGAAGCAAGGATGGGGGAAGAGAGAGGACAGATGGACATGGGGAGCCGAAAAGAAAGTGAATGATATATGAGAGAGAGAACATAAGGAGAAGGGGGGAGAGAGAGAGAGAGAATAATTTGAGAAAAAGAGAGAAAAGGCCTAAATTTGGCAACAAGTGGAAAAGAACAGGCCTCAATTGTCATTGCATTATGTCTTAACTTCTTTGATAACTGCTGCTAGCTGAATATCAGTGGGCTATTTTCCAGTCATGAAGATGAAGATGATATTGCCCTTGATAACATTACAAGCATGTGAATAATTATGAGGTCTGGAAGGGAATTACATTTTTGAAGAGCATGGAAACATGAGAAAGGCACCAGAAAGGTTTGGAACCAAGAGAGCTTAATCAAGAAAATAGGCATTGGTTTGAGATAGGGTCTTCTCCTGGATATGTGCTTTAGTTATGAAACAGGAGATTTCTGTGATATTTTCTGTTTCATTTCATTTTTAAAACAAAATAAAAAAAGAAAAATACTGACATCTTATTAATTTTATTTTGTTTGAAAATATAACCCACCCTCAATGCAAAAATACAAAAACAAACAAAAAAAAATCCTGGACCCTCTCTCGATTTCTTCAACCTCTTTCCACAGGTGTGACATCTTTATGGGGCAAAACAATCATGGTCACTCCTGTACTGACAGTGCACCAGTGAAACCTCAATGTTTTGTCATACAAAACAAAATAGCAGTAGATGACCTGAGGCTAGCAAACCTTTGTTGTAAAGTAGTTTCTAAACATGCCATTGACCGGGGCAGATAGTCACCATTGTCTAATACTGCACCAGCAAGGCAGGAGTGATTAAGGATCACTCTTGTTCCAAATAGATGGCAGACATATGGTATGAGGAATAGGGGAGGTTTGGGAATCAGAAGATAGGGTGGAAGTTTTCTTTCAGCAGCAGCAGCAGGGCTAAACTCTTTTTGTTTTTCATTTAATTTATGCTTTTAGTTTTTTGTTTTAATTTATATTTTTGTTCATATCAAATGAAAGGGAAGGGAAATTACATTTAGTTCACACCTTTCCCCAGAGGTTTAAGGCGTTACATTCAGGTACAGTGTGAAATGAAAAAAGCACTAAACAAGATATTGCTCACTAAATGAAAAATGAAATAATAAAGAAATTCTGTCTACACCTCTAATATCATCATGATTTATGGGCGTAGGGATGTGCATGGGCCAAAAACATTCAGTTAATTTGCCTTTTTTCCCAACTGAGCATTTTTTTGGTTTATTTCTCACATTTGTTTTTTAACACACAAATTTGAACTTTGTAATGTAAGCAAATCAATTTAATGAACTAAAGGGAATATTTACTAAAGTGCACCAAAAAGCATGGGACAAATGAGTGCTAATGGCACTTTTTAAGCATCGCAGGGACAAAAGAGGTACATTAAAAGTTGGATGTGTGGCTGTGGTAAGGAAGCACTGGCGCTAAGCCCCATCAAGAGCACAAGTGTAGTGACTGCTTGTCAAGTATACATCCGTGCTGTGAAGATGCATTTTATGTTTTTCCTCCTGTGCCCCTCTGCATTCAATGTCTTAATGCCAATATGACCCGCCACCCTCACCCCCAGACAGCTATATGTTACTTGGGCCATCATCTCTGTGCTATGTGGAGGGTCGAGAGCACTTGGCAGGTGCCAGCAGAAAGAGAGAGGACACATTCATTTTGCTGCAGTATGCTATGGGTCCAGAGGTTCCTGTCAGCTGATATTTATTTATTTATTTAGTATACATTTGTATACCGCTACTTCCAGCGATCAGCAGTGTTTTTTGATTACAGATTGGAAATTGATTAGACAGGAAAGCACAGCACACAGAGAACTATTTTACAGGGAACATGGGCTATGGAGGGTTAAGTGGCTTGCCCAAGACCACAAGGAGCACCTGTGGGACTAGAAACCCCAGTTCTTCCGGCCCAAGGTTGCTGTCCTCTAGTGGGATTTGAACCCCCAACCTTCCGGCCCGAAGTACCTTGCCCCAACCACTAGGCTACTCCTCCACACCATATGCCATACATATGACCCAGGGGATGAAACACAAGGGGATTCCACACAATCCCCTGCAGGAGACAGTGGAGGAGGATTTCAATGTCTAGCTATGCTACTCCACCCCCCATGAAGAGAGGCTGTCAATGAGCTAGGGCTCAGATGCACAAGGGCAACCATGTAAACAAGACATTGTGTGGGCATAAGCATATTGGTGCATCTGCACACACAGAAATCACTATTCATCCTCTGTCGTTAATCCTCATGTGCCCATATGAAGCACCACAGGAACCAATATGGGAAAACACCCACATAGGCCCAGGAAGAAGATCCCAAGGATATTCAACACCAATGGAACGACGAGTAAGAGCAATGGTATGTTAGGATGGGGTCCACCACATCACATAATAGAGAGCAGGCAAAATGAAGTTGATGCCACCTATACCAATAGACCATATAATTATTATTAATAATTGGTATTGAACTACTATTGGAAAGCTGTTAGCTAAAGGCGATTTACAGCATGTGTGGCCATTGAAACTACAGAGAGAAGGCTGACAGCAGGATATGTGCACCTTGACACACAGAAATATGGGGCTAATATTAGTGGGGCAGGGCATGCACCATGTGCTACTCACCCATGGGTAGAAATGCACTCCACCAGTGGCTGCTGAGCTTCATATCAAGATAATGTAATATAGCTCACTCAGTATAACATACACATTCAATATTTTCTCATGTTGTTTCACTTCTTATTATTCTCAAGGTCTCAGACAAACCATAGCACTGATCTTATGGACGTTTTCCTCGTCCCAATGACGTGCCTGTTGACATCAATGACCTTCTCTTCTTTAGAGTTACATCAACAAATAAAATACTTAGCTTTTTGGTTATTTCTTCTCTACATTTTAACAAAAAATCTCCTCATTTCCAATCTCCCAACGCCACTATTAAGGCGCCCTCCTTGTGTTTCACCACGAACGGGTTCCTCAGGGGATCATCTCTCCATTCATTTCACTCTGTAAAAGTATCATACACAACTGTCCTGTTACTGAACATTCCCATTAGCCATTCTATTCAATATCACAGCCATACAAATAAGCTTACACAGCTTATAGAAATAAGACCCTACAATGAGTCTTCGTACATGGCCCCGCACCCCCCTTAGGCCACCTCTGTCCAAGGATCTATTAAAAACATCCTTTAATGGCCCTGCAAGAACTTCTCTGAGTTTTTTCAGTATCCTAGGATGTATCTCATCCGGTCCCATGGCCTTGTCCACTTTCAGTTTTGCAAGCTGTTCAAACACATCATCTTCTATGAATGGTATAGTTTCTATTCCATTCCCATTTGTATATTTTTCAATCACAGGTGGTTCTTCTCCAGGATTTTCTTTAGTAACAACAGAAGAGAACAGGAGTATTTGTTTAGCATTTTTGCTTTTCCAAAATCACTTGCCACAAATCCGTTCTCAGCATTTGAGTCTTGCAATTCCACCTCTGATCTTCCTCTTCTCTTGAATATACCTGAAAAAAGTTTTGTCTCCATGCTTCAGATCTTAGCCATCTTTTCTTCTGCCTTTGATTTTGCTATCCTTATTTCTTTTTTTTTTGTCTCTTTTAGCTTTATCCTGTATTCTGTTCTGTGTTTCTCTGTTTGCGAACTTTGGAATTTTGTGAAAGCTGCGTTTTTTTGTCTTTATTTGTGCAGCTATTTCTTTGGAGAACCAAATAGATTTCCTTTTCCTCTTGTTTTTATTTACTTTCCTTACATATGTATCTGTTCCCCTTTTTATTGCCTCCTTTAGTTTAGCGCACTTAAATTCCACTTCAGTTACCTTCTCCCACCCTGCCAACTCCTCCTTCAGGTACTTGGCCATTTTACTGAAGTCACGGTTTTGAAGTCTAGGACTTTGAGCTTGCTGTGATTGGACTCTGCCTTGGTTTATATCTCAAACCACATTGTGTGATGATCGCTGCTGCTCACATGGGCACCTACCCAGACATTGTACATGCTGTCTCCGTTGGTGAGTACTAAATCCAGCATCAAACATTCCCTAGTTGGTTCCATCACCATTTGTCTTAGCAATGCACCTTGGAAGGAATCCACAATTTTTTTTACTTCTTTCCGGATTTGCAGATGGAATACTCCAATCTACATTGTGTAGATTAAAGTCACCCAATATGATCACTTCCCTCTTCATGGCTACCTTTGCAATATCAATAATCAAGTCTCTATCCATTTCTTCGGTTTGAGATGGAGGCCTGTATACTACACCAGTATGGATGATAGTGCCATCTCCTCTTTCCAACACAATCCACAGCTCTTCTTCCTTTTCCCACATCCCCTGCATTTCAGCAGTTATACTGGCACTGGTGACGCTGTGGTCATCCATTTAGTCCAGGTACTGGCCAAGTTTTCATATCCCCCCTGAATTGCAGATGAGCAAAACAGATCCCTCCATGCACCCCTCAAACCACACACACACACACACACGCACTCTCACTTTCTGTCACAAAACTATGATTCTGCCAAAAAGATGCCCTGAACCTATACATAACAGCTATGACATGACGTAATTGCATGGGGTATTAGGACACAAATATGATCCCCGTTTTTCAGCCAAAGAGAATCCTTTCCCTACTCATGCCCATCAGCATGCATCAGCAGTCCCATTTTTCAGACATTGGAATTGTTAGGGTCCCTAATTAACTACACACAGTGACTTGGAACAGCACACTTTGAACACACTTAAAGAGATTTAACTACTTTTTTTTCTGAAAGGACAGCTGGGAAGCCAGCTGACACTTTGGTAGGTCTCTATCTCTTTTGCTTTAACAGATACCTAAGCTTCACCAACTGAACAATGACTGGGAAAAATCATATCGTCAAAGGTGTTGCCCCCATTACAGCTTCTGCCTCTGTCCAGAACTACAGAGCTTAAAAGGGAGAGAGGAGGCAATGTGGGTTAAACTTAGAAAGAGAGAAAGAGAAATCTATTTGCATTGGTATGATATACAGACCTCCCTCACAGGAGGAAGAGGTGGACAGAGAGTTAATTGAAGACATAAGCAGCCTTGCTAGGAAAGGGGAAGTGCTACTGATAGGGGATTTCAATATGCCACATTCATGCTGCAGTATCATCTAGAAGTAAAGAGATCCTGGATTCTCTACAGGGAGTGCTATTCAGGCAACTGGTAACAGACCCCAAACGTGAAGGGGCCATACTGGACTTGGTGCTTACCAATGGTGAAAGTGTTTCTGATGTTATAGTGGGAGATCATTTTGCAACCAGTGATCACCAGATGGTGTGGTTCAGTATTAGGACTAGGGCTGTTAAAATCCATTCAAAAGCGAGGGCCTTAGACTTTAGGAAAACGAACTTTGCCAAGATTGGCCAATACCTCAGCGAGTCGTTAGCAGAATGCAAACAGCTAGGGGATGTAGAAAAACAGTGGGCAAAACTGAAAGGGGATATTTTAAAGGCAATCAACCTTTTTGTTAAAATGGTACATAAAGGTCAAAGAAAAAAGGAGACCACTATGGCTTTCAAAAGAAGTAGCTGAAAAGGTGAAGAAAAAGAGGGAGGCCTACATGAAATACAAGAGATCACGGAGAGAGGAAGACAGGCATCTATATTTGGAAAAACTTAGAGAAGCTAGCAAAATAGTCAGGAAAGCAAAAATTTGAAAAGAGGAGGAAATAGCCAATGCAATAAAATGGGGGGATAAAACATTTTTTAGATATATTAGTGAGAAGAGGAAGGGCAAAAGTGGTATTTTGTCAGACTCATGGGTGAAGGAGAGGATTATGTACAAGCTGATGAGGATAAAGCGGAATTGCTTAACAAATGTTTCTGTTCTGGGTTCACAGATGAAGAACTAGGAGCAGGACCTCAGAAAACACCCACAAACAGGAACAGAATCAAGAGGCATCTTGAACAATTTCCAGAAGATTGTGTTTGTGAGAAACTAGCTAAACTTAAAGTAGACAAAGCGATGGGACCAGATGGGATAAACCCTAGAACAGTGATGGCTAACCTTTTTGAGCCCGAGTGCCCAAACTGCCGCACAAAACCAAAGAATTTCCTCAAAGTGCCAGCACGTCATTTGCATAAGTGGTCTTATTTGCATAAATATTTGCATAATGTTACCATACACTAACTTTTAGTAAACATGTCTCTTAATGAGTGTATGGATAAAGAAAGACTAAAAGATTTCTACATTACTATAATCCAGTGCCAACCGCCAGGCACATTAGGAACTACTACAAACGCTGCCCATTTAGAACCCATAGCAAACCCGCCGTATCCTGACAGCATTACCAGGACTCACAAAGCACCATACCCTACCTATCAAAAGGCAACACTGCAAATATTAAACCAATACATTTCAGAGAATACTGGGGAAAGAGAACAAGTGGCAACGTCAAATAGGAATTTCCTCTTGTACCAAACAAAGCGCAGATGTTAATGATGCACATTTCCCAGAGCTGACATATTCCAGTTAATAAATTCAAAATAAAGAGATATCTTTCTACCTTTTGTGCATTTTTTTTTCAGTTGCAATTGGTCCAGCCACCTTCTTCTGGTTTCTTCATGTTTTCTGCTAACTCTCCATCGTCTGCTGTCCATTTGTCCTTTCTTCTCTCTTCTAGTTTTTTTCCATTCTCTCTCTCTCTCTACATCTGCTTTAACATACTAATCTTTCTCCTTTTGCTCTTTCCTCATTCCTATTTCATCCACACAAATTTTACCCCTCCATCCTCAATCCCCAATTACTCTCCCAATACCTGGCCAATTGTAGATTTTTCATCCCTCCTACACAAAATATTTTTCCCCTCTCCATTTTACTCTCCCAGCCCCATCCCATTCTAATCCTCCCCCAACATCAGCTCCCTTCTAGTTCCAGTCTCACCCAGCATCCATTCCCTTCTAGTCCCTGCATCAGCCCATTTCCAGTCCAAGTCCCTTCATCAGCTCATTTTCAATCCTAGCCCCCCCATCAGCCCATTTCTACTCATTTCCTAGCCCCACCATCAGCCCATGTCAAATCATAGCTCCCCTCCACTCAGCCCAATTCCAGTCCAAGCCACCCCATGAGCCTACTTCCAGTTCTAGCCCCTCCATGAGTCCATTTCAATTCAAGCCCCCACCACAGCCCATTTCCAATCTTAGCTCCCCCCAACAGCCCATTTCCAGTCCTATCCTAGCTGTTCCATCAGCCCATTTTCAGTCCTAGCTCCCTTCCCTCACAGCCCATTTCCATTCCAAGCCCCCTCCCCATCAGCTATTTGCAGTTCAAGCCTCCCCTTCCACTCAGCCCATTTCCAGTCCTAGCAACACCCCAACCCATTACCAGTCCTAGCCCCCCGTCAATCAACTTCCAGTCCTAACCCCCATCACCCCATTTTCAGTTTAAGCCCCCCCTATAACCCTTTACCAGTCCTAACCCCCCATCAGCCCATTTCCAGTCAGCCCCCCATAGCCCATTGCCAGTCCTAAACCCCCCATCAGCCCACAGCCCATTACCAGTCCTAACCACATCAGCCCACCTCAAGTCCTAACCCCTCCCCATCAGCCCATTTCCTGTCCTAGCCCCCCCCATAACCCATTATCAGTCCTACACCCCCATCAGCCCACTACCAGTCTTAACCCCCCCATAGCCCATTACCAGTCCTAACCCCCCCATCAGCCCACTACCAGTCTTAACCCCCCCCATAGCCCATTACCAGTCCTAACCCCCCCCATCACCCCATTTCCAGACAGCCCTCATCAGCTCATAGCCCATTGCCAGCCCTCATCAGCCCACAGCCCATTGCTAGTCTTAACTCCCCCCCATAGCCCACTGCGTCTTTATTTATTATTTATTTATTTATTACAAGTTCTTATATACCGCACTATTCGGCATCAGCGCGGTTTACATTATAACATAAAGACCATAACAACAAGCTGTTTGGTTTACATCGAACAGGAGTACAAACTTGGAGAACAGGGGTAAACTATATACATGAGATAATTACATAGAAAAGAATAGAGTCTTAATAATATCAAGAACGGCATGATGTGTTCATGAGTGGGTCACTTCCTCTGGTTCAATTGCTGGTAGGGTAGTATTGAAGGAAGAGGTGGTATTTGAGTGCCTTCCTGAACTGGAGTAGGTCAGTAATGGCCCTTATGTCAGAGGGTAGAGCGTTCCAGCATTTGGGTACATAGAAACTGAAGGCTCTGTTTGAGGTTGTCATGTTGCACTTTGTCAACGCCTTCGAGGTTGTCAGTAGGTTTACGGCTGTTGTTCTTCTGGATCTGTTGGGGGGTACAGTGTGAATCAGATCTGTGAGTGAGGAGGATGAGATACCCTTGATTGCCTTGAATGATAGTACTAGGGTTTTAAAGATGATCCTCCCATGGATGTGGAGCCAGTGAAGTTGTTTAAGAATGGGAGTTACGTGATCGCTTCTGGAGGCTCCGTAGAGGACTCTTGCTGCGGCATTCATGGCCATCTGTAGTGGGCTAAGAGTGGATTGAGGGAGACCTTGTAATATGGCATTTGCAAAGTCGAAGTGTGGCAGGATTAGCGCTTGGTATATGGTTCGGAAGTCATCCGGGTCCAACAGGGAACGCATATGCCTAAGCGAGCGTATTTTGAAGTATACAGCTTTAACTATGTTATTTATGTGATGTTTCATATCCAGACGTTGGTCCAATGTAACTCCAAGGTATCTTATTGTTTCTTTAGCTTGTAGGTCAGCTTCCTTGACACTGATGTGGGCTGGAGGGGTGAAGTTGGGGTCTTTGGAGATGAAGAGCACCTCTGTTTTTTTATGTTGAATGCGAAGGTTTTGTGATTGGAGCCACTCTGAGACCGAATTGAGGCAGTCTACCAACGGTGCCAGGTCTAATTGAGTTGTAGAGAAAGGCATATATAAGAGAATGTCATCTGCATATATCAAGCAGTTGACTTTGAAGGATCTTATGACGTCGCAGATGGGCTGCATGTATATGTTAAATAGTAGGGAAGACAATGAGGAACCTTGAGGCACACCTTGCTTTTGATGGAAGCGTTTTGACTCTTCTGTAGGGCTGAGCAGCGCCGGGAGAGTCCCGCCGGGCAGAGGGAGCCCCGCGGGACACTCCATGCCGCCGCGGCGGCAGCGGGCAGCTTTTTTTTTTTTTTTAATGTGCGACCTTCCCGCGTGCCAGCTGCAAGGCCTTCGCGTGCCACAGCTGGCACGCGTGCCATAGGTTCGCCATCGCTGCCCTAGAATACTGAGGCATTTGGAAAACGTTCTAGCAGCTCCACTGACCGACCTTTTCAATGCCTCGCTGGAGTAGGGAGTGGTGCCAAAGTACTGGAGAGAGACACATGTGGTCCCTTTACATAAAAGCGGAAGCAAGGATTTGGTTGAAAACTACAGACCGATTAGTTTAACTTCGGTGGTGAGTAAATTATTGGAAGCGCTGCTGAAAGAGAAAATAGTGAGGTTTCTGCAGTCCAGCGGATTACAAGATCCGAGGCAGCATGGATTCACCAGAGGCAGGCCTCGTCAGACAAATCTGATTGATTTCTTTGACTAGGTGACCAGGGAGTTGGACTGAGGGAGTTGGACTGTGGTGTATTTAGATTTCAGTAAAACCTTTGACATCATTCCTCACAGGCAACTAATAAACAAACTGAGTATCCTAGGGATGGAACCTAAAGTTACTGCTTGGGTTAGAAATTGGTTGAGTGGGAGGCAACAAATGGTACAGGTAAATGGAGCTGTGGTGTGCCCCAGGAATCTGTCCTTGGTCCAATTCTTTTTAATATCTTTGTTAGTGATATAGCGGAAGGACTGTCGGGTAAGGTTTGCTTCTTTGTGGATGATACCAAAATCTGCAATAGGGTAGACACCCAAGAAGATGTAGATAACATGAGGAGTGATCTAGCTAAGCTTGAAGAATGGTCTAGAATTTGGCAGCTGAGGTTTAATGTTAAAAAATGCAAGGTCATGCATTTGGGCTGCAGCAATTCAAGGGAGCAATATAGTATAGGGTGTGAAGTTCTTTAGTCCACTAAAGAAGAACGGGACCTAGGTGTGATTGTGTCCGATGATCTTAAAAGTAGATAAACAGGTAGAAAAGGAGACAGGAAAAGCTAGAAGGATGCTTGGGTGCATAGGGAGATGAATGGCCAGCAGAAGAAAGGAGGTGATAGTGCCTCTTTATAAGTCTTTGGTGCGACCTCATTTGGAGTACTGTGTGCAATTCTGGAGACCGCACCTTCAAAAGGATATAAACAGGCTGGAGTCAGTAGAGAGGGTGGCTACTAAAATGGTTAGTGGTCTTCATTATAAAGCATATGAGGACAGACTTAAGGATCTTAGTATGTACACCTTAGAGGAAAGGCGGGATAGAGGTGATATGATTGAGATGTTTAAATACCTCTGTGGCATAAATGCACAGGAAGAGAGACTCTTTCGAATGAAAGCAAGCTCTGCTATGAGGGGACATAGGATGAGGGTGAAAGGGGATAGATTCAGGAGTGATATGCGGAAATATTTCTTTATGGAAAGAATGGTAGATCCGTGGAATAGTCTCCCAGTGGAGGTGGTAGAGATGAGGACAGTATCTGAATTCAAAGAAGCATGGGACAAACACAAAGGATCTCTAAAAGAAAAAAGGGGACCGTTGTAGTGGTTGATATGGAAGGACAGACTAGATAGGTCAAGTGGTCTTTTTCTGTCGTCATTTTCTATGTTTCTATAGATTGGCTCCTTTATCACAAACAGTACATAGGTACATAGCCTGAATAAACACTATTGCTTTTCTTAATATTTCTCTAAGGGTGTTTAGAAATGTTTCTTTACCTTACAACATTCCCTCACCTCTGGTCCCTGTACCTTAAGACTGCATCTTGTATTTTTCCACACTGCACTTAAACCAGTTCATAACCATTCTTCTCTATGGGATGCATTGCAGAGTACAGCAGAATATTTTCCAAGTCCTAGGCTTAAGCGAATGCTTAATTTCTATCCGTCTATGAGGAATGCCCATCAAACACAACCATAATTTAAGTATATGCCCCAACAACAGCTGCCGAAGAGGATGAAGTTGATGAGTTCTATGAGCAAGTATAAGCTGAAATTGACAGAACATGCAAACAGGATATCCTGATAGTCATGGAAGACTGGAACACAGAAGTTGAGAACAAAAAGAAGGCAAAGTGGTTGGAAAACAGACTTAGCAACAGAAATGAAGCTGGAGAAAGATTGATAGAATTCTGCAAGACCAACAATCTATTCATCTCAAAGAACTTCTTCCAGCAACACAAGCAGTGACTGTACACATGGACTTCGCCCAATGGATTGTACAAAAATCAAATTGACTACATCTGTGGAAGTCAATGATGGAAAAGTTCTATAACATCAACAAAGACAAAACCTGGAGCTGACTGTGGTACAAATCACCAACTACTAATATGCAAACTCAAGCTAAAGTTGAAAAAGAACAAACTACTCATGAATGTAGCAAAATATGACCTTGAGAATATACAGTACCACCGGAATTTAACACTACAAGCCACAAAAGAAATTTTACCTAGAAACCCCAAAGTGCATCAATTGATGCATTATCACGACAACTGCGTTTAGCATGAAATGCAGATGTGAATTAATGTGAAGTTACTTATTTGTTAAATACGTGCAGTATGTGACATCATTACATGGCATCATTGTGTGTTTATTGTTTGTAATGTCGGAGTAAACAGTGATTGAGATGCGCCACCTACTGGGAACATGAATTTATACCTAGAAGCCCCAAAGTACATCAATTGATGCATCCAAGACAATTGAGTGTGTCAATTGACGTGCTATGGGGCTTCTAGGTATAAATTCATTTTCCTGCTAGGTGGTGCATCTGTCATTAATTTTCGATGCACATATTTGAACATCTTGACCTTGCTAACAAAGTCATGGAACATGACTGACATGGTTCTAGCAGTGGCGTTGGTATACAACTTCGAAGATGCATTTGTGTCAATTGACACACTTTGGGGCTTCTAGTGTTAAAGACTGCCTACAAAATCGATTTACTGCCTTAAATACAAATGACAGCTCCAGAAGAGTTATGGAATGACGCAAAGAAGGTTGTGTTGGAAGAAAGTGAGAAATCTCCACAAAAGGTGAAAAAGCAAAAACGGCCAAAATGGACGATCAAAGAAACTCTGAAAATTGCCCAGAAACACAGAGATGCTAAAGCGAGAGGAGAAAGAGAACTCAACATAGATTTCCAATGTGCAGCAAGACAAGACAAGGAGAAGTAGTACAGTGATACAGGCAAGGAAATAGAAGCAGAAACTATTAGAGGAAGAACAAGATCGGCTTTCCTAAAGCTACACGAGTTAAAGAAAAAATTCCAGCCTTGAATTGGAATATTACAAGATGCTCAAGGATCCATGTTGAATGATGCTGAACAGATCAAGAAAAGGCGGGAAGAATATACAGAATTATTATATGTCAAGTGGACCAACAGCCGTTTCAACCAGTACCTTATGATCCTGAACTATTGTTGATGAAAGAAGAAGACGTTGAAGCAGCATTGAAAGCCTTATCAAAGAACAAAGCACTAGGCATTGATGGCATTCCCATTGAAGTATTACAGCAATCTGATGCAGCTGTTACCATACTTACAAGGCTCTGCCAGGAAATTTGGAAGACAACATCATGGCCGACATCATGGCCCACAGTCTGAATACGACTGCACAAACCTGTAAATAATTATCTAAAATGTATATAGTTCAGAGCGTGTCATGTATCCACAGCCATAACTGTGGCATGCCTGTGCACAAACAGCTCCGTTGTATATAGTTACCCCTGTTAAACCCAAGTTGTAATACCTGTTCTCTGTAATGTGCATTGCATGTTCCGCTGCATTGTACAAATTGTTGTTACCTGTAAACCATGCTGATTTTAAAGAGTGCGGTATAGAAATAATTTAAATAAATAAATAAATAAAAATAAATGGCCATTATTTGTTATTAGTATGTATATATTTATTAATTTGTATCTGTTTTGCTTTATAACTTTGACTAGTTTTCTAAACTCTGCTGCTGTTTCTCTACATGCTGCTGGATTTGCTCATCTCCCTGTGCCTTTATCTCTCTTTTATTAAGCCTATTCTCCAGCACTAAACTTTCTATTTTCCTTTATCAACTACTGACTTCTTTCCCTCCCAACTTCCCCTCATCCGACCACTCTATGGTTTACATTCCTTGTATTGCCTTCCCAGGACTCATTAACACTATTACCATCAGATACACCCCAACCAAATTTAACCTTTGCCTCTCCATATCATATTTTCTCTGGACTGCAGCCTCTTTTCCTCTTCTATTCTTATGGCTCTATCTCTTTTCCTTTTTAATGTTAACTCTCCCTAATCTTTTACTCCCTCTCCATCATCTCCAAACTGCTAGTCCTTATCACCAACTCCTTATGCTCTTCATCTCGGCTGCCATTTTGTCTTCTATCCTATCATATGTTCTTGAGCTTCAACATTTTCTTCCTCTTATTCAGATATTTCTCTGTCTGAGAGTACCTCACACTTGACGCAGTCATTCCTTCTCTCCCCCTAACTTCCTTCTCCTTTTCTTTTCTCATCTGGGGATATCAATTTCAATCATGGCCTCCTAAACATTTCTATCACTCCCTATGCAAACCCATCCACAACCACTCCAATTTCATCTATATCCCTCTCCCTCCTCTCTCCTTTTCTTGTGTGCCCTGTGGAATGACATCTTTGCCTCCAAGAAACTTGCCTTCATGCATGAACTCTTTATCTTTAATGCTCTGCAATCTTCTTGCTCTCATTGAGACCTGGCTTCTTCATAAAGACTCTACTTCTGTTGCTGCACTCTATCATGGAGGCTGCATTTTCTTTTTTTTTAAACTTTTATTTTCATTTTGCAACAAACAAAAGAAACAACACACCAAAGGAGACAAAACAAGTATACAATAAGGAAAAGTAAACCCAATTACCCCCCACCCCCACGCTTCTTCTCTAGCTGATTATGTCAGCATGTGAGCGCTTCCAAACAACAGTAATTATACATCAAAACAATCAAAAGAGTATCTACGATACAGAATAATCATGGGACAGAGATATATACAAATTTAGACAGTCAGATGAGAGCATTTAGCAGAATGTACATAGTCATTGAGCATCTTCCATTTAGACCGATGATGAGGAGTCTGAATGGGGGAAGCAAACATACGAGGTATTTGTTCATATTTACTGTAGAGACAGACATGATTCCACCATTCATTGGGGCTCAGATGGGAGCTATTTTTCCAGTATTTCGTAATTAGGGAAATAGCAATGCCAAGCATAAAGTCCAAAAGGAAGTAAGCCGTTTTTGGAAGAGAGGGGATCCCCGCAGCTGAGCGAAGTCCCACTATCCTCCAAGAAAGGGGCTCTTGAAAGTGCAAAATAGACTGGATACGACCCCAGACCCGACGCCAGTAATACTGTAGTGCGGGACATTCATACATAACATGAGGTAATGAACCAATGGCCGCATGACATGTCCAACAACTATTGCCCTGAGTAGTGTTCCACTTGGCTAATCTGTCAGGAGTGTAAAAACACCGGTGGGCTAGAAAGAAGAGTGTCTGAGTGAGTGAGGCGGATCGGGAGACCCGTGTCACTCTACTCCAGACAAGGCTCCATTGCTCCGGGGTCAAAGTCACATGCAATTCTCTCTCCCATGCTTTCTGCGCTATAGGGGTATCTCTAGTTATAGCATTACATAAGGTTTTGTAAAAATTGGATGCTACACCCGGTGAACAACCGATAGATCGGATAGTCTCCGACCAACCTTGTGTAGGGGAGGCCGATGGCGGGAGCACCTTAGCACTCCGAAGGCAATGCTGAAGTTGCACCAACTGAAAGTAGTGTTTCGCTGGGAGACCAAATTCAATTTGCAATTCACTAAAAGTTTTCCAGCGACCTTCATGGAACAACTGACTAGGAATCCAAATGCCCCTAGTGTACCAGGGGCTCCACGCCATCGGCTTATTTTGTATTCGAAATCGAGTATTGTACCAAAGTGGGAGCTTGTCTAACGGACAGAGTCGGGAGTCTAAAGATTGCATAAGAGTATTAAAGGCACCTAAGGTGTCTAAAAGCATTGGTGGATAGTGGGAGTCTGATGGGAGAGTCATACCAGGGAGAAAAGTAAGAGGAATCGGTTTGCAAAGGTCCTCTTCTATGTCTAGCCACACAGGTCTACTCGGTACTGGATCTTCCAGCCAACGAGCGCCTTGTTTGAGAAGAAAAGATTGATGATACTTCAGGAAATCAGGGAATCTGACACCCCCATTTTCCTTATCTGCTTGCAGCTTATGTTTCGCTATCCTAGGTGTCTTGTTTTGCCACAAGTATCTAGTCAGAAGGCCCTCTATATCTTTATATATACGTCGAGGTAAGAGACAGGGCAACATTTCTAAAATATAATTCACTTTCGGAACAATCATCATTTTTATAGTTTCTAATCGACCCCACCAGGTAAGTGTTAAAGGAGTCCAACGGTGAGTAAGCGCCCGGACTTTAGAGGTTAAGTCCTTGGCATTGAAGGAGATAGTGTCTTCCAAAGGAGAACAATAGTGAACCCCAAGGTATTTGACCATGCGAGGTTGCCATAAAAAGGGGAAGGGTTGCATATCGGCCTGATGAAGCAAAGGATTTAATGGAAAGGCTACCGACTTGGTCCAATTTATCTTATAACCGGACAGTTGTGAGTATTTACCAATTTGCTCTAGGACAGCCGGTACTGAGTCTATAGAGACAAAAAGCATAAGGTCATCAGCATACGCTGAAATTTTGATTTCCCTATGGGTGAAGGGGACTCCATGAATCTCCTCCGATTGCCGGATTAGTAAAGCCAAGGGTTCAAGTGCAAGATCGAAAAGAAGTGGAGACAGTGGGCATCCCTGGCGAGTGCCGCGTTGAAGGGGAAAAGGCTGAGACTTTAACGCATTGGCACATATACTGGCTGTAGGCTGTGCGTACATGGTGCGAAGACAACGGAGAAAACCTTCCCCGAATCCGTACCAGCGGAGGACTGCAAACAGGAAGGGCCACTCTAAACGATCAAAGGCCTTCTCGGCATCAAGTGAGAGGCCAACAAATGGGCGATCAAGATTAACTGCGGTAGTCAGTACATGGCATAGAGTCCGAGCATTGTCAGCAGTTGATCTACCAGGAATGAAACCGCATTGATCTGGGTGTATTAAGGTAGACATCCTATCAGAGAGCCGGGTGGAGAGAATGGTGGCAAATATTTTATAGTCCGCGTTTAGGAGGGAAATTGGACGATAATTAGCTGTTAGTTGCGGGTCTCTCCCCTCTTTCTCAAAAACTACTACATTTGCCATTGAAAAGGACCCAGAAGGAGAACCCTCCTCGGCCAGAGCAGAAAAATAAAGTTTCAAAACTGGAGCTAAGTCAGCGTGAAAGGTTTTGTAGAATTCAGCAGGGAGACCGTCTGGGCCTGCGGCTCGACCTGAGGCACATTTCTTGATAGCAGAATGAATTTCTGAGACAGTAAATGGTGTGTCCAAGGCCACTCTATCTTCATCAGATAGGGTCGGTCTTTGTACCCCTGAAAGTAAGCGTTCAAATACTTCTGGCTCAAAATCACATTCAGATTGATAAAGCCGAGTATAAAAATCACGAAAGAGTTCTAAGATTTCGGTATCTTTAGTGACCAAGCCCCCCCCGACGGATTACGGAGGGCGGCGGTAACACGCTTGGCTTCTTTTTGACCTTTTAGGGCATTTGCTAATAATTTGCCAGCACGGTTATTTTCCCGATAATATAGCCCTTGTTGTGATTCAATATTTTTAACAGCAGCAGTGTACAAAAGCTGATTGTATTGAAAACGCAAGCGTTGTAAACGGAGTAAAATACATGGGTCAGTACGGGACGTGAGGAGACGCTCCCCAGCTTGTATCTGCTGCTCTAGAATCAGCAAATGCTGCTTTCTTTGTTTCCCCTGCCGAATTTGATAGCTAGTTATAGTTGCGCGGATAGATGCTTTAAAACCCTCCCACCAAGCCCAGCTCGCTGTGTCATGGGGTGAGTTAAAATGAAAATAATCTTGGATAGCGGCCTTTATATCAACCTGAAAATCTTTTTGACCTAGTAGGGATCTATCAAAAAACCAAGCTCGGGGAGAATCATCCCGCGCAGTGACATGTAATGATAAAGATATGGCAGCATGATCTGAAATATGAAGAGGATGAGTCCTAGCCGTGTCCACTTGAGAAATCAGTGCTTTGGAAATGAGAAAGAAATCTTCTAGATTTGGAGTGATGGGGGGCAGAAAAGAAAGTAAACTCTAAGTCGGAGGGGTGAAGCAGCCTCCATATATCTACCAGCGCAAGATCTTGCATCAGAGCTGTAAGGGTAGCAAGACTCTTGGGTGGACTACTCGTTCTAGGCGGCTGTCTATCTATCAGAGGGTCTAACACTTGATTAAAATCACCACCAAGTATTAATGGAGTATTGGCAGAGGCCTGTGCCAACTGCGCAATACTTGCATAGTAAGCAGGGCTGTCCACATTCGGGGCATAAATGCAAATACACGTGAATTCACTATCTCCAACCTTAAGGTGCACACGGGCCCATCTACCCTCCTTGTCAGCGCTAGTATCAATTACAGTAGCTTGCAAAGATTTCTTAACCAGAATGGCTACCCCGCACCGTTTGGAAATGGCGGGAGAATAGGCAGCCACCATGTAAGGCTTAGCATTGAGTTTCAGTGTTTCAGCAGAGTTTAAGTGCGTTTCCTGAAGAAACGCTAAATCAGCATGCTCATGGCTAAGATAGCTAAGGATTTTCTTTCTTTTGATTGGACTATTAATGCCTTTTACGTTGAGTGATAAGATTTTACATAAGGCCATTCAGAAAAGTTAAAAATTCTGAGCATGATAGCGCACATAATTTCACAATGTCCCTCATATTGACTGTAGCTGGCTGTACATATGGCATAAAAGAAAATAAGCTTAGATAATACAATGAAGCGCCCCACATTAAAAAAGAAAAACCGCTGCGCGGTAGAGAAGAAGCAGAACCCCAAAAATTACTGGCGACCATGTGTCTGCGGGGAGAAGCCCCAGAGAAGGCCGAAATTGAAAAAACACATAACCTGTAGGACTGTGCGTGCTCCGAATCCGACCGAGGCACACATCATGGAGGGATAGGAGACCAAAAAACAAAAAAGTCATAGAAAGAAAGAAAGAAAGTCCAGGTAGTCTCTGTGCTTGACTATGACCGCCGCATCGGGCCCTTCAAAATGGCGGACAGAGCCGGCAAATAAAAGTCCAAGTCTTTGGATTAGCGCATCTGCTCTGCTTCTTTGGAGTCTAAAAATGTTGATAGTAGATCAGGATCTTCGAATGTCCTGGTTTGGTTGTGGAGAGTCACTCGGAGCTTCGCTGGATACAACAGGCCAAAGCGAGCCTGTAGCTGTTGAAGTCGAGGGCGAAAAGCAAGGAGTTTCTTCCGACGGTCCACGGTAGGCTTTGCCAAATCAGGGAAGAAGGAGACTTTGTGACCTTCAAATTCCAAATGATGGTTCGCCCGGGCAGCATTTAAAATTTGTTCCACTTGTTGATATCGTAGCAAGCGAAAGATAATAGGCCGGGGGGTCGTTCGGTTGAGCGCCATGTGGGTAGGAACACGGTGTGCACGATCGATTTCCAGTTCTTTATGAAAAGTGATCTTCAGCAAGGAGGGAAGAGTTTTGAGCAGGAATTCTCTCATATCTCCCGCTTCCACCCCCTCCGGTATTCCAATGAGCCTCACATTGTTGCGACGGGCTCGATTATTGCTATCTTCTAACTCCTTTTGAAGATTCTGTATCTGGCGCTCAGCCTTGTCCAGTGTGCCCAAGCGCACCGCGTGCGAGTCGAGGACCCCCGCCATATTGTCCTGCCGTAATGAGAGACTTTCAAGTCGGTCCTGGAGCACTCCAAAGTCTTCTCGCATGGCTCGAAGTGCTTCTCCATTGGACTGCACCAATTCCTTCACGCCGCGTATTTCCTCTAAAATCTCCAGGTGCATTTCGGGGTTTTCCCGAAATGGAACCATCTTCTGTGGGGAGGACACCTCTGTTTTGGAGCGTTTTCCGTGAGAAGAAGAAGGAGACCCGAAGTCCAAGCGCGCTGGTTTATGGGCCGCCATCCCCCCCGAGGTACCCCGGTCAGCCCGGAGCGAAATAGTAAGTTTGTATAGGTATTAAGTCAGGATTCTAAGTAGGCCTCTCGGGAGCTTCAGCGCGAAGCGTCTTACCCGCTGGACATCAGGCTCCGCCCCCCTGGAGGCTGCATTTTCTTCCATACATCTCACCCGGCTGATAGTTTGGAAATGTTCAATGGCAATGCAACTGCTGTTGATGGATTCATTGTGACCATCAACATTGCACAAGTGTGAGTAAAAGTCATGCCATTGAACATTTCCAAATTATCAGACTGACCCCTGATGCAGTTCTGAGTGCCGAAACGTGGCCAAGTCGGGTCACCAAATAAAACTGCTTGTGTGAAGATGCATCTGGTGTGGCTGTGGTTCTGTTCCCTCCACTTTGTTTGAATGTTTATTGACCCCTGACAAGTCCACCTCTTTCTTTTTCATTAACTTTGACTCCTAGCTATCCTTCTTTCTGGACCCATCTTCCCCTTTCCTCATTCTTTGGAATTTTAACATTCATGTTGATGTCTACTCTGACTCATGTTTTAAAGCTACTTGCTTAACGTCCTCATTAAACCTCCAGCTGTGTTCTACTGCCCCTACTCACCAACATGGACACTTCTTTGACCTTGTCTTTTTCCTCCATCTGCTTACCTTCAAACTTCTCCACCTCATTTCTTCCTCTGACCATTATCTGCTAACTTTCACTCTTAACCACCCCTAACCACACTCTTCTCCTGTCTCCATCATCACATTTAGGAATCTCCAGGCTATTGACCCTTCTACTCTCTCATCTTGTCTCTCTTCCACTCTGTCATCTGTGTCCATTGATGAGGCAGTCTCTTTCCCCTAGATGTATCCCTTTCTACACCAATTGTGTTGTCTGGCTTGACTAGATTGTAAGCGCTGATCACAGGGACTGCCTCTTACATGTCTGTGCAGTGCTGTGTACGTCTTGTAGCGCTATACAAATGCTCAGGAGTAGTAGTAGTTCCTATAACAATATACTCTCCTCCACCTTGGATGCTCTTGCGCCTCCTATTCCATACCCTGCGAGGTGTACTGTGCCTCAGCCATGGCTGACCTCTTAAATTTGCTACTTACTTTCATGTGCCCTCTCTTCTGAATGTTTTTGGCTCAAATCCTATAACCATGCTGTTTTCCTACATTTCAGATTCAGAAATATGAGTGTACCCTCAGTTCATATAAGGTCTACTAGCCTGGGGCACTGAATTCTGGATATTTACCTACTTGGAAATGAAGTAAACATTTCCTTTTAGATTTACACAGACTTGGTTTCCTACTTCATTTTGCAGCAAAAGGATAACTATTACATTTCCAGGGCCCTTTCCATAGTGGGCTAACTGATACATATAAGTAGAAATAAAGTTGTCTTTGTTCTGTTGCAAGCCTGCTTCTCCCTTGCCGTATGATTAATTCACTAAACAACTGCTGCCTGAGAAGGCAGAAAGCAGTTGGATCCACTAATTTCCAGCACAACTTCAGGAGAATCTACACAGCTAAGCTAACTTTTTACATTTTGGCTGGTTTTTGATATAGTTTTTCCTTGCCTATTTATTACCTTTTTGATTCTCTTCTAATTCTACTTAGCCACTGTGGTGTGGTAGGGTAGCTGCACAAAAACAAAATCTATTTTGCTTTTCTCTTTGTTCCTTTTGCAAAGGAGAAGGATTTTTTTCTTGCAAATTTCTATCTCTTCACAGACGCCTTGATCTACAGTCTAGTGGCAAGGAACTACATTTTGGTTATATATAAGTTTCGGAAAATTTAGCTTGCCTGTATTCCTTGCTTAGCATTTTTAATCAGAAATTTGAGTGTACCCTCAATTCATATAAGGTCTACTCAGAGCCGACCAAGGGTTTCTGTCACCCAAGGCAGAAACCCTGACCACGGCACTGATTCCATCTCAGGAGGATGAGGTGGGCAGCGGCAGCATTTCTAAAAGTGACAGCAAAAAGTAGCCACTTTTGGAAATACTGCCATACTGCCACTGCCCGCCTCCCCCTCCCAAGATGGAATCAGCAGCAGCTGGGGAAGGGGGGCGCAGCCAATCATGTGTGCTGCTGCAACCCCCACCTGGCAATTGTTAGAATAATCACTGTGGAAAGTGAGCACTCCAAAATTGTTGTTATCATCAACTTTGGTACAAATGACCTGGCTAGAAACAGTACCTCTACAGTACAAAGAAACGTCCAGATTCTGGAAGAGAAACAAACCCATTCTCAGAAGTTCTACCTTTTCATGCTAAGGGGGAGCAGAGGCTGCATCACATTACAAACTTTAATACGTGGCTCCTAACCTGGTGTAAACAAGAAGGATTTAGATATATAGGCAACTGTAGATGGAACTTGCATCTCTCTGTGGCAGGGAAAAGGATTCTAAGTGAAAAATTCAGTCAATGTGGACAAGCATTAAAACTAGGGAAAGGGGATGACAGATGGAAAAGAACAACTTTAGGATGCCACTCTCAGCAGAAACATAACAACATTGGAAACAGTCACCATATTGACCAACACATCAATAACAAGGGAGAAGAGAAGTGTAGAATAAAATCCATGCAAAATACAAGCAAACCAATCAACAATTGCTGGAAGGCAATAAGCACAAATGCTTGAAGCCTAACCAACAGAGTTCCTGACCAGAAGCTCTAATGGTAGAAATGGACTTAGACATTGTCGCCATTACAGAAACATGTTTCAATGCGTCACATAAATGGGATATAGCCATAGCCAGTTGTACTTTATTTAGAAGAGATAGAGATGACAAAAAAGGAGAAGGAGTAGCCCTATATATCAAAAGCAATATTAAAGCTGCTGAAATGCAAGGGATGTGGGGAAAAGAAGCTCTGTGGATTGTGTTGAAAAGAGGAGATGGCACTATAATCCATCTTGGTGTAGTCTGCAGACCTCTAACTCAAATGGAAAAAATGGAGACTTGATTATTGATATTGCAAAAGTAGCCATGAAGAGAGAAGTGATCATATTGGGTGACTTTACAGATGTTTAGAAGGAATACTCCAATCCATATCCAGTAGACAAATGGTGATGGAACTGACCAGGGAAATTTTGATGCTGGATTTGGTACTCACCAATAGAGATAATGTGTAAAATGTCTGGGTGGGTGCCCATGTGAGCAGAACATAACATAAGAAATGCCATACTGGGTCAGACCAATGTCCATCAAGCCCAGTATCCTGTTTCCAACAGTGGCCAATCCAGGTCAACAGCTTTCACAATGCTTGTCCTGGTGTAAGCAGTGGATTTCCAGGGTCCTCTTTAATAATGGTTTATAGACCTTTCCTCCAGGAACTTGTCCAAACCTTTTTAAAATCCAGCTACACTAATAGCTTTTACTACATCCTCCGATAACGAATTTCAGAGTTTGATTGAAAAAAATCTGAGTTGAGTAAAAAAATATTTTCTCTTATTAGTCTTAAATGGGTTACATTGTAGCTTCATTGCATGTTTTCTAGACTTTCTACTTTTTGATGGCCTAAACAACTGATCTACATTAACCAGTCCCACTCCATTCATTATTTTATAGGCTTCTATCATTTCTCCCCTCAGCCTTTTCTTTTCTTTTCCCTAACCTTTTAAGCCTCTTCTCATAGGGGTATCCTTCCATCCCCTTTACCATTTTGGTGGAATTTCTCTGTACCTTTTTAAAATATGGAGACCAGAATTGCACAAGGTGCAGTCAACCATGGAACAATACAGAGGCATTATAATATCCTTGGTTTTATTCTCCATTCCTTTCCTTATGATTCCTAGCATTCTATTAGCTTTCTTGGCTGCCACTGCACACTGGGTGGAGGGTTACAACGTATTATCCATGACGACACCTAAATCTTTTTCCTGGGTGGTGGTTTCTAAGGTGGTGCCTGCATCGTGTAACCAAAGTTTGGGTTGTTCTTTCTTAGGTGCATAACTTTGCACTTGTCCACATTAAATTTCATCTGCCCAGTCTTCCAATGTTTCAAGGTCCTCTTGCAATTTTTCACTATCCTCTTGGGTTTTAAGAACTCTGAATAATTTTGTGTCATCTGCAGATATAATCACCTCACTCATTATTCACATTTCCACTTCTTTTATGAATATGTTAAAAAGCAGTGGGTCCAGCACATATCCCTGGAGTGCTCCACTATTTACTTTTCTCCATTGAGTAAATTGGCCATTTAGCCATACTCTCTGCCCTCTATCTTTTAACCAGATTCTGTTCCACAATACTATACTGCCTCCAATCTCATGACCTTTTAATTTTGCCAAGAGTCTCTCATGAGGCACCTTGTCAAAGGCTTTCTGAAAATCTAGATACGCTATATCAACCATCTCACCTTTGTCCATCTGTTTATTCACCCCTTCAAAAAATATAACAGATTGGTAAAACAAGATTTTCCTTGGCTAAATCCATGTTGGCTTTCTCCCATTAAACCATGACTATATACATGATCAGTAATTTTAGTCTTTATAATAGTTTCTACCATTTTGTCCGGTACTGATATTGGACTCACATGTCTGTAGTTTCCTGGATCACCCCTGGAATCCTTTTAAAATATTGGTATTGCATTAGCCATTCTCCACTCTTCAGGTACTACTGTTGATTTTAATGATAGTTCACAGATTATTAATAGTAGGTCTACAATCTCATATTTCAGTTCTTTCAATACCCTTGGATGTATACCATCCGGTCCAAGTTATTTTGTACTCTTTAGTTTATCAAATAGTTGTAATAAATCTTCCCGGTTTATCAATATTTCTTTCAGTTCTTCCAATACATCACCTTTATATACCACTTCAGGCACAGGTAAATTCCCTACCTCTTCTTCAGTAAAGACCAAAGCAAAGAATTCATTCAGTCTCTCCAATATGGCATGGTCTTCACTTAGTGTCCCTTTTACTCCTCTATCATCCAATGGTCCGACTGTCTCATAGGTTTTTTTGCTACGAATGTACTTGAAAAAGTCTTTATTATGCAGTTTTGCTTCCACGGAAAGCTTATTTTCAAATTCTCTCTTTTGCCTGTCTTATCAATACCTCATATCTAATTTGGCAATGCTTATGTTGTTTCGCATTTTTGTCATTTGGCTCCTTTCTCCATTTCCAGTAGCAGCAATCATCACAGCAAACCCAAAGTCCTAGACTTCAAAAACACTGACTTCAGTAAAATGGTAAAGTACCTGAAGGAGGAGTTGGTAGGTTGGGAGGAGATAAGGGAAGTGGAATTGCAGTGGGCTAGACTAAGAGAGACACTAAAAGGGGCAATATTTATATATATGTAATTTAAGCAAATAAAAACAAAACAAGAGGAAAAATAAATCTATATAGTTCCCCAAAGAAGTGGCTGTACAAATAAAGGCAAAAATATAGCTTTCACAAAATTCAGAAGATTGCAAACAAAGGAACACTGAAAAGAACAGAAGATAATGTTAAAAGAGACAAAGAGAGAAAGAGAGAAATAAGGATAGCAAAAGCAAAGGAGGAAGAAATGATGCTAAAGATGTGAAGTGTGGAGACAACATTTTTATCAAGGTCTATTCAAGAAAAGTGGAAGATCAGAGGTGGAACTGCAAGACTCAAAAGTGCCAAGGACAGATTCATGGAAAGTGACATTGAAAAAGCGAGAATGCTAAACAAATACTTCTGTTCTGTATTCACTAAAGAAAATCCTGGAGACTGACAAATGTACAAGTGGAAATGGAGTAGATACCTCACCATTCACAGAAGTTAATGTTTTTGAACAGCTTGCAAAACTGAAAGTGGACAAGGCCATGGGATCGGATGGGTTAAATCCCAGGATATTGAAGAGCTCTGAGAGGTTCTGGAAGTGCCTTTAAAGGATAATTTTAATAGATCCTTGGAAAAGGGAGAGGTTCCATAGGACTGGAGAAGGGCTGATATGGTACCTCTTCAAAAAAGTGGTAGTAGGGAAGAGGTGAAAAACTATAGGCCATTAAGTCTTACCTCGGTGGCAGGAAAAGTAATGGAGGCACTCCTGAAAGAGAGAATAGTGGACTTTCTAGAAAACAATAGATTGGTAAAACCATGTTACCTTGGATCATGCAAAGAAAGATCATGCCAAACAAATTTGATTGAGTTCCTTGACTGGGTGACCAGAGAACTAGATCAATGGCATGCGATGGATGTGATCTACTTAGATTTCAGCAAAGCCTTTGATACTGTTCCTCATAGGAGGCTTATCAATAAACTGAGCAGCCTGGTAATGGGTCCCAAGGTGGTGAACTAGATCAGAAATTGATTTACTGGCAGATTACAGAAAGTGGTGATAAATGGAACTCACTCAGAATAAAGGAAGGTGAGTAGTGGTATGCCTAGGGATTGGTCCTGGGACCGGTACTGTTCAATGTATTTGTGAGTGATATTGCTGAAGGACTCAATGGAAAAGTCTGCCTTTTTGCAGATGGCACAAAAATTTGCAACAGAGTGGACATTTCTGAGGGAGTGGACAACATGAGGAAAGATGTAAAAACACTGTAAGAATGATCCAATGCTCGACAGTTAAGATGTAAAGTGAAGAAGTGCAGTGTCATGCACTTGGGATGCAGAAATACAAGGGAATTGTATGCAATAGGGGGCGAGAGGTTGGTGTGCATGGACCAGGAGAAGGACCTTGGAGTGAATGTTTCTGAGGATCTCAAGGTGGTTAAACAAATATAAGAAAGCAGTGGCCAAAGCCAGAAGGATGCTGGATTGCATACAGACAGGAATAACCATTATAAGGTAGAAGTGTTAATGCTCCTGTACACAAGCCTTTGGTGAGGCCTCACTTGAAGTATTGTATTCAGTTTTGGAAACCATATCTCACAAAGGGTATAAAAAGATTTGAAATGGTTCAGAGGAAGGCGACCAAAATGATTTGGAGCCTGAACCAGAAGACGTATGAGAAGGGACTTGAAGACCTAAATATGTATACCCTAGAGAAGAGGAGGGACAGGGGAGATATAATACAGATGTTTAAATAGTTAAAGGGTATTAATGAACAAACAAACCTTTTTCAAAGAAGGTGATGCTGTAAAACTAGAGGGCATAAAATGAACTGCAAGGAGGTAAACTTAAAAGCAACATCAGGAAATACTTTTTCATTGAAAGGATGGTGGATGCTTGGAATGCCCTCCCGATGAAGGTGGTGGGAGCAAATACAGTGACGGAATTCAAAATGGCATGGGACAGACACAGTGGATTCCTTTATAGCAAGAGGATAAAATCAAAATAAACGTAACTATTTCTTATACCTCAACAAATAGAGAGGAGTGACCTGCACGGAATGGCGGGTACAACCCTAACAAAGGCATAGAGGAGGTGACCTGCATGGAGTGGTGGGTATACCTACTCTGGCCACCTTGCTGCACAGACTGAATGGACCATACTGGTCTTTATCTGCCATCATATACTATGTTACTATACTAACCTCCTTCTAGTTTGTCATAGCACGTGCCAAGCAAGGAATGTGATAGCGATCTGACAAACTGTCTTGCCTCTGATCCTCGCCTTTTCCTTGCAGTGTTCAACTCTCTCCTCAAAGTGCTTCCATACCTGACCCCTCCTTCATTTTCTAATCCAACCTTGGCTGACTACTTCCATGAGAAGGTTTGGAAGATTAGTCTTGAGTTCTCCAAAGGGCCAATTCCATCTTCCCTTCCCTCTCAAATCCTGTCTTCATTTTCTAATATCACTGGAGAGGAAACTGCACATCTCTCCTCCTCCAAATTCACTTCATGCTTCAATTCCCACCCATCTACTAAGCTTTACATAAAAACACAGAAGCATGAAGGCAGATAAACAATATGTGGCCTATCTAGTCTGCCCTTAAATATGAACTACTAAGCTCTACAGTCCCTTTCTTCCTTTAGAGATCTTCTGTGTTTCCACATGCTTTCTTGAATTCAGATATAGTCTATGTCTCTACTACCTCCACTGGGAGACTATTCCATACATCTATCACTCTCTGTAAAGAAATAATTCTGCAAATTACTCCTGAGTCTATCCCCATTCACCTTCATCCAATGCCCCCTCATTGTCTTACATTTGAAAGAGACTCTCTTCCTGTGCATTTATGCCATGAATGTATTTAAACATCTCTATTATATCGTCCTCTCTTGTTCTTTCTTCCAAAGTATACATATTGAGATCTTTAAGTCTGTCCCCATATGGTTTATAATGAAGACCACTGACCAGTTTGGTAGCCACCCTCTGGACCGACTCCATCCTGTTAATATCCTTTTGAAGGTGCGGCCTCCAGAATTGCACACAATACTCTAAATAGGTCTCATCAAAGATTTATACAGAGGCACTATCACCTCTTTCTTCCTGCTCACCATTTCTCTCCCTGTGCACACAAGCATCCTTATGGCTTTCACCATCACTTTTTCTACCTATTTAGCCATCTTAAGATAATCAGAAACAATCACTTCCAGGTCCCGCTCTTCACAAGCAATATTCACTATATCATAAAGTAGCGAGACATTGTACTGAATGTTACCTGTGGGCAACTGTTTACATTTTTTGAACTTTTTACATTGGGAGTCTGACCCCTGATGAAGGCTAGTCAGCTGAAACTTGGTGGAGTCAGGTCATTTCCAATAAAAACGTTTTAAAGTTTTCATGATTTGCCTCCGCTCTGTGTACATTGGTTGATAGACTGTCTCTGTGGAGTATCACCTTCAGGTTTTCTATTTATCACCTTAATAACATTTCTGCTCTTGAGTTTTGATTTTAGAATTTTCCAAACTCTCTTTATGTAGTTAGAACTAGTGTTCTTCTTGATATGGTTGTTCAGTAAATCCGAAGCTTCCATCAGTCCTAAGGGGTATAAAATATACACCTGCATGCATACTTCAACAGGGTACTTGAATCCTTCCTCTGGATTGAGTTGTTTAATGATATTTCCATTTATCAACTTCATTCTATCATCTTCTATGATTTTTCTACCTTTCATTGCCAGTGTTGCACATTTGTCAAAATCAAATTCCATTCCTACGTATTCACTAAAGATGTAGACAGTGTTCAATGATGAATCAATTTCAGCTTTTGTTTTTCCATGTCTGAGCCAAAAGCCATGTACTTTCTCTTTTCCTGGGGCACTCCAGTGTTTAATCTTCTTAGCTTGAATTTGAATCACTTCTTCTGTAAGTGGGAGGCCTCGGGGCGAAGTCCCACGAGGGCCGCCGCAACCGGGCCGCACGGACGCGCGCTGTCCAGGTTATGGTGGTGCGGGTTCGTGCGTGCATGCCGCAGGGGCAGGCGGCAATGAGGATTTTGAAAGGATTGGTCCCGCGGCTCGTGGTGTGCCGCGGGAACCAATCGAGAAGCTCCCCGCAACAAGCGGGTGCCTTCGGCGTCGGGGGGGGAGTGGAGGAGGGCAGTTGCGTCCGGCATTTGAGGAGCTCAGACGCGGCTGCTGTGAGTGGTTAGCAGTGCGGGCCGGACAGAGCGACAGCGAACAGCCTTAAAAAGATATATAAATAAAAGACTATATTTTTAAAGAAAAGACGAGGCAGGCGCCAGCCAGTGAGTGCGGCAGGAGGTTATTCAGGGCAGCGGGGCCCGGCAGCACGTGGAGAATCCCGATTGCTGAAGCAGCAGAAACAGGACAGCAGACAGTGGGACCATGCCGCGGAGAATGCAAAGGGCGAGTATGAGTGGGGGAAGTGCTGCAAGGAGAGCTAGTACCAGCTGTAGCAGAGTGGGGGAAGAGTCACGTGGGGGGGGCAGGAAGGGCTCGTAGGAGTAGGGTAGACAGGCTATTAAGAGGTGGGACGAGACCTGGGGGGAGAAATAGACCCAGGAATGGGGGGGAGTCTAGAGGGAGGGGTTTTTTGGAGCGCATCAGGGGTGCGGGTGTGGAAGAAATGCCAAGAGGTGTTGGCAGAGGGAAGCGGGGGGCCTGAGGCAGGGGGGGTAGGGTAGCAGCTCCTCAGAGCTCAGAGGTTGGGGTGACTGGAGCAGGGCTGGCTGGGGGTGTAGATGGGCAGCACGAATTAGCACAGGGCATGGAGCCCTCGGGGCAATTGCAAGGGCATTGGCCTGGGGTGGGGGGTATGAGGAGTCAGTGGGTTGGGGCTTATGGGGACGGGGTTGGGGGTAGGAAGGGTTCAGGGGGGACAGCGGGGGAGCGCAGCATTTGGGGGGGGTTAAGTGGGGCTGAGGCTTGGGAGCATTGGCGGGATGGGGGGCAGGGATCTTCACGAGGGGATTGGATGGGGGCTTGGCGGCCGGCCTGGCAGCCTTTTCTCTCCCCTCCTGTGTTTTCCTATTTGCCCCCCCAGGGTACAGCCACTGCAGGAGGTGAAGGAGCGGCCGGACGGATGCCAATGTTGGAAAGGAGTGCGGAGACCAGGGAGGTGGTCCGGTGCCAGACTGAAGGAGGGGATTCGGAGCCTATACAAGACCTGCGGCAGCGTGGAGTGGCATTGGGCAGCCAAGAAAGGGTGGCGAGAGACCAAGAGCCAGAGGCCAGCATGCCGTGGATTGGAAACGCCGTAGTAGGTGAGTCACGGTCTGGGCTCCGGGAGCAGGGAAGGTTGGGAAAAAAGTCACGCAGGAAACGAAAGTATTCACGTAAGCGGCGGAGAAATTTGAGTTCTTCCTCCTCGTCATCTGGGGACTCTGTGTCCTCGAGTTCGGGGGCGGAGGGCGGGGGGAGGTCACCGGCTGTTGGGGGAGGATTGGGGGAGGCGGCTGCGGGTTCGGTGGCCACAATGGCTTCCTATTCTGAATTGTGGGAGGGAGTGCCACGGAAGCTTCGCAGGAAGATCCATAAGAGACGCTACATTGATATATTCCGCTTATTGGAAGGCAGACGGCGATCTGGGGAGAGTAAAAAGAAGAGGAAGGAGGACGAGAAGGCGGGCCGGGTTAAGAAGGTCTCCAGAAATGTAGTGAATTGGGCAAGGGCCTTTTTACGCCTAGCAAGTGTGTGGGGGCATAAGCATCCTTCCCATTATGGGATGTTGTTGGCGTATGCGGATTCCATATTGGAGGCTTCGCAGATGCATGAGGGATGGGCGTGGCTGAACTATGATGAAAAGTTCAGAGATAAGATGGAGGAGAGTAAATCCTTGTCCTGGGGCACGCAGGACATTAACCTGTGGCTAACACAAATGTCGGCTAAGAGCGGTGGTGGAGGTTTTGGGGGGTACAGAGGCGGGGCGACTCTCACCTCGGGCGGGGGGCGGTCCTTTCATGCCGGTGGGAGTGCGCAGCAAAAGAGTCCAGGGGCTGGTGACGTGTGTTGGCGTTACAACAAGTTATCATGCCCGTTCCCGGATTGCAAATTTCGCCACGCCTGTTCAGTGTGTAATGGGGCCCATGCAGCAGTCAAATGTGTTAAAAAGGCCCCTCCCCCACTGGGGGACAGCCGGCAAAGTTGTGATCAGACCCCGGCGGTGGCGGCGACGCCTATAAAGCTGGAGGCATTGCTGCCATGGTTGCGGTGGTATCCCAGGCGTAGAGTTAGGAAGGTGCTCGAGGACGGCTTTGCGTGGGGATTCCGTATACCAGTCCAGGGTGAGGTGGTGGGGGTAAGGGCGAAGAACTCGCAATCGGTGCGTCGCTTTGCGAGTGTGGTGCGGGAAAAACTCCGATCTGAATTAGAACTTGGCAGGATTGCTGGCCCATTTGTGGACGTTCCCTTTGAGAATTTGGTGATCTCCCCTTTGGGCGTCATCCCTAAGAAGGAGCCCGGGAAGTTTAGATTAATTCACAATCTCTCTTTTCCGGAGGGGTTGTCGGTAAATGATCATATCCACAGGGAGTCCTGCTCAGTTCGTTATGCCTCCTTTAATTCGGCGGTCGCTCTTGTACGGAGATGTGGCGAGGGGAGCCTATTGGCTAAGGCCGACATTGAGTCGGCTTTTCGATTATTACCGGTGCACCCTTCGTCCTTTCATTTATTGGGCTTTGCATTCGAGGGGCACGTCTATTACGATAAATGTATGCTCATGGGTTGCTCGGTGTCCTGTGCCTACTTCGAAATGTTTAGTGCGTTCTTGCACTGGGGGCTGGTGGAGAGGGTGGGCTGCGCGAATGTCGTCCACTATTTGGACGATTTTTTGTTTGTAGGGGAGGCTGGGTCCTTGCAGTGTGCTGAGTTGTTGGCCGGTTTTGCGGAGCTGTCTAAGGAATGGGGGGTGCCCCTAGCGGCTCATAAAACCGAGGGCCCCACCACCACGCTTACCTTCTTGGGGATTGAGTTGGACACGGCACAGATGGTGGCTCGTTTGCCAAGGAGTAAGGTGGAGCAATTGCAGGTGCTAGTGGCTAATGCGGTAGCGTCCAGAAAGCTGACTTTAAGGGAGATGCAATCCTTATTAGGATCCTTGAATTTCGCATGCAGAGTGATCCCAATGGGATGGGTGTTTTCATGGCAGTTGGCTCTTGCCACGGCGGGGGCGATCAAGCCACATCATAGAATTCGTGTTTCGCAAGCCATGAAGGACGACTTGTTAGTGTGGGACACTTTTTTGAAAGAGTTTAATGGGGTTGTGGTGCTCCGGGAGGATGAGGTTTCGAGCGAGGATCTGGACCTATTCACGGATGCGGCAGGTGGGGTCGGAATGGGGATCTACTTTGGGGGGGCTTGGTGCGCAGGAGCATGGCCCCAGGAGTGGAGGGATAGGGGTCTCACTAGCAACATTGCATTTTTGGAATTGTTTCCCTTGCTAGTGGTGTTGGAGCTTTGGCTGGAGAGATTGCGGCATCGGAAAGTGCTATGGTCTTGTGATAATGCCGCGGTTGTAAGTGTGATCAATAATTACTCTCCGCGATGTTTGCAGCTGACGGCGCTGATGTGGGAGGTGGTGCTGGCTTGTTTGAGGGGTAATGTGTTTGTTAGGGCTAAGCATATTCCAGGTCGCTCTAACCAGATTGCGGATGCTCTCTCTCGTTTCAAGTGGGACCAGTTCAGGACCTTGGCACCAGCGGCGGACGACGTGGGATGAACAGTTCCCGAGAGATTGTGGCTGGTTGGCCTGAAGGAATGCTGAGCCTTTTGAGGAGTTCGGTGGCGGCATCGACGTGGGCAGCCTACCAGCATGGGTGGCATAGCGTGATGGCTTTTCTGCGGACGGCTGGATGGCAGGCGGGGGGAGTTTTGGACCAGCTTTTGGGGCAGTATGTAGTGTATGCCAAAGAGGCCAGGGTGTCCAGAGCATCAGTTCGATCTCATTTAGCGGGGTTCACCTTTTTTGCCAAAGCCTTGGGATGGGAGCCTGCAGGCTGCGGTTTCTTGACGCAACGGCTTTTGCAAGGGTGAGACCGTTCTTGCCCAACCCCGGGGGATAATAGGCGGCTGATTGATCAAGGATTGCTGGCCCGTATGATCGAGGTGTTGCCATCGGTAACTGATTCTGTTTTCGAGACAGAGCTGTTTCGGGCTGTTTTTGTGGTGGCCTTTTTTGGTGCTTTTCGGGTGGGGGAGTTGGTAGCTGAATCCTCCAGGGTCGAGTCCAAGGGGGGATTGTTGTTAACGCATGTCCAGGTGAAGGCGGGGCGGCTCTGTATTTGGCTAGCACGTTACAAAACAGATCAGAGGGGTAGATGCTGTTGGATAACCTTGGCGGCGGTTAAGGGGTCGCCAATATGCCCGGTGGCAGCTGCAGAGGCGTATTTGCGGAACCGCCAGTGGTGGGGGGGGGCAGTTTTTCCTGCATGAGAATTCGCTGCCTCTGTCCCGCTATCAGTTTACAGCGGTGTTGCGTATGGCGTTGGCTCGTCTGGGGGAGAACCCACTACTCTTTGCACTGCATTCATTCCGGATTGGCGCGGCTACGAGTGCAGCCGGGGCGGGTCTGGGGAGCAAGGAGATTTAAAAAATCGGCAGATGGAGGTCACAAGCCTTTCAGGGGTATGTTCGGTTCTAAAAAAAAAAAAAAAAAATCCTTAGTAGGGCAAGGGGGTTTGGGGTGCTGGAGTGATTGGTGGCCTAACTGTATTATTTTTTTGCAGATGCAGAGCAGGGCCCAAGGCATTGTTGGGTCGTCGGGCACTCCTTCGTGTATTGGGCAGGGCAGCGAGCAGCTCAGCGTCCAGTGGGGCCCAATCTCGGTGTTGGCGTTGACGAGGTGACCATCCTATGGCGGGGCGAGAGGGGGCTGCGATGGCCCCAGCTTTTGCCTTTGCTTCGGCATCTCGGGAGAGCGAAGGACGCCCCGGCGCTGATATTGCTGCATTTGGGCGGAAACGATTTGAGTTCCTGGACTTGCAAGCAGTTAATCCGAGCAGCAATTAGGGATTTAACGGAGGTGCTGCAAATGTTTCCGGGTGTGGTGCTGTTGTGGTCGGACATTATTTCAAGGCCTGTCTGTCAAGCACAGCGGCGGTGGTCCAGGGGTTTAACTAAGATAAACAGGCAGATCGGCCGATGGGTGTGTGAGCGTGGAGGTTTTCAGATCATGCACCCATGGGTCGATGTTAACTGTGCAGGGTTGTTTCGCCAAGACGGGGTACATTTATCCCAGGTGGGAATGGACCTCCTGCTGAATGATTGGCAAGAGGCGCTGGAATGTGCCCTGGCTCGGGGATGCAACCGGTCGCAGCTGACTTAGGGGGCGGCAGGGTGACTGACGTCTCCCTTGCCGGTGGGTCCGGGGTCCGGAGCCGGAGATGATAATGGGGCGGGGGTGAGGGGCCCCTGTCCGGGCAGCCCCGTTGGGCTTTTGCTAATCATATGGCTAAGCCTGGTAAGGGGCGGTGGGGTGAAGCTAGCCGTGGGGCTTGTCCTCGGCGGCGGCGGAGTGGTGGCTCACCTTGCTAATCACATGGCTGGTGTGGCCGGATTTCGCCAGAATGATATTTATGTTAATGGCATTGGTTAATGTTCAAGTTAAATAAAGCTGCGACCGGTTTGAATTCCCAATTAGTTGTCTGACTGTTTTCTTTGTGGTGAAGATTGGGGCATTGTGGGGGGGGAGAGGGGTTGGGGTAATTAGCAGGGGGTGTGGTTGTAGGATGAGCGCGGTCCGGCGTGCCTCGGTTAGTGGGAGGCCTCGGGGCAAAGTCCCGCGAGGGCCGCCGTAACCAGGCCGCACGGACGCACGCTGTCCAGGTTATGGTGGCGCGGGTTCGCAGGGGCGGGCGGCAGCGAGGATTTTGAAAGGATTGGTCCCGCGGCTCGTGGTGTGCCACGGGAACCAATCGAGAAGCTCCCCGCAACGAGCGGGTGCCTTTGGCGTCGGGGGGGGGGAGTGGAGGAGAGCAGTTGCGTCCAGCATTTGAGGAGCTCGGACGCGGCTGCTGTCCCACCCAGCCCACCCTGACAATGAGGAGCGCTGGGAGCGGGTGGGTTGTTGCAGCTGGGGGTGGCGGGAATCCGGTGGGTCCGGGGTCCGGAGCCGGAGATGATAATGGGGCGGGAGTGAGGGGCCCCCGTCCGGGCAGCCCCGTTGGGCTTTTGCTAATCATATGGCTAAGCCGGGTAAGGGGCGGTGGGGTGAAGCTAGCCGTTGGGCTTGTCCTCGGCAGCGGCGGAGTGGTGGCTCACCTTGCTAATCACATGGCAGGTGTGGCCGGATTTCGCCAGAATGATATTTATGTTAATGGCATTGGTTAATGTTCAAGTTAAATAAAGCTGCGACCGGTTTGAATTCCCAATTAGTTGTCTGACTGTTTTCTTTGTGGTGAAGATTGGGGCGTTGTGGGGGGGGGGAGAGGGGTTGGGGTAATTAGCAGGGGGTGTGGTTGTAGGATGAGCGCGGTCCGGCGTGCCTCGGTTATAACCAGTTCTAGCATTTTCTTTCATTCAAATTCCTTTCTACCTGTGTGATCCATTGGACATTTTTATTATGTTCTTTGTTATTTTTCCCATACGTTTTTCCTTGTCAGGCTTTACATTTGCATCTGTATTTTCTTGGTCTGCTTGAAGAATTTTGTGGAAGAAATGCTGGTTTGTTCTACTGTAAATATTGTGTTTTGTTCAAATTGGTTTAATCTACTGTTATATCGTTTGATTTTTTTTGGGCTACTATCACAATCTTTCAAAAAATTACCTTAGTTCCAATATTGTATAGTTATATAAAGCTGATTTTTAACTTTTCATCTTTAAGTAAAATTTGTTTTAAATTCTTCAAATTGCATAAATTAGCCTGAAGTTTCTTAACTTTCTGTTCAAATTATATAGAGGCTAATAACAAATAGTATACTGCATCTAAAACAAAACAGGTCAACAAATCACAAAATATATTAATCTATGAAACCACTGAGAAAAACAAGCACAAATATAAGTGTATTAGTCTGATACTTATTTCAATTATTAGTTCTTCCTTACAACTCTTACCACTGCTGCTCCCATTCACTTAACTCTCCATTGCCTCAGGTACAAAATTAGATTGCGAGTCGTCTGGGGACAACAAAATACCTGCTGTACCTGAATGTAACTCGCCTTGAACTTCTGAGAAAAGGTGTGAGCGAAATTATGCATCTTTTATAGTTATATGTAAATTAAAGTTGAAGAAAATTCTCATATGTCACTGTATAAACTGCTTACAGTTATTAGATTAAATAATACTCAAGAATATATCCTTATAAGAACAATGGCATGTCTTGCTAAATTGAGTTTTATGTGAAACCTGATTTTGCATAGGTTGTTTTGGTTAGGCTGTTCACAATTTCCAGCCTATCTTACAAAAGGCACACCTTTCGTAAACAACATATGGGGCAGCATGGAAATACAGGTGTATTTTTCTAAACATGCATTGAAAGCAGGCACTTTAGGAAAATATACTTGTACAAAAAAAGTGGCATCACATGCATGGCCACTTATGCATGTAGGTGGCATCAGATTCTACAAACTTCCACATATAAGAGCAGCCAATTAAGGACCTAAACTGCTAAAGGAAATGTTTTACTTTTTCAAAAATAATTTAAATACCAGAGAGTTGAGCATAACAAGAGTTTGCTGACACTTATGCATGCCTTGGAGCCGGTACAAAAAGCCAATAAGCAAAATCAGAAATGCACATATATTTTTTCTGACTGTTCCTAGATCAGGTCCACTTAGAATTTCTGCAACCTGTAACATCCACACATGTAAACAACAGCATCGTAAAATTGGCATTTACACATGTATGCCGTTTACTCATGAAAATGCTACTATTTGAATGTGTAGATGTTGCACAAACATTCTCAAATGACTTCTATAAGTTATACATAGGGTCATTCTGAGGTGCGAATAGCAGGGATGAACGTCCTGTTGGGCCATCCTTCCCCACTATTTGGCCCCTTTTTCCCGACGTTGCATGGGGAAGTTAGATGGAGGCAGGAAAGGGGTGGTACGGGGGTGGAGTTAGCGCAAGCAGTGGGTGGTCAGTGGCCCCAGACATACAGGGCTGATTCCTATGTTGGCTCTGTATGTCCGGGGCCAGCGGCCTGAACGGGGAACTTATTCCACCTCTGAGGTGGAATACGTTCCCCTAGTTGGGTGGATTGGGCAGGCCTGGGACTCAAAAGAGACGGGAGGGGGCAGAGGAAATTCACTGCAGCCCAAACCTGGCCTTGGGGAGGCCAGATTGGGGGTCAGACTATGGGGAATTAACATTTTGGTCCAGTGGCTGGGGTTCCATTCAAAAGCCCTGATAGAGTTAGCCGGGGAAGGTCTGTATGTTCAGGCCGACCTGAATCGGGATCCTGGTCTGCACGTACAGGTCTGGACGCAATTCTGATCCCACGGGATTAGAATCCTGGCTCACTCTAAGTCCAGTTCCGACCGGGTGCACAGAAGGCTGGCACGTCCAAAACGGAATCGGGCCCAGTGGGAATAATTATATAAACTTTCCCTACATGTAGTATAAATGGCCTCTTATAAAATTACCCTATGGGGCCAATTACCCTATGGGGCCAATTACTTAAGCTTCAGGTACACAAGGTGTATTAGGGGTATTAGATACACTTTTATTGGTATAAGCATCCACACCAATCCTTATTATATACAGAATTTAAAAGACCTAAACACAAGCTTTAAACTAAGATGCAGACAGAAGTCCAGCAACGAGATGGGGGTTCTCCGGTCTTTTGCATTGAGTGTCACATGTATGATTTTCTCCCAGTTGGTGAGAGGTCTTACGTATGCACTAAGTGCAAAGAACTCTTTGCTCTCAGGGAACGAGTCCATTCTCTAGAGGCTAGAGTAGCAGACCTGGAAGACATAAGAAAGACAGAGAAGTACATGGACGAGACCTACAGGGATATAGTCCTGAAGTCCCACCTCCAGTCTGGCAGCATCCCTGTTGCCATGGAGGAGAGAGGTCACGTGACAGGAGAGCATCACCCTGGTGTGGCAGGAAGTGATCCTGTAACTAGGACCTGTCCTCCAGGTGATGTAAAACCCTCTCGCACCGAGGACGTTTCTCCAGGGCCATGTCCCCATGAGGGGAGGGTCAGGACAGCTGTTATAGTTGGTGATTCAATCATTAGGAATGTAGGTAGCTGGGTGGCTGGTGGACATGAGGATCGCCTGGTAACATGCCTGCCTGGTGCAAAGGTAGCGGACCTCACGCACCGCCTAGATAGGATCATAGATAGTGCTGGGGAAGAGTCTGCTGTCTTGGTACATGTTGGTACGAATGACATAGGAAAATGTGGTAGGGAAGTTCTGGAGGCTAAATTTAAGCTTTTAGGTAGGAAGTTGAAATCCAGAACTTCCAGGATAGCGTTCTCCGAAATGCTTCCTGTTCCACGTACAGGACCCAAAAGACAGGCAGAGCTCCGGAGTCTCAATGCGTGGATGAGACAATGGTGCAAGGATGAGGGTTTTAGATTTGTTAGGAACTGGGGAACATTCTGGGGAAAGGGGGGGCTCTTCCGAAGGGATGGGCTTCACCTTAATCAGGATGGGACCAGACTGCTGGCATTAACCTTTAAAAAAAGAGATAGAGAAGCTTTTAAACTAGAAATTAGGGGAAAGCCGACAGTCACCCAGGAGTGCATGGTTCGGACAAAGGTATCCTTGAAGGATACTACCAAAAGCAGTGAGGTTCCAAAAAGGAGTATAGTAGCCCAAATGCCCTTGAGTAAGGAGCAGACAGAGCATAAAGATTCCAAATTACCCCTGCCCACCAATAGCCAGATTAATATGAATAAAATACAGTCTCTAAAATGCTTGTATGCCAATGCTAGAAGTCTAAACAATAAGATGGGAGAGTTAGAATATAGCACTAAATGAGAGGTTAGATATGATTGCACTCTCAGAGACATGGTGGAAGGAGGATAACCAGTGGGACACTGTGATACCTGGATACACACTATATCGTAATGATAGAGCTGATCAAATTGGTGGAGGGGTTGCGCTCTATGTTAGAGAGGGCATTGAGTCAGAAAGGATTAAAGTTTTGCAGGGAACAAAATTTGCTGTAGAATCTCTATAGATTGAAATTCCATTTATGAAGGGGAAGGTGATGGTAGTTGGAGTATACTATCGACCGCCTGGCCAGAATGAACAAATGGATGATGAAATGCTCAAAGAAATCAAGGAAGCTAACAAAAGTCACAACAGAGTAGTAATAATGGGTGATTTCAATTACCCCGGTATCGACTGGGTCAGTGTCACAGCAGGACAAGCTAAAGAGATAAAGTTTCTAGATGGAATAAATGACTGCTTCTTGGAGCAGCTGGTTCATGAACCGACCAGAGGGGAAGCCATACTGGACCTAGTCCTTAGTGGAACGCCAGATCTGGTGCAAGAAATAAGGGTGTTGGGACCACTTGGCAATAGTGATCATAGTATGATCATGTTTGATTTAATTAGTGGAGGACAGATAGTAAAGGCATCCACGGTACTACCTTTTAACTTTCAAAATGGAGACTATGATAGAATGAGGAATATAGTTAGGAAAAAACTAAAAGGAGCGGTTCCAAAGGTTAGAGACTTACAGCAAGCTTGGTTGTTATTTAAAAATACTATCCTCGAAGCCCAGACCAGCTGTATTCCACGCATTAGGAAAAGTGGAAGAAAGTCCAAAAAACTGCCAGCATGGTTTAAAGGTGAGGTCAGAGAGGCTGTTGCTGCCAAAAAAGCAACCTTCAGGAAATGGAAAAAAGAGCCAAATGATGAAAACTGGAAACAGCACAAGCACTGGCAAGTTAAATGCAAAGCATTGATAAGGCAGGCAAAGCGGGAATTTGAGAAGAAACTTGCTACGGAAGCAAAAACACGAAATAAAGACTTTTTCAAGTACATTCGTAGCAAAAGGCCTGTGAGAGAGTCAATTGGACCATTAGATGATAGAGGGGTAAAAGGGGCAGTAAGAGGAAACAAGGTTATAGCAGAGAGACTGAATGAATTCTTTGCTTCGGTCTTTACTGAGGAAGATGTAGGGATGTTACCCAAGACTGAAGTGGTATTTAAAGGTGATACTGCAGAGGAATTGAGAGAAATATCGCTACACCGGGAAGATATATTACAACTATTTGATAAACTGAATAGTAGCAAATCACCTGGACCGGATGGTATACATCCCAGAGTGTTGAAAGAACTGAAATATGAGATTGCAGACCTGCTATTGGTAATCTGTGAACTTTCATTAAAATCATCTGTAATACCTGAAGATTGGAGGGTCGCCAACGTAACACCAATTTTTAAAAAGGGTTCCAGGGGTGACCCGGGAAATTACAGACCGGTGAGCCTGACGTCAGTACCAGGGAAAATGGTAGAAACCATCATAAAGAACAAAATTACACAGCATGTAGATAGTCATGGCCTAATGGGAGACAGCCAACATGGCTTTAGACAAGGAAGATCTTGTCTTACTAATCTGATATGTTTTTTTGAAGGTGTGCATAAACAGGTAGACAAAGGTGAGTCGGTTGATATAGTGTATCTGGACTTTCAGAAAGCTTTTGACAAAGTCCCCCATCAGAGACTTTTGGAGAAGCTAAAAAGTCATGGGATAGGAGGCAGTGTACTATTGTGGATCGGGAACTGGTTAAAAGATAGGAAGCAGAGGGTAGGGCTAAATGGCCAATATTCCCAATGGAAAAAGGTGAATAGTGGAGTACCCCAGGGATATGTACTGGGTCCGCTGCTTTTTGACATATTCATAAATGACCTGGAAAAGGGAATAACTAGTGGGGTTTTCAAATTTGCAGATGACACAAAACTGTTTAAAGTTGTTAAAACCCAAGAGGATTGTGGAAAACTGCAGGAGGATCTGGATAAATTGGAAGACTGGGCATCCAAATGGCAGATGAAATTTAATGTGGACAAGTGCAAAGTTATGCACCTAGGAAAGAACAACCCACACTATAGTTACACGATGCAAGGCTCCACATTAGAAACCACCACCCAGGAAAAAGATTTAGGAGTCATCGTGGATAACATGTTAAAACCCTCCGCCCAGTGTGCAGCGGCGGCCAAGAAAGCAAATAGAATGCTAGGTATCATAAGGAAAGGGATGGAGAATAAAACAAAGGATGTTATAATGCCTCTGTATCGCTCCATGGTACGACTGCACCTTGAATATTGTGTGCAATTCTGGTCACCGTATCTTAAAAAGGACATAGCGTTATTAGAAAAAGTACAGAGAAGAGCCACCAAATTGGTGAAGGGGATGGAAGGCTACTCCTATGAAGAGAGGCTAAGAAGGTTAGGGCTCTTTAGCCTGGAGAAGAGACGGCTGAGGGGAGATATGATAGAGGTCTATAAATTAATGAATGGAGTGGAACGGATAAGCGTGGATCAATTGTTTATGCTATCAGAGTATAGAAAGACTAGGGGACATGTAATGAAGCTACAGGGTAAACTATTTAAGACAAATATGAGAAAATATTTTTTCACTCAACGTGTAATCAAACTCTGGAATCTGTTACCGAGGATGTAGTAAGGGCTGTTAGTATAGCTGGGTTTAAAAAAGGTTTGGACAAGTTCCTGGAGGAAAGGTACATAAACCACTATTAAAAAGGAACCCAGGATATCAATGCTTGACCCAGTACAAGCATTGTGGAACCTGTGTCTTTTGGGGATATTGCTAGGTACGTATGACCTAGATTGGCCACTGTTGGAAACAGGATACTGGGCTTGATGGACCTCGGTCTGACCCAGTATGGCATGTCTTATGTTCTTATGTTCTTATGGGTTATGCACTTAAAAATACTCATAGTGATAAGAAGGCAAGGCATGTGCTTTTACTCGACCCGTGTATAGACATGTTTGAAGACATAATTTGGGCAGTGTGGGCAGAGTTACAAAGTACGTGAGTGGGGTATAAAATATGTAACTGCATGCATACTTCAACAGGGTAGAGACCCTGGAAGATATAGGAGAGAGCTAGAAAAGTTTAAAGAATGGTAGAAAATTTGGTGGCTAAGATTTAATGCTAAAAAAAAATGCATGGACATGCATTTCTTTTTATTTTATTTTATTTTATTTATTTAACAGGTTTCATATACCGCTTTATCATTTCAATCAAAGTGGTTTACATTGAACTTAAACTTGGTAATGTACTTTAAATAGGGACATTGATAACTTGGATTTTTCTTGGGCTGCAAAAACCCAATGGAGTGGTATAACATAGGGGATAAAGTTCTTCAGTGCCCAAAAGAAAAGTGGCATGGGGCATGATTCTATCAGACGATCTTAAAATGGCCAAACAGTTGGAAAGATGATGGCAAAAGCCCAAGGGAGGACTGGCCAACAGGAAAAAGGAGGTGATAGTGCCTTTGTACAAGTCACTATTGAGACCTCGTTTAGAGTAAGGTGTACAATTCTGGGGACTGCACCTTCAAAAGGATATAAACATGATGGAATCCATCCAGAGGGTGGCTAATAAAATGGTTGTTGGTCTTCTTTATAAGGCATATGAGGATAGTCTTAAAGATCTAAATATGTATACTTTGGAGGAAACTACTACACTACTAAGGTCACAAGAGTCACAGAGTAATAAGATATATCGACAGGGAGGAACTTATATCATCCTAACATTATAGGATAATATCTGCCAGGGAGTGTATACACTAGACTAGGGCACATTTTAAGTCTAAAGAAGCCTCAGACGAGGAAGGTGAAAAATATGTTGTGGCTGTCAACCACTACTTTCAGTGGCCACTTCTTCCCCTGTAATGTCATTCATTGGCTTCAGATGTGTTTAACAATTTTTTTAATGCATTTAAAAGAAAAGAAACACCTGAAATTATGGGCCTCTCATTGACACAGTGCTAAACTCTGCTGGAGCTACGTCTACTCAAGTTTCACCCTTAAACTTCACACAGGCTGCATCAGGACTACCAGCTTCACTCAGGTTCCTCAAAATGAAAAACTAAAAAAAACCCTAACCGATTATAAGGTGGCGGCTAGGAATGCAAACAGACTTCTAACAGTCCAATCAGCAGACTGTCATCCAATCAAGAGACTCGTTGAGACCTGCTGGATGCATCGCATTTAAAGTGAAAATCCATTTTTGTTTGAGTCTTGTGAGTCTCCTCAGTTTTTCACCGCTCATAGTTTCACTAACAGTATCGAAGACAAACCAAGATAAGTCCTCCCATTGATGAGAAAATTGTAGGCAGTGTTGTACCATAGGAGCACTAATGGTATGAGTAGAAAGATGTGATTTATGTTCTAGTTACCAAATTTTAACTTTGCAGCATGTTCTGCCCACATATACCTTCCGACATAGGCAGATAATCACATACACTGCCCACGTGGATTGACAATCTGTATCATATTTTAGGAGGAATACTCTGTCGGATTGAGAAACTTGACATTTAGATATATTAAGAGAAAACTCACAAATAGAACAATAATTACAAGGTTGATGATGGCCAATATGAGGATGATGATGCCTTCTACATGAAACATCAGTATGCACTAAAATGTCTCTCAGTTTCTGCTGTTTGTGACATGCAAAACATGGACCATTACTGAATAACTGATGCAAAGCCAAAATATGCCATTGTTTAGAAATACTACATGCTATTGTTTGCGCTTTATCTGAATATTGTAAAATAACCACTTGTTTATCTATCTCTTAGGTAGTTTGTTTAGTCAGGAGTAGATCCCGATTTGCATATCTCACTCGCAAATATGCTGTTTTGATGACCTCCTTAGGATTGCCGCAATCTCGTAATTAATGCATTAAGATCTTCGTCCTATTAGAAAAATCCTTATCGGAAGAACAAATGTGCCGAATCCTTAAGATCTGGCCAATTAGTAATGCCCATTTCAGCTTAAAAGGATGATGGCTCTCAAAATGTAATAGTTGATTACGATCCACTGATTTTCTTTTATAGAGAAGTGTGTAAAATCCCATTCTCTTTAATGATCTGAGCATCCAAGAATGAGATGCGAGACGATGAGAAAGCCATAGTAAATTGCAAATTAGGAACTTGAAGATTGAATTCACTAATTGGCTCAATCAAACTCTTGCGTGCCCAACCACTAATAAAAAATGTCATCAATAAAGCGCGTCCAAAAACCAGTGTAAGAAAAACAAGAGGCTTGATAAAGGTATGTCTCTTCAAAAGAGATCATATATAGAGTTGGCCACACTGAGGGCAACAGTAGCCCCCATGGAGACACCATGAATTTGCATGTAATATGAATACCGAAGCCGGAAATAATTCTTCTGAAGGACATGTCACGCTAAGGACAATAAAAAATGTACTGGAATCCTCTCAATTGGAAGATGCTGTCTTAATGCCTTATCTACTAATTGTAGAGCCTGCGCTTGAGGAATATTGGTATAAAGCGCTGTGATATCAAACATCACCAATAATCCGGGTTTAGAAGTTATTTCATAACTCACCACTTTATTCAAAAAATCAGTGGTGTCCTTAATATACGATTTCACAGTCTTAACCACTGGTTGCAAAAAATAGTCCAAAAACACAGATAATGGCTCTAACAATGAAGCCTTCCCTGAGACAATCGGTCTTCCTGGAGGTATCTGTAATATGTACCTTCAGGACTATGTAAAAAATTGGAACTCTAGATTTAGAGACCTTTAAGAACTTATATTCATGCCCAGTTATATAACCTTTCTGAAACACATCTTGGTCATTGTAACTGTACTGCTATTGGTTCATTATGATCAGATAACTGTCATTCAACTTCCTGTAAGTATTGCTTATTATCTTGTATCACAATGGAGTCTCTTTTATTGGCTGGTTTAATAGTCAGATGATTAAGTGCTCTACATTCATCGGATGATAAATTGTAATATCTCCATAATTTTTGTAAGCGTGTCTCCATCATCTGTAAGTCCTGTAATACTAAATCATGAAAAATGGCTATGTGGCTGTACACAATCCCTGGGGGGAACCCATTGCGATTTGGGCTGAAAAAATGGCATCGCTGACTCCCCAGCTACCTCTTGATTATGATATTGAAAAAAATTGGAGGAAAGGCAGGAGATGGGTGAAATGACAGACATTTAAATACCTCAGCGGAATAAATGCAGGAATTGGCTATCTTCCTGTTGAAAGGCAATTTTGGAATGAGGAGTCATAAGATAAGAACATAAGCAATGCCATATGGGGGTCAGACCAAGGTCCATTAAGTCCAGTTTCCAACAATGGGCAATACAGGTCACAAGTACCTAGCAGTTTTCCAAAAAGACACACAGGTTCCATAATGCTTGTATTAGGGCAAGCACTGGATTACCTGGGTCCTCTAATAATGGTTTATGGACCTTTCCTCCAGGTACATGTCCAAACCTTTTTTAAACCCAGCTACACTGACAGCTTTAACTACATCCTCTGGTGACGAATTCCAGAGTTTGATTACTTGTTCAGTGAAAACATATTTTCTCTTATTAGTCTTAAACGGGTTACACTGTACTGTAGCTTCATTGCATGTCCCCTAGTCTTTCTACTTTTTGATTGTGTAAAGAATCAATCTACATTTACCCGTTCCATTCTATTCATTAATTTATAGACCTCTATCATATCTCCCCTCAGCCGTCTCTTTTCCAGGTTGAAGAGCCCTAACCTTTTAAGCCTCTCCTCATAGGGGTAGCCTTCCATCCCCTTTACCGTTTGGTGGCTGTTCTCGGTACCTTTTCTAATTCTGCTATATTCTTTTTAAAATACGATGACCAGAATAGCACACAATATTCAAGGTACGGTCGCACCTTGGAATGATACAAAAGCATTATAATATCCTTTGTTTTCTTCACCATTCCTTTCCTTATGATTATTAGCATTCTATTTGCCTTCTTGACTGCTGCTGCACACTGGGCAGAAGGTTTCAACGTATTATCCATGATGACACCTAAATCTTTTTCCTAAGTGGTGGCTCCTAATGTGGAACCTTGCATCTTGTAACCATAGTTTGCGTTGTTCTTTCCTAGGTGCATAACTTTGCACTTGTCCACATTACATTTCATCTGCCATTTGAACATCCGTTCAACCAATTTTTCAAGGTCCTCTTGCAATTTTTCACAATCCTCTTGGGTTTTAACAACCTTGAATAATTTTGTGTCATCTGCAAATTTGACTACCTCACTCATTATTCCCATTTCCAGGTCATATACGGATATGTTAAAAAGCAGAGAACCCAGCATAGATCCCTGCGGTACTCCACTATTCACTTTCTCCATAGGTGAAATTGGCCATTCAGCCCTACCCTCTGCTTTCTATTTTTTTTATTATTTTAAAATCATAATTCCAAAGTACATAATGGAAAGAACAAACAAAGAAACAAACAATATAAGAAGTAACTCTACAATTATCGATAGTCCGCATCAAGGAGGCGTCAAATTGCAAACTCGTACACAAAAACCCCCAACCGTAACCTGTGATAAATTCCACTAACAGTCAAAAGGCAAATATACGCTAAGAAATCTAATCCTTACCCTTCAAAAAATCCAACAATTGTTCAACTTCAGCAAAAACATATTTTTTCCCCTGAAATATTATGTGGCATTTGCAAGGAAACTTTAAATAAAACAGAGCCCCAAGAGCCAAAACACGCTGACGGACTTCCAAAAAAGCCTTACGCCGCTGCTGTGTGGCTCTGGAGACATCCGGAAAATTTTGAATGCACTGGCCACAGAACTTTTCAGACTTTCTTTTAAAGTAGGCACGAAGAATTTTTTGTTTATCTGACTCAACTACCAAAGTGATTAGCAAAGTTGCACGTGTAGGAATTTCATCACTGGATGATTCCAAAAACTCAGAAACATCCAATGTAGAAGAAGCCAATTGGTCAATTTGCATCCCTCTCCCCCCCTCTCCATCTTCAACCATATGCCCTGAAACAAGATAGTAAATTTTTGATAAAGCTAATAAATGGGGATCAGTAAACAATAATATTTCTTTTAAATACTTTTGAAAAAGAATCTCGGGTGAAAGAAAATGTGTCCGGGGAAAATTCAGCAGGCGCAAATTCCTCGAACGTAGGGAATTCTCAAATATCTCATCCTGAGGACGAAGAAGGGAAACATCTTGAACAATTGTAGATAACACCCCCTGCTGTACTTGAGATTGAGTCCGCTGCACCTCCAATATTTTCTCAACATACAACAGTCTAGATTCCTGATCCGATAGCTTAGCAACTGTCTCCTTAGAAAAATCAGACACTCTCTGTAGGGAAGAGCCCAAAGTCAATTCAATACGAGAAAGCACCGCCCAAATATCCTTTAAAGACACATCTGTAGAGGGAGCTTTCAATTCACCAACCGGAGAAAAAACTATTGGAGTAGGAAGAGGAGGGGATAAACCCACAGAGGCAGAGTCAATACATAGAAAAGAAGAAGGGAGTGGCACCGACCCAGACTCTCCTTGCCCCACATCACCTAATGGGGAAGGGGAAGATGGGAATAACACGGCCTCATGACTACTCAGAACTAACTTCTTTCCAAGCGGAGAAATACTAGGAGAAGCAGTACTTACTGAAGAAATATCCTCCAGAACGCTCTCAACCGACTGAGCTGAGGCAGGCAATCCCCCGACTTGAAGATGAGCATCCATTGGACCTACAATCTTACCATCCTTAGTTTGAACCGCCGGGGGAATGCGCTTCTTTCGTTTTCCCATAAAGTATTTTTTCAAATGCCCAAGTGCGCCGAAGGGGCGCCAAAGGGGTGGAGGCAAGCTGTTTAAAGCCCCTTTCACAGCACTGCCCCAATCAGAGCAGGGCTAGCAGGATCACAGGGTCCAATCAGAGTATTGCAATCAAGGCAGAAGGAAAAAATGAACACCTCGGATTCCCACGGTGGAGGCAAGCTGTTTAAAGCCCCTTTCACAGCACTGCCCCAATCAGAGCAGGGCTAGCAGGATCACAGGGTCCAATCAGAGTGTTGCAATCAAGGCTGAAGGAAAAAATGAACACCTCGGATTCCCGCGGTGGAGGCAAGCAGTTTAAAGCCCCTTTCACAGCACTGCCCCAATCAGAGCAGGGCTAGCAGGATCACAGGGTCCAATCAGACTGTTGCAATCAAGGCAGAAGGAAAAAATGAACACCTCGGATTCCCGCGGTGGAGGCAAGCAGTTTAAAGCCCCTTTCACAGCACTGCCCCAATCAGAGCAGGGCTAGCAGGATCACAGGGTCCAATCAGAGTGTTGCAATCAAGGCTGAAGGAAAAAATGAACACCTCAGATTCCCGCGGTGGAGACAAGCAGTTTAAAGCCCCTTTCACAGCACTGCCCCAATCAGAGCAGGGCTAGCAGGATCACAGGGTCCAATCAGAGTGTTGCTATCAAGGCTGAAGGAAAAAATGAACACCTCGGATTCCCGCGGTGGAGGCAAGCTGTTTAAAGCCCCTTTCACAGCACTGCCCCAATCAGAGCAGGGCTAGCAGGATCACAGGGTCATAAGAACATAAGAACATAAGATATGTCATACTGGGTCAGACCAAGGTCCATCAAGCCCAGTATTCTGTTTCCAACAGTAGCCAATCTAGGTCATACGTATCTAGCAGTTTCCCCAAGGGACACAGGTTCCACAATGCTTGTATTGGTTCAAGCATTGATATCCTGGGTCCCTTCTTAATAATGGTTTATGGACCTTTCCTCCAGGAACTTGTCCAAACATTTTTTAAACCCAGCTACACAAACAGCCTTTACTACATCCTCCGGTAACAAATTCCAGAGTTTGATTACACGTTGAGTGAAAAAATATTTTCTTTTATTAGTCTTAAATAGTTTGCCCTGTAGCTTCATTGCATGTCCCCTAGTCTTTCTATATTCTGATAAGGTAAACAATCGATCTACGTTTACCCGTTCCACTCCATTCGTTAATTTATAGACTTCTATCATATCTCCACTCAGCCGTCTCTTTTCCAGGTTAAAGAGCCCTAACCTTTTTAGCTTTTCTTCATAGGAGTATCCTTCCATCCCTTTTACCATTTTGGTGGCTCTTCTCTGAACCTTTTCTAAAATCGCTATATCCTTTTTAAGATACGGCGACCAGAATTGCACACAATATTCAAGGTGCGGTCTCACCATGGAACGATATAGAGGCATTATAATATCTTTTGTTTTATTTTCCGTTCCTTTCCTTATCATACCTAGCATTCTATTTGCTCTCTTGGCCGCTGCTGCACATTGGGCCGAGGGTTTTAACATGGTATCCACAATGATGCCTAAATCTTTTTCCTGGGTGGTGATTCCTAATGTGGAACCTTGCATCGTGTAACCAAAGTTTGGGTTGTTCTTCCCTAGGTGCATAACCTTGCACTTGTCCACATTAAATTTCATCTTCCATTTTGATGCCCAGTCTTCCAATTTATCAAGATCCTCTTGCAATTTTCCACAATCCTCTTGGGTTTTAACAACTTTAAATAGTTTTGTGTCATCTGCAAATTTGACAACCTCACTCGTTATTCCACTTTCCAGGTCATTTATGAATATGTCAAAAAGCAGCGGACCCAGCACAGATCCCTGGGGTACACCACTATTCACCTTTCTCCATTGGGAAAATTGGCCATTTAGCCCTACCCTCTGCTTTTTATCTTTTAACCAGTTCCTGATCCACAATAGTACACTGCCTCCTATCCCATGACTCTTTAGTTTTGCCAAAATTCTCTGATGAGGGACCTTGTCAAAGGCTTTCTGAAAGTCCAGATACACAATATCAGAGTGTTGCAATCAAGGCAGAAGGAAAAAATGAACACCTCGGACTCCCGCGGTGGAGGCAAGCTGTTTAAAGCCCCTTTCACAGCACTGCCCCAATCAGAGCAGGGCTAGCAGGATCACAGGGTCCAATCAGAGTGTTGCAATCAAGGCAGAAGGAAAAAATGAACACCTCCTGCTTTCTATTTTTTAACCAGTTCCTGATCCACTGCCTCTTATCCCATGACTTTTTAACTTTGCCAAGATTCTGTCATGAGGGGCCTTGTCCAAGTCTTTCTGAATGTCCAGATACACTATATTAACCGGCTCACCTTTCTCTACCTGTTTATTCACACCTTCAAAAAAGTATGACAAGACCTTCCTTGGCTAAATCCATGCTGTCTTTCTCCCATTAAACCACAACTATCTACATGTTCAATAATTTTGTTCTTTATAATGGTTTCTACTGTTTTGCCCAGAAAAGAGGTCAGGCTCACCACCCTGCTTCCCAGATCACCCCTGGGACCCTTTTTAAAAATTGGTGTTACATTGGCCATTCACCAATCTTCAGCTACTACAGATGATTTTAATGATAGTTCACAGATGAAGATGAAAAGGGATAGATTCAGGAGTAATCTGAGAAAACATTTCTTTATAGAAAGGATGGTGGATGCATGGATAGACTCCTAATGGAGGTAGTAGAGACGTATCTGAATTCAGAAAAGAATGGGACAAATACAGAGGATCTCTGAGGGAGAGGAAGGGATTGAAGATCTTAATAGTTCTTATGAATGGGCAGACTGGATGCATGTTAGCACATGTGTATTTGAGGCCTATTCTGTAAAATGAAGTACCTTACTTCATAAAATAGGGGTGAAGGTATTATAAAGATTGTTTGGCATCTGAACAAAATTGAGCGTCTCTATAGGAAAAACCTCTAGAGAATCTGACTAGAGACTAAGCACCCTAAAATATGTTTCATACTACTGCTTCTTTACCATTTTTGCTAGAAATGGACACATCTTTCCCCGAGTTAGTTTTTCACGCTTACAATACTTTAGCTCTAGAAGGCATATTTTAGAAATGACGTCCAAATGAAAGTTGGAAGTCCATGCTAAAACATTGGAAAAAAGGTAGGCACATCCAAGCTCAGGCACAATTTCACAAACACGGATATACACGATATGAAAGTTTGTGGGGCAATCCACCTAGATTGGCCACTGTTGGAAATAGGATACTAGGCTTGATAGACCTTGGTCTGACCCAATATGGCATATCTTATTTTCTTATGTTCTTATTGTAGACATTCCTGGAATAGTATCCAAGACTGGGGATGTCTCAGAGACATTCAGCAGTGGTTCAAACAAAAAACAGGTAGGGAGGTGGGGGAGTTTTAGTTAGTTTAGCTATACAGCACTGGAAGAGCAATCATTAGATTCTTCTTATAGTAATGGTTCTTTAATTTAATACTTGGAATGCCCATGGTTTGAATCATCCAATTAAAAGAAAGCATATATTGAATCATCTTAAGAAAAAAAAATCCCTCCGTTATATTTCTTCATAAACGTATCTCACTCCTATAGAACATGGAAATTTGAAAGAGAAATGGACAGGAAATGTCTGGTTCTCTTTTAAAAAAGTAAAAAGAGGTGTTGCCATTTTGATTTCCCTGTCCTTTAATTTTAAAGCTGAGAAGGTTATTGTCGTCCTGGATGAAAAATATATTTTAGTTATAGACAATTCAGATGGGGCTCAGTTTTCCTTATGTAATTTCTATGGACTCGATTTTCAACTGGGCAGTGCTATGCGCCGTGTTGGCACATAGCCCGCCCCCTTTCTACCTAACTCTGATTTTCAATGCCGGGGTCATATGTGGCCCCAGCATTGAAAATCCAGGTCTCGCCGCACATCCCAGAAGTTGCAGTAGCCAGGCGGGTAGCAGCAATTTTCAATGATACCCACTTAGCCCTTGTGCCTGAAAGATTGATGAGGGAAACCTTTGCTTATCTTTAAGGTGCAGAGGGAAAAGCGGGTAGCATCGAAAATCACTGCTACCCAGTTAGCCCTTTCCTCCATTCCTGCTCTGCCCCAGAACGTCCCTAAGACGCCCCGTGTAGGTGCCCTTTGAAAATCCCAGATATAGCACTTACATGGGTAACTAGGGCAGTTACCTGTTTAAATGCCTTCAAAAATTGGGCCCTATATCCCTAACCAATCTCTGATTCCCTTCTTTAAGAAGATTTTCTCTTTGATTAAACTTGAAGCCATGGATTTTTTTAAATATATTTGGGTGTGGATTTTAATTGCTTGCTCTCTTTATTAGATTATTCTCGTAGGTACATAAATCTGACTTCAGGAGCTAAATGACTCAATAGGAACTTGAAAAGATGTACTGTAGGTCTGTTTGATATTTGGTGCCATCTAAACCTGCAGGGGAAGGACATTATTCCTTGGTCCACAAAATATATCCTAGAATTGATTTTTGGTTCCTCTCTAATACCTTAGCAGCGACGATACAAACTTGTACCATTCATACAATTGTAATTTCTGATCATGCACCGATTACTCTTGACGTATTTAGACTGGGAGATGCCCTACCTCATAAATGATTAATGAACTGAACATTACTTGCTAGTGTTGATTTTGTGGACCAGCTTAAAGTGGCATGGGAAGATCATTTGCAATACAACTGTACTCCAGGTATGTCCATTTTCACTTTATGGGATTCCGGCAAAACAACAAGACAGGACAGAAGCAACAAGATAAATTACTTAAACAGATTCATGAACTCAAGAAGAAACATAGGGGTCTGTTTACTAAGCGGCGGTAGAATGAGGCAGCGGCTCCGATTTCGCACGGAAGCCGCTAGCGCCGCTTAGTAAACAGACCCCATAAAGTTATCCTTCTGAAGAATCTTTTACAGCTTCACAAAATTTAAAGGCAAGCTGTCTTCCAGAAACTTCTAAAGTAGCCAACTATATTAATATTACTAACCAGCAATTTCATAAACATAGTAAAAAGTCTAATAAAATGTTGATTTGACAGTTAAAAGAAAACTAGAATCTACATAAAATTCAGAAGAGTCAAAGACAAGATGGATCATTAAGTTGTAATTCATCTGAAATGACAGATTTACTGAACTATAATCAGTGCCTATATTCTTCGAAACCTTCCTCTATGGAAAATGATATTCAAAATTGGTTAATGGGTTTTTCTTTCCCAAGTCATTGCTGAGGCTGCCCAGTTTATAGATAAACCTTTCACTTTACAGGACATATTACTGATTGAAAGAATAATACAGATTTGGTCCAGACAGACTTCCAGCTGAACTTTATAAGAGGCTGGTAGATAATCTAGATCCTTTACTAGTTGAGGTATTGAATAATATTCTAACAGAGGGTCAACTGCGACCATTCCTTTAACAGGAATCCTTATCAATAATCTATTATTGTGCTTATTTATCACAGAGATATCTCTGGAGCCATTTTACAATTGGTTTTTAAAGATGTTGCCAGTGTGGGAATGTCCAAGTAGACAGGAAGGGGGGTGGCAAAGGCGTGTCTGAGGAGGTGCAGTGGACTTACAGGTCATCATTCAATTTACTTTAGAGTCTTTATCGACATCATCTTTTCAAACTTTTGAGTATATTTTCTTAGATGATGCTCTGACGAGTGAAATCTTTGGATCACCTTTTAATTAATGCTGTGTTTTAAAGTGTGGTCTAAAGTCTGTAAGTCTATCAAAATTTCAAGTTCTGATTCCTCTTATACTCCTATTACAGCTAGAGAATTTGTTTATGATATGGGTTCTCATTGTGTGAATCATTGTAGGGTTAATGGACCTTTCAGCTTGTCTTAACTATTTCAGAATAGGATTTTTAAGACTAAGGGGCTTGTTTACAAAGCCGTGGTAGCGGTTTCCGATCGTTATCGGAGCCGCGGCCCAATTGATTTCAATATGTGCAATATGTGCAAATACAGCGTTATGCAGTTAATTCTGAACATATGGAGCAATTGTTACAGCTTCCATTTCTTTTTTAGAAGATTTTGTTTGAAAAAAGGGAGACATATCATAGATATGTCATATCATAGATATATCTGGATAGAACCAGAGAAATGGATGATTTTTGAGAAAAGAATGGACTATGTACTTTTAAATGTTCAATCTCGCTTACCAGGGTATAAGCAGATCCTATCTTACACCCCATATACTGAACAAAAGGAACCCCCCGTCCTCTTCTGATTGTTGGAGGGGTTGTCAGCTTCTGAGTACTTTTGACCAGCTCTGGTGGACATTTATCAAAATACAAGCTCACTGGTTATAGGTCAGGCTGTCTACCTCTAGACTTCTAAATATTTCTGTTCCTAGTGATCTAGCCATACTCTTATTTGAAGAACAACCTACAGTGTCCTAATAACCCATTTGGTTTTGTTGGCAGGTCTTTTTCCCCCTTTTACCTTCCTAATGTTTCCTGAATTAGTTTTTCCTAATATCTTGCTTCCCCACCTCCCCCTTGACATGGACTGCTGCCCAATTTCCTGTTCTTATTTTTTGATGTGGTATTTTATTTTTGTAAATAGCTTGTAATTTTGGAGCATTGCTTGTATACTTCATTGATTTGTATTTTGGCCAAAGCTTAACAAAAACGAAAAAGAAGAACCCCCAGTGTCTATGAATAGATCACTAATTTTGTTTCATTATTTATTGCTTGGAGCTGGATGTATGATCATCAAATACTGGAAGAGAAAGACAGCTCGTACTAAGGAGGATTGGGTGCTCCATGTTTGAATACAATATATAAACACACACATATATATACAGGGTGGCCCAAAAAAAGTGAGAACATCTCGTAAATTAAAAGCTTAAATAATTTACTTATTTACCTTTTTTAGCTATATAACGTCTTTATTTCGACAATTTCCGGTCGCCATCTTTTTCTAAAATTTGTTAATCGTTTACATCTGTCTTTTTGAATTTTTAAATAACTTATATGCTACGAGATGTTCTCACTTTTTTTGGCATGGGACAGACACAGTGAATTCCTTTATACCAAGAGGATGAAATCAAAGCAAACTTAATTATCTTTTATACGTCAATAAGGGCTGACCTGCACAGAACAGCATGTATAACTCTAAAACACAGTCATGGAGGGGGGGGGGGTGACTTACACTGAGCTGCACTCTAGCCACCTTACTGGGCAGACTAAACAGACCATACTGGGTTTTATCTGCCATCATATACTATGCTACTATGTTACAAAGAACCAATAAAAAGCCCAGGTTTCAATGGCATCACTACCATGCCCCTATCCACCTCAGCCAACAGAGGTCTCTTCAGTATCTGTCCCAAAGCATATGGGAGAACATGACAAGCCTCACACAACTTCAGCAAGGTTATGATCACCTGAGACATTCCCATTCCAATGGATAAGAAACTGGATGTGAGGAAACCAGACAAAGTGGTAAAGGAGAAAAACACCTGAACAGCATTGATAATAGAGGTATTGGTTCCAAGTGATTATTCTGGGAATTGCATGGGGAAGCAGAAGATCCTGAAGTACCAAATAATTCAGTCAGAGGTCAAGAAAATGTGTCAGAAAGACAGAAATATCCCCATTATATTGGGAGCCATAGGCTTGATAAAGAAGAATTTTCAAGCACATATTGACAAATTACCCATACCTGTTACATCTTATGAACTCCAGAAGGAAGCTCTCTTTGGCATGATGCAAGTGCTATGCTTAGCATTAGCAGTAAATTTGAGATACCGAGATCATAGTCCATATATCCTGGCTTAGAAGTGAGGTTCATAACTATCATGGTATGCGCAAAACTAACCCATTTGGAGAAACTGCCACCTCAATGTGGGCAACAATGAGTAATCAAACAGTAGAGAACTATGTACAGGAAGCAAAACCAGAAGGCTGTCAGTGAAGATGAACCTACAGAGCCAAGCATATAAATCATAATGGACCCAGGGTACCGCCACAGAAGATCAAAGCAAACACAGTTCCAGGGGGCGAGCTCTGGACTGGTCTAGCAGAACTCAAGAAAAGGACATTATCTGGTAAACAAAAGGTCACCATCCATATTGTCTTACTAGAACAGTCCAGACAAATGGGATGTACCAAAGCTATGCCTCCACTGAGCAGGAAGATGATGCAGTAGCTAGCAAAACTTCAGAGCCAAAGACCGTGTCTGCCCAAGTGTGGACATCAAAGCAGTAATGCTGAAAAAAAGTGGAAGGTGATGCCCATTTTGCAACCAACAAATGTCTGCAGGGCCTACCGAGCTATGCTCTGCCCACAAGGACGCTTGTGCTTAGGTAGAATGGATGTGCAAACCCTCTGAAACTGGCCGGTTCTGCAACAGATATGACGAGGCAATGGTCTCCTTAATCCAGTGCCCAATGTGCCCATGCAAAAGTGACACGTCACCTCTGTGCAGGCCAGCAAACAGCACAAATAGATGGTCTGACTTACAAAAAGAATTTGTAACCTCCAAATACCAGAGAAGCTCCCTCCGGACATCCAGAAGGCGAAGATCCTTAACCTTTCCCCTACACTGCTCCTTAGAGAAGGAAGGCAGGCAAACCACCTGGTTCACATGAAAGGGAGAAATCACCCTCTTCAGAAGAAGATAGGTAAGGATCTCAGCAAGACAGAGCAAGCAACTCGGAAATCTGCCTTGCAGAACAAATTGAAAACAAGAAGACCATCTTAAGTGTCAAATCCTTCACAGCATCATACTTCAATGGCTCAAAGGGTTTTGACATCAAGGCCCTGAGCACCATAAACAGATCTCAGGAAGGGTCCACAGACCAGCGAGAGAGGACGCTGATGCTGAATCCCCCAAAGAAAGTGCAAAACATTTGGGTATAAGGCTAGAGACCTCTGAAACAGGCCAAAGCTGCCCTTCTCCAGACTGTCCTGCAGAAAGGACAACAGAGATGGTACCTTGGCTGTCTCAGGTGCCAGCTGCCATGTGCCATACTATTGCTAAAAGAGGCACTAGACCCACACATATGCCAGATTGGTAGACCTCCTCCATGCTCCAAGCAGAGTGGAAACCACTGCCATAGAGTAGCCCTTATGTGCTAGATGTCTCCTTTCAAGAGCCAAGCCATAAGCAAGAAGAGAACCAGGTCTTCCAGAATGATCAGTCCTTGATGCAATAGGCCCCTAGATGGAGGCAAGCGAAGGGGTGGTGCTTGCAGGAGCCACATTAGATCTCCAAACCACGCTCTGATTGGGCAATCTGGCACCACCAGAATAATCCTTCCTAGGTGGCTCTCTATAGAATGAATCACATGCCCCAACAGGGGCCATAGAGGAAACACATACAGCATGCCTTGACTTGGCCAAGACTGAGCCAGGATGTCAATGCCCTTGGACCCCGTCTCCATGTGGTAACAGAAGAAATGGCAAACTTTGGGATTGGAGCGGGTCACCATCAGATCCATCTCAAGGTGACCCCAGTGGCACAGAATCAATTGAAATGCCTCATGACTCAACTCCCACTCTCATGTATCCAGAGAGTGCTGGCTGAGAAAGTCCACTGCCACCTTGTCCACCCCAGCAATGTGCAGAGCCAACAAAGTTAGGAAGTTCTTCTCCATCCAGGCAAACAAAAGTGCCTGCTCCAGGACTACCCCGACACTCCTCATTCCGCCTTGCCAATTGACATAAGCCACTGCCGTGGCTTTGTCCAAGAACACTCAAACCACCTGGTCCTCAATCAGGGGCTGGAAACACAGAAAGGCCAACCTGATGGCCCTCAACTCTAGAAAGTTGATAGACCTTACCACTTCCCTGCAGTTCCAATGGCCCTGGGCCATTCAGTCTTGGCAATGGGCTCCCCCGCCTGAAATCATGGCATCCATTGCTAGAATGATCCATGAGAAATCATCCAGTGGCACGTCCTTCCTCAGATGACAGGGCTGCTACCACCACAGCAGGCTGCCTTCACCATCATTGGGACTGGGAGCCTGACCTCGAACTCCTGAGAGCTCGGGGACCACAGAGTCACTAAGGACCATTGGAGCAGCTGCATTTGAGTATGCACCCATGGCACCATCTTGATTGTTGCCGCCATCAATCCAAGGAGCAGAAAATAATCCCAGATTCTGGGAGCTTGCTGAGAACAGAACAGTGCCAGGCAATCCAATGGCCTTTTGACTTTCTCCTTTGGTGGGAAGACTCTGCCCGCTCGAGTATCAAAATGTGCTCCCAGGAGCTCCAGGGACTGGGAAGGCATCAACTGGTTCTTTCCCCAATTGATCACCCAGCCGAGGCTTTCGAAAAAGGACACCACTTGGGTCATTGAAAGAGAATGGGCTTGGATGTGCCAGGCATCCAAATATGCACACAAATCTCTTGGTGCCATAGCACCACAGCTACCACTGCCATGACATCAGGGAACGTCTATGGGACAATGGAGAGTCCAAATGTTAGGGTGGTGAAATGAAAGTGAGAGCCAAGCATGGCAAAATGAAGATACTTTTGCTCATCCTCCCAGATTGTAATATGAAAATATGCCTCGGCCAAATCCAGAGATGCCAGGAACTCCCCTCAGCGCACTGCTTGAATCATGAATCTCAAGGTTTCCATCCAAAATCGCAGGACATCCAAGTGCTCGTTGATACCCCTGAGGTCCAGAATGGGCTGGAAGGATCTGTCCTTTGTCGTCACCACGAAATAGATGGAATACTTGTCCTTGCCCCAATCATCCGGGGAACGGGAATTACTACCTTCAGGAGCAGGAACTTGTCCAAGATGGTCCACACAGCAGCCCTTTTGATTGCAAACCCACAAGAAGACATGACAAAGATGTCTGGGATTGGCTCTTTGCATTCCAGGATATAGCAATACTGAATGATGTCTAGAACCCAGTGAATCTTGGTGACCCGGGCCCATTCCTGAAAGAAGAGGCATAGCCTGCCCCCAACCAAAGGAACCAGGTAATTGGCCCCCAAATCTTCATTGTTCAGCCTGGGAGGGTCCTCTCTGGAGGGGACCCACTCCCTGGGCCCACGTGTTCCACGAAAGGACTGAGAAGGAACCCAAAGTCAGAAGCAGAGGAGAAGGGCTTTCCAGGCCAGCAGTGTCGGGAGACCCGAGACCCTGGGAAATCCAGCGAACCCACTCACAGGAAGTGGGCAGAGAAGGATGGGAAAGGGGCTCTTGCCCACTTCAAAGGCCCCCTAGATTTGTCTTCCATAAGGCAGTAAGATTTCATCTCACCCAGGTCCTTCACCAGTTTCTCCATATTGGCCTCGAAAAGAAGTTTCCCTTTAAAGGCCAGTTGGGTCAACGGGGCTTTATACAATGTATGCAGCCCAGTGTTAAAACCAAATCCAACATCATGTCACAGTCGACAGGGCACTATTGTTGTCCGCTAAAATTACTAGGTCATACATGGCATCAGAAAGGAAGGCCGTAGCAGACTCCACAAGTAGTATCATTCAGCAGAAGGGACTGAATCTACTGGAACAGCGCTTGAGACATCAGGCCTGCACAAGCCACATAATAAAGAATAGCAGCCACCATGGCAAACTGGTTCTTCAACAACGAATCCACCTTTTGGTCCAGAGTATCCTTTAAAGCCAAGCCACTTTCTATAGGAATGAGGGTCCATCTGGTAACTGCCATGACCTGCACATCTACCTTGGTAATATGAAACCACACAATGTACTCCTTCTCCAGGAGAGTGTATATCTTTTTATATATCTTTAGCCCCTTAGGCAGGGAGTCAGGGGAATCCCACTCTGAATGGATCATGTCCTTGATCACCTCCAAGAACGGGAAGACAGTAGTGGATTTCTGTACCCCTTGCAGGAGTGAATGAACCTTTGACTCCTGCTCTGTGACTGGAGCATCCAACAAGTTCAAGGTGGATGAGACCTTGGCAATCAACACCGCCAGTTTCTCCTACCAGAATTGGCGGAAAACACAAACCTCTTCACAATTCTCCAAAGATGAGAGTACTTCGTTGTCCACATCAGAGCCCAGAACCAAGACATCTCAATCCAAGTCACAGTTCAAATCTCAGACAGATTACAGCTGATCCTCATCTTCTGGGGGCTCACTTTGCCAGGGATGCTTAGCCATAGGCACGCTAACACGGCTTCCACTTTCAGCCTTCCCCTCACGAGACTGCTCTTAGGGGCACTCAGAAGCCGCAGGATCTGAATTTCCACACCAGAATGACCAGGCCTGCTGTAAAAAGGAACAAAATTCCAGGGAGGATAATCCAGAATCCACAAGCTCTCCTTTCAGAAATGCCCCACACACACACCAGGAGACATTGCCACCGCAGATCACCTAGAGATGCACCCAATGTGTAATCAAACTCTAATTTGTTGCCAGAAGATGTAGTATTAGCTGTTACGTGTACATGGGTTTAAAAGAGGTTTGGACAAGTTCCTGGAGGAAAAGTCCATTAACCATGATTAAATTTGACTGGGGAAATCCCCTGCTTATGTAGCATGGAATTTGTCACAGGTACTTGTAACCTGGATTGGCCACTGTTGGAAACAGGATACTGGGCTTGATGGACCCATAGCATGGCATTTCTTATGTTCTTATGGGGAGCAGCCCATAGCACGGTCACTGAACCTCCGGCTGGCTGGTAATCCTTACCCACAGTGCCATCCACCATCTCCTGCCCTACAGCAAGCAATGCCAAACTAACTGCATCACCCAGATAAGAAAGGGGGAGCAAGCCCTCCAGGGTTGTCTCAGAAGCTGCCATGCAAGAGTAGTAGAGTCTATAAGGTAGAGATGAAGCACCTTGCTTGCCACAGGCCAAACAACATTTCCTGGAAGAAAACTTGGAGCCCAGTTCTGAAAGGGGCATGTCTGGGCCCCGTGCACGACTCCAGATAGGACATGCACACAGAGGCCTGATTCTACAACCCCATGCAGACACATGCAGGGTATTGTAGAATCAGCGTTTGGCTATTGCTGGCAAAGCACATCCATCTGGCAGCCTGCCTTGCGCCACACACACATGTAGGCTGTGCACACATTGCCCAGTTGCTCCATGCATCTGTAACCCCAAAAACATCCACAACCCCATGATCAGCAGCTCATGTGCGACCGGATCGAGAAAGAAGGCACCCCTCCCCAACATAACGCACACATCAACATGGCTAAGAGGCAGCCCAACTTCAGCGAGGTGGAGAACAGACTGCTGGTGACCATGGTCCTCGAGCAGGAGGAGATTCTCCTCCCCACTGGGCAGAGGCAGCCAGCCTACACAGCAGCATACAGGGGCTGGGAACATATCAGGACCACCCTTGCCCAGTAAGTACATCACAACAGAGGCAGACAAACCTGAAAGCAGAGAGAAGTGGGCAGGCTGGAGCAGTGCCCAAGTTGACACAAAGACAGGCATGCACCAAGGTGGAGAGAAAGGCAGGGAATGTCAGGATCTAGCAGAGGCAAAAAGCGGGCAGTCTACACAGTGACAGGACAGCACAGCAGAAACAGAGCAGCCCTGTAGCAGTGGCCCAGGAAACAAGGGAGAACAGGATGCATTCAGGCCCACAATGAAGGCACAGGGGAGCACAGAGACATATGAAAGGGACACGCATAGTCGAAAGCAGCCCCAGAATGTCAGCTACATCCTCAGGTCACACAGATGCCCCCTGAGGAGGCAAAGTAAAAGGACCCTGTATATGCCCCGACTTGAGCGGAAAACCCAAGACCCTGAGGTTTAGGACCAGAACCATCAGGCTACAGTTGCCACAGCTCCCAGGTATTAGGAAAAAAGAGAGCAAGTCAGAGGGGAGGCACACAGTGAATGGTACAGGTGCAAAATGAAGCAGTCCAGGTGGGAGGCGAGCTCAGGATACCGAGCACTGTGGTTCAGGGCCAGAACCATCAGGCTACAGCTGTCAGTGATCCCAAGACCCTGGAGGTGAGGGAACATGTCTCTGTGCATACACACCAAATGCAATGACCAGTTGCTGCTCCCTACCCCCAGTATGGCATGACAGGGTGATGTGCCACCGAGAGCAGAGGGGGACACGGCACATGATGGCTATGTGCAGAGTGCCAGAAGAACCACCCCATATATTAGGCAGGTCTGTGCCCTCGCCCAGGTGAATGATGAGGTATGTCTCTAACCCACAGACGTATACGGATCCTGTGTGACATGCATTCCTACCATGTACAGTACTGCTCAATCTGCCGCACACACCCACAGCTGATACAGCATATCTGACATCAGCTGCAGGAGAAGCAGGATGAGTAGCCATGCAGATACCCTGTCCAAGCAGCAGGCTGACAGGCCCCCCCCCCCCAACACTGAGGCAGGCCAACACATGTAAAAGCAGGCACCGCTGTGACATGGATACCACAGAAACAGCATGACCCCACCTTAGGGTCCCACAATACATAGTCCCAGCACACACTGCCACACCCACTGCAGAGATGGGATGTGCTGGAACACCCTGTGAATGTGGCTGGCCCCTACCAACCAGTCGTGAAGCTAACAATGTCCCCCACGGTGGCAGCACAACAGGAGGATGACTCCCCACCCCGTCCCCAGATGGCTCCACTCCTGACACCATGGAGGATGCCAGTGCAGATACACCCCCCAGCCCCAGTGGGAGCAGCAGCACGAACAGCAGCAGTGGCAGAAGCAGTGCATAGCAAAGCCCCATCCTCCTGTCCATCCCAACACCATCTGCAGATGATGAGGAGGCTATGAGGGGCCAGCAGGGGAAACAGCATTCTCCCCCTCAAGCTCCCTTGCAGAAAGCCCCTCTGCCCTCTGCCATCAGATGGGCCCATGTCCCACAGCACACCTAGGGGATAGTTCGCAGCAGGGTGGTGGTAAGGTCCAACAGGTGCCATGTGCAGAAGACCTAGAGATAGGGGATGACCTCTGGACCCTCATCCTCCAACCCCTGGTGGAGGGTGCATGTGGCATGGCAGAGCAGGCGGCTGGGGAGGCCCCATGGGGTGTGCTGGGTGAGGCTGTAGTGACACAGACTGAGGGGCCAGGCAGGGGTGGGAGGGTGTTGTGGCTGAGTGCATGCAGGAGGTTGAGAGGTTGGTGGTGAGGATGAAGTGTCTGTGTGAATGCATGCGGGTGTGTGAGTGGCAGGGGGGGTAGTGAAGTGGAGGGTTCAGAGTGCATGCAGGGGGAGTGTGTGGGGGTGTGTGAGTAGCAGGAGGGGGTAGTAAAGAGAGGGCTTGGAGGGCATGCAGGGGAGTGTGTGAGTGGCAGGAGAGAAATGCAAGGGTGTGTGGATGGAGGGGAGGCTGGGTGTATGTGCGGGTGACGGTGAGTGGGAAGAGCGGATGTGGGATCAGAGCAGGGGTGTGGGGAGAGATGTGACATTGCAGCTGGAGGGGGATGTGGATGACTGATGTGAGCAGTCACAGGCAGGCAGGAGTGGAGGAGTCGCCTAGTGGTTGGGGCAAGGTACTTCAGGCCGGAAGGTCGGGAGTTCAAATCCCACTAGAGGACAGCAACCTTGGGCCGGAAGGACTGGGGTTCCTAGTCCCATAGGTGCTCCTTGTGGTCTTGGGCAAGCCACTTAACCCTCCATAGCCCATGTTCCCTGTAAAATAGTTATCTCCAAGTTATAATGCCCTGTTCAATGTAATTTCAGTTTGTTCAATGTAAACCGCACTGATGCAGAATAGCGCGGTATATAAGAGAATGTAAATAAAAAAATAATAAATAAAAATAATAAATGCCAAGGAAGCAGTAACAGAATACTGGGCTTGATGGACCTTGGTCTGACCCAGTATGGCATATCTTATGTTCTTATGTTCTTAAGCAGTATGGGACCCAGATTATAGAATCTGGGGTTGCCATGAGGCAGTGGCGTTGCTGGGTAAAGTCAGTGATGAGGGTGGCGATGCTGCAGAGGTGCCATTGTCAATGTCCAGAGTGGTGTGGCCATGTTGGTGGGCCACGTAGCCCACCTCTATCTGAAGTCGGATGAGGGGGCCCAGGAGGCAGTTTGATACCCCAAGGGCATGCCAGCCCTGGCCCGAATGGAGCATGTGCTGGCAAACAGCCTTGCATGACTGCACAGGTCCCTCTCACAACTCTCACACCATGTGGAGGGTCTCAGGGTTGAGGTGCGTGGCCTGCACCTGCAGTTGGAGGCCCATCTGCAGCCCCACACAACACTCCCAATCACACAGCAGGCAGCCCTGTGGGTCACTGAGGGGGCCACGCCACCTGGGAGGTGCCCAGGGGCAGCAGTAGCACTAAGCGGTATGATCGGCAGCAGTGGCAGTGGTACAGTGAGCCACCAGGGCAGACTGGCCACCAATGTTCATGGCCCTGTAGGTGTAGGAAGGGTGGGGCTGGGTTCCAGGGGCACACCTGTTGGCCAGTGTATGTGGGCACTGTTCACCCATATTCTCTGTCTGTTCCATGCATGTTGGCTGGGAAAATAAAGTGTTAGGGCACACATGTTGAACTGCATGTGTGCCTATGTGTCCATCAGCCAAAGTAACCCTGGCCACCATTGGACCTGGACATATGTGTCATGCCACAGGGGAAACGCTGTGCTGACAATGCATGTCTGAGGCATATAACCAGGTAGACTGGCCACCACAGTTGTAGGTAATGGTGCAAGTACCCAGGGGGAATGGGGAGGGGCCATGGAGGTGGGGGAGCCATCAACATGTGGCAGTAGCACAGCCAGTGGCACATGTGGATGGCACAGACCAGGGTGGATGGACGGGGTCATGCTGGGGTACCATGTATATGTGGCACACAATGCATCTGTCCCATGCCCCCCATGATAGCCCACAGGTTTGTGCCACCTGCAGCAGGCAATGGGCAGGTGCCAGATGGACCGTGAAATGTGTGCACCCAAGGTGCATCAGCCATGGGTGCCATGCCATGGATGTCTATGTCCAGACATAGGGGCACCTATGCAGGGCAAGAATGGCGAATGCCCCCGAACCCATGTCACACCATATGCGAAATTGGGGGAAGCACGTGATGTGTCTGGGAAGTCACCACACACTTGGCACATGTCAGCAAAAATAGTGGCAGGGCAGGTCATCACCTCATCACCTCTGGACCCAGGGGCAGCCCACATACCAGCAGGCCACAGTGGAACACTGATGTGAGCAGTCACAGGCACGCAATGTGCACAATGCACAGGAGCATGACCTGGACACACAGGCCATGTCTGGACAGTGAAGACATGCACAGACCCATGTTGGCTGCGGCACATACCCCATCCACTCCCCATTCACTGGCATGTGCTTTGTTTGTTATGGGTGGGATATAGATGTACCAGGCTGTCAGGCAAAGTGTGCCTGGCAAGGCTAGCATGCACCAACACACCCTGTCTGGATGGTACACCTAGCTGCGCTGATGTTGGGCTCATCCCCATCATCCATGGCAGGCTCTGGCTCATCAGGCAGTAGCAGCCTGTGCCACAGGGCAAAGTTATGGAGCATGCAGCATGCCAAGGGCAAATCTCACAAACCTTGTGAGGCTTATACAGCAGACCCCCCCCCCCCCCCCGACCAGTCCAGGCAGTGGAACCAGCACATAAGCTGGCCAAAGGTCCTTTCTATGATACCTCTTGTGGTCCGGTGTGCATGGTTGTACTGGTGCTGTGCTGGGCTGCTGGGGGTCATCATCCAGTCACAGAGTGAGTAACCCCAGTTACTGCAGGACAGACAGAACAGCAAAACATTAATCATCTGGTGTGCCGGTGAGGGGGGGCCATGTGTGCCAGACATGTAGTGGGCTGTGGACAGCTGACTGTGCAGATATGAGTCTGTGGACATTGTCTGGAGGGCCCCAGGAGTAACAGCAAGCAACTGTGTGTCTGCAGCCTACCATGTGTGCATGCCCACACCCAAAGACAGTGGAATCCCTGCTGGGGTGTGTGCCTGGGCACTGTGTGTGTGTCTGGTGCCCCTGCCCTGTGCCTGGCCCATGGCAGACACACCCCTGGGTGGTGGTAGATGGGTTTACATGACACACCACCACATGCAGGCCTGCTGCCACCACCCTGGTCACCTCCCTCAGTCCCCCACTGCATTCACAGGGCCATTGTTCCTGCTTTGGGGGACTGGGGTGTGATGCATGTGAAAGGGTGTGTGGGGGGCGGCTGAGACCAATCCATAGATGGATACGGACAAGATGAACCATGCCCATGTATGTGGAGGGGGCTCCCAGGGGGGAGCCACATGCATATCCCCAACATGGTGGCAGATGGCAGGCCATCCCCATGGCCAGGGGTCATCACACTGTGTCCTGGTGTCATGGGGGCAACATCACATGCCCAGTGGACCCACCACCATGCGTTGCACCCTGCCTCCCAGAGTGTCTGTGCATATGCCCACCTAGCAGTCATCTACCACTGATGTGATGCCCCTCTAAGCAAGCATGGACCCCTGACCAGCTCAGGACATAGACATTGTGGCAGGAACCTGGTTACCTGGAGCATATATATATGTGATCTCTCCATTTGCATTGCAGACCACCTGCACATTCACAGAGTGGAATGCCTTGTGGTTGTGGTACACAACCTCACTCTGTTTCAGTGGCCGGAAGGCAATGTGTATGCCATCTACCACACCTAGGAATGATGGGAAGCCTGCCACAGCATAGAATTCCTGCATGATCCAGTGCTGGTCCTGTTGCATTGCTGGGCAGCAGATGTTCTGCACCATGGATCACAAGTAGGCACCCACAAACTGGGTGAGGCACCATGACACCACAGGCTTGATGAGTCCCCCCATAGCTGAGAGCAACATCTGAAACAATCCCATCAGCAAGAAGGCCAGTGCTGTCATCACCTTCAGATGCACTTGTATAGGATTGCCCCTCTGCATGGGGCTTTCTAGCCATGGCTCAAGCTGCTGGCAGAGGTCATGTATAGCAAGCCTGTTGAAATGGTACCCTGCCACACACACCACATTGCTCATGTCCATATACTGGTCCATCTGACATGTAACATGGTTTGCAGGCATCCCCACGCCCATGTCCTGCCCACCATGGGCACAGTTGTGCAGCAGAACCAGAGCATACCAGCCCTGGATGTCCTGCATGTTGTCCTCATCCAGCTAGCCAACTGCACAATAATTTGTGGCCATCACACACATAGTGGAGCATCACACAGAGCTGCAGGTTGCATTGTCACTGTCACACACTGGGTGGGTCCTGCCACAATGCATTTTGGGCCGGGGCATGCACAGACATACACAGCACATGTGCAAAGGTTCACATTCAGAGATGCATGTATGCGTGGTGATGGGGTGGTTTTCATGTGGCCTGGCCTGACCTCCCCTATTGCCCAAATACCATGCCTACTCCCCTCTGTGGCTGCTGAATGTACATTCACAGTCCCCTCCATTGTGCCGGCTGACGGGGGCAAACCACTGACTCTCTGCATCCCATGCACATAACATCCCCTCCATTATGTGTGGCTGTGTAACACTTTGTGGGGTGTTTGGGCGCAGATACGTGTGTGTGCAAGTGAGGTCAGATTGGCAGCATGATGTATGCTTTGGCATGTCCCAGAAAGAATGTCCAAACAGGCCCATCACAAGCCCCCGTGCATTACCTCCAGGAAGGTGAGATTCTCTGAGGGTGAGGTGACCCTCATGCTGGACGAGATCCTCCAGTGGCTGCCACATGGTATTGGTCCCATGAGAAGCAGCAGTTATGGCTTGATGTGTGCCATCGTATCAATACCATATCCAATATCTGGTCCCATACCTCTGACCACTAGCATTTCCATGAGCCTACGGTGCTAGGTCAGGTCTGCCATGCGCTGTGTCAGTCCAGCCCCCATACTAGCTCTTTGCATCCGCAGCTCATTCACCATGACCATGCATTGGTTACATGCAGGGGGCCATTGGTGTGTTCAGGATACAGACACTATATATCTTACACCTGCAAATCTGTCAGTCCACCATGATGCAATGTGGATGGTACATGGATGGGGTTCCCTCCTACTACCTTCTACTGCATGTATCCAATATGTCAGCTACATACCGTGTCATGGGGTAGATCAGAATATGCCTATGGAAATAGGAAAAACAGAGCTGAGCAGGTCTAAAAGTGACAGCTCAGAGCACATGGATCAGGGTTGCTATGAGCAACCAGCAAAAACAAAAGCACCAGGTGTAGGAGCACGCCCTAGTAGGCGATTACATCATAGCATATTAGCTGATGAGAGGCAGCTGAGGGCAGGGCAGTCTCACCAGAACACTAGGAGTGATGCAGATAAAACTCACTCAGAGATTGTCAGTAGTAGAGCTAACCAGGATCCTAGGAGGGCTAACCAGGATTCTAGAGGAGCTAAGCAGGAGCATGGCAGAGCTGTTTTGGAAACAAAAGGAAAAACTTCACACGGAGGTTCAAGCAGTGTTCCACAGGAGATAGCTGAGAGAATACCAGAGGCTGGTTACAGGGTGCTGGGCAGCACTGAACAAGAACCAGGTGGTTGGTGCCACGGAGGTATTCAAACAGGCAGACGGAAGGAACCTGTGAGAGGAAGTCTCCCAGAGAACAGGTACCGGGAGGGCAGTAACTATTATCAAAGGGATACTTACCTGCCCAAAGAGAAGCCTACTGTAAAAGGGAGTAGAAGGCTTGCCTGGGGAAAAAGCCACGCTAAGTTTCTGTGCTCAGAAAGCTCCGGGGGAACCAAGCCAAAGGATAGGCTAATTCCTTGTAATAGAGGGAACTTTGAAAGGGAGAGTTTCCCATACACACAGCCAGGAGTGTGTGGCCCTCTGGAGGAAAACTCCACTATATACGGTAACCTTCCAATTCACCCTGATAGAGAGGGGGAGAGAAGCCTTTGGAAAGGAGAGGAGGGTTTTTGCAACAATGATATGAGTTACAACCATTCTGAAGATAGCTACGGGGAAAACTATGAGGACATGGAATGTGACTTTTGTGGGGAAAGTCCTGATCAGTTCCAAATGGAGTGTGCATTAATGTTCTCAGATAACATTTCCTCTCTCTGCTAAGCTGTTTAAAGACAGGAATCCATTTAGGGAAAACGAATTTTGAAAAACTCACTTGTGTAAAGTACAAGGACTGTTTTACCTTTTTGGATTGGCTGAAGATAAGCACCTTTTTGTTACCAGTAGTTCATTTTCATTTCTACCAGAAAAATATGGTTTATTTCTTTTGATTCTTATGTGCAAAAGTTCACCTGGAAGGGAAATAAAATACCTCTTTGAAAAAGCCTGGCTACTCGTTCACAACTACCTTTTTGATTAGCTAGTGGGACTACAGATCCCAGGGGGCATTGTAAAGTCCCAGCTACATTAAGAAGAGGCCCCACTGAAGCTCCCTAGGCTTCCGCCTATAAGAGTGAGTAGGTGGGTGACAACCGCCACTCTACATAAGGTCTTCTGCAGAATGAACAAATGGATGATGAAATGCTCAAAGAAATCAAGGAAGCTAACAAGTGTTACAGCACAGTAATAATAATGGGTGATTTCAGTTACCCCGGTATCAACTGTGTCAGTGTCACGGCAGGACATGCTAAGTTCCTAGATGAAATAAATGACTGCTTCTTGGAGCAGCTGGTTCATGAACTGACCAGAAGGGAAGCCATATTGGACCTAGTCCTTAGTGGAACACCAGATCTAGTGTAAGAGATAAGGGTGTTGGGGCCACTTGGCAATAGTGATCATAGCATGATCGCGTTTGATTTAATTAATGGGGGAGGGATAGTAAGGAAATCCACAGTACTACCTTTTAACTTTCGAAAGGGAGATTATGATAAAATGAGGAAAATAGTTAAGAAAAATCTAAAAGTAGCAGTTACAAAGATTAAAGACTTACATCAAGCTTGGGTGTTGTTCAAAAATACTATCTTGGAAGCCCAGACCAGCTGTATTCCATGCTTTAAGAAAAGTGGAAGGAAGTCCAAAAAACTGCCAGCATGGTTTAAAGGTGAGGTCAGAGAGGCTGTTACCGAAAAAGCATCTTTCAGGAAATGGAAAAAAGAGCCAAATGACGAAACCTGGAAACAGCACAAGCACTGGCAAGTCAAATGCAATGTGAACTAAAACGGAACCCAATCGGATCAAACAAACAACCCAGAAAAAAGAATCCCAAAGGTATAAAAGATTCCCAGCCCAGCAGAACTGGATTTTTTTGTCGGAGCTGTGTCAGCCCAGTGCTGGGATTTACCCCAAAAGCACCGCTGTGACTGCTCCCTTTTAATAAAGAACTGTATAAAGACAAAAGTCCAAACTTAGCTGTAGCTGCCAAAGCGCTGAAACTGCATGTGACGACGTGGCTCCACGTTTCGGGTTTGCCACCATCAAATGTAGAAACCTGCTTCAGGTCCAAAGGAACAGCTAATGGCAGTTAATAATGGTTTCTACATTTGATGGTGGCAAACCCGAAACGTGGAGCCACGTCGTCACATGCAGTTTCAGCGCTTTGGCAGCTACAGCTAAGTTTGTACTTTTGTCTTTATACAGTTCTTTACTAAAAGGGAGCAGTCACAGCAGTGCTTTTGGGGAAAATCCCAGCACTGAGCTGGCACAGCTAAGTCAAATGCAAGGCATTGATAAGGCAGGCAAAGGGAGAATTTGAGAAGAAGCTTGCTGCGGAAGCAAAAACGCTAAATAAAGACTTTTTCAAGTACATTCGTAGCAAAAAACCTGTGAGAGTCAGTTGGTCCATTAGATGATAGAGGGGATAAAGGGGCACCAAGAGGTGACAAGGCGATAGCGGAGAGACTGAATGAATTCTTTGCTTCGGTCTTTACTGAGGAAAATGTAGGGATGTTACCCATGACTGAAGTGGTATTTAAAGAATTGAAGGAAATATCAATACATCGGGAAGATGTATTACAACTATTAGATAAACTGAAGAGTAGCAAATCACCTGGGCCGGATGGTATACATCCAAGGGTGTTGAAGGAACTGAAATATGAGATTGCAGACCTGCTATTGGTAATCTGTGAATTTTCATTAAAATCGTCTGTAATACCTGAAGATTGGAGGATCGCCAATGTAACGCCAATTTTTAAAAAGGGTTCCAGGGGTGTTCCGGGAAACTACAGACTGGTGAGCCTCACGTCAGTACCGGGAAAAATGGTAGAAACCATCATAAAGAACAAAACTACTCAGCATGTAGATAGTCATGACCTAATGGGAGACAGCCAACATGGCTTTAGAGAAGGAAGATCTCGTCTTACTAATCTGTTATGTTTTTTTGAAGGTATGAATAAAACAGGTGGACAAAGGTGAGTTGGTTGATATAGTGTATCTGGACTTTCAGAAACCCTTTGACAAGGTCCCTCATCAGAGACTTTTGGCAAAACTAAAGAGTCATGGGATAGGAGGCAGTGTACTATTGTGGATCAGGAACTGATTAAAAGATAGAAAGCAGAGGGTAGGGCTAAATGGCCAATTTTCCCAATGGAGAAAGGTGAATAGTGGTGTACCCCAGGTATCTGTGCTGGGTCCACTGCTTTTTGACATATTCATAAATGACCTGGAAAGGAGAATAACGAGTGAAGTTATCAAATTTGCAGATGACACAAAATTATTTAAAGTTGTTAAAATCCAAGTGGATTGTGGAAAATTGCAAGAGGATCTTGATAAATTGGAAGACTGGGCATCAAAATAGCAGATGAAATTTAATGTGGACAAGTGCAAAGTTATGCACCTAGGGAAGAACAACCCAAACTATGGTTCCACGATGCAAGGTTCCACATTAGGAACCACCACCCAGGAAAAAGATTTAGGCGTCATTGTGGATAACATGTTAAAACCATTGGCCCAGTGTACAGTGGCGGCCAAGAAAGCAAATAGAATGCTAGGTATCATAAGGAAAGGAATGGAAAATAAAACAAAATATATTCTAATGCCTCTATCTTTCCATGGTGAGACCGCACCTTAAATATTGTGTGCAATTCTGGTCGCCGTATCTAAAAAGGATATAGTGTTATTAGAAAAGGTTCAGAGAAGAGCCACGAAAATGGTAAAGGGGATGGAAGGATACTCCTATGAAGAAAGGCTAAAAAGGTTAGGGCTCTTTAACCTGGAAAAGAGACGGCTGAGGGGAGATATGATAGAAGTCTATAAATTAATGAACGGAGTGCTATGGGTAAACGTAGATCGATTATTTACGTTATCAGAATATAGAAAGACTAGTGGACATGCATTGAAGCTGCAGGGTAAACTATTTAAGACTAATAAAAGAAAATATTTTTTTACTCAACGTGTAATCAAACTCTGTAATTTGTTACCGGAGGATGTAGTAAAGGCTGTTAGTGTAGCTGTGTTTAAAAAAGGTTTGGACAAGTTCCTGGAGGAAAGGTCCATAAACCATTATGAAGAAGAGACCCAGGATATCAATGCTCGACCCAGTACAAGCATTGTGGAACCTGTGTCTTTTGGGGAAACTGCTAGGTGTGTATGACCTAGATTGGCCATTGTTGGAAACAGGATACTGGGCTTGATGGACCTTGGTCTGACCCTTATCTTTGGACATTTGGCTGTGGTGCGTCCTCTCTGGCTTTTCCGGCCTCATCACACTGACATCTGGTAACACTGTGCTCATCTATACTGTCCACATATTGGCCAGGCTTTCATGTGCCACCTGCCCTGTTGCTGCCCAAACCAGCTCTCCCCAGTGCAGCCCTCAGACCACACCCACACCCACACCCTCTCTCATTTCCTGCAATAGCAACATCTTCCTGCAGGGGGCTGCCGGGTACCTGTACATATCAGGTATAACATTCGCACATGGGGGTGCCATGGCTACATATCTGCTCACCTGTTCTCACCCCAAAAGGTATCCTTTCCCTGTTCACATCCATACTTTCCCTGACTCTGCAGTCCCATCTAAGTGCCTAGTTTTGTTGGCGTCCCATGGATTGTCTCCTTTGCCACATACAGCACATAGGTGCATGGCATGATTGGACATTGGTATTCTTAGTTGTATCGCTGCATTCTGTTTAGTTATGTCTCTTTGCCTGACAACGATCACTCAGTTCTGCTCCCTGAACCTTCTGCATGTATCTTGTATTTGTCCTGTCTGTGGTGGCGCCACTTCAGACCCAACCTGACACATCCATTTCCCTCTACGGGATGCATTGCAGGGCTGAGCTGAAGTTTTTCTATGTCAGACCATTATATCTGTTTTCAGCAGGTCTAACATAGACGTTTCTGGATTATACCTCATACGTACACAGCTCATTCGGGAATAAGCTTTCTAAGTTGCGGCAATGACCATGCCCCTGTTCCGCCTTCTCCCGCCCACGTTCTTACCCCCTCGTGCTAAAGCCCAGGACATGCATGTCAGCGGTGTTGCGGAATATGGTGGGGGGACGTATTCGCCACTTACATATCCACACCATATGTGGACAGCCCTTATTTGTGTTCTGGAATGAGGGTCATAGAGAGTTAAGGCAAGTATTGCAATAGTGTGTGCTAAGGGCATAGTGGCCCGCAAGGCACATACATTAACAGTGCTATTACAGCAACATGCATTACAAGCCCTGTTTGAGCTGCTTGGATGGAATGTGCAAACCGCGTGACTGCCAGGTGCACAATAGTAAAAATGCTATTAAAGCATGAAAAAAATGGTGGGAAACCCCCAAGCCATGCGAACAGTCAACAGCAGTCCATCCTGAATTGTGCCCTAAACAAGGACAATGAGAAGAGCAAGCCTTGATACTCATCCCCTGAGAGCCCCAGGCAGAGAATCCATGCTGGGTTCCGCTCTATTCCCCTGAAACTGTTTCTCTGGCTTTGCAGGCACTGCGTTTAAGATGGCCGACAGCAGATTCCTCTGAGAGCCTTCTGCAATCTTCGGGAGAGAGTAGGGGGAAATAGGGGGAGGGAGGGGTGATTGAGGTTGTATGAGGGTGCTGAACTCTTCCATTCCTTCCAGATCCTTCCAATTTTCTGGCAGTTCAACAGGCTTTTGTCATAAGAGCATGGAGCTGAACCAATTTTTGCTCCTCCTACGGACTACCGAAAAGACCGTAGTCTAATGGAGCCTCCCACAACTCAAGTGAGAGAGTACCCTCAAGAGTATTATTCACAGACGTTTAAATCTATTTTTTCCTCTCAGTTTTTCAGATTTTCTTCAGAGTGGATAAAATCCATCCACCATCTGCTGAAGTCAAAGAAATACTAAGGGGTATGTTTACTAAACCGTCTTAATGTTACCAGTGCTAGTTGCAGCGTTAATGTGAAGAATGCCATATAAGGTAGTGGGCGTTCCAGAGGGAAGGTTGCAAGGAATCGGTATTGCGCGATAGTGGGCACCGTGGCACGTTAACGCACGTCAACTCTAAGTTCATGCCAGTGCAGTGTTAGAAGCTATAAAGATGTAGCCCACTGGTTACTGCAATGACTGCGGAAGCAGAGGTCATGGGTTCAATCACACAATGGTGTTATGTAAGAAGACTGTCTGAGGCATTTCCTTTTAAGTTAAATCAGTGCTGCCAGCAAAAACACCCTCACAGTGCTGTAACCTAAGGTGCCGCATAAGGCACTCTATAAGGTACTCCATAGGGCACATTATAGAGTGCCCTGTCCACCAAGGCACCTTATAATGTGCCCTATGGGGCGCTTTATGGTGCACCTTAGGCTACGGCACTGTGAGGGAGTTTTTGCTGGCAGCACCAATTTAAATTAAAAGGAAATGCCTCAGACAGCCTTATTAAATAACACCACTGTGGGATCAAACCCATAACCTCTGCAGTCATTGAAGTAACCAGTGGGCTACATCTCTACAATGTCCAACACACCGCTGGCTGGCTACAGAAAGATTGCAGGTCACCACACAAACTGTCTGCTGTGGTTACCAGGATAGGGTAAACCCACCCGTACCCATGATGCACTGCACATGCAGATCAGCAGCCTACAGCTGCTCAAAAGATGGGGTATGCACCTCTATAGCACCCCGGCCTGGTAGGGGGAAATGACCGTGTGTGTTACAGGCACAGAGTAGCTACAGACCGTGACATTGTGCGGTTCCTATGCTCACCCTGAGGGTGAGGTGGGGCACACAGCACCAGGTCCACAGCACCTGGCTAAGCTGTGCTGCAGGTCCCCATCAGTACCAGTGTGTGATAGGTAATCCTTGCAGATACACCTGTGTCCATCTGTATTTCCCAGTCACGTCTAGCCCTTGTGGGCTATGATGCTCCCAGAATAGTGCATATCCCGTGTGATTGCCATGGTCACATGTTATAAGAGAAGGGCGGTGTTTGGACCCAAAAGCGGATTATGTAGCACCACCCAACCTGCCCTCTGTGGGTCAGGGTGGGGGACAGGATCTCCCACCAACAGATCCACATTCCAAAAATGATGGCAGTAGAGGGGACCATCAACCCCAGTCCTGCTGGGGAATAGACACCCTGCAGGGCAGTCAATGCAGATCTGCACACATCACATAGGGCACTGGCAGACAGGCAGTAGGCCTAGAAAAGCTCTGTTGCCCCCCCACCACTATCTGACATTCACCAGCAGAGGACAGAGTCAGTCTTCAGTGCAGCCGCTGCACCCTGCAAGGTGTTCCAGCCATACACATGCTAACCGCAGACAGTCTGCTAGCTAGTATATAGTGCATGTTCCTGGAGGAACTGTGTGCACCCAAAAATGGGATGTGAGCACACACACCAAGCAGGTATGTCAGTGATTGGGCCACAGAAAATGGAACTCACAGATATCACTTGAGAGAAATACTGTATAGGACTATGGGGGAACCTAGCCATGCCATGGTCACTGCTCAGTCAGGGTGAGAGTGACCCCCCAGCATGACATACTGTGGCCACCCTGTCTGTGCAGGTGGTGGTCGGACACTACAGTGTCCCAGCCATTGCCCTATGCCCTGTGCAGATGCATCCTGCCCAGGCCACCCTGTCCGGGCCATACCGACAGTACCTTCCTGCTCATTATGCACATTGGCAGGCTAACACTGGAAACAGTGCAAGCAGTGTGGGCTCAGTAAGGTGTAGGCAGCCACAAAACACTGGATAGATATACACACACTCCCACACCTATGCCAGCATTTTGCAAATATATGGGTTTTTGGCAGCCCTGGCCGCCACACCAGTCCTGGGCACAGTGTGGGCATTGCTATGGTACGCAATTCTGTTGGGATCACTTCCCGGGGTGGTAAACACTGTCAGAAGCAAAATCTGAAACACACTCCACAGATATCAGAAAGGTTGCTATGATGAATCTCTGTCAACAAATTGTGTTTAACTTAGGATTTGTTATCTGACATTAATCATAGCAACCTTTTGATATATGTGGGATGTGTTCCCAAGTTTAGGACGGCATTGCTAAGGTATGCAGGTGCTAGTATTGGGAGATGCCGCTCCGCGCAGGGCCCAACAGCCTTACTCTCCATGAGGCTTTGGATAGTGGAGCCTGTGGGTGTGGGTATTTGTGCCCCTGTTGGCCGCTGCTCTATGGCAGAAGTTTCCAACTCTGGTCCTGGTGGGACAAACACTGTTCAGGTTTTCATGTAGTCCCTAATGAATATGCATGAGATACATTTGCATGCAATGGGGGCAGTGCATACAGATGCAGCACAGGCATATTTCTTAGGGACAGCATGAAACCTGAATGGTGTTTGGCCCTCCAGGACTGCAGTTGGGATACTCTGCTCTAGGGGTTGCACATGTTTATGGTGTCTGTGCTCTGTAGGGTAACATATAGGTGTTTCTAGCATGTTTATTTTATCTGCAATAAAGGTTCCATCTTTATTACCACGTTTTAGTACTGGGTAAAATATAGGGACATGTTTTGCAGGAGCCACAGCTGGGACTTGAACTTGTGACCTTCTGCCCCTGAACACACTGACTGTGTGTACTGCACCAAACTGTTGCCACAGGGGCAGCTCATTCCCTGGGGATACCATGACTGTTCGTCAGACAGACCTTGTTTTTTGCAGTGCACGGCACCCACCTAAACGGGGCTTGGCCGTGGTCTGCTGTGAGCAGATGCCACTGTCCCCTCTGCCATCATGCTGACATACCCTTCTGCCAGTGGTGCTGGTGGTGCGTGGTCCCAGGCCATCCAGTGTGCCAGTAGGCGGCTGCCTATGGTACGTGATATGGGGTAGGGGTGTCTGCATAGACATCCATGCTTCACCCCGATACCGCCTGCCGATGTTATGTGCCCTTTGGATACTTGCTGGGTACTGTCCCCTGGGACACTGTGGGACACACACTCGTGGCCATGTTTGCCCTTGGTCAGTTGCTGTCTCACTGGTTTTCCGCTTCTACATTCTTATGTGTCACCTAGGCATATGCCTAGCCCACCCTGTGCCCCAGCTGCCACACTCCATGTCCCGCCTGCAGCCCCCTGTACCCCATTTGCAGCCTCACGGTAGTGCCCTCTCGTACTTGGGCACTATGATGTTGCTGCAAATGTATCACTACTATCACTTTTCTTCGTTTCCCTGCCTTTGCTGCACATTGCTGACTGAAATGGTCTCTCTCCCCTGCAAATGTGCCTCTAGCATGAGGTTTTCACTGGTGCTAATTTTCAGACCTTCATTTCACGGCGCTAGTGTACATGGGGCCTCTCCCCGCCCATTGACCCCTTATCTCCGCCCCTGGGGAGCCTTACTCCACCCTCTGGGGAGCCTCACTCCACCCTCTGCGCACCTTAACGCCGCCGGAGACGTTATCATGTGATACGTGACATTCTCGCATGGTAATGCGCCATTATCACGTGATAACATCATATATCGCGGGATAACATCGCAGCTGTGACGTTAGCACCGTTTAGTAAACATACCCCTTAGTCTGTCCTTTTGTTTTTGTTTTGTAACAAATACACCAAGTCAATCTTTTAGTTTGTTCTCTATCCAGTGCTGAGTTTATATGGCTTAGGCTTTTCTCAGGGAGGGAAGGGAGATGTTAAGGCATTGGGTTAGAAGGGGGGTGGGATCAAGTTCCCTTTTTCTTACTTTGTTAGTTACGTTGACACTGTGTCAGGGTTAGTCAGAATTCAGATATATTTCAGCTGCCTTTTGAAAATATTTATCAAATTGCTTTGCTGTCATTGCATATTTAATGACTACTGGAAAAAGTTGATATCAGATAATATATGTTTTGGGTTTGACATGGATTTTTTTATGTGTTTCCTTTTATTTGATTTTCTATCATACAATGCGTTATCTCACAATATGTTTATAATATTGCATCTTCTGAATGCTATCTTTTTTTATCTTTATAATAACAAAATAAATTTTGGTCCAAAAGAAGAGATTGAGATTTATAGATTCAGGGTTTTTTTTCCTGAGTGATGATGGTTTGAACTGTATGGTACAGCTTGGTTAAAAGGCATTGCAGAGGTCTTTTCTCCCCAGTTTATTAGTCTTTATTATTAGAAACCAGCATTAAAGAAAGATATGCAAATATTATGTGGTTGAAGAACTTTTGGGCCTAGTTTATATTTTCTACATTTTGGTCTCTATTTTTTTTGCATTTGCTAAAGTGGAAATCTGCCTGGGCACCACAGCAATCCGTTGGCAATAGCTGATGTGGGAATTTGCTATTGGCTGCATAGAAAAAAAGACAAGCACCCCTCTCCCCCCCACCCCCCGCAGAAACTGAAGATGATGCCTCTTGAACAGAATCTTCTTTTTTCTTCCTAAAACGATAAAAGGTTGGCAGCATAAATTAGATTTTGTACTGTTCTTCTAGGTATATAGAATGTTATCTTCCTGGACCCTTCAGAAATATGCAAACCCTTCATTTTATTTTACTTAGAAAGGGTTGAGGTAAGCAAAAGGACACGTCATGCCCTACTACAAAAATAATGCTAATGTAAAAGCTTACAAATTAGAAAAAAATCAGGGTGTGTAAATGAGAGCCTGTGGTAACCTGGCATAAAGAACCATTACAAGGAATTGTGCCATAGCAATTATATAAAACTATGAGTGAGTAATTACTGTATCAACCTTTGCGTCACATGGTATTCACATATGTACTCTTGGTTTGCAAGAAAATATATCAGAAATGATGCTATCAACACAATCCTTTTAATTAAGACAGATGTTTTCTAAACACCAATAGTGATATTTAAGGCAATTAAAAACTATTGCTGTGGCATGTTTCCTTTAATCAACAGGGCTGAGGAAATCCAGTTATGAGGGTGGAGGAGAAGAGTGAAAGTTTTTTAATCATCTGTGATTGTCTAAAAAAAAAAAATTAAAAAAAAATGTTCCATTGACAATAAATTCATTTTTATCTACATCTCAGTTTTATCTCACCCTACTACTTAACTTAGCTTGGGTCTACTGTTTCATATTCCAGAGCACATTTTACTAGCCTTCCTTCTAGCATGTTACACAGTAAGTGTGATGGATAACCCCATCACCCATTTTAAAGGGGTAGTACGTACTTCATGTGTGTTAAGAGAAGAACACACAGATTTTGTCAAATAGAATATGTTAAATGGCAAAATCATGAATTACTTGCTCTTAAAACATGTTTTTTTAATGCAACACGAGTTAAATAATAAGATGCAAAGCATGCAATGCACCTCATTATTATGCAAAATGAATAATTCAGCTTGCATTTAACCTCGCAAGCTACATTATTTATGGAAAGATAATGACAGCTTTGAGCTGGCATTATCTTTCTTTCCCAGGAGCATCGGTCTACTAATGCACAGCCCAGTGCCTCTTAAAGCGTCCAGTGGAAACATCTCCTTCAAAAAGACCCAATCAAACTCTCTGAACAGACCCTTCATGAGCAGATGCCCCCTGTAGATACCCTCTCTGAGAAGACATCACCAAACACACTACCCCAAACAAATTCCATGCTTGAGAAGATTCCTCCAACCTTACAAGAGTCCCAGCCTTCCCAATCCCTCCCAACACCTACCTGGGGTCCTCCTAGTGTCTAGTAGGTGGCAGGCATGATCTCTGATTGCTCCTGCTCTATCAGAACCTGGGTTCAAAATGGTACTGCTCGACCACTAGTGGTAGTCTCACGGTACTACCAATAGGTGCTGGGTGGCACCATATTGATCACAGGTACCAACAAGAGTGATAGGGATTCTTTCTGCCCCCCTGCCAGATACCATGAAGTCTTTGGTAAATGCCAAGGGTGATGTGGTGGGGGGAGGGGGGGAGGGTTTTTTGGCTGTCAGTAAAGTGGGAGGCTTTGCTTGATGAGGGATGGCATTGGGAGTTTGGGATGTTAGAGGTAAAGGTGGGGGGTAGGGATCTGGATGGCGGAGGGTTTATGGAATGCGAGAGGGTAGATGAATGTGAGCATGAGTGTCTGGGGCAGGGATGAATTTATTCCATCACCGACTCCTTTAAATGCCATCAGGCGTGACTTAGGCCTGCTATTTTTATGTTATTGCAGTGAGGAGCTGCTGTAGAGGTACCACAGGTTAGTAACTCACATGGTAAACTGAGCTGCAGTAAAATGTGCTATTTTTCCCAGATTTGTAACTACCCTTTTATGAGACAGCAACACATGCCACCTATATTAGCAAAATGTTCAATGGCAGCTTTCTGTTCCTGTAAAACAGGAACATTTAGCTTGCCTTCTTTTTACTCTGTTACAAAAGATTGTTGATTATTGATTATTGGAAGCCATAGCTAAGCCTTTGCTCTTTTATGCTAGGAGCTGAAGTCACTGATACAATTAATTTAATTACTTCATCTCCTGAAGATCTTCAGATTATATTTCTGAATAAACATGTACAGGACAATTTCAAAGCCATTTACCTGGGCAAATTGACCCAACTGAAAATCTCCCTCCAGTAAATGCTTCTACTTTTAGCCAGGTTAAAAAGAGATATTACTTTGGGTATGTTTAGGCCAGGAGGAGGAACACAGTAACCATACGTTTGATTTTCAAATATACACCTGCTATTTTACCCCCAGTTGGCTCCCTTCAAATAGCAAATATGCCTGTGAGTTGTCTGAGAACAATAGATGCAACATCTGTCTGTTAAATGTGTGCTCTATGTGCAACCCCCATTGGAAAATGATAGTAGACATATTGTACTTCTAGGCAGAATGGCAACTCTATACTCTGCATCAGTTCTTTTGAAGTTTGAATATGCAAGTTTATTTCACAAAGCAAATAACATGATTTTTTACTTAACATACTTTGGTCCCGATGCATTAAAGCATGAGAGGAGGGGGGGGGGGGGGATTTTCTGCAGTGGCGGTAAAAACACCTACAGTAAAACGACTGGCCATTACTGCTTTAAATTTGCCCCAGATATTTAATGCCAGGGCCATATCAGGGTCCTGGCATTCAATATGTAGGTTGCCTGGCTTGCGTTTTGCAATCTGATCAGTTGCAATATTCAACCATAAGCCAGAAAGCAAAACTGGCCAAAGTTAGGGCAGCCACTCAGCTGGTTAGGTTTAAGCAGGCAGTAGCTGAATATCACTACTGCCTAGTTCACCCCCAGTGCCGCCTCCAGAGTGCCCTGACACTAAAGGCCTGATTCGGTCCGGACGCAGAAGACCTCTGTATGTCTGGTCTGAAGTGGACCACAGAGGGCATTGCGATTCTGATCCCGTGGGGCACGTCTAGCCCCGTGGGATCAGAATCATGATCAGGCATATACATGCAGGCCAGGACTGCGATTCAGCCTGGCCTGCACGTGCAAACACTGCCCAACTAACTGGGTTAGTGCCGCTGAATATCCTGGTGAGCGGCATTTATGCAGTTTGCAGAAATGCCTTTGAATATCCCCCTCCCCCCAAATGTTTTTTTCAAAAGTGGCTTCATGTGATAAAATTTACAAAAACCATCAGCAACTTCACAAAAATGCTGATGTTTGCTGTTCAAAGCCTCTTTTCACAGAAGGCGCTCTCTTTCCAGTAACATTTGTGCAAAGCCCACTTTTTGAGAAAGCAGTTTATATAAATTCCATATTAAAGAGAGGCTGTGATGCAAATTCATTCTAAGCAGCCCATTAATGCAGAAATGTGTGAAAGCAGGAGCTCAAAAAGGCCTCACATGCAGGGCCAGCTCAAGGGTTTTGGCCACCCCAGGAGGAGCCCCAGCTGTGCCGCTCCCTTGCCATGCTAAGCTACTGCCACCTCCCGCTGCTGTTGCTGCAGCCGCCGATTCCCTCTTCTGGGGGCCAGCAGCAACAACAGCAGTTTAAAAGTGTCAGCTTTGTGCTTCAGCACATATAGCCTGCTACTTTTGACCCCCCCCCCCCCGACAGGACGTTGCATCGGTGTGGGGGGGGGGGGGGCAGAGGTAGCAGGCCATGTGTGCCAAATGGGCGCCAAAGCGCTGGTAGAAAGCTGCCTGGTCTACCTTGCGGATGGGCCGGCCCTGTTCACATGCTGGTTTTTGAAAGAAAATAACTATGACTCACTAAGATGTGGGTATTTTTCACAAGAACTGGCAAGAATGCCCTTATTTGGAAAGCTAACCTTCAGCAGTATGTTCTGATTTATTACGCATGGTCAGATGCTACAATTCTGTACAATGGCAGTGCCGGGGCAGAGGAAAGTGGGGATCCTTCTTGCCTCCGGCATGAGAATGGAGGGAGATTAAATGAGGACTTCAGTGTAGGGGAGGTTTGAGCTACTGTTTTGAAAGGGGGCAGGATAGCCAAGTGGAGTGAGCAGTGCTTGGCAGGGGCAAGTACTTTTTGTATCTTTAGCTTTGGTTAGGTACTATGGAAGATGGCATCGGGAGACCAATGGGCCCCAGGGCCTAAAGGTTACGTCTGGGTGGGTATCTTGGCCACGGATGCAGATTTATATATGTATATGTGTATATTTTTCACAGAAAAATAATATGTGTAGTTTTGAAAATGTTTTTATGCATGTGATTCTTTTTTATGACCTTTTTCTGTATAGGTCTACAGAATACCAAATGGTCAAACATAAAAGTATAAAATGATTATTGAAAATGATGTTTATTCTCATTTATTGCAGCGAGACTCTGAAGAAGATAAATGTTTCTTGAACAAAAGAGATAACTATCTATCTTCTCTTTATTGACTGCAGATTACACTAATTATCATTAAAAATTAGCACCACCAATAAAAATTCTATTATAACCTACTTACAGTAATCTCTAGGGTACTATACTTAACTTAGAAAAGGCTGCAATTAGCAAACCTTACAGAGAGATCTGTTTCCTGAAACGGCTTCAGCTTGTTTTAACACTTTAAGGTTGTTTTCACTTTTAGGTCAAATGTCGCTTATTATTTTCATTCTGCAGGATATGGGCTAGCTGAGCATAGCGACTCATGTATGGGGCAAATGACGCAAATGAAGTTTTGAAATCATAAATACAGTGGGTGGGTTGCTCCTTCCTAGGGGACTGTTCTGTCTCAATGGAAGGATGCATGTAAAGGAAGATCTATCAATCTCCACCCAAATGGAAGTTCACTCTTTATAAAACTACTGGAAACCAGTGGGTGTTCATGCTAAATACAATGTTCAGCTTTTCATTTAACAAGGCAATTGTTATTTTTTTCCCTTTATACGTTTCATTTAGCATCTGGAAGGTAGATGACTCTAAAATGACCTCAGATCACATACTGTCGCTGCTAATGGCATTTTAAAGTAGCCAGCTGCATTGTAAAACCCTGCAGGTTACTTTCATGATCAAGATGTCAAAATTAAATGGCTTTACTTTGAATGTTGACGGTGTAGCAAATAAAGGCAATATTCCATCTAAGTCAGTTAAAAGTGAAACTAACTATATCATTCAGGAGGGTTCAGCACTGCGATGTTAGGATGCTTCAGCTTCTTAATTAGCAGTCTCACAGAATGAACCAGCTATTTCTAGCTACTAGATGTAATATGTCAAGACCTATGATATAACAGATGCTCTGAAGGAAACTATATAGAGTATACCTGTGATCTGTATGTCTCCTTCAGAAGCAAAGATTTGTTTTTTTATTAAACATTGCAAAATGTACAATAGCATGGTGATAGCAAGTGGGATAGAAAACCTTTTTAGAACAGAACAAACATTTCCTTCTTATAACAATTATGTTTATTTTGACCTAATGAACGTGGTTTTTTTTTCTTTATTATGCTTTTTATCTTTATATACGACATGCAGCTTAAAGAAAAGATGTGTGTTGCACGGAAATATCACCAAAAATTAAAATGATTAAAAACAAAAAAGGAAAGAAAAGCCCACATCACAGAGAGGTATGATTACTAAACCGTGCTAACCGCTAGCGCAAGGCATATTATGTGGTAAGCGCATCAGTGCCCCATGCTCAAAATCCTATTTTAGTAGGTTAGCGCACGATTGAGCGGAGACAGTGTGGGTTGGAGCAAGAATGTGGGCATCAACAGCTCATCAAAATTAGTGCAGGCATAATGAGCGCATGCTGATGTGATTGTTGTCATTAGCATAGGCGCACTTAATGCCACTTCAGTGGCAAAATAGGATCCCGGAACCAGTCCCAGTGGCACGCAAATCCTCATGCACAAATTAGCAGGTGCTGCAAAAAAGTTGTAAATTCTTGTACTCGGTGGGGCATGTTTACTAAAAGGTGTGCAAGCAGCATGCATTTGAGCTGCAAAACCAGCAAGGAGGCCCATGCCAACTTCAGAGACATGTGCATCTGTCCCTCTGACATTGGCACATTGCTAATGTACAGCACCATGTAAACATTCAATTATACATCCCTACTGGAGAAGCAACAGAGGCCCAGTGGGAAAAACTCTCTGGCTGTTTATAAGATATCACAGATTGGATGCAAAGTAATACATTATTTTTGAATCCTCAGATGACAGAAATCCTTTAGATTCATTAGTAGACTTGTACTAGACCTTATCCACTTCTTGACAGGAGGGGTACTTAGTTGGTACCTTAAGATCTAGCCATAATTTGGGGATATTAATTGATAATGGCTTAATCTTTTCAGCACAAGTTTTCAGCATGGTAAAAAAATGTTTTATTATATACGACAATTGTGGAGAATCTGGTCTTTGTTTATGCTTCATGATTTTCTATGCATTATTTTTGCCTTTTTGTTATCCCAACTTGACTACTGTAATGTTTTATATGTATTGTACTGTAATGATTTACAGCAACTAAAACATATTCAAAATGCTTCTCTTAAATTAGTAGTACAAGCTGGTTCTAGAGATACAGCCTTACCCATTTTGAATTTTCTTTATTGACTACCAGTTGTTAAGCATTCAAATTCAAGATCTTGATCCTTATATTTAAGGCACTGCACCAACTAGGGCCAAAGTATTGGACAAAGACATTGCAAGAACATTTGCCAAGACATCCTTAATGCTCCCAGTTTAATAGGATTTTGGTACTTCCATATGTTAGAGATCTCAGATTATCAAGAGCATGGGTGTGCACCCTTTCTATGTAGTCCTAAAACTATTTTATAATCTACCATCCAATTTGTGATTAGAAAATGAGCTTATTTGATCTTCTTGAAATGTAAAGATCCATTTATTTTGTGCGTAGGATGGAATGGGATTGGAATCTGTGATAGAATAGGTACCTCAGTCACTGCTGCTACTGTTATTCTATTTTATTGTAAGTTTATTTTATTTTTATATTTGTTTTATTTTGTTGAACTATGCATTTTATGAATATATTCACTGTATCCTGTCTCTCACACTAATGTGAAGAGCATGCTGGTTAGATGTGGAGCGTGAGCATGGTGAACACATTAGCATGTGAGAATAATTTACATGGCACTTAGTGCAGGTTTACCCTGCGAGTGAAGGGTGAGTAGTGGGGTGTCTCAGAGATAGGTCCTGGGACCACTACTGTTCAAGGTCTTTCTGGGTGATCTTGCCAAAGGGTTAAAGGAAAAATTTGTCTTTTTGTAGATGATATGGAGATTTGCAATAGAGTGGACATGTCGGAGGAAATAGACAATATGAGAAAAGACTTACAAAAATTTGAAGAATGGTCCAATGCTTGGTAATTGAGATTTAATACAAAGAACTGCAGAGTGATGTACTTGGAATCCATAAACCCAAAGGAGCTGTACACGATTGGGGATGAGAGGCTGGTGTGTATGAACCAAGAGAGGGCCTTGGAGTGATAGTATCCGAGGATCTCAAGGTGGAAAAGCAGTGGCCAAAGCCAAAAGGATGTTGGTCTGCATACAGAGAGGAATAACCAACAGGAAGGAGGAGGTATTAGTGCCTCTGTACAGGTCATTAGTGAGGTCTCACATGGAGTATTGTGTTCAGATTTGGAGACTGTATCTTACAAAAAGATATAAAAAGACTCTAAATGGTCCAGAGGAAAGCAACCAATATGATATGAGGCCTGCACCCGAAGGCATATAAGAAAAATAGACTTAAAGACTAAATATGTATACCCTAGAGGAGATGAGAGGCAGGAGGGATATGATACAGACCTTCAAATACTTAAAGGAAACCAATGAAAAAATAAACCTTTCAATGATGGGGAGGCTGTAGAACTAGAGGACATGAAATGAAGCTGCAAGGAGCTCAACTTAAAATCAACATCAGGAAGTACTTTTTCATGGAAAGGGTGGTGGGTGCCTGGAAATGCCCTCTTGACGGAATTCAAAAAGGAATAGGACAGACACAGAGGATCACTATATAGCAAGAGGAATGAATAAAAGCAAATATAAATAACTTCATACAAAGAGGGAGTAACCTTCAAGGAGCAGCAGGTGCAACCTTAAACAAAGGCATAGAGGGCGAGTAACCTGCACAGAGTGGCAGGTGCAGCTCTACAAGTTTATCTGCTGTCCTTTACTATGTTACTCAAATGAAATGAAATGCATGTGTAAGTACATGTCAGTTTGTCAATGCATACACTTGTACATGTTTGTTTATTTGGCATTGCATAGGTAACAGTTTATAAAATTATCCCCTCAAAGCAGCATGTGCTAACTCACTGTGAAGTCCATGCCCATTCTCCTCGCTTAACCCTTCCAGTTCCTACCCCATAACATGGCATACAGTTAGCACACAAACTAATAAATGCTGGTTTTACTTGTATAGTAACAGTTACCATGCTTGTGCTCTAAAAGTGCACATTAATTTGTGCACCTACTACTTAGGGACCCTTGTACTAAATTCCGCTAAGGTTTCACACTTAACAAGCATTATCAAGCAATAACTGTCAGGGGCATGACCAGAATGATCCTGGTAGCCAATGCGCGACTGGTTATTGTAATGAGCAGCAAGGTAACGTGGAAACACATAACGGCACCCATAGAGACATTAGGTGAACCTGCGCTAAATGCCACGTTAACCTCACTAGCATGCTTATGTCTTTACCACAGTTATGCTGCGCTTTTAACACGCCCACTCTCCAGAATTGCATGCGAGTGGAAGTTAGCATGCATCTTAGCTGTCGGCAGGTGGCATGCCTGCATGTTAGGGTTTACCACAGCCAGTTATGGCTCACTAAAATGTGCATTAACCATTAGCTGTATTTAGTAAAAGGGACCCTTAGTGTAGTTTAACAAGCAGGTACTTTAAACGGTTCTGTTGGGGACTATAGAAGTACTACAGGAAAGTTCAAAATATGGAAGTTCTGAAATTTCCCGTGCTGTGATGCATAGCATTTTAATGTTGCATAAGCTCAGCTGAAGTGGTAGTAGCACTTTCAAAGTTGGGTTTTCTGTGTCTGGAAACCGTTATTCTAGTTTAGCCATAGCATTCCTTAAACTCCCTAAGATGGTATCAGGAGGCTTTACTAAAGGAGCTTTAACTTTAAGTTCTTTGCTGACAATATTCATCTCTAGTGAAGTAACATAGGGCCCGATATGCAAAGGGTTCATGCAATTAGCTGGTCCTGCTAACTGCAGAAACCTCACCAAGTCCAGTATTCTGCAGCACTAACCGGCCAGTCCTACTGAATATCCCCATAGACTGCATTGGCACAATCCAAATTGTGCCGGGGTGGTCCATGGGCAGGGCTAGGTTGGGCCTGGCACCTATGTTTATATTTATTAACATTTTCATATACCACCGTTAGCATGAGAATGAGAATGGCAATTTTCAGCCAGCTAACTAGATAGGTAACCACAAAGTTAGGACAAATCAATGGCTGTCCTAACTTTATGTTGTTTTGCTATCTGGTTAGCAGCTGAATATCACCAGTGACTGGATAGCAATGGAGGTCACTGGCAAAACCAGATATTAAACACTAGTGGATATCCGGCATCTTGTGCTGCATATCCGGTACACTTTTGCCTGTGGCCACCAGGCACTTTACAAGTACTGATCACCGTGGGCCGAAATGTCATGCCCATATTACTTTGAAACCTGTTCATGAGTCCTTACTATAGCTGCATTCACCCTGACAGATCAATAAGACATTCTGATTCATTATTGCCTCCAGATTTTGGATCCCCATTTGTCAGCCCTTGTCTTCTCTTTCCTGTGAGAAAAGCATGTACCACCCAATTGATATTGAGAGCTGTACTTCTCTTGAAGTCATCAGCAAGGCAACCTTTACCAGAAACTTTGTCTCACAAAGTCGATGTGAGGAAATATTTCAAGCATCAGCACTTGTTTTGCTATCAGCGAAATGAGAAATCATCCAACTGCTCACAATGGCATATTTACTAAAAGGAGTCAGCATTAACTTCACGGGCATGTGCTTCCATATTCCTGCAGTAAGAATGGGTCAGGATGGAGCACTATACAACCAGCATCCAAGTGCACTTACCACCACCCACTGAAATGTTATTAAGTGCACCCATGCTAATGGCATCAAGCATGGTTAGCATGGGTCACTAATGCCTACACCATCCATGACGTTCTGGAAAAGCCTCTATTCCACCCCTATGATATGTTTTGGCACAGTACCTAAACCACACACTAACCCCTCAGCTACCAGGTAGTGCGGATTAGTAAACATGTTCCAACGTGAAGTAGGATTATGCTTCAATATTAAAGTTTGATGAAGTTTCATTTGGGGGAGCACCATGGATCTCCCAGGCCAGTTTCTCCAAATAGGTTAGTTTTACGCATACGACAGTCATGAGCCTCACTTCTATGCCAGGGTATGTGGAGTATGATCTCAGTCTCCCAATTTTACTGCTAATGTTCGGCATAGTACTTGCATCATGCCAAAAGAAAGCCTCTTTCTGGCGTTCATAAGTTGTAACACGTATGGGCGCTTTATCAAGGTGTGCTTGGAAACTCTTCTTAATCAAGCCTGTGGCACCCAACATGATGGAAAATAACTCGGTATCTTTCTGCCACATTTTTTTGGTCTATGACTGCGTTTCTTGGTACTTGAAGATCTTCTCTCTCTCAATGTGATTCACAGAATAGTCGCTTGTGACCGACACCTCTATAAATCAATGCCGTTCTGGTGTTATTCTCCTTCATCACTATGTCCAGCTTCCTTTCATGCAACATTTTGTCTGTCTGAAAGGGAGCATCCCAAATGATCATAACCTCTTCATCATGATCTCAGTGCTTTTCAGGCATGGTGATGTTGTACTGTTTACAAATTTTCCAAAGGATGAGGCGTACTAATTTGTTATGCCTTTCTGTATAAAAATTTCCACCATCAGAACTTCACAGCCAGGTATGAGGCGAACCACTGTTTCCAGCTCTTTCTTATAGAATCAACATATGTCTGTTTTGCCAGTTTTTTCAATGCTTGCTGTAAACCACCTCATCCATAATTCGCTGTCCTGGGCTGCAACTATCAATCTCTCATCCTTCGGTTTCAGTTCACCTCTCTTTAATCATTCATGTGTCTGTTCTTGATTGACAAAGGATTCCTGGAGTAACACTTTGTATTTCCCACTGTATTTGTGCATTTGCTACTTATTTTTCCTTGTTGCTGGTCTTATTCTTTGAAGAGTTTTTTTTTCTCTTGTTTTGCAAATTCCGTTGCTTTCTTCCCTGTGTGCGCTTGTGGATTCTCACTCATTCCCTCTAGTTATCGGAACGCTTGTCCAAGTTTGATGATGGAAATAGATTCTGGACGTTTGAGAGTACCTTTATTCTTCCCCATTAGAAACAGGTAAAATCCAGGCTAGCAACAGGAAGACCAAACAACTTAAGAAACACTGCTACACATATCCATAGCTCTAGCTGCTATCTTAGATCCACTGAGAGAACACTTTTCTTGTGGTGGATTTTTTACAAAGCAGATATTCCCCATTGAACATTTTGACTGTCTTTAACTGCTCCAGATGAAGTGTATAGCACAGTTAGATAGTATTCTGCACTCTGTGAAGGTTGAAGGTTTCTTATTTTTATTTAATCTTTTTCAAACAGATATTCTAATAAAATGAACAATCCCAAGGGTGTTTATAACACCACATGTCATGAGTCAAATATTAATATAGGAACTTCGTAAAAGGTTAAAAGGAGCATTTTAAAAAGGCTTTTTAGGGGGCAAATGGAATAAAAAATAATCTCCTAATTGGCAGCAATTTTGGAAGAGAGGGAGTGCACATGCATGTCTATTCTGAAATCGACATCTCTACTCTGCCAAATTTACATAATTTTTAAAAAAACATGCAGTGGTGAGTAACACATGTATGTGTCCTGAAATGGCGGCACTTACATATGGAAAGTGTGACAGGAGAAGCAATGACCAAGGCATGCAAAAGTATTCCAAAATGCAATTGGATGTGGAACCTAAGTGGCAGGGGAAAAGGCATGTGGGAAACATAGATGGTGACAGTGGGGTGGATACATGTGCAAAGGGGCCTATTTTTACCCACTATGTTTATGTTTATTTTGCTTGATAGACCGCCCTTCTGTGGAGGAGCAGGAGCACAAGGCCAGGAAAATGGAAAAAGAATTTACAATCCTTGACAGAATAGGGGAGAAAAGAGGAAAATAGGACAGTAAAGGTAGAAAGAGAGACTCACACGAGAGGGGAGGGAAGATTAAAGGCCAAGGAAAGGAGGTGGGTCTTTAGGTCACGTTTAAAGTTGGTATGATGGGGTTCTAAACGAAGGGAAGTGGGGAGGGAGTTCCAGAGGGCAGGGCCTGCGAAAAAGAAAGCTGAGGAGCGGGTGGACTGGAGGTGGGCAAGGGAGGGGGGGGGGAAGTGTAAGGCGGTTAAGGTGAAATGAACTGGGGGGTATGTCTGGGCGAGTGAAAGTGGATAAGATCTGCCAAATATTGTGGGGTGTTAGTATGAAGTGCCCTGTGGACAAGGGTGAGCAGTTTAAACTGGGTGCGGAAGGAAACGGGCAGCCAGTGGAGGTGGAGAAGAAGAGGTGTTACGTGATCTCGAGGGGAGGAGTGAGTGATGAGATGGGCAGCAGTGTTTTGGATCCTCTGAAGTCTGTTCAGTTGAGCTTTGGAGAGACCGGTGAGAATGGAGTTAGAGAAATCGATGCGTGACATAACAAGTGATGGTAGTAAAGTAGCAAGAGCAGGTGGAGAGAGAAAGGGTTGAATCGCATGGATTTGGCGAAGGAAAAAGAAGGAGGTCTTGGTGACGTGAGAGACATGTGGTTGAAAGGTAAGACTGGAATCAAAGAGTACGCCTAGGTAGCGGAAGGTAGAAACCAAAAGGTATGGGAGTACCGGAGAAAGATGGGGCCAATGAGGGGGGTGGGCTACCATGAGGAAACCAGATCGCAGTGGTCTTGGTCAGATTGAGGTGGAGGCAGTTCCGGGTCAGCCAGTCAGCAACAGTAGAAAGGCAAAATTAAGTGTAGAAAGGTCAGGGTGGGTAGGGGAAGTGTGAAAAAGAAGAACTATATTATCTGCGTAGTAGAAAGCGGAGATCCCAGATTGTTGTATCAGTAAAGCGAGGGGAGCTAGGAAAAGATTAAAGAGGAGGGAAGCCAGGACGGAACCTTGGGGAACCCCGCAGGGAAGAGGAAATGGGTCAGAGGAAGGGATGGAAGGGGAGGAAGAAAGAACTGCACAGGACCGAGAGGAGAGAAAGGAGTGGAACCAGCGATAGACTGTGCTACATAGGCCTGCTTCCCGAAGGCGAAGAAGAAGGAGAGAGTGGTCAACTAAATCGAAGGCAGCAGAGAGATCAAGGGCTACCGCCACCGAGATGTCACCACAGTCGTGAGCTACATGCAGTGCGTTGGTGAAGGCGAGGAGAACAGTTTCGACGCTGTGGCCCTGACGGAAACCAGATTGACGCGGGTGAAGGAAGTTGGTGGAATCAAGGTGGTGAGAGAGTTGTGCAAAAACAATTTTTTCAAGGAGTTTGGAAAGAAAGGGGAGATTGGAAACTGGGCGATAATGGGCAGGATCCAGAGGGTCAAGAGAAGGTTTTTTAAGGATGGGGCGAATAAGGGCGTGCTTCCAGGAATGGGGGAAGGTCCCTGTGGAGAGGCTGGAGTTGAGCATGGAGAGTATATAGGGAAGGAGTGACAGAGAAGGGGTGAGTAGCCAGGAGGAGGGAATACGGTCAAGAGGACAGAATGTCTTGTTAGAGGAGGAGATAAGTTGGTGGAGTTCGATCGTGGTGGTGAGAGAGAAGGAGGACCATGTATGTGAAAGTTGGGATGTGGGAGGGGGGGATGCAAACAGGGGGAGGAGAATGGATGGGAGGGGGACAAAGAGGCAGAGATGCTCTTAGGGAAGAAATCTTGCTGCTGAAAAACGATGCCAGAAGTGAAGGAGGAGGGAACGGCTGAGTAAAGGTGGAGGTGTCAGGGCAAAGAGAGGTGAGCGACTTGAGCTTGGAATAAAGGTGGCGAGTTTGATTAGGAGCGTTGGAGATGGCGTCAGAAATGTATGTACATTTGGCAAGATGAACTTGGGAGCGGTAGTGCGAGTAGTGAGCTTTGAAGGATGATAGAGTGGCTGGGGAGGGGGCCTTCCACCATAGTCGTTCGGCTCTGTGGAGCTGGGATCAAAGCAGATGAAGACCGCCATGATACCAGGGCTAAGTAGAACGGTAATTTGTTGGGCGAGGGCGTAAGGGGGCAAGACGATCAAGTGCGGCAGAAAGGGTAGAGGACCAAAGGGAACTCAGAGTCGGGAGAGAGGGAAGAGAAGTCAGAAGGCAAGAGTTCAGTTGCAGAGGGAAACTGCTGAATAGTAAGCGGGGTGATAGTACGCGAGAGATGTGGGGGGGGGGGAGGCGTTGAAGGGGGAGAGGGCGGAGGGGGTGGCTTTGAGTGGAAGCAAGAGACATTGAGGCAGAAGTGATCAGTCCAGGGAAGATGGAGTGAGGACAAATTGTGAAGTGTGAGCGTGGAAGAGGATGAGGTCAAGAGGAGGTCAAGAGTATGGCCAGCGGAATGAGTGGGAAAGGGAACGTGTTGTGAGAGGGACAAGTCTTGTATGAGGTAAGCAAAGGTGTGATCCCTAGAAGAAGAGGGGGGATTAAGGTGTAGGTTGAAATCGCCAGCAATAAGGAGATGGGGGAAGCTCAGGGAGAGGTCAGAGATGGTCAGAAGAAGAGAGTCCCAAAGATCGGAGCGAAGAGCAGGGGGCGAATAGATAAGAAGAATTTGTGTCGGGGGCGAAGTGTGAAGATGGAGCAGAAGGGCTTCAGGATAGTGGAGCGAGGGTGAGAAAATCTGAGAGAAAGGGAGGGAGGGACGAAGAATAGCAGCCACACCACCACCAGACCGGCCAATGCGAGGGACAGAAACAGCGGAAAAGCCAGGGGGAAGGCAGCAGGCGAGAAGGGCATCTTCCCCATCCTTCAACCAAGTTTCGGTGAGAAGGGTGAGGTCAAAGGATGCTTGCATGATGAGATCCTGGATGAGGAGAGTTTTAGTTCTAAAAGACCGGCAGTTTAGGAGACCTATTTTAAGGGAGGCATAAGGAATAGTGGAGGGGATGGGCGATAGGGAGGGGGTATGAGCGGGAGGCAGGCAGCGGCGGAGGTTAGAGTGGCAGCGAAGGCGCGAGCTGGCAGCCTTGTCTGGGCGGCAGCCCCAAAAAACAGGTATATGGGCCATAGAGTGGCCAGTGAAAAGGAGGGAGGAGGTACAAATGCAAGAAGAGGACCGTACCTGAAGCAGTGGTGACACGGTGATATCAGAAGGGAAGGATAGAGGAGATAAGCAGTCCGGTCCACTCACCGTGAGGAGGCAGAGTGCTAGAAGTGAAAGGAAATGCAGGGCTATGTTAGGAGTCTGGCCTTCGCTGCTGGAGCAGCCCCAAAGAGCGCACCTAAGGAGCCCAGCGTGCTCTTTCAGTGCGCGCCGCGGCGACGGGTGCCGCAGGCACTCTGGTTTTAAAGTTTGTGAGCAGCATACCTCGCGTCACTTCCTGTGGGGTAGGGACCAGGCAGGCACCAGGTAGTGGATTGAGACAACGGAGAGAGCAGGCTCTCACGTCACTTCCTGTGGGGGAGGGACCATGCAGGCACCAGGTAGTGGATTGAGACAACGGAGAGGGCAGGCTCTCGCGTCACTTCCCCATGTATAGCTTTCCATATGGTGGCAAAACTTCCTTGTATCCATCTGCACGCCATATGTGCAGGGCATGTCATCCCCTGAAGTCATTAGACAGTTTTGACATGTCAAGGCGGTTTACATCGAACAGTAACTTGGTTTGCATTGAACAGAAGAGTGCATACATAAAAACAGCAATTAGGAATACAGCAAACAGTATATTAGGTCATAGTTGTAACATCATGGCAACATGAAACATAGGTAACTATTGTGATACAGTAGACTATAGAGAGCCTGTAGGGGCTAGTAAAAAGGAAGAGCTTACCTTAAACTTGACTGGACGTGAAGGCTCAGCACGTGTGAAGACAGCTGATCAGCCAGTGCCGTCAGCACAAGTAAAGCAGAAAGGGTTTAAAATGAAGTTTCCCTTCTCTAGTAGTGACGCAGGTAGAATTAGAGAAACTCATCAGGAGCACCTGTCCTCAGAGTCTGACGTAACATGCAGAGAGGAGAGGTATATAAGTTCCTGGTCTGAACCAGGAAGTGGTGAGGAGCAGAAGGGTCAGAGAGGTCAGAGAAGGCAGAGAGGTCAGAGCAGTAGAGCAGCTGGTCTCTGGAACGACAGTCCCAGGAAGGATTTCCACACAAACAGGAAGTGGGGCAGAGTCTCTGAGGGATTGCATGAGCCACGCAGGAACCTAGCTCAAGCTGAAGGAACTGTGCCAGGGGAGAGGAAGCTCAAAGCTGATTTCAAAGCCTGCAGTAAGGTAACAAGTTTGAAACCTTATCTGTATAGAGAAGAGGCTAGAAGTTTTAATGAGCACAACCCTGAGTAGTCTTATAACTCAGACAGATATTCAGACTTCCTACTAAGAAAGCCAAGAGAGGCAAACCAGAAAGAGACATTACCTGTACCAGATTTCTGTAACCCGGGCTGGGATAAACACTTTGGAAGGAAAGGGGTTTATCAGCCACAAGAGAACAAGCCATGCTCCAGCACATGTAAGGAATGTGACACGGAGAGTATTGGGAGTGGTCCAGGCTTAATGCAGTGGGAGAGTGATAACATTTGCACAGACCCTGAGCCAATGGACTGTACTATTTGTCTATCAGATGACATAACCTCTTTGTGTTGAACTTCAGCCAATGTGACCTTGTGAGGGAAACAAGGAAAGAAGAAAAGATGTTCTAGCTGTTTTCATTTAGTTGCTGTTTCGTTCTGTGTGTTTTTGCAAGGAATATTATTATCTGTCCGGGAAAGGGAATAAAACCCTAATTTTGCTTTAACCACTTGACTGACTGACTCTGTTCAAAGGAGAGCACCAGTTAGTAAAAACCACAATACCCTAGGCAGTGGCCTATTGGGTCTACGGAGGCTTTACCCAGGGTCGCCGTGACACTATATACAGTAGAATGTGCCAATAACATAAACATGAGATGAGGAACAGGCTTGGGGCTCAAGTGGGGATTAGGCTGGGGGCATGGTAAGGCTTGGTTAGTCTGGTGCCTTGGAGAAATGCTCAGAGAACAAGTAAGTTTTTATTTTCTTCCGGAAATCTTTGAGATCTTGTAGTATGTGAATGTCATCTGGTAGTGCATTCCAGAGTCACAGGGCAAACAGCAGGAAAGTCTTACTTGGTTTGAGCATTGTGTTTCTGATTGTCTGTAGGGATAGCAAGAGTAGTTTGGGTGCTGGTCCTTCTGGGTTGGTTGTCTGGTGGTATTTCTATAAGAGTTTCCAGATGATCTGGTGATAGATGGTGGAGCATTTTGAAGGTAGTGATCAATACTTTGTACTTAACATGGGCTCTTATTGGAAGCCAGTGGAGGTTACCGAGTATCGGGTAAAATGCTCACATTTGGGGGTGCCAATAAGCAGTCTTGCGGCGATGTTCATTGCCATCTGCAGCGAGTGGATTGATGAGGCTGGTAATCCTTGTAACAGGACGTTACAGAAGTCAAGGTGAGGCAGAGTTAAAGCTTGGAAAACTGTCTGTAAGAGGGTTTGGTCCAGGAGTGATTTGAGAGCTTTGACTGTTTTGTTTTGTTTTTTTTTAGTTTATTTATATTTTCCAACAAAATACAAACAAAAGAGAAAACCAAAATTGCAGTAAATCAAAATATACAATTATTCTCTTTAACATGAGAAAAGAAAAGGCTAAACATAGCCCACCCCACCCTGTCCCTCCCATCATCATGCGATCATCAGGGGCTATATAAAGAAACACAAAACATCTGTGAAGGGCAATATAAGAGCAACCACTCCACTACAAAGGAAATGAGGAGATTTGTCTAATAATCCTTTACGATATCTCATACTGTACTTTAGAGATGTAATTCTGTAGGAGTTTCTGCTTAATAAAAGAGAAGGATGCAAGGGAACTAGCACACCATGATGTTTGCACTTATATGTATCATAAGCACAAGTGTTCCACCATTTGCGTCAACCAAGCTCTGTCGTATGTTTTCCATCTAGAAATACCGAAGAAAATCTTCCCTCTTAATGGGATTATTAATGCCCTTAACATTCAGTTAAATGATCTTAAAGGAAAGCATACTGACAATATAGCTCCGATTAACAATCAAATGTTGCAGAAACATACCAAATTGTAGCATTTAGTTTTACAGTTTAGAACAACTTCTTTAAGCACCCTCAAAGTGTTAGCTGCCCCTATAGCCCAAAAAACAAAACCCAACAAAAAAGGCATATTTTAGCCCCAGCCCCGTCATATGATCACTCATAATAAGAACACCTAATTCTAGAAAAACCTCTCCCCAAAACCACCTAAAACACACAAAAACTTAGCGGGTGAGCCTACCAGGACAAGACAGACATGGAGGGCAAAAGACCTAATACTTCCACTCTTCTATGTCACTCAAAATATCGCGCTCTGTAAAAGAAAAGAAAGAGAGAAAACAGAAGAAACATCTCAGCCAGGATAGTACCCTGGAGCTCCTTCACACAACACAGAACGGAAGTCCCAGTATATAACAATGTTACATAATAAAATGTCGCTGACAGCGTGGATAAGTTGCCTTTACACGACCTCAAACCAGTCAAATGCCCATAATAGCAAGCGCCATAAAACTGTAGCAAATAAAAGTTGCAGAATAACTTTCACCGCATCACCGCCGACTCCTTATCTTCCAGAAATGCATATAACTCCCCGGGATCATCAAAAGTCTTGGACTGGTTATGCAGCATGACTTTCATGTGGGCAGGCTATAGCAGTCCAAAGCGGGCCTGCAATTGCACCAAGCGTGGACGCAGCGCCAGAAAGCTTTTTCTCTGATCCACCGTTGCCTTTGCGAAGTCCGGGAAGAACAGGAGTTTATGTCCCTGATATTCCAAAGTTGAAAGTGCACTGGCTGCTCCCATTATTTGCAATACTTGATGAAAACATAAAACATTTAAGATGATTGGGTGTGGATGCTTACCCATGACCACTGACTGAGTAGGCACTCTATGGGCGCGCTTGATCTCGAACAGCATCGCAAACTGCAACTTTAACACACCTGGAATCATGGCCTGCAAAAAGGACACCAAGTCAGGACCCTCTGCTCTCTCAGGAACTCGTAGTATTCTTATGTTGTTCCTCCGAGAGCAATTATTACTGTCTTCCACCTCTCTTTGTTATGAACGTATCAACTTGGCCTGCTTCTCAACGGCCTCGAGCCTCTCCCGTGTGAAGCCACTACATTCTCTACCTTCTCCAAACGAGCCATATTTGACTCCAAAGAGGATCACAAAGCGTTGATATCTTCCTGCATTGCACATAGCGATTCTCTATTAGCTTTGACCAAGTCTTTGACCGCCCAAATCTCAGCCAGGATCTCCTGTGAGGTCTCAGGACAATCTCGGATGACCGCCATCTTGCGAGGTGAGAGAGGTTCCGTCTTGGTTCTCTTTGCACTAGCATTTTGGGATACTTGGTAATCCAGCCGCGTCTGTTTGGAGCCAGACATATCCGGGATCGAATGGCATCAGTGTAGGTAGGAACTATTTGATTGTTTATTGTTACTTGTAAATAGTTCACTTGTTCTATGTAAAACGACTAGGTATGCACTATCACATACCATATAATTTACTGTTCCTCGTAAACCGCACTTGATACTTGGGAAAGAGCGGTATAGAAATAACTGTTAAATAAATAAATAAAGATTGCCGAAGTCAGGATTCTTGTCTATTGCCCTCCGGAGCACAGCTCTTGCATGTCCATCTTGACCAGAAACCAGGCTCCGCCCCTAGAGCTTTGACTGTTCTGATTTTCTGGTAGAAGAGGCTTATAGTGGTGTTTATGTACCGAGACCCTGGTCCAGTGTAACCCCAAGGTATCTTACTTTAGATTTAGTGTGGATCTTTTCTCTACCCATATCTAAATATGGTGGAGGTGAGAAACAGGGATCTCTGGTGACATGAAGTAGCTCAAGTTAAGGTTATGTGTTTTAAGCCATTGTAAGACAGCATTGATGCGATCTATCAGAGGGGTATATACTTCTACTCCTCTATCCCATGATGCTGTTGGCCAGCAAATAATCTCTCTGAACTCAGATGTTCATCTTCCAGCCCTGTTTTCCATATCTGTGGTGTCTGTGGTCTTGTTGCCAGTGAATTTAAATGATGACTTCACTTGATGTGGTTTCTTATCCAATTAGCAGACTGAAAATCGCTGCTAACTGGATAATCGCTTGAACTGCCTTTGCCCCACCCACAGACTGCCCTAGTACTCTCCAGACAGTGCCAAGGCAATTGAGGAAATACTCAGCAGCACTTCTTAGATAGTGTTTCTAAATATTGGGCTCAGCAGGGTTTATGGGGTTAGCAAGTCCTTTTAAATATGAAACCCATATAGCACTGCCAAAGAAGCACATGTATTTGTGGGTGCACATCAAAAGAGGCCATTTTACTAAAGGGAATTCTCAATTCAAGAATGGCGTTACTTGGGCTTTGCATATATAAGTAACATTACATACAGTACTAGCAATGCACACAGGCAAGAACAGTTTGGTTAGTTTTCATCAGTTTTACAAACAATTTCCAGATGTTTTGGGGTACCATTTATTTATTTCACATATTTGTTTTAATGGGGATTTTTTTTTAATGTGTATTAAATTGATTTATTTTGCACTAACCAACTAATTATGGAGCCCTTTTATTGACGTGCACTAAGTGGTTAATGCACATTTTAGCACGTGGTAATTCTTAGTGTGGGGCTATAGTAACTGTTACCACAATGGTATGACTGTTATTGTCTAATAATTTCTGTGGTAACTACACAACGCATGATGGGACAGGGAATGGGTGGGCTAGGGATAGAGAGTGGGTGGAGAGAGCACATTGCAGTTAGCACAAGGGTACACAATGCCCACTGTCAATGAAGCAATTAGCACAGGTGCACTTGATGCCACCTCAGTTGGTGGCGTGCAGTAACTGCTGGGAACATGCTGGCCATGACGCCGACAGCGCATGACCTTTGCACCTACTGCATGTTAATGTGTTAAAAAGTTGAAACAAAAGTGCCCTTTTACTAAGGTGCAGTAAGTTAAGTCGATCAGTGCACATTAAATCTATTTAGCACACACTACATTTTTTAAAATCACACTGATGAAGTGAATATACAATAACTAATGCATATTTACATACATATCATACCTATCCCACCGAAAGCAACAAGTCAGACCTGGAAGCCAACAATCAAGACCTTTCACTCAACAAGATGATTCGCAGGGCTCGACTCTCAGCACTGCTTTTCAACATATACTTACAACTACTCTGCAACATTATAAAACAGCACAACATCCAATACAGGATATATATATAATGATTTTTACCCCAATAAACATCGAATACCCTGATTACACACAGATTACCTCATACCTTGAAGCAATGACAGGATGGCTCAAAGAACAAAGTCTCATTATAAACTTCAAAAAAAAGAGAAGTAGTACACATTATTCTCTCCATCAAAGTCAATAAAAATCTTAGACTATACCATAACAGCCAAGCAAGATGTCAAATACCTTGGAGTTACATTCGATCAACAACTCAGCTTTCAATCCCACATCAAGAGAACAACCAAGACAGCCTAGCAAAAATTAAGAACCGTATACCAACTCAAGCCTCTACTCAGTGATAGCAACTTCAGAACAGTATACTAAGCCATAGTAACACCCATATTAGACTATTGTAACATAATTTATCAGGACCTTCCAAAGAAAACGATACTCCCTCTCCAACTGGTGCAAAACACTGCAGCTCGAATAATTACTGAACAGCAAGGCATAGTCATATCACCCCCACACTACAGCAGCTACATTGGCTCCCAGTCACCATACGCTCCAAATACAAGACTTTCACTGAAAGGGTGGTGGATGCTTGGAATGCGCTCCCGATGGAAGTGGTGGGGCAAATACGGTGACAGAGTTCAAAAGGGCATGGGACAGACACAGTGGATCCCTTTACAGCAACAAGAAAATATCAAAATAATCTCAATCATCTAATTCCTTAACAAATAGGGGTGTTCTACATGGAGTGGTGGGATCACCCCTAAACAAAGACATGGGGAAGGGGGGCCTGCACAGAGCGGCAGGTGTACCTACTCTTGACACCGTACTGGTCAGACTAGATGGACCATACTGGTCTTTATCTGCCGTCATTTACTATGTTACTATGTAATAATAATCTTCAGGATAATCCACCTTTCACTTCCCATTCTTCAACCAATGATCATGAAGACACCAGAGAACAGAACAAGAAAAACATCCAACACCACCATCTTGGATATCCCTACAAGAAAAATGAAAGCCAAGCAAACAACTTTTTAAAGAGCTTTCTCCATATACGCTCTACCACTATGGACTGAACTACCAACCTCAATAAGAGCCATCAAGTACTTATCGGACTACAGGAAAGCAATAAAAACTTCTCTCTTTATGGAATACTATGGACCCACTTTATGAGCACCTTGCATAAACCTAACCACTACAAACTGTAAACACATCACATCCCTACTCATAATAATTTCTTATACTATTTCATGCTTTCTCAAGTTCACTCCCATCTCAGTTGTTCTCTTCCCCCATAGCTCTTTACCTCAACCCCCTTAAGCAACTGCTTCTTCTATAAACCATTGTTACTTTAATGTTAATAGCTGTTCTTAAAAGTACATCTTCGAATCCATATAACCATCCAAGTTTAACACCCTTGTTCAATGTAAAAGGTGATGTTAAGTACATCCACGTTAGTTGCGTTTGCAGAATTAGCAGGGTAAAGTGCTTCCCAATGCAGTAGATGTATTTATTTATTTATTTATTTTATTTACATTCTCTTATATACTGTGCTATTCTGCATCAGTGCGGTTAACATTGAACAAACTGAAATTACATTGAACAGGGCATTATAACTTGGAGATAACTATTTTACAGGGAACATGGGCTATGGAGTGTTAAATGGCTTGCCCAAGACCACAAGGAGCACCTGTGGGACTAGAAACCCCAGTCCTTCCGGCCCAAGGTTGCTGTCCTCTAGTGGGATTTGAACCCCCGACCTTCCGACCTTCCCCTAAGAGTTAGCACAGACCCTTTTGCCTTCCTGCGCTAATTAACTGATCAACTTAGCATGCTTTCATTTGTCAGCTAGTGGACATGAAATCAATTTAGCACACACTAAAAATTCCCTATTAAAGGAATGTGTGACACTAGCTGAAAAAAATCCTGAAAAAAACCTGGATCCTCTACACCCAGCATCCTACAGACCCATAGCAAGCCTACCCTTTACTGCCAAGGTAATCGAGAAGATTGTCCAGCAGCAACTACAAGAACACCTTGATCTCTACAACACACTGGATCCACAACAACATGGCTTCCGCCCTCTACATGGAGTTGAGACCCTCATGACCACACTGATGAACACTCTCCTCATAGGAAAGCAAGAAAAACACTCAGGATATGCCATGATCTTTCTTGACATATCTGCAGCTTTTGACACCATATCCCACAACATCCTCATACATAGACTACAGACAATTGGGATCAAAGACACCGTACTACAGTGGTTCCAATCATACCTAACCAACAGAGAGCAACTAATCCGCACCAGCAACTCAACATCCCCCCCCCCCCCATTTCAGCAACACCAAGGAGTCCCACAAGGATCCACACTATCAGCCATGCTTTTCAACATTTACCTTCAACCACTCTGCTCAATCATACGCACGCATAACATCAGCTTTCACATTTACGCTGACGATATCATGCTCTATGCCCCCATAACAACCACGAACCCAACAAACACCCATCTATCATCATGCTTCACCGATGTGACCAACTGGCTACAAGCAAACAACCTATCCATCAACATAAAGAAGATAGAAGCCCTCATAGTCACAAAAGACCCAGACTTCACACCACCTACACACCTCAATATAGGTACCACAAGCATTAAAATACAACCACAAATAAGATACCTGGGCATTATTATTGACCAAGCACTCGCCTTAAAGCAACAAATCGCCAGAACCTCCGGAACTATATTCCACAAGGCAAGAACAGTTCAACGTCTCAGACCCCTTCTTGAACACCAAGACTTCCGATCTGTAATGCAAGGCATGACGCTCCCACATCTGGACTACTGTAACATACTATACCATGGCCTTCCAGCCACACAGACTAACCCCCTCCGAACAGCATTGAACACCACAGCGAGAATCATTCAAAGAGCAAACAAGACCGACCACATCACCCCAATCTTGAAAGACCTACACATACTCCCACTGGAAGCAAGGACTAAATACAAAGCCATCCTACTCACCCACAAAGCCATACATCAAGCACCGAACTCTCAACTTCACACCCTACTGTCTCGACCAGCCCACGGCAGAACTACCAGACAAGCCTCCAGCAACTCCCTCACTGTACCTCACAAAAGAACCAAATGCTCGCAACGGACCTGCAATCGAGCCTTTGAACTGTATGCTCCATCTTTATGGAACTCTCTACCAAGCTGTCTCCGCAACAACACAGACCAATTATCTTTTAGAAAACAGCTGAAAACCATCCTGTTTCAGGAATACCTCAACCTGACCACCTAACTCACCCTATACGAACCTGACAATGTCCACAACCTGTCCATGTCCTTAGTCTGTCCTATGTCCTCTGTCGAAATCATCTATGTAGCCTCCCCGGTGATGGCCCAGCCCTACACGTAAATTCCCCCCCCCCCCTTTTATGTAACGCCGCTTTGACCCGGTGAAAAGCGGGATACAAATACAGCTAAATAGAAATAAAATAAAATAAATAAAAATTGGGAAAACTTTATTTAAAAAATTATATCAAAATGTTCTTACTTGTGCACATCCCCAATAAATAATGTTTTGCTAAATGTTTTTTTTATATGTGAATGCTAATTTAAACATGCAAATAACACCATCTACATGTGTAATCATTGCGCAACTCTGAAAATTACCTGCTAAGCGCATCTGCCAGGATGTGAAATTGTCCAGGACTATATCCGATACCTACCCGGTACCACTAGAGATGTATTAACATCCTTTCCATCAATTGTAGTGCCTCCTCAAATAGTGTTTTGTGCATCGTTTTTCAGTGTTACATTGGAGGCTCAAGGGTTCCTCAGGCTTGCAGCACCTTAACAATGGTGCATCCGTAATCACCTGCTTTGTTATCTCTAATGCCCGATGTTGTGGGGCTTCCCATTGCAATTCTATACTCTGTTCTGCGAGCTCGCTTAAACTAACCACACTAATTGCCAACTTGGGACAAAACTTGGCAAAGTAATCCATCATTTGTTGAACTGCTGTACCCACCGTGTCACGGGGAACCATAATCTCTCTTACCACTTTAGTTTTGTCAGATTTTTGCTTCTGTACCTCAGCTGTGACCTGCTGCTCTGTGTCTCTGCTTCAGCTGGATTCAGCTTTACCTTTCTAGCTACATGGCACTGTAGAAACCTCTCTTACTTCTCATCCTGATCCCTCTCTGCATCTGTGTCTCCCTCCCCTATAATGAGACTATCATCTATAATTATTTTCAGCCCTGACAGTCCTAATTCCTGCATTAGTTTCCTCTGCAAAACCTCAGATGTTGGACCGATTCCCACTGGCTTTCAGTTATTTGTAGCAAACCGAAAGATATTGAAAAAGTGGTAAGCCTACTGGATAGTTCATCCAACTTGATGTGCCAAAATCTATTCTTCATATTACCAACTGTGAACATCTTGGCCCTTGGAGGTCTGGTATCTTCAGTTGTGGACAATGGATAATGGCATCTGTTCAGTGCTATATTTAGTGGCTTTGGGTCAATACAAATCCTCAGTTTTCCTAAAGCCTTCTCTACCACAACCATGCTGATTAGCCAATCTAAAATGTCATACACTGGTGCTATGATAACCCTTTTGGGACTATTTAGTTCATTTGTGGCAGGTGCAGGCCTGTGACCCACGGTGTCTGACATAGGCAGGCCAGCATGGCTAGCTTGACCTGTAAATGAGGCCTGTGGAGAGGCATATAGGATTGCACATCCCCCAACATGCTGCTATTGTAAGAAAGAACTCAGTAGAAATATTGAATTAGCTTAGATAAGCAGAACTGCAGAATTAAGAAATGGAAAAATACAGAAAAGACATGTTAAAAGTTACTGATAAGAAAAAGTACATTTGCAGAGAAATAATGAGGAGTGCTGACAGATGAGTTACAGAACCTTGCTCTTCTGCACGCACAAATGGGTCCCATAACCTTGAAAGTGTGAAAGTAACAAGTTGATGAACTGACCATTGTAATTGGGACTAGAAGGGGGGCAGGCAGGTGTCATGCCCACAGAAGCCCACAGAAGGAACATAATTGGAGAAACTTATCAGTACCGGGACCAATAGAAGGGCTACGGGAGGTACGGGAGAGTACCGGGACCAATGAAGTGTTTTTCTATACCTAGAATGGAACAGAAGTCTATAAAAGTTGTTGTAATGCTTGAAAACTTTGCTCAGCCATTTTGAAATTGCCTTGCTTGAGACTTGTGCACAAATAAATGATTTGGACCTTCTGAACAGACTCCTGGTATCATTGGTTTGTCTGCGCTTTGCTGCTACATATTCCTTGGTGCATTGGCCGGGAAGTTGTGGAATCAAAGTGTATATAGGGCAATATACCACGACTTTCCGCCTCTATAGGCTTGGTCCTGCCGGGATCGCGCCCTTCCGACGAGGGCCGCTCCCTGGCGCCACCGGTCCCTTGTATTGGAGGGAGCTGGTCGGACCTCGGCGGGTGCCGGGCCCGGTTGGAGCCAACGCCTCGAACCCGAGTGAGGGGAGTCCGAGGTCCAACTCATGCGCCTGCTTGGGAAGTTTGAGGACCGGATCCGGTGAGTATAGTTTTGATTTTGGGTCTAGACAGAAATAGAAAGAGCAGTACTGCCATTGGAATTTGGAATTTGTAATCTCGAGATATTGGGAATTGGTAAGAGAGCATGATCAACTCTCAAGGAAGAGCCAAGTAGCCTGGCATGGGAATTCGCTAGGTGAAACCCTCATCCTTTTTGTAATTGGGAAAAGACTAGTCAGAACAGATAGAAACGAATGCATTCTGGGATACGTTGCTAGCATGATTGTGTGAACGAAGTGTGAATGAGAGGTCTGGCAGCACGGACCAAGTGAAGGCGGACCCCTGATTAGCGCATTTCCTGACCGGGCGACCGCGTTCAGGTCGCGAAAAGGGGGAAGCGATTGTCGTCTTGTCTTGTTATTTGTATTCCCTATACGTTTCCGGGGCCGTGAGGACCCCTTACCCACGGTCCGCCCTCCTTTTCCCTTCTGTCTGTTGTTGCGCGCACACATCGAAATGGGAGGGGCGGGGTCTACTAGAAACACTCCATTAGAATGTATGATCGCACATTTTAAAGAGGGATATTCAGGAGATTATGGTATTAAAATGACAGCAGCCCGTTTGCAGATTTTGTGTACTAGGGAGTGGCCCGATCTAGACCCCATCTGGCCCCGAGAGGGAACGTTCACTGTAGAGATTATTCAGTCAATACATCGTAGAGTGCGGGTAGCGCACCCCGATCAGTACCCCTATATAGATTCTTGGTTAAGTATTTGTGAAGATCTGCCCTCCTGGGCGCAGCGCTGTTATGAGGAACAGTGCAGAATAATGTTAGCTAAAACAGATTCTAGACAGAAAACGGAACAGCCTAGAATGAAAGAGCAGGATAAGAAAGCCACGAAGAAACCCATCCTGGCAGATCCTGATTCCCCAGAAGTAGTCCTCAGGCGGCCCCGAACCCCAGGTCCAGTAAGAGTAGGCCGGCGTCGTCCTGCCCCAGAACCCCAGAGACGGCCAGAGCCGAGGCGGGACCCAACCCCCGGTCCCCCTCCTAGAGAAGAGAAAGAGGAAGAATCAGTGGAAAGAGAAGTGGAGGACGTAAAAAGTGAGTCAGAAGCGGAGATAGAAGGAGGAGAAGAAGGAAATTCCCCAGAAGAGGAGGAGGACAGTGTACAAATAATCGAGAAAGCCAGCGCTAGCACTAGCACGCCAGTGAAAGAGAAACCCAAAGCAAAACCAGTTGAGAAAAAGAAAGCGACTCCTGCAAAGGCAACGACAATAACCCTTAGATCCCAAATGACGCCTGGGACAGCCAAACTGTTTCCCTTAAGGCAAGTCCCGGGAGTGCCCGTAAAGAATGATAATGATGAAGTGGTAGCGGGACCCCTAACTTATGTGTATATTCCTTTCTCTACAACTGATTTATTAAATTGGAGGTCGCATTATGCCTCCTATACTAGCAAGCCCCAGGAGCTGACAGAATTAGTAACTAGTATTATGGAAACTCACCAACCCACTTGGCCAGATTGCCGTCAGCTCCTGACCACCCTATTCACTACAGAAGAACGAGCGAGAATTAGAAAAGCAGCTATTGAATGGATGGCAGAAAACCCTGCAGCTCCGGCGCAGGGGCAGAATATAATAGATCGTAGAGAAGCAGCTCAGAGAGAATTCCCGAATGAAGACCCCCAATGGGATCCAAATACAGATGAAGGATCCACAGCCCTAGCCCGTTTTCGCCAAGGCTTTTTACAAGGCCTGAAAAGGGGGGGCCAAAAAGCCATGAACCTTTCTAAAGTCGCAGGAATTATCCAAGGAATAGATGAGAGCCCAGCAGATTATTATGAAAGATTAACTGAAGCATACAGAATGTATACTCCCTATGATCCCGAGGCACCAGGAAGTTTATGCATGGTGAATTCTGCTTTTGTAAACCAGTCTCAACCAGACATTAGACGTAAATTACAGAAATTAGAAGGGTTTGCGGGCATGAATGCAACACAGTTATTGGAAGTCGCTCATAAAGTGTATGTGAATCGTGATACTGAAAGACAGAGAGAATGTGATAGAAAGATGAAGAAGAAAGCTGATTTTTTGGCTGCGGCCATAGTTGAAAAGAAAAGGGGAGGTGTCCCTAGTCGAAGGAGCAGAGGAAGAGGGCGGGGTCAAGGCGGAGGCCGGACCCAGAGACTAGGCGTGAACCAATGCGCCTATTGCAGAGAGGAAGGACATTGGAGAGATACGTGCCCGCAACTCGAAGACGCCCAGCAAGATGACGACAACGATCATCAGTGGCGAGAAGAAAGACGAGGCCGTCCCCGAGGCCGAGGAGGAGCCAATCGAGAACAATTCCAGAGAGAGAGGGGAGGAGGAGCCATTCAAGCATTGGCCACACAAGCCCATGATGAGGATGACGTGGATTAGGACAGACCGGGCTCCAAGTTTGCTTTAGGTCTCCAGGAGCCTATGGTCGGAATACAAATAGGAGACCAAATCATGAACTTTATGGTTGATACTGGAGCAGAACATTCAGTAATAGACAAAAAGATAGCCCCATTCACTAAAAAAGCAGTCACCATTATAGGAGCAACTGGTGCCAAAGCCACAAAGTCTTTTCTTCAAAACAGAATATGCAGTCTGGGAGGACAGCAAGTAACTCATCAATTCCTTTACATGCCCGAATGTCCAGTGCCACTACTGGGACGAGATATGTTAGCCAAGCTTCAAGCACAAATATCTTTCTCTGAGCAAGGAGAAATGCAAATGACAGTAAATCCCCAAACCAAACCAGCAGGAGTGATGCTGCTAACGGTTCCCCGAGAAGAAGAATGGAGGTACTACATTGATGATTCGATACAAGATACCTATTTTGAACAAACTTTGAAAAGTATTGATGCACCACCTGGAGTATGGGCAGAAGGCAGCCCCCCAGGCCTAGCCAAACATATAGCTCCAGTGATTGTAACCCTCAAGCCTAGTGCTACCCCAGTGCACGTCAAACAGTACCCTCTCCCAAGAGCCGCAATTGAAGGCATTCATCGCCACCTACAGAGATTGCTCGAGTATGGCCTACTAAAAGTATGTCAATCCCCATGGAACACCCCACTTTTGCCAGTAAAGAAACCTGGGACAGATGATTATCGCCCAGTGCAAGATTTGAGAAGAGTAAATGATGCAGTTGAAACTATACATCCAGTTGTGCCCAATCCTTACACTCTCCTAGGACTGATACCTGCTGAAGCTACCCATTTCACTGTACTGGATTTAAAAGATGCATTCTTTTGCATAAGATTAGCCCCTGTAAGCCAAATATTGTTTGCATTTGAATGGCAGGACCCCATCTCTGGAAGAGGGGGCCAACTCACCTGGACAAGATTACCCCAAGGATTCAAGAATTCACCTACCATCTTTAGTGCTGCACTAAATCAAGATCTTTCAAGCTATCCAGTAGCCCCGGGGAAGAGAGTGCTTCTCCAGTATGTGGATGATCTGTTGATAGCTGCCGTATCAGAAAGTGAATGTATACTAGCCACCAAAGATCTCTTGCAGTTACTAGATGAAGCTGGATACAAAGTTTCCAGAGCCAAAGCACAGCTATGTCAAAAAGAAGTGAAATACTTGGGTTTTCGTATTACCCAAGGAAGCAGAAGATTAGGCAGAGAAAGAAAAGAAGCAGTATGCAGAATTCCAACTCCAACAACCAGAAAGCAAGTCAGAGCCTTTCTGGGAGCAGCAGGATATTGCCGAATCTGGATACCCAACTTTGCCCAAATTGCCAAACCACTGTATGAAGCCACAAAAGGAGAAGAGAAGTCACCACTGGAGTGGGGACTTGAGCAGGATACAGCCTTCCAGAAGTTAAAAGAAGAATTGATGTCATCACCAGCACTTGGACTACCAGATGTCCACAAACCTTTCCACTTGTTTGTACATGAAACACAGGGAAATGCCCTAGGCATGTTGACTCAGAAGTTAGGAAATTGGGAGCGACCTGTAGCCTACCTATCGAAACAATTGGACCCTGTGGCCAAGGGATGGCCACCCTGCTTGAGAGCAGTTGCAGCTACAGCGCTACTAGTGAGTGAAGCAGACAAACTCACACTAGGACAGAACATACGAGTCACTGTGCCACATGCAGTCCTTGCCCTTATGGAACAAAAAGCAAATTATTGCTCACCAATTCCCGAATGTTAAAGTACCAGAGCATGCTATGTGAAAACCCACAGATACAACTTGAAGTGAGCCATGCCTTGAATCCAGCTACCTTGATACCCATCAGTGAAGAACTCCCAGAACATGACTGTATCGAAGTCATGGAGACTGTGTTCTCCAGCCGACCCGACTTGACAGATGTGCCCATAGATAATCCTGACCAAATCTATTATGTTGATGGGAGCAGTCTCATCCTTGATGGACGACGCTGTGCTGGATATGCAGTCGTCACTCAACACAAAGTAGTTGAATCATCAGCCCTAGCCTCAGGCACATCAGCCCAGAAAGCCGAATTGATAGCACTCACCAGAGCTTTGTTGTTAGGAGAAAAACTTGTGCTAAATGTATATACAGATTCCAAATATGCCTTCACTACCTTGCATGCCCATGGAGCTCTCTATAAAGAAAGAGGACTCATCACATCCGGAGGAAAATCAGTCAAATATGGTCCTGAGATATTGATGTTACTTGATGCAGTCTGGGCCCCAACACGTGTAGCTGTCATGCATTGCAGAGGACATCAAGCAGGAAAAGGAGAAGTTGCTCGAGGGAATAGATTTGCAGATGCCTCAGCACGACAAGCAGCTATGACAGGACAAATTGCCCCACAAGCTATGCCAATGCAAGCAGCATTGTTTCCAGTACCTTTGAATCTATGGACCCCACGATATACCACCAAAGAATTAGATTACTATTGTGACAAAGAAAATGGAGTAGTGAAAGATGGATGGATTGAGCTGCCACCAGAAGAGGGCAGTCAACCTCCAGGAAGAATAGTAATTCCTGAACTATTAGGACCATCTTTTGTCAAAGCTTTCCACGAAGCTACCCACTATGGGAAGAGTGCTATGGAGAAAGCACTCAGACCACATTTCTACATCCCTCTGATGACAACCATATCAGCCTCAGTAGCACGACAATGTCAAACTTGTGCCAAGAATAATGCCAAGCAAGGCCTTATTACAGCACCCCGAGTTCAGTCAAGAGGTGTGACCCCCATGCACAACCTCCAAGTTGATTTCACCGAGATGCCAAAAGCCAATGGATACCAGTACCTACTAGTATTAGTTTGTACTTTCTCTGGGTGGGTAGAAGCCTTCCCAACCAGAACTGAGAAAGCCCGAGAAGTTACCAAAGCCTTAATGAGAGAGATTGTCCCCAGATTTGGAATTCCAGCAGTAATAGGGTCAGATAATGGACCCTCATTTGTCTCCCAAGTTACTCAGCAGTTAGCAAAAGCTTTGCAGATACAGTGGAAGCTCCACACTGCATACAGACCCCAGAGTTCAGGGAAAGTTGAGCGAATGAATCGTACCTTGAAAGCCCAAATATCTAAGCTTTGTCAGGAGACACACTTGAAATGGCCCCAAGTGCTCCCCATAGCTTTACTCAGAATACGCTCAGCCCCTGTAAAGTCAACAGGATTTTCCCCTTTTGAAGTTTTGTATGGTAAACCCCCACCAATAGTGCAGGGAATCAAAGGAAGTTTAGCCCAGATTGGTTCAGAAGTAACCAGACAAGAACTCCTAGCTCTTAGTTTTGTTCTGCAGACTCTCCATGCGTGGATCCAAGACCAGTTGCCTATCAACTTGACGGAACCCTTGCATCCCTATCAGCCTGGAACTTCGGTGTGGATCAAAGATTGGAAGAAGATACCATTGGAACCCCATTGGAAGGGACCGTACACCGTCATCCTGTCTACCCCAACTGCAGTAAAGGTAGCCGAGATCGACGCCTGGATCCACCACAGCAGAGTCAAGCCCGCCGCCAATCCTGAACCAGAGCGGTGGACAGCAGAGCAGCACCCTGATGTACCCTTGCGAGTTACTCTGAGACGGCAACCAGCAGCATAGACACTTCATCACAAATGCTTTGCAGTAGCCAAGTCTTTCGAAGAGGATTGCTGTTTTCCATGCAGCAACAGCTTTGTTTCAACGAACCCAATTTGTGTGTGATTTAACACACTACTTTGAGACTACATTAACTAAGCCAGACTTCACAAGCCAACTGAATTGCTAAGTTGGTTAATGTGTGCTGGACATCTTGAGGATCTTCAATCAACACTCAGCACCCGTTAAATTGCTTCATTAGCAAACGGGACGAAGAATAATAGACCGTCGTGATCAAGATCAGCAAGCTGAGGATTCAGAAGAACTCCAATCAACATCAACATGTATCTTTGTTTTTGCTTTGCCTTGGTTGCCTTCTTTGGAGGTTTTGAACAGACTTATGCTTTACCTCCATGCACTGCTTGCATTACTTCTACTAGAACTGGACTGAAAGTAACTCAGACTTTGCTTTACCATTCTTACTATACCTGCAAGGGAACAATAACTCGGTGTATCTATAACACCACTGAACTAAATGTTTGCACTCATGGCAAAATCAAAGCATGCTATAATCCGCATCAGAATCCATCCTATTACACGTTGGAAATAAGATGGAAGGATGCAGATGGACCTATATTAGCTGCTACACCACCACTTAAGGACATTACTAAACCTGCTGTTTTGAATTTTGATGCATGTAATGCTATTAATAGAGATAGTCAGTCCACCTGTGGTACATGGGAGAAAGCGTATCGAAATGACCATAAGTATATGTGTCCAGAAGGTGCCACAAATTGGTGGAAGTGTACAGGTAAAACAGGATCAGGGTATAGTACTGCTGCAACGGCTGATTACTATTGCCCATATTGGGAATGTGTTTTCTATGCTACCTGGAACACTGGTATAACTAATGAGAAGATAGATAAGCGGATGGCTACTCTAACCAAGCCAACCACAAATGATAAATGTCAGAAAGATGCTTGCAACCCTTTGCACTTGCGTGTACATAATCCCCATGCATGGAAACAAGGATATAAGTTTGGTTTACGTATTGCTGGAGGAGGAACAGATCCAGGGACCATTGTGTATATTAGATTGAATACCCAAGCCCACAAGTCATCTAAATATCATATTCATAATACCTTTTATGAAGCTATGCATGTAAATAAGTTTGAGATCTCTCACCCTTCACAGAATTTGTTTCTAGAATTAGCCGGAGCAGTAGTCTCTAGTCTTAAGATCACAGATTGTTATTTCTGTGGCGGAACCCAAATGGGAGACCAATGGCCCTGGGAAGCCCAAGAATTGAATTATTCCATGATTTACAACCAGACTGAATTACACAAGACTACCAGTGAATGGGTGTTAGCACACTCAATCGTTGGACGTCTTTGCTTTGCCAGAACTGGACCCCAGTTCACCCAGAAGGTAGGACAGCTGGTCTGTCTTAGCCAGAAATACTATAATGCCACGACCAAAAAGACAGCTTGGTGGTCAGGAATTAGACATCCTGAACCTCCTAACCCATTAGCTAGATTTCCTGAACTTGCAGGTCTATGGACTAACCTTGCCAAAGTCCAAGCCTGGCAAGCCCCACCTGGCCTATATTGGATCTGTGGAAACCGAGCATATGCACAACTCCCACCACAATGGGGAGGAGCATGTGTCTTAGGAACCATCAGACCTTCTTTCTTCCTGTTAAACACTGAACATGGAGAACAATTAGGATACCCTGTATACACTACCCACAGACACAAAAGAGCATTGAGACAGAAAAGAGAAGCCTTACAGATAGGCAAGTGGGAGAAGTGGCAAGGTGATGATTGGCCACCAGAAAGAATTATTGAGTATTATGGACCTGCCACTTGGAATGATGATGGTATGTATGGTTATCGTACCCCAATTTATATGATCAATCGTATTATTCGCTTACAAGCAGTAGTTGAAATAATAACCAATGAAACTAGTCATGCTCTCACGCTCTTAGCTAGACAAAGTACACAGATGCGCACTGCCATATATCAGAATCGCTTAGCACTTGATTATTTGCTAGCAGCTGAAGGAGGAGTATGTGGTAAACTGAATTTAACTAATTGCTGTTTGAAAATAGATGATAAGGGTCAAGTAGTTGAAGAAATTGCTAAAGATATGCAAAGACATGCTTATGTGCCAGTACAGACTTGGCACGCCTTGAAATTTCCTAATTGGTTTGCTAACCTTTTCTCTTGGCTGGGAGGATTTAAGACTTTCGTTATCTTAGTACTAATCCTTGTTGCTGTTGTCCTCTGCTTACCATGTTTAATCCCATGTTGTATGCGTTCCCTTCATAGTGCTATTGATAATACAGTAGAGCGGAAGACCGCGACTAAAATAATGGCTTTATACAAAGCTAGCCCTAGTGGAACTAGTAAGAATCCTTTAATTAGGATGTGAATCTTCTAGAAAGTGATTTAATTCTCACACCTTATTAAGTAATAGGGTGAGATTAATCAAAGGGGGGAATGTGGCAGGTGCAGGCCTGTGACCCACGGTGTCTGACATAGGCAGGCCAGCATGGCTAGCTTGACCTGTAAATGAGGCCTGTGGAGAGGCATATAGGATTGCACATCCCCCAACATGCTGCTATTGTAAGAAAGAACTCAGTAGAAATATTGAATTAGCTTAGATAAGCAGAACTGCAGAATTAAGAAATGGAAAAATACAGAAAAGACATGTTAAAAGTTACTGATAAGAAAAAGTACATTTGCAGAGAAATACTGAGGAGTGCTGACAGATGAGTTACAGAAACTTGCTCTTCTGCACGCACAAATGGGTCCCATAACCTTGAAAGTGTGAAAGTAACAAGTTGATGAACTGACCATTGTAATTGGGACTAGAAGGGGGGCAGGCAGGTGTCATGCCCACAGAAGCCCACAGAAGGAACATAATTGGAGAAACTTATCAGTACCGGGACCAATAGAAGGGCTACGGGAGGTACGGGAGAGTACCGGGACCAATGAAGTGTTTTTCTATACCTAGAATGGAACAGAAGTCTATAAAAGTTGTTGTAATGCTTGAAAACTTTGCTCAGCCATTTTGAAATTGCCTTGCTTGAGACTTGTGCACAAATAAATGATTTGGACCTTCTGAACAGACTCCTGGTATCATTGGTTTGTCTGCGCTTTGCTGCTACACATTGGCTACTGGTTTCCTGAGAGCAACTGGTAATTTCTTTTGTCTCAGGCAGATTGGGCCCGATTCTGACCTGGACGTCCCAGCCCTCTGTGTGCCCGGTCAGAACTGGACGCACGAGTTAGCTGGAATTCTGATCACGCGGGGCACGTCTAGTCCCGTGGGATCAGAATCGCGTGCAGGCCTGTACATGTAGGCCGGGACCCCAATTCCAGTTGGTCTGCATGTACAGGACTTGCCTGGATAGCTCAGTCAGGACTTTTGAAGGGAGCTGCGGCGCCATGGTGTCCAGTTGCCATGGCACCACGGCTCCATTCCAAAGCCGCGATCCACAGCCACTAGATCAAAAAATACATTCCCCACAGCCCGACTCACGATCTGGCCTCCCAAGACCAGCGTCATGCTACAGAGAATGTCTTCTGCCCCCTCCCACAGCTTTACAACTCCGGGCTTGCCCAATCGTCCCACTTATTGGAAATTATTCCATCTCAGATGTCGAATAAGTTCCCCATTCAAGCCGCCGGCCCAGGATGTACAGGGCTGACCATTGGAGGCCAAGGACCTCCCACTGCCCGCCCTATCATTGCCCCCGATCCACCCCTTTCCTGCCCCCATCTAGTTAGTCGAGCGGGGAAGTTAGTTGGGGTCAGAAGGGGGCCCGAATAGCAGGGATGGACATTCCTCTATTGTGTTTAGCTAAGAGTCCCCTTTCAACTGCAAATCTCTTTTGAAAATTTGGGTAGCTTTAGATAAGGTGATTTCCCTCATCCATGGATCAGCAGATATCATTGTGACTTTCTGTATAGTATCTATAAAATGTTGGTGTTGGACTCATATTAGATCTATGGCTTGCGCTGCTTTTCAACTCAGCAGTCAGATATGGCCTTTGTCACTTATCACTATAAATTGTCACTTATCACTGTTATTTTGTTTTGTTCCATGGTATGACTGGTTTGGTTTTGGTTTGTTTGGGTGTTTTTCCCCAGTTTAACATTTTTCAGTTCATTTCACATATTATCTTTAATTAAAATTACTTATTTAAACATGTTAGAACTTTTTAACATGTACTAATCGACATTAATACAAATTTTAAATAGCTCATGGAGACTGGAATTGAGACATTGAGGTTGGAATATACACAATTCCAGCAGTATTTTAGAAAGGGCTCTGCCAAGCATAGAGCCTTTTCTAAAATACACATGTACTCCTGCACTATTTGCTGATACATGGAGCAAGAGGGCCCATTTTACAAGTCTAGATGTGTGAAAAATCAATTTACATGTTTAAGTGCTGGCAACTTACAAGCACCGGCACCAAGTGCATATGGGCCATTTCAGAAACCTACACATATAAATGCTGCAGATGAACTACACATGCCACTATCATCATTTTATTTCAGTTCGGAGGGGGAAATAAAGAATGGGAGATAAAGAAGGATAATCTCAGAAAAACAACTCTCCTGTTAAAGGGGTTGGCCAAAATTAGCACTTTTTCAAAACCTATCTGTGCTAGGGAGTGGCTGTAAATCCTGAGGAGGATTCACGTGCATTCCCATTTATAAAATGGGGAATACATTTGTAGATTTTTGACCTGTCCAGGCCATTCTCTAGCCATGTCCCCTGCTTGATCCCATCAATTTCTTCATGTTATGGACATCCAAGTGTAAATTTAGACCTTTATACATAGAAATTCTAAATAGTGTCTCTAAAATAATCAATAAATTAAAGTGCATTCTGGGGGTTAAATGGTGTTAAATCAATTTAGTATACACTTAACTGTTTTAAAGCACACTAACAAACTGAATGCACGCTACTACACCATCCTATTTCATGGATTTCTGATCATAGGATCACATGTTCCTAGCAGATGGATTATGCTTTTGTTGTATCGAGAATCAACTTCTCTAATGAATATGGCACTTTGAATCCAATATCTCCTGCGAAATTACATTTGGTGTCGCATGCAAAGTCCACTCTCCATGTACTCACTCGTATTATGGTATGAACAGTACTGCAGTTGGAGTAGAATCTGTTTTCTGTACCAATTCCACTGTTATAGTCTGGGTTCCTTTTTGAACTTCAGATGTGGGTCATAATGTCCTCTCCACTCTCTGAAGTTGCTCTTTCCTCTTGTAGTATTGTCATTGCATTTCTTTGGACCTTGCTTTGCCCCTGAATACACGGTTGTTTTTTTCTCCAGGACCAAGCAGGAAGTCAGTCCTCACATATGGGTGATGTCGGCGCCGACGGAGCCCTCGTGTGGAGCATTTCCCCAGCTTTCAAAGAAAGCCTTTGGGAATGCAGCACGCATGAGCGGTCCCCTTCCTGCCCAAGGGTGCCATCTTGCTCAGTCTTCTTTTTTCCATGGAGCCCGATGGACGTGTGTCGTTGTCACCCGGTAAAAAGTTGATTTTCCTGCGTGGATTCGTGTTTTTTGCCCGGTTTGACGCCGGTTCCCCTTCCCGCCTGGGCCCGGTACACCGGTATCGAGCCCGGAGCTAAGTTTTTTGGTTTTTATCCTTCGTGACTAGCGTTCCCGCTTTTTCTTTTCTCTTTTTCACTGGCAGTCCGGTCTAACCTTGCAGGGGTCCTTTTTCCCCCGATGGCTGCCAGCGGGTTCGAGAAGTGTGATCGGTGTAAGAAGCTGATGTCTCTCACCGACAGACATGACTGCTGCCTCCGGTGCCTTGGACCCGACCATGACCCGGTGGTCTGTGTCCCATGCGTCAAAATGTACTCTAAGGTGCTGAGGAGCCGTCAACATCAGCGTGAAAGACTCTTTTCTGACTCCATGTCCGGCCCGGACTTCGTCAGAGGCCTCAACATCTCGGGAGTCCGACCCCGAGCACCGTCGAGGCTCCTCTGAAAGGGGGTCTCCTTCGAGGGAACACAGAAGGAAGAAGAAACCCGCAAGGGCGGCGTCGGTGGACGCTCTTGGCTCCTCGAGGGCCAGGTAGCACCGCACCGACCGCCGTCCTGGGTCCTCGGAGTCGGAGAGGCCTGCCAAGTTGCCTCGAGTGGGGCGGAGTCCCCAAGTCACATGAGTGCTGTTGTCCTCATAGAGCCTCCTCCGGGGGAGCCGACATCGGGCCCGACGCCATTGGGGCCCGAGTTGGGGGCTGGGGAGTCTTGGGAGCTGAGTCTCAGGTTGACGGCCTTGGAGAGCAGCTTGGCTGCCTTCATGGAGCAGCAGTGGGTACTGATCGCCGGTTTGACCGGTGCATCTGCCCCGACCACTGGGACCTTGACGTGCAAATCGACCCCGGAGGCCGAGCCGATCCTAGAGTCAATGCAGTTTCGAGTCGATCCTCGGCCAAGGTCCCCCTCGGCCTCCCGCTCGGGTCCAAGGTCGTCGACGCCGGTGCCCTTGGCGTCGGGGCGGATGGCATCGATGCCCGCCCGGAGCCGCTCGATTCCTCCTTGGAGGGGTCAGAGTGGGAGACGAAGGACAAGGAGTCCCCGGATACTTTCCAGATCCAGTGCATCCCATCGGACTCACCAGAGTCCAAGCCTCGGAGATGGTCCCCACTGGAGGACACCCAGTTCTCGAACTTCGTGCGGGACATGGCCAAAGCCTTGGCCTTCCCCGCGGATCCTGAGGAGGAGCCTCGAGCCGAAGAGCTCGAGGACCTCCAGTATGACTCTCCGCCTAAGGAAGCCTTTACTGTACCAGTTCCTCTGATGCTGGAACGGCTGCTCTTCCACATGTGGGAGGCACCGACCTCGGCGCTGGTTCTCAGCAGACGGGTCGATTCCATTTATCGAGTCCGTAAGAGCCCTGGGTTCCAGAAGGCACAGCTACCACACCACTCCATGGTTGTGGAACCAGCCATGCATCGTCTGAAGAGTCAGAAGATGCACTCCTTGGTGCCCCCTGGCCGGGAGGCCTGGAACCTGGATGCCCTCTGTAGAAAGTGCTTGCAGGGCTCTATGTTGGCATGCCGTGTCCAGACTTACCAGCTGTACATGGGCATGTACCTTCGGGACCTGGCAAAGGAGATTGCCAGGTTCTCAGCTGGCCTCTCCGAGGAACCTTTGCAGAGGTTTAAGTCTTTGTCATATGGGATTCGAGAGTGCTCAAAGTTTCTCTCTCGAGCAGCCTATGATGGCTTCAGCCCGAGTAGATGCAGCCGGCATTGGTGCACGCCATCAGGCCTGGCTACAGTCATCGGACCTCGAGCCATGGGTACAGGAGAAGTTGGTCGATGTCCCCTGCCGAGGTGAGAACTTTTTTGGCAAACCCATGGCTGAAAAGACTGCAGAACTCGAGTCTGAGACGCTCACTAGGACAAGGCTGTCCAGGAAAACTTTTGCCCCTTCTCAGAAGAAGAAGGACTCAGGGAAAAAGCCCTTTTACCCGAGGAAGGCTACTGCCTACAAATCCTACCCTCATTTTCAGGCCTCTGCAGCTACCCATCAGGGTCAGCAGGCCAAGGGGCAGGGACATGGGCCCCGTAGGCAGAAAACCCCCAAGCCATCAGCTCTGGCTCCTGCACAGCAGGGAGCAGAGTTTTGACTCCCATTGCATAGCCTCTCCTCCTCAGCTGGCTCCTCTCAGCACAGGAGGCCGGCTGACACTGTATGCCCACAGGTGGTCAACCATAACAGGGGATACCTGGGTGCTGAGCATAGTCCAAAATGGCTATTTGCTCCACTTCAACCAGTTACCCCCTCCTATTTTCCATGGGAGCCTCCAAGACTCCCTCTTCACAGGAACCTCCTCCTTCAGGAGTTGGCAAGTCTTCTAAAGGAGCAGGCGGTGGAAGCAGTGCCTCACCACCTGAGAGGCTAAGGCTTCTATTCAAGGTACTTTCTGGTACCAAAAAGGACAGGAGGCCTCAGGCCCATCCTAGATTTGCAAAATCTCAACATGTTCCTGGAGAGGGAAAATTTCAAGATGCTTACCCTTGGGATACTGCTGCCCTACCTCCAGCAGGGAGATTGGCTATGCTCCTTAGACCTAAAGGATGCTTATACTCACATCCTCATTAATCCAGACCACAGGCAATATCTCAGATTTCTAGTGGGAAGAAATCATTTTCAGTACAGGATACTTCCCTTTGGCCTAACCTCCGCTCCCAGGGTTTTCACCAAGTGCCAAGGGCGGTGGTGGCGGCCTCTCTCAGAAACCAGGGCATCTGTCTTCCCATACCTGGATGACTGGCTCATCAGGGGTCAGTCTCCATAGGAGACCAGACAAGCCACCCTTTGCACTGTATCTCTTCTCCAGCATCTAGGCTTTGTCATAAACTTCGCAGAGTCCACTTTGCTCCCCCTCACAGAACATAAGAGTTCATAGGGGCAAGACTAGATACCCTTCAGGCAAAGGCTTATTTGCTCGAGGACAGGGCCCACAGACTGATAGCGTTGGCCAATCAGTTCCAGAGCGGTTATCTGGTCTCCGCCAGAAACTTCCTAAAGCTCTTGGGCCACATGGCATCCACGGTCCATGTAACTCCGAATGCCCGCCTGCACATGCGACCTGCTCAGTGGTGCCTCAGAACTCAGTGGGTGCAAGCCACAGGCGACTTGAAAGACAAGATAAGGGTGTCCAAACTGCTGATAACCTCCCTATGGTGGTGGCTGCATCTCCCAAACCTGGTCCAGGGGGTGCCTTTTCAGGCCCCTCCCCACACACAGGTGCTGACAACCGATGCTTCCCTTCAGGGCTGGGGTGCACATTGCCAGGGGGCTTGCACTCAGGGCCTCTGGTCTCCTGGGGAGTCCACACAGCAGATCAATCTATTGGAGTTGCGAGCTATCTGCTTAGCTCTACAAACTTTCTCTCATGTCCTCTCTCTCACCAGTCTGTCTTAGTTCAGACAATCAAGTGGCAATGTTCTACGTGAACAAGCAAGGGGGCACAGGCTCCAAGCTTCTGTGTCGGGAGGCACAGGCCCTGTACTCCTTGGCAATCAAACACAACATGTTTCTCAAGGCAGTTTACCTGTCTGGCCAGGAAAATTGCCTGGCAGACAGATTGAGCAGGATTCTACAGCCTCACGAATGGCAGTTGAATCCTCTGGTGGTCCAAGGGATCTTTTTAAGATGGGGTCTTCCAACCATCGATCTCTTTGCGAGTCCACTGAACCGTCAGCTACCCAGGTTCTGTTCCAGACAACCGCATCCTCTGCGAATAGCAGCGGATGCGTTTCTACTCTCTTGGTCTACGGGCCTACTGTATGCATTTCCTCCCACACCTCTAGTGGCCCGAACCTTGTTCAAGGTTCTTCAGGACAAGGCCTTGGTGATTCTGATAGCCCCCAGATGGCCGAGGCAGCCGTGGTTTCCACTCCTTCTGCAGTTGGCGGTGGACACTCCACTTCCTCTGGGGATGCATCACGACCTCCTGTCTCAGGACCAGGGATCTTTCCTGCACCTCAACCTCAAATCCCTCAACCTGATGGCCTGGCTGCTGAAAGGGTAGTTCTAGCCCCCTTACCTCTGCCTAAGGAGGTGGAAGAGGTGGTTTTGGCCTCTAGGAGGCAATCCACCCGGAAAATCTTATGCCCTCAAGTGGCGTAGGTTCTCCACCTAGTGTGCTCAGCGCCAGGAAGATCCTTTTTCATGCCTGGTTCCAGTGGTGCTGCAGTACCTACTCCACCTTTCGGACCTAGGCCTTAAATCCAACTAAGTTCGGATCCACCTCAGTGCTCTATCGGCACACCACTTACAGGTAGAGGGCCAATCTCTGTCGAGCCACCCCTTGTTGTCCCGTTTCCTCAGAGGCCTGCTTCTGCTCAAACCTCCGATCCGTCCATCAGCCCCTGAGTGGGATTTAAATGTGGTCTTGCAACAACTTACTTGCCCACCGTTTGAGCCGATGGCTACCTGTCCTTTACGCTTCCTTTCCTGGAAGGCCTTGTTCTTGGTGGATCTTACCTCGGCCAGGCGTGTGAGTGAACTACAAGCTCTGGTTTCTGAAAGACCGTACACATGGTTCTATAAGAACAGGGTGGTCTTGCGGACTCACCCTAAGTTCCTTCCGAAGGTTGTCTCCTCCTTACACCTCAATCAGGAGGTGGTTCTTCCAACATTCTTCCCCAGGCCGCATGCCGGCCGGGCTGAAACAGTCCTGCATACCCAGCATCGAGAGAGAGGCCAATGTAGGGGGAATGACTTATTGAGGCCTTTTCCATTAAATTACATAACAGCCGGGCGTTGTCTGTGGTTGACCTCCCTGGCACAAAGCCGCATTGATCCGGATGTATTAAGTCCCCAATAACTTTAGCAAGCCTCTTTGCTAAGATACTCGCATTGATCTTATAGTCTGTGTTTAGCAAAGATATTGGTCTATAATTTGTAACATAGCTGGGATCTTTACCTGGTTTTTCCAAGACTACTATTGTAGCTTCTGAAAAATAACCTGTATGACCCTGCCCTTCCACTAATTCTCCATAATATAGCAGCAGGTGTGGGAGCAACTCCTCACAAAACACTTTATAGAATTCGGCAGGGATTCCGTCTGGGCCTGTGGCTTTGCCCCCGGTCATAGTGTTAATAGCCATACGCAATTCTTTGCTTGAAATGGGCTTGCCCAGGCTCTTGACTTTTTGCGACGCCAATTTGGGATGAGTTAAGTCTCTCACAAATTCTGAGAAGGCATTCGTATCTGTTTTCAGGTCTGAGGAGTACAAATTGTCGTAATATTTGGAAAATTCTTCTAAGATTTGCTCATTTTTAGTTTGTTTTACTAGGCTGTCATCCAGAATGGAGACAATTTTCGTTTTTTCTTGCTTCCCACTCAAGGCATTGGCTAGGCACTTATTAGATTTCTTCTGCTTGACATGGAATCTAGCTGATTGTTTCAACAATACTTGTTCTACTTTGTAACTTAGTATTTCATTATATTGAAATCTTAAATGCTGCAGCCTGACTAATATACTTAGATGAGATTGTTTAAACCATAGTCTTTCTCCGGCTTTAATTTGGCTATCCAAGGCTGCTAGTTGGGCATTTCTCCTTTTGTTTTCTCTAATCGAATAACTAGTGATTGTAGCTCGGAGTGTACCCTTAAAGGCCTCCCACCAAGCCCAACTTGCAGAATCACCTAATTTATTAATGTCAAAGTAAGATCTGATAGTACCCTTCATTTCGGCTTGAAAAGAGGGTTCGGCTAGCCATACCCTGTTGAAGGACCAAGTCAGCTTAGGACTCTCAAGCTCAGGAAGGACAACTCTTAGGGGCTTGTTTACAAAGCCACGGTAGCAGTTTCCGATCTGAAGGGGGTGATCCTATCCGGTTTTTAGAAGCCCTGATACCAAAGCTCTTGAAAATAGAATTCTCGCGGCCGCTGGAGATTGAGAGGGCTCACCGAATACCTTCCTCGCCTAACTTGCAAAGCAAAAGACCGCACCTGATGATCCTATGCTTTGGTCACTTTCTTCCATTCCACTTCAAATTTTTTATATCCTGAGTGAAATGCAGCATCTTAAACAGAACACACCACCTACATCACCTCCAGCACCCGCAGAACACCACAGCTCGGATGGTTACACAAGCATCTTGCACTGATCACATCACTCCGCTCCCCATACAACTCCATTGGCTCCCTCTCAGGTTCTGAATTCAGTATAAATTACTCACTCTGGCTCACAAGGCCTTGCACACGGGTACTCCTCTATACCTCTCAGACATTCTCCACCTCTATTCCCCACACCGTGTCCTTCACTCTATCCATGCTAATCATCTGCACCTTCCCTCCGCCTCACAATCCACTTGGAATCCACCCGTAACTCATCTTTCTTCTTTCTCGGTCCTGCTCTCTAGAATGCCCTTCCCCCACCTTGAATTATCCTTTCCAAAATTCAAAACTATGCTCAAGACCCATCTATTCCAATTAGCTTTTGACCTTCCTTCCTCACACACACGTAGCCTCCTTATCCCCTTTCCCTCGCCCTCCTTCCCCATCATATGATTGTTCTTTCTTTCCTTTCTGACCATGGTGTTCTTTTCTATTTCTGCTCTGTTGCAGCTACTTTATTATTGTAAACCACCCTGTTGCTTGCACAAAGGTGCAGTATATTAAGTCTGCTAATAAAGAATACAATACTCCAAGTGATGCCTTGCCAATGACTTGAACAGGGGAATGTTGGAGTGTGGCGTGCAAAGGGAATGGGTTTTCTATAAAACACAGAATACAAACAAACATTCGGGAACAAACCAAAATCCACTTTTATTGTGCTTCAGTTAATCAGCATTCCCTCCCCAGTTTGTTGCTTTCACAAGCTGGTTTACAGCGCCCTTCCCCTGGCCCATAATTTAAAGTTCAGAAGAATAAAGTCCAGTCATTCACTTCTTGAATGTCCTACCTCACAGCGGACTCCTTTCCCAGCCTGGCTTGGGAAGAGCTTTCTGTCTCCACAGGCCTCTCTCCGTCCTGCAGCCTTCTGGGTTCTTAACCTCCCCAAGTGAGTTGCGTCCTCCCAGCCTTGAACTCTGGCTGCAGACTCTCTTAAAACGGACTGTTGATAATCCCTTTGGAGAGGGACAGGTAGCATTCTATAAACCCCATCACAGGGCATTATCACATCCTGCTTTTGACTGGTTATGCCCCCTCTGTGCCTTTTTACATTGTTTTGCCACATTGAGATCCTTAGACACTAGACATGTGCAAGGCTGAAAAAAAAATCAAGTTAAAAAATTGGGTAAATCTTTGGTCATTTTCATTGGAATTGGGTGCTCCTTCTATGCTTGTACATCTTTTTTGTGCAAGGAAATTGATCGTGTGCATGTTAATTCATAGATATGTCCACGTATATGCAACTTGCACATTATTAATTTTTAGGCACTGAAATGAACCTGAAATACATATGCCTATCAAACATTATCACACCTTAGCCCTTAGGTTAATATCTATTATTATAAATTATTATTCTTGAGCTCTATCAATGGAGAGTCAAGGAGAGGAAGTGAGTGTGTATATTTCTCTGAGAGATGGGGGTTTGGGTATACACATATATGTGAGAGTGGAGGAGGGTTCCTAGATGGGTGCATTGCTCAGATAAAGAAAAAGAGACAGAGAGAGAGTCTCTCTATGACGCCTTTAGTTTGGATAAGATTGGACTTTCTGTTGGGCAGTTTCTCCAAACGGGTTAGTTTTGTGCATACCATGACAATCATGAAGATAAACGTATCCTCCGAACAAGTTTGGTTGCATATACTCAAACAGTGCCCAAATGCATAATGAACAAACAAATACAATTTAAAAAAAAATATAGAGAATTTTAGGTTTAGATTTAACTGACACCTTTTCATTGGTATTTCAAGGGCAGCTACTTTCAAGTACAGTAGGGTTTAGAATCTAAGTTTGAACTTGGGGCAAATGAGTCTGAAGTCAACGATGCACAACTTATACTAAAACTCATGACTTCCCAGTCGTCACTCTCTAGCATTCTCAGCTGCTCAAGCCAGTTTTACTCATTTATCTAGTGAAAGGTCTGCTTCCTGGAGGAGGAATGCTCTCAACTGGAAATTTACTGTTGCACAGTCAACTTTCTCAAATCAGAGAGTTAGCTCTTCAAAATTACAGATGCTCACTAGTGTGCAGAGTGTTCCACCTTTGCAATATTTCAAAAGCATTTTAAACTTTTTACTATCTCATTGCATAATGGAGCATAGTATTGCCCTAATGCTCTTGGGGCTGCATTCCAGGTGGATGTGGTAGTGAGATTCAGCATCTAATTCAATATTATTTAATTCAATGGCATTTATATTCCACTAAGCCCAGCCAAGAGTTGAAGCATAAACAATTAAAACAGACATCAAAATGGATCATACATCAGAATGAATCCTACATCCACAGGCTCAAAATAAGCATTACAATATCAAGGAGACATTAAATACTCTTCAAATAAGTAGGTTTTCAACAACCGACAAAAAGACATGTAATTTGATTCAGCCCTAATCTTTCCAGGTAATGCATTCCAGGCTTGTTCTTCAGTCAAACAGAATAATAACCTTGAAATGCTTTTTGTTCGTGAGCTTCTGCCAAGTCTGTGTACATTTCAAACTTCTGCAGCCACCTCTTCCAACTCAAATCTGTGAAATCCAAGGTTCATTGTCTTTTATTCACTCTGCTCCATGGAGTACTGTGGACTGCTTCCTGCGGCACACTCACGAAAACAATTTCTCACTATGTTGCTGCCACTATACATCATTAGTAATACGAGCACTTAAAGCTTGTGAGGCAAATCTTATTTGATTGAAGAAACCTGTTATAAACTCCAGTCAAACAAGGGACTTTGACAACAGTGAATCCTCAGCAGGGGCAGCAGAATGGGTGGTGGAACTGAAGCTTTGCTTCAGCTTCTCCCCTAGCTCCACCTCTACCCCTGCTCATCCCCAACTCTGCTTCTAGTTCCACCTCCATCTCCGTTCCTAGCTGCACCCCCAACTCTACCCCTAGCTCCTTTTTCAACTCTGTTCCAGCTCCTACTACTGATTTCCTTCTTTACACTCAGAGTTGCCAGTTCCAGGAGTGAGATTTTAAGCCAGTCCTGGATTTCTGACTGACTATCTCATCCTGATGCATTATGGGACCTGCAGCACTACTTTCCATGGAGAAATCAGGGACTACAAATTCAGAACTGCATTGCAATGCAAATTTAAAACTAGAACTGGCAAAAAATCTCACTCCCGGAACTGGGTAACTTGGCAACTCAGTATATTTAGTCATTGTTCTATAGTACATTCTCCATATACAACATATAGCATATAACAGATTATTAATTTGCAATGCTAACAACAAAAATTACCAACCACCAGATTAATTTGAGGGGGGGAGGGAGAACTCCCCTCTTCTCAGGATCAATTGGCTCCTCAGCATGAGTATGACTTTCAATGTGGCCCAAGGGCTAGGAGGTTTGTCCATCCCTGCTCTATATTAACTCCTTCCTGTCAGAAAACGATCCCTTGATATCATGACTCCAATCTTTTATTCTCATTTTCATCCAAAATACCATTTTATCTTTTTGTATTCCCTTGCCTGGCACTCAGCACTTTTAATATTAAAGTAAGGTATGATAATTTCTAATTATTGACATTTGACTTAAAAAGATCTAGTCCAACCTTGGACCACATATAGCAGTGCAAAATACCAATATTAAAACAGAGTCATTTTTGTAGCTCACCATAATAAGACAACATTTCAGTATTTTCCTATTTTTTTCTGAAATGCAGCATATAAAAGCTGAGTATCCATAACACCTTCTGGTATTTAAAAAAATATCTAGTTCAGGATGAATTAAAAAAACACAGTTAAAAAACGTTCAATGCGTTTTCTTTCTTTATCTTGAACTAAATTTTTGTTAACACCAGAAGGTTACACATTCCCAGCTTTTATATGATGCAGTTCAGGAAAAATAAGAAAACACTGGGAAATTCTGTGCTATTATTTTATTTCAGTGAGTTACAATTATTGAGATGCTCCTTCCCCATTCCCCTTCAAGACGATGCTACAGAAAATTGATTCCTAATTTGCCTATGGATTCCCTAACTGTCCTCTCTCAGTGCAGCAGTGGATGAATTTTTAAACTTTTACATCATACGTCATTATCTAGCAAAAATTTCCAAATTATGCAAAAGTAAATACTTTTGTCTCTCATGCAACAAGATTAAATAACGGTATACATTCTATTGAGACTATTAACAAAATAACCCCAGGACCAAAGGACCAAAAAAAACCCCCTATATCATATCCATCAAAAAAATGTGGTCTTCAGCAACATTAAATACATTCAATACATTTTTTAATTAATGATTCTTAATCCTTAATTTTAAAAAGTTTTTTAATTTCTACATTTATTTTTTAATTTTATGGTTTATTGTTTATTAAAATTTGATATACCGCTCTTGGCATTAGCATAAAGAGCAATTTACAGCAACATAGTATATGATAATATATACATTTAAAAAAAAAAGAACATGATTTACAAATAAGAGAGGTAGAAGATAAAAATTGTAAATTACAAATCAAGATAAAACACACTGAAATAGCCATCCATAACACATTACGTCAGTAACAAGGGAGACAACCGATAGTCATATTAAGTGTCTCCCACTTCCTCCAAGCTGAACGCTTGTTTAAACAAATATGTTTTCAGGTGGGTTTTGAAGGAGTGCAGGGAGATGCCCAGTCGTAAGTATGTTGGAAGGCTATTCCATAAGGCAGGGGGAAGATAAGAGAAAGCAGAACGGCGGGTAATGTCACAGTAAAACCGGTGGGCAACTGGAAGAACTAAATGGTTATCAGAAAGGGATATGAGGGTGCAACCAGGGATATAGGAGATGGTTAAGACAGAAAGATACTGAGGGGCCATATCGTGAAGTGCCTTAAAAGTCAAAATGAGCAACTTAAATTGAATGCACTGCTGGTCTGGAAGCCAGTGATGCTCAATGAAACGTTTAGCACTGGTAAAGGCGCCAAGAGCGGTATTTTGGATAGTTTGAATGCATTTAAGTTGCGAGTGAGTTAGGCCATCCAAGACTGGATTACAGTAAATTGAGTCATAAAATAACTGTACTAAGTAGGATAGTGGTTAAATTGGCTTGAGTGAGAAATGGCTCTAAATCGGCGCAAAGACAAAAAAAGAAGACTGAGAGGTAGGTGATACGGAGAGAAAAAGAAAGAGTAGAGTCTAGAAAGACCCCTAGATATTCAAAACATTGTCTCCCTGGTTTTCACATTTAATCCAATAGTGGGGGCAACCACGGGAATTGTCTCCTTCCAGTCTTTCTACTGTAGGCCATTTTAAGGGATCAATTGAAAATACTACTGCACTATCCAATAATAAAGAGTAAAAATGGGAGAGCTCAATATTGAACCATGGAATCTTTGTCACAGTCATAAACTTCTCCACTGTTACATTGCTCAGACCTATGAAAACAATACCAGTGATAATAAATTATTTTTAAATGTGTACTTATCTGTAGGTGGTCGATTCAGCTGTAATCAGCTTCAGCGAGAACCTCATAGCTCTGTGCACTAGGTAGCATTCAATACCAGATAAGGGCCTTTTACAAGGGATAAGCTTCCATGATGCTCCTTCCAGTAACTTTCCATCGGATTGGAGTATAGTGGAGTTGAAGCATTGTGAAACCATATAAGGTTTTTTTTTTTCCTATGGCGTATAGTGGAGAAATCACAGAAGCTTTTTCTACTTGTAAGCAACATTCTGGATATCTGAATCTTGTTGTGATTGATTTTTATTCTGTGACTTACCCCTGCAATTTTGAGAGACTAACATTTCAATGATCAGAAGATTGGAGAAAGTTACTGTAATGTGTACCAAATGTTTTAAATTGCATAAACAAACTGAATAATTGCTAGTGAAAACACATCCTGACTAAATTGAATCCCCTCAGTTATATGACGGCACATTTTAGAAAGGACATGGAGATGGAAATTCACACATCATGTCAGGATGTGGAAAATTATTTTACAAGAAGTTGTGCCAAGTCTAGAGCCTCTTGAAAAATAGATGCTGGGCTACACTGGTATGCCTCTTCACATCCAGCTGGGCAGTAATTTTAAGAAGCTGTATGGGGAAAGCAAACTGTGGGAACCCCCCTCCCCTATATATGCATGTGAGCTGCCTTTTAAAAATCACTACTCCTGCGATGACAGTATACCCGGTTCAGCATCATAGGTTCTCAAGTACCCATCGTGCTGACCCCAGACTCTACCCCTCCCCTACCCCACCCCAAAGCCTCATCCCCTCCAAGTAGCCTCAATCCCCCTTCCCCTTGAAGCAGCCTCCTAACTGAGTGAAGCACATGATCAAGTCCCCCTAACCCCATGAAGCACATTGATCAAGTCCCTTTCCCAGGCATCCCTGATCCCTCCTCTCTCTCAAGGGCCTTTCTTGACAAGATACTCTCTACCTGATCCCCCCCATAACTATAACCTCCCCTAGTGGCTGACCCAGAAAATCACCCTCCCCTCCCAACCCCCATATCTCCAACCCCAGGTCTTACTGGAGGCTGTCGGTGGACAGTGGGAGTAGAAGTGATGCCCACTGACTCAAACTCTGCACACAGTATGATACAAAATGGTAGCAATGACCCCTAGCGGTAACATCAGAATATTTGCAATAAGACCTGGAGTTGGGGATCAGGGGTGGGGGTAGGTGGTCTGCTGCAAGGGTCATAGTTGTTGGAGTCAGGGAGAGGGTGTTTTGTCATGAAGGGATCATGATGCCTGGGCACAGGGATTTGGTTGATATGCCATTGTGCTTAGTTTAAAGCTATAACATTCACATCAGAAAAAAATAGAGGATTATTCCTTTGAGACAGCCAGCCAAAAGTGAAGGAATGCCATGGACTTGATCCTGAAGACTGAATCCAAACTTGCATCAGGCAACTTCCCTCCTGATTCATTTGATGGAATTTTTGCATTTTCCTCAAAGTTGCTAGAGAAGTAGTCAAATGTTTTCTCGGCGACTTGAAGGAATTTGACATTTGATACAGGTTCCCCGATTTTTCATAAGCCATATTGAATGAGCTCACTGCAGAGCCCATTTCAAGAAATTTGCATAATAGCTTTTCTTTTCAAGTGAAAATCAGTAACTAAACCAGGGGTTCTCAACCCAGTCCTCAGAACACGCCTAACAGTCAGGTTTTCAGAATAACAACAATGGATATTGTCATAGCTAGGCGACACTGTGAAGCACCTGTCGGAAATGATCTCCTTGGAGCTTACCTTCTTTGCTAACAGGCCCTTTTCAATATGGTACAAACTGGAGTTCCAAACAGTACACACTGATAACAGAAACATTTATTCCTCCAATTTAACCAAAAGCAAAACACGTCAACAGTAAAATAAGGTGGATGTCTCATACAGATTAAAACACTGAGAAATGGCAGCAATATATCCCTACAATAGCTCATATGAGAAAACAATCTGCATGGTCCTCAATCCAGCTAGAAGTCCTTCTTTTCAGACTTCTTAATCCAAAAGACAAAATGTACCATTAGCCATACCTCCATGAGCTTTTACATATTCCAAAGCAGGGGTGCTGTGGGCTGCTCTTCTCCATTTCCTTTCTCTCTCAGAGGTTCTTCCAGGAGGTTTGTCTCTGCTCTGCCCTGCCACCAAGGCAGGGAGAAACACTTTCCCTCTGGCCACTGCTTGGAGGTTTTTCCTCTGTTCACCTTGCCTGTCCCAAACCCAACAGGATCCTGAAACTTGCAACTTCTTCCTTCCCAGGCATCCTCTCTGTCTCTACACTGTTTCTTCAAAACCCAAGCAGCCTACACCCTGCCACCTGGTTTGTCAGCCTTGCCTCCCTGTTAAGGTAACCCCTACTTAATGAGGTTTTTAAGGAAGTCTGGCTTCCTTGAGCTCTACTTTGGTAATTGCTCATTGCTAGAGCTTTTGGCTACCAGTGAGTGCTCCCTCTAGTGATCAGAGCAGGACACTACCCCGAGGCATACCTTTGTAGATCACAGGGGCTCCCTCTATTGACAGAAGCCTGTGATTGCCTTGAGTACTACTGCACATCACAATATGCATGAGAGAGATTAGCATACACTGCCTCCATTTTATGCAAATTTATCTCATGCATATTTATTGTGGATTTTCTGAAAACCTGACTGGCTAGCTGTGCCCTGAGGACTGGGTTGAGAACCCCTGATCTAGACTAATGGTTGAAAAACCTTATAGGTTTGTTGAATGAATGTGAATTTTTTTTAACAGTACATCCTAACCAGTAGCTTTAGTTCACTGTTTAGTCACTATTAGTGCTGACACATTTAAATTTTACCAGTAGTCTTTTACATTTGCTTTTCCCAGAGATATGATTTGTGTTCAAAGAATATAAAAGAAGCTTTCACCTTCCTGCAGAAGTATGCAAAGACATATAGACAGGATAGAGACTTTATAGGAAGTGTAAGGTAAATCCAGGATGCATATTTTCTTAGAAAAAGTCAAAGCATGAAGAAATATCCTTTGTTGTCAGAAACAGATCTGCTTAGAGGTCACATCTATTCACACCTGTACAGACATTTACAAATTCCAGACAATGTAACACCTTGTCTCTGTAACAGCTTTTCAAACAGTTTCAAAGCAGCTGATTTGGTTCACATCCATGCTCTTGTCAACAGCTATTTTTGAGATCAGATCAGTGGATAATTACAAGTTGAAAAGTCCATACTTACAGTGTGACAAAATGGTGCATTTCCTTTCCTCCATTTGCAAACTCCTGCATGTCTATAACTGTGTGCAAAAGGACTGTGGAGCTCCTCTGTGAATGGTTTTGTGTTTGTACTTATCGCTGTTTTCAGTGAGTGTGTGGAGCGGTGTAGGGCTGTGTCTGGGGAGGTGTGTGTATGTTTGCGTGTGCATGAGCGGGCGAGGAGGATTGTCAGGGGAGACCCAAGGATTTCTGCTGCTATAGGCAGATCCCCATTCTACCCCTAATGCCTGCTGCGCCAATCCCACCCCCCTCCCGGCATCCATCTTCTCATCTGCAGAAGAGGGACGGTATGGTGATCCCTTCCTTCCTTGATGTTCAGCACTGCGGCAGGCCTTAAAACACTCATGTGCATATGCACACTCATGGCCTGCTGTTTCTGCCCTCTTCTACGGTCAGGAGCAGTAGACTGTAACTGTGTGCACAGTGCTGAAATGGTGGCGCGCCTGTTGCTTACAAGAAGGGAGGGATCACCTGACGACCTAGGCAATTGTCTAGTTCTCTTAGTGGATAGGCCGGCCCTGAGTATAGTGAGGGGCTATATGTGTGACAGTCTGGCGTGAGGGCTAGGTGTGGGGAAAGTGATTGCAGAGGACTGAAGGGCTCTGTGTCGGTGGATGGCGAGCTGTGGATAGGGGGGCAATGGTAAAGGGCTGTGTGTGTGTGTGTGCATGAGAGACTGGAGATTTCAGTGAGAGGCTGAGTGTGTGCATGCATATTCGAGAATGTGAGTGTGAGTGTTTGTGTGTGCGCATGAGTGGGGTGTATGTGTGTGCTTGCACATGGGATGTGTGTTTGCGTGCATGATGGTAGGGTGTGGTGTAAGTGTGCACATGCATAGGGATGTATGTGTATGTTTATGTATGTGCAAGGGGGAAGGGGAGTGTCTATGCATGCATGTGAATGGGGGTGGCTTTGTATGTGCATGTGTATGCTTTTGCATGGAGGACGCATAGGTCATTCTGGCCCCCTTTCCCCCATGCGCTCGCGTCCTCAACCTCCCACTCTACTTCCCTCACTATCTCTCTGTCTCCTCCCTCCTGCTCTCAAACTCTCCCCTCCTACCCCACCTGTTTCCAATGGCTTACTGCAATCCTCCATGCCATGATTAGTGTCAGTGCGTCAGATAAGCATTTTATTTAAATGTATGTATGTTGGTTGATTATATTTGATGCTAAAATAAGATGGAATTTTTTTTATGATCCATGCTGTTTGTAAGCTGCTCTGCAGCTGGTTAGGTATACTGAGGAATGTTTCCTTTCATCATTATTATTTACAAGAATTTTTTTATGAACCATCTACAAGCTTTTATGATGGAATTTCTATGCTGGCAGCATTAAATTGTTAGAAGGGAATATTCTTATTTTGATTTTAGTAGCCATTTTGAAATAGGCAGCTATCAGGCAGGCAGGACCAGGGATCACCTCTATCTGCACTACACCTCTGGGGAAAAATGTACGTATCTGTGGTTAGGAGAGGGTCTGAGAGCAGTGGATCAAGGAGGGTGGGGATACAGGGGGCCCAGGTGCCAGTAATTATCTTGAAAGGATCAAGGAGGGTGGGAATACATAGGGACTGGGTGCAGAGGATTGGGGAGAGTGTGGAGGAACCAGGTCCAATAAATGTTTTTAAATGATCAGGGGATCAGGAGTAGGGTGAGTCTAACTAGGGAAGAGGTATCCTTTTTAAGGGATGAAGGTAGGACCAATTTTTTTGCTTGGTGTGCAGCTTGAATTGCATCCAGAGCATCGCCTGATACATTAGTGGGCTTATGCACTACAATACAGCTAGAGAATTTGTTTATTTTCACTGACTAGCACAGCTTGCAAAGTTCATCTCAAGCTTTAGTAATTTTGCATAATAATAAGCTGTTCCTAATGTATTAGCATAATTCATAGCTCATTAAATAGGAACATAAGAAATGCCATACTGGGTCAGGCCATGGGTCCATTATAGCATTTACCACATCATCCAACAACAAATTCCACAGCTTTAATTTGTGTTGACTGAAAAAACATTTTCTCCGGTGAGCCTGAAATGTATTACTTTGTAGCTTTATGGTGTGACCCCTAGTCTTTGTGTTTTGTGAAGGAGTAAACAGCTGATTTATGTGTACTCATTCTACTCTGCTTGCTGTTTTATAGACCTCTATCATATTTCCCCTCAGCTGACTCTTGTGCAAGCTGAAGAGCCCTAACCTTTTAAGCCTTTCCTCATAGGGGTATCCTTCCATCCTCTTTGGCATTTTAGTCACCCTTTTCTGTACCTTTTCTAATTTTGCTGTATCTTTTTTTTAGATATTTACCTGCCTTGGAGTAAACTATCCAGTGTTAAGGAGCATTACGGCAGATAACACATGCTGGTGCCTTAACACGAATTAGTAAATAAGGGTCACAATTTCTTATAAAAGCTTCAGTTTGAGGGCATCAGTGACAGACAAAAATCTAAATGGCCATTGTTTGAAAAAAAAGAAAGGAATACGTGCAGGAGATGAAACCATCATAGGTGTTTATTAACAAGCTCTGCTCTGCCCCTGAGCTGACTTTTCAAGGGCTATTTGCCCTGCCTTGCTCCATGCAGACGTGGGCTTTTTACATCTCAGAAGACTGCTGCCAGTGGAAAAGAGTAAATCAACTCATCGCTCAATTTTTCTGTGAAGTCCCTATTATCTTCTAATATGGGTTGAAATTTGTCAAACTAATTGTATTTTCTTGACAAAAAGGAATATGCATTCTGTCTGCCTTTCTTTCGAGTTTTAAAGAGGCAGAAATGTTTTCTCTACCATATTTTACCTAGTGTTTATCCAAGAGGACTATTTAAAGGAATAGGAGATGTTCTAGTGATGGTTGTGGGGCTGGACAAGCTCCCATCTGCCGCTATAGGTCAGGCAATGATTGTCAGTAGCTGAGACCAGCGGTTTTACAGGGCACTGTAATATTGCTAAGTGATAAAGCAATGCACCAGAGCAAACTAAAGGCTGCAGTTTTGATTTTCTTCTTTTAAAATACCTCCTGTGGAAAGATATGTAGATGCAGGCAATTTGTGACTGAAGTGTGGGCAAGTGTTCTTGTCGTCTTATCCTTATATTGTGCTGACTTCTCTCTTTAAACATGGATCTTGTGCTTCCTCTCTCCAGGTACAGATGCTGTTAATTTCATGAGAATGACCTTGCATGTCAGAAAAGGGCTAATGAGCTTATCATACTAGGGCAGGTAATACATTCTATACCTAGGGAAGAGGTTTGCAAAACTCCCTCTTTAACAACCTATTATTAGCTATTTAACACTAGAAGTGCATCAAATGACGCAAATGCATCTTCGAAGTTGTATACCAGTGCCACTGCTAAAACCATGTCAGTCATGTTCCATGACTTTGTTAGCAAGGTCAAGATGTTCAAATATGTGCATCAAAAATTATTGACAGATGCACCACCTAGCAGGAAAATTAATTTATACCTAGAAGCCCCAAAGTGCGTCAGTTGATGCACTCAATTGTCTTGGACGCGTCAATTGACACACTTTGGGGCTTCTAGGTATAAATTCATGTTCCCACTAGGTGGCACATCTCAATCACTGTTTACAGTTTTACTCCGACATTACAAACAATAAACACACGATGACATCATGTAATGATGTCACATACTGCACGTATTTAACAAATAAGTAACTTCACATTAATTCACATCTGCATTTCATGCTAAATGCAGTCATCGCGATAATGCGTTAATTGACGCACTTTGGGGTTTCTAGGTAAAATGCCTTTTGTGGCTTCTAGTGTTAAGTTCCCTTAAAGCCTCTTTCCAACCCCAGAACACTGTTAAAGATATTTGCGTGGTCTGTACATGGATGCTGACTCCAGATTTTTAAGGGTATTTTTATGTTTTTTGAGACTCAAGAGACAAAAAAAAAAGAAACAATATTCCATGATAAAGTTATCTGAAAGCCTTAGACAAACCCCCTTACTTCCTGAGTGATTTGGTTGCTCTTTTTATAAGTAGTCAGTTTTGATTTTGAAGAATATTAGTTATTTCATCCTCTGAAGAACAGGGTTTTGATTAAATCTTATATCGTAATGATTCATAATAGGAGCAAGTTTCAAACTGCTTGTGGCATTTCTGATAACTTTCAAAAAAAGAGAGCTCAGGTTGTTTCCTTTTGTAACAAAGGAGCCCTTTTACTAAAGTGAACTAAGCAGTTAACATGCATTGTCACATAGAAACATGATGACATGCGGTAATTGTATGCAATGGCCCGCAGTAACTGTTATCATGAGGCCATGATGGTTACTAGCTCCTGATTCATGAGATAACTACCATTGATATGTTAGGATGCTAAATGGGCAGGGTAGGACTGGAAAGTGGATATGGTGAGTACATCGCAGTTAGCGCAGGGAGACATACCACGCATTGTCAATGCTGTCATTAGCATGGGTTCACCTAAGAGCACCTCAGTAGGTGGAGTTAAGTGCACCTGAGTGCTAGCATCATGCCTTGAGGTGCTTATCTGTATATTAACTGTCAGGAACATGCTGGCCACACTCCAGGCAGTTACCATGGAGGCTTTGCATTTAACACACATTTGTTTTTGTGCTAACTGCACATTAGGCACACAAATCTAACATACGTTACTAAAAGGATCCCAAGTATAAAGGCTGTATGCCACATATTTTTTACATCTGTTGTTGTTTTTTTGGGGGGGTGGGAAGCAAAGAGAGGTAACACAGCTTGCAGATTTGTGAAAATGTCAAGCACATATGTTCTGCCATCCCTATATAAACATACCTCTAGGAATGCTTAAAGGTATGCATGCTATAAACCCAAGTGTAGAAGATTGCAATTTTCAGCAAAACCATTTATACATAACTTCAGATGATATGTTTAATCAGGAAAGTAATTTGTAAGTTACTATGGAAATTCTTTATATCAAGGCCTCCCCCAGCAGACCTTACACCCACTCCAAATGGTACAAACACTACAGCACGCATCATCACTGACACTCCAAGATCAGAACACATCACCCCTATCTTACAACAACTACACTGGCTCCCAGTGGTGGCCAGAGCAAAATTTAAAATAATCTTGATCATTTTCAAGATCATCCACCATCTTTCAGCAGATACACTACAAGAAATCATAACAAGGAACATCAGTAATAGACCAAGAAGGAACAATAATACCAACATGATTAGCACACCCTCAGGATACTACAAGACTAAAGAAAATACGTCGAGAAGGGCTCCATCACTAATGGCATCCACACTATGGAACTCCCTCCCAACGAGCCTAAGGGAATTAGAGGACATCACAGACTTCCGCAAGGCCCTTAAAACCCTGCTCTTCACAGAAACCTATGAGCAGATAGACAACAGTCCCCACAAGATATACAACAGCCCCCACTCGAGCGGGATAGCAACATAAACTCCCCTGCAAACTCAATAACTAACCAACCCAGCTAGACTCATGACACCATCATGATAAATGTTAACCCTCAAATTGTGTTGTCTTAATGTTGTTAAAAACCCTCATGTTAAATGTTGTAAAACACTCATATGTTAAATGTAACCCAATTGTGATGTGATGTAACCACTTTTATTGTAGGATAAGGTGGTATACAAGTATGTCTAAATAAAATAAATAAATAAGTTTTCCAAAAATTAAATAAATATACAGGTAAATAATTATTTACATGGGTAAATTGTTATTAAGAATCTCCCCCCCCCCCCCATGGACAAGGAAGGTAACATAAGTAGGTCTAAGCTGATAAAACTGCCAGTTTCAAAAAAACAATGTCTACTGCCAACTCACCATAAGGGTTTGAATTTCACCCTAGCAATATTTGGGGATGTATGGGTGCCATTTTGAACCTGGTACCATCTCAGATGTAAGCAAGTGGGGTCACTCCCATCTAAATACCACTGGATCACCAGGTTAGTTCAGAACTAGGCCTAGGAAGGCTTAAGGGGGCTAGGGCATATGGGAGAATGGGTTGCGAGGAAAGATTATTTTGAGATGGAGGCCCTGCTTAATGGTGCTGGGGATGAGATCTCTGGAGCACTGGTGATCTCTGTGCTTCACTAGCCCTTTATGATTATGGCTTGGAACATTGGGTTGCGTGTTAGAGACCCTATGCTCCTGGAATACAAATAATGTCAGCTTTGAGTTGGCATTATTTTTCTCTGAATAATGCACGTCAAGCTAGTCACTGCAAGCCATGTTATTCACTTTCTATACTACATAACAACATAAGAAATGCCATACTGGGCCAGACCAAGGTCCATCAAGCTCAATATCCTGTTTCCAAAAGTGGCCAATCCAGGTCACAAATGCCTGTCAAGTTCCCAAAAAGGTACACAGATTCCACAATGCTTACGGTATCTTGGGGTAAGCAGTGGATTTCCTGGGTCCTCTTTAATAATGGTTTATGGACTTTTCCTACAGGAACTTGTCTAAACCTTTTTTAAACCCAACTACACTAATAGCTTTTACTACATTCTCTGGTAACGAATTTCAGGGTTTGATTACTCATTGAGTGAAAAAATGTTATCTCTTATTAGTCCTAAATGGGCTACATTGTAGTTTCATTGAGTGTCTCCTGGTCTTTCTACTTTTTGAAGGAGTAAACAACCAGTCTACATTTAGCCATTCCACTCCATTCATTAATTTATAGACCTCTGTTATATCTCCCATCAGCTGTCTCTTTTCAAAGTTGAAGACCCTTAACTTTTAAAGCGTCTCCTCATAGGGGTATCCGTCTATCTCCTTTACCATTTTGGTGGCTCTTCTTTGTATCTTTTCTAATTCTGCTATATCCTTTCTAAGATTTGGCGACCAGAATTGCATACAATATTCAAGGTGTGGTTGCACTATGGAATGATACAAAGGCATTATAATATCTTTGGTTTTGTTCTCCATTCCTTTCCTTATGTTTCTTAGCATTCTATTTGCTTTCTTGGCTGCTGCTGCAAATTGGGCAGAGGGTTTCAATGTACTAGTCATGATAACACCTAAAGCCTTTTCCTGGATGGTGGTTCCTAATGTGGAACTTTGTCTCGAGTAACCATAGTTTGGATTGTTCTTCCCTAAGTGCATAACTTTGCACTTGTCCACTTTAAATTTCATCTGCCATTTGAAGATCCATTCTTCCAGTTTATCAAGGTCCTCTTGCAATTTTTCACAATCCTCTTCTGTTTTAATAACTTTGAATAATTTTGTGTCCTCTGAAAATTTGATCACCTCACTCATTATTCCCATTTCCAGGTCATTTATGAAGATGAAATCTTAGCATGCATTTGCATGCTTTCCATCTCTTCAGTGTCTAACATGTATTACAATGTCAAATTGTGCATTATAGTAAAATAATGCATGCTATTTCCCTTTACTATATGTTAAGGGTCAAATAACAGGGGTTCCTTCCAGAACACATTTTAGTAGCTACCCACCATGGGGGCTTATTTTATAAAGTGAGCCACACGTGTGATTTACTTTATAATATACCAGCATATGGACACACCTCAACCTACTCCTGCTTGAGAGCACACATAACTGGCCACACCTAGAATGCTGCAGACATAATAGGTCATTATACTCTTTAACCTACCCATGTACACTGTGGCCCTGCCTGTGCTCTTCCCCCATGTCCACCCCAACTGAAAGTATGTACAATGAAACTCAAGCTCGTGCAACAGCCGAACGCTCACATGTAAGTGCAAATATACATAACCTTCTGCACGACCTTCATAAAACCAGCCCCTTAATATGTGATTAGTAATATTCAAGAGCTGCACCCTTTATCTTTATTGAGTACCAGTTGATTCTTGTAATTATTCCCAAAGCACCGATCCAGACCCTTGTTTTTCTTGGTAGTTTCTTTTTGCTTCAAAAACCTGATCACTTTTAGAGGGCTACTGTAAAACACTTGACACATTGTGATGACCATAAATAAAATTACAGGTTTGGGGGGGTGGGGGACTAGAAAAATATTGTTTTATGAGACAACAACGGAATTATTCTACATGTTGATCGGCAGATCTGCAAATGAATGATGGGTTTCTTGCTATGAAAAACTGCAGTAGAGAGTGTAGTATAACCTCAAAATTAAGTAAACAGGAATAACACTATGGGATATGTTTACTAAACTGTGGTAACATAGCAGCGGCTACGTTAAGGCGCGTTATGTAATGTAATGCCTTAACGTTACATAACGCGCCTTAACGTTCCCGGCCACGGTAAGTCCAGAAAAGGGTGGAGAGAGGGCGGAGAGAAGGGGTCAATGGGCGGGAAGTGGGCGGGGAGAGGCCCCTTTCACACTAACGCAGAGAAATTAAGGGCTGAATCCTAACACAACTGAAAACCTGGCGTTAGCACACATTTGCAAGAGAGAGAAACCAGTTCTGTGTCAGCAATGTACAGCATAGCCAGGGAGCCCCAGAAAAGTGATAGTAGTGATACATTTGCACCAACAGCATAGCGGACAAGTATGAAAGGCAACTATGGTGATAGTGCGAATGGGACATAGTGTGCTGCAGGCGGGACATGTAGTGGGGCAGCTGGGGCACAGGGATGACCAGGCGGAAGCCTAGGTGACACATAGGAACATAGACATGAGAAATCAGCAAGACAGCCACTGACCAAAGCAAAACACAAACCACAAACACCCTGACCACCCTAGCCAATAGTTGCCAGGGCACACATCGGACACCCTCCCAGCCACCCGTCCTCCATGTGGAAGGTGCAAAATGTTGGTAGGCTATGATGGGGATGGGGGGCATGCGGAAGGCCATGTATGCCCCTCCCCCTGACACCCCAACCCAGGCACCCACCTACCCATGCAGTGTATGACCTGTGATGGCGCACCAACAACATATGCCCATGTCAGCACGACAGAGGGGGGGTGTCCATGCTGGAGGGGGCAGTGACACCTGCCTGCAGTGGCCCCAGGCCATGCCCTGCACCAGTACATGGTGTGCAGTGCAATATAAAAGTTCTGGCTGAAGAGACATACAGCTAGCCCAAGGGACCAATGTGACCCTGTGGCAACACTGTAGCGCAATACACACAGCCAGTGTGTCCTGTAAACGGGGGTGCTGGTCGTGAATGTCCACGGCAAAGGCAAAATATTATTATGACTTGCAAAGGAGTGTGGGGGTTGTAGTTCATTCATACCAGAATCAGCCGTTCACAAAATAATGAGTTGTGATGCTCGAGTGTAAGCAAAGAAAAACAGATTTTATTCATGGGGTTAATTCTCCCACACAGATTTACTTGGTAAAACAAAAGGACACTTGCTTCAAGTATTGTACTCAGGAAAAACAAAACATGTTATAAGGTAACTAAACTTCTTAAGCAATAAATCAATAAAGACCTTGATGGGAAACAGAAAAGGTCTTTTTGATGGCTCCTGCTAATGTCATTCTTAGCAGTGCTTCAAAAGGCAAAAACAAACCCAAAAGTAACAAAAAAACTGTTCTTTATCAAGGATAACTTTCTTCTATTCACACACACAAGGAAGAAGTTTCCTTCTAGAGCTCACGTGCACTTGTGCCTGGCTCAATTACAAATAATTAGCCAGCTGCAAACCCCTTTGCTGATTCACTCTCTCTACATGGCTCAATCCTACCCTAAAGCTTTCTTGCAGAGACTTTTCTGGGTAGATAAAAGAACAAGTTACAGTTCCTTTTGGTGGTTGTTGTATTAGTGAGAAACTACTTTAAAACAGCAGCCTAGACAGAGAGCAGTCCATGTATTCCAACTGATCATTTGATATATCTCCTTCTTCCTCAAATATCATGGAATCAATATCATGGTCTGGCTCAGAGGAATTCCTTAATTGATCACTCTCAGGATAATACTTGTTTCCCTGCTGTCTTCCAGATGAAGAGCTAGGGCATAGATCAAAGTTCATACCTGAGCTTCCCTTGCTGTTAGGTTTCCTCTCCTGGTATCCTGGCCAGTAAGTAGTCCAGCTTTTATGTCCAGCCTTCCAATCAAGATCCATGGACACTGGATCTCTCTTCACATACCTTCTTGCACTGGTCTTAGGGCCCCTTCCAAATGCAGCCGTCTCCCTCAAAGGTGCCGTTTGGGAGTTCCTGGCTCTATAACCCCAATCCTCTGGCTTCCTCCAGTCCAATGGAGTATGCTTGCCTCTGGAATCACTCCTAACACACGTACTGCTGTGGGCTTCTTCTTTAGACCTCCCAGATGTCTTTCTGTTCTTCCTTCCACGTTGCTTCGGCTGTTGTAGTTCTCTCTCTTCTTTCTCCAATGGCTTCTGTTTCTGGATCTGCAGCTTCTGCTTCTCCTTGTTCTGTTTCTCCCTGTTCTGTCTCTGTGTAGAATATCTTTTACTTTTAAAGTGCTTAGAGGGACACTCCTCCCTAGCACAGCCCAGGTGTGCTGAATCAAGCCCTGCCCTTTGAGATGAGTGATTGGGGATTACCTCATAGCTCTCCTGATTGAACACACGTTTCCCCACTTCAGCCCTTCTAGAGGCTGTTTGAAACCTGGTGCATTCTGGGACTGGTAGTCTTTTATGAAAACATTCTGTTTTAGTATTTCTACCAGCAAAGACAGGTTGCTTGTTCAAAGCCAATTCACCTCTTTTATAGCTCCCTCCTGAACTATGATAAGCTTCCTTATCACAGTCCCTAAGCAGAGGTTCACAGGTTCAGGCCCCAGCTGCGGGCTCAGCACAGCACAGCACATCCAAATATTTTACCCCACTATGTAGACGAATCAGAAACCAGAGGAGGTCCTGCTGAGAAGGAAAGGTACATTCCACTAATTTTTCCCCACCATGTACAGGGACCAGAATAACAAAAAAGCTCAGGCTGAGAAGAAGGAAATGTCCATCCCAATAATATACCCACCACATAGATAGAACAGAAAACCAGAAATGGTCTGGCTGAGGAGATGTAAAGGTACATCATGATAATTGACCCCACTATGTAGATAAAACACAACACCAGAAAAGGGTCTGACTGAGCAGACATACAGGTAGCCCCAGGGCCTATTATAACTGTGTGGCAACTCTGTGGTGCAGCACACACAGCCAGTGTGACCTGGAGTTGAGAGTCACAGGTTCAAGCCCCAACTGCAGGCACAACCATATATTTTACCCCACCATGTAGATACACCATCAAAACATGTAATCCTCATGGCAGTGACCAACAGAGGCACAAACACCCACTCAGCCAGGCTCTACTATCCAAATCCACATGTAGAGTCAGGCTGTTGGCCCCATCACGGAGCTGCAGGTAGCATCCCAGCACCACCATCACCTCCTGCACAGGCTGGAAAAGTTGACACTGTGAGCAGGGCAGGGTGGCGGGCAGGTTTGCCAAACACCCCTATTAGTGCACAGTGAAGCATTAGGAGTGTGTGTGGGTGTATGTCTATCCATTGTATTGTGGCTGACCACCCTGTCCTGGGCCCCCAATGTGCCGATGTTAACAGCATTAAAATGCAAATTTGCTTAATGAGCAAGGTTTTGTGGGTATGGTCAGGACAGGGCATATTGGGTAGGCGGCAGCTGCACAGGGAGTAGGGCAATGGCTCAGTCACTGTAGTGGCAAAACACCACCTGCATGGACATGGGGGCCAAAGCATGTAATGCTGTGAGGCCAGTCCACCCTGATTGTTCAGTGACCATAGTATATCTAGGTCCCCCCACAGTACTCTATGCCATCTGTCACCAGTGATACATGTGTGATCCTAGTTCTGGGGTCCAATCACTGACACCTGCCTGGTGTGTGTGTGTGTTCCACATACCATGTCTGGATGCACAGGTGTGCTTTCCGTGAGTTTGCACCAGGGACTGGCAAGTGGACTGTTTGCAGTTAGTTTGTGCATGATAGGAACACCCTGTATGCTGCTGCAGGTGCAGTCCAAAAGGGCTGTCCGATGATGAATGCCAGATGGTGGTATGTGGCCAGGGAGGATGCACAGGCCCACCACCACATCATGGCTGGTCTTGCACTGCTGCAGTCACGTGTATGGGTCCTGTGCACTAGCCCTTGAAGGCTGTCTATCATCATTATGAACGAAGGTCACTGGTGCCACATCCAATCCCCAGATACCTGTCACTCCATGGCCACTCTGAAAATAGGAGTGAGAGAGGGCCCTTGGGGGCACATAGTGTAGACCACTCTGACTGGTAGGGAAACTGCTACATATCCCCCATATGATCCTAACCCCCCCCTCCCAACAGGTGTCCATAGCAGCCAGATCCCAACACTGTGTATGCAGTGACATGGTTGAGGTCTGGTGCCAGCAGACCACATGTGATTGCAGAACACAGATGGGCACAGAGCCACTCTCAGATGCACTGTTACGAACACCTGTCACCCACTGGTAGGAATGGGGATGTGTAGCAGGACCTTTCTTTAGCAGCACGTGTACTGCGTACCCAGTGCTGTGTGCCCACCTGTACCATCAGGGCGAACACAGAACCTGGCGAATGGCAGGGTCTGTAGCTACTCTGTGGCATTATCATACCCTGGCAGGCCAGTACACCAAGCTGGGGAAACAGAGAGGTGCAGACACCATGTGGAGATCAGATTTATAGCACTGTTCTGCAAGTGCAATGAATCATGGGTGCTGGTGCAGCTACCCTATCCTTGTGCACACAGCTGATGGCTGTGTGCTGAACTGCAGTCCCCCTGTACCCAGCCAGTCCAAAAGGGCAGAGAGGTAAAGAATGCTGGCTAGTACAATGAGGCTACAAACGGTGGTCATGGGTCGGATTCATCATTGTTACCTCCCCTCATGCTGTAGTGACCAGTATAATTTGCATTGCAGCCAATAGTCGTACCCTCGTGGATTGGTACTGCCAGCCCCAAACAGCTATGCCACAGTTGAAACACAGTCCCGCTGTCCATCCATCTGCATGTGTCAGCTGTACATAGTCTTGTCTGTCTGTGCAGGCTGCCACCCCATAGCATGCGCCGGTACCCTGTCCTGCATTGTGCCTCTGTGTGTGTCCCCGCCTGTGCCTGATCTGCATGATACACCACCCTGCTGTCAACCCACCATTTCAACTATGTTGCCACCACCGCCCCCACTGGAAGATACGTACACCCATCAACTGCCACCCAAGCATGTCACATTGACAGAGCCCTGTGCCATGGTACAGTCACCCACATGTTGGTCTACCATACTGACAGCAACATGGGCTGGCCACAGATATGGCACCTGCAGCCCCCCACCCCCCTGTCAGTCACCTGTGCAGTGCCACCCCCTTGTGGCCACCCAGTGCGAGGGTGACAGCTGTCCCAATGCCCCTAGGTGATGCATGTCAAGCTGAGGCACCTTGCAGCCCATAGGGCACACTAACCGAAGGCAACCTACCCTTGTCAGTACACTGTAACCATTAGTGCCATATCCCCGAGTTTCCCCAAAGGTGACCTGTCCAGGTGTGCTTAGTCCCGCACCATGCCTAGAGACCCAAAGAAGGTGCACTATTCGGCACCTCACAAAGCACCTGGGGAGCGATACGGCACCGTACAATATGGCAGCCACCAAGGTGCATACTAAGTCACCATGTACAGCACCGAAATCACAAGAGCCCTAGAACACGTCATGTCCAGGAGTGTGGGTCAGTGTGCCATATGACATGCCTATGTCTTATGGAGACCAATGATGTGCTTGGTAGCGTATTGTGGGCAAGGCATGCTGCAAGGTGCTGTAACCAAAGAACGCCTAAAGCGCGCATGATAAGCCTGACATGCTGTGAAGTTAAGCCGCAATGCCCACAAGATCATGGTCCGACAGAGCAGCCTAATGCTGTGTGTGTAGTGCAGTGGGAGGAAATATGTCTCATAACAATGTAATGTGGGTTCAAATCCCAGTAGAGGGGATCACATGTCCAAACAGATAGGAATATGGCACAGCACACCAGGAAATAACACAAAACCTGAGCAAGGGAGGTATGTGATAAGGCACATAGCAATATGCGTAGTAACGCCTGCACTGCTCATGCATGCTTCCACTGTGTCACGGGTGAACTGACCACATGAGGCATACAAGATGGCTGCCAGATCTAGAAAGCCTGCATTTTCCCATGCAGACCTATATCTTCTGGCGGAGCAGATCTGCAGCCGCCAGGGGCGCCTGTTCCCTGGCTCCTCCCGCCGGCAGAACCTCAGCAGGGTGAGGAGGGCCTGGGTGCGCCTCACAAGACGCTACAATATGGTCGCAGACTACCCACGTGAGGTAAGTGCATGGGGACAGTTACACCAAGCAAGGAGTGCAACACAGTAGCCAGCAACCACATCAAATATCAAGCACGCACAACAAGTGGAAAGGACATTTCTTTGGGGTAAAACCAGGAGCAATGTAGTCCACACAGCTGATGCTTGCAGGCCTGCCCTACCCCCAGGGTGCTCCAGGCCCCCTTATAGAGGTGTGTTATCCATCCTAGTGTTATGGTCTTGGCTCCTGTTGCAGTTCCATAGCCCTGCCCTATCCCCAGGATGCTCCAGGCCTCCTTATAGAGGTGTGCTATCCATCCTGGTGTTATGGTTTGGCTCCTGTTGTAGTTCCATAGCCCTGCACAACCCCTAGGATGCTCCAGGCCTCCTTATAGAGGAGTGTCACCCATCCTGGTGTTATGGTATTGGCTCCTGTTGCAGTTCCATAGCCCTGAACCATGCCCAGGATGCTCCAGGCCCCAACACAGAGGAGTGTCACTCACCCCGGTGCCATGGCGGTTGCAGCTGCTGATGTGTGCAGGCCTGCACTGTCCGCACATGGACCCTGGATCCCAGACGGCATGTTGCAGCACATCCCCATGCAACACCCTGGTGTGTCTGCTGTTGTGCCCAGGGAGCAATGGTGGGACACATGAACCATGCCCCCGCCACTGTGCACAATGGCACCTGCCTATGCAGCCTCTGCATGAAGGACACATGTCGCAGACAGGCCCCTGGGTGCAGGTGGCATATCGACACAGTGCATATTTGCGGCCTGGGGCATGTGCCCCCCCTGTGCCCTGTGCACAAGGCACTCATCATGCAGCCCCCATGGCATGCTGCCTGTGGCACACAGCGTGATGATGGCATGTGTGGAATGGTGGTGCATGGCCACGCATGGAGAGGCTGCTGCTCGGGAAGGAGGCCATGAGGTGTACGCCCACAGCACCTAGGTCAAAGGACAGATATGTGCAGCTGCACACGCATACATGCGGGTGGCAGAGACAACAGGAAGTGGGGGACAGATAGCACACAGCAGAGTCAGCCAGCCGCTGCACCCAGATATGTGTGACGAGCAACAGCAGATGGCGAGGGATGCATGCCCCCTGACGGTCCCACCCATTTCTATACCCACAGGTGGAGGACCTTCGTAAAAAGGGCCATGAGCTGAGGCTACGCTACCCATGATTCTTGGTGCGGGTGCTATGCAACCAACGGCAACAACAGGATGGTGAGTGGCACAGGCCATGCCATGCACCATGACAGGCTCCGGTGGGATGGCAGCCATTGTTGCCGCAGGACATGTGTGCATGGTATGCCAGATGCGTTACCATGGTGCTAATGTATGTCTTACCCCCACAGCGGATGCAGCTGGAGACCAGGCACCAGCAGGGCTGGACACTGGAGATGGCCAGCCAGCACCAGAGGAGCGATGGCGGATGAGCCCTGAGGCATCAGATGGTGGAGTGGCCAGAGAGGAGGGAGGGGGCAGCAGCGGGGAGGGGGAGGGGAGCACGGATGGGGAGGGGGGAGTGGGGAGAGGACAGAGGGGAGCAGGGAGAGTGAGGTGGGGAGTGGGGGGAGGGGAGCGGGGAGGGGGAGGTGTGGAGTAGGGAGGGGGAGGTGGGTAGCAGGGAGGAGGAGGGGGGCATGGGGAGGGGGAGGGCAGGGAGGTGGTGGGTGGGGGTGAGCATGGAGGCATGGCCAGCCTAGAGCAGCACAGGCCGTCACAGGGTGCTGGGGGCCCTGCCATCTGCCCCATGGTGCCGGTGACGTACCCCATCCGGGCACAGAGCCTGCGCACATCAGTGCGGGATGGCAGGCTGCACATGCAGCCACACAAAGGGCGATGTGTGTCTGTGTGGGTTGTGATAAGGAAGCTTATCATAGCTCAGGAAGGAGCTATAGAAAAGGTGAAGTGACTCTGAACAAGCAACCTGTCAGTTCTGGTAGAAATAAGAAAACAGAATTTTCCCATAAAAGACTACCAGTCCCAGAATGCACCAGGTTTCCAACAGCCATTAGAGGAGCTGAAGTGGGGAAACGTGTGTTCAATCAGGAGGGCTATGAGGTAATCCCTAAGCACTCATCTCAAAGGGCAGGGCCTGATTCAGCACAGCTGTGCTGTGTTAGGGAGGAGCACTCATCTAAGCAGAATAAAGATAGAGTTTATTCTACAGAGAATCATCATCATCATCTTCATGATCAACTTGGATATCCTCATCCTCAATTTCATCTGGAGGATCATCAGAAGCAGAAGCCAAGCCGGACGGACAGAGAGGGCAAGAAACCCTTTGGAAGAAAGAAGAGAAAAGCCTTTGAGAGGTCTAGAAGAGTCCGGAGCAGTACGTATACTGGGAGGCATTCCAAGGGCCAGCATACACCATTGGACTGGGGAAGCCAGAGGAATGGTGCTGCAGAGCTAGGAATCTCCAGACGATACCTGTGAGGGAGACGGCTGCACGTGGAAGGGACCCTAAGACCCGTGCCAGAAGGTATGTGAAGAGAGACCCAGTGTCCAGGGATCTGGATTGGAAGGCTGGACATAGGAACTGGACTACATACTGGCCAGGCTATATAGAGAGGAACTCTAACAGCAATGGAAGCTCAGGTATGAACACTGATCTATGCCCTAGCTATAACCTTGAAAGACAGGAGGGGAACAAGTATTCTCCTGAAAGTGCTCCATTGGGAGATTCATCTGTGCCAATCCATGATATTGAACCCATGATTGTTGAAGAAGGGGGAGGGATTGCAGATGAAGGCTGTGTTTACATGGACTGCTCTCTGTCTAAACTCCTTTGGTAATGTTCTGTTACAAAGTACAGCAACCATCACAAAGAAATACAAACTTGTTCTTTAATCTACTCAGAAAAGCTCCTGAGTAGGATTTTTAGCCACGCAGTAGAAAGCAAGCCAGCTAAGGGGTTTCAGCTGGGTAACTGCTATCAATTGAGCCTTACCTAATTGCTTGTGAGCTCTGAGGGAATCACTTCTGAATCTATGTTTGAGGATATAAGAAGTTAACCTGAAAAGAACAGTTTTTCCTTTCTTTGTGGATTTTTGTTTGTTGTTTGATACACTGCTAAGAAAATATTAGCTAGAGCCTACAGAAAAGACCAGTTTGTTACCAACCAGGTCTTATTTCTTTTGCTTTGATTGCCTAATAAGTTCAAATGTTGTTTTCCTGATTTTGTTTTTCCAAGTTTAACACTGAAAGCAAGTAACCTGATTTATGTGCTACCAAGCACATCTGTGTTGGGAGAAATAACCCCATAAATAAATATCTTATTGGCTTTACCCTGAAGCACAACTAATTATTGTGAGCAGCTGTGTCTGGTGTGAATGGACTGCATTGCCCACAATCCCTTGCAAATCATATTGATATATGCACTTGCCAAGACTGTGAACATTCTCACCCAGGCAGCCGTCTGACAGGGTGCATGTGCGGCCTCCGCATGGCTGCGGTGATGCGCATGCAGGCATATGCCCTGCTGGAGCAGAGCCAAGCTGTGGGGAAGATGGCAGTGACCATGGGCGTGGTGGCTGACCAGCTGTGCATGCTGTGCGACATACTCACAGCAGGCACAGCTGACCAGCCACCTGGCCAGCTGGACCAACATCACCCCTGTCCTCTGGCGCCCTGTGCCCCAGGGCTGACAACACTGGTGGGGTAGGGTGCAGCAGGACCAGGGCCCTTGGAAGCACACAGCATGCCTTTGTAACCCCCCTAATGTAAATAAACCTCTGTTGTTGCCATGATCAAAGCATCCCAGTGTCTCATTTCACAACATGGCATGTGGGGTGTGATTGTCAGGTGTGTGCATGTCCCTGTGTGTCCCCCAGGATGTACCAATACCAGGAGATATCACGGTGGTGAGGGGGGATGTCTGATGGGGACAGGCCCAGGGGACGGCCCAAACATCAGTGGGCGGAGGTAGGGTCAGTGGTGCTGGTGGACCTGGGTTTGGGGGCACAGATCCCAGAGGGCATAGATGGGGCCGTGACCCATTGTGGATCACTGTTTGGTGCGGTACGGGGGAGCAGGGTGGGGGTCAGTGGAGAGGGTGGTGGGGGGGCCATGAGGGGGAGAGGGAGGACAGCAGGGGACCCATATGCAGTACAGTATGCCAGCGGTGCAGGGGCAGGGGTGGAGGGCGAGGACGGAAGTGGGTGGGGTGACTGTTGGGCAGGGACAGACCAGTAGGTGGGGTGAAATGTTCATGGAGTGCCAGCAGCAGAGGTGCTGCAGGATGGACACGGGTCCTGCTCAGTATGGTGCATGCAGGTATGGTAGTGATGGTGGCACTGGCGGGCATGGAGTGGTTCGGACACACAGGGGCAGCACCACCACAAATGCTCTGTCTGGCTGGGCTATCCTTGGGGATAGAATGGCCCTGCGTGAACCCAGGGGCGGCGGTTATGCCATGGATGGTGGCAGAGGCAAGGGTATGTGGCACTGGGGCGCCAGGGGGGTGGGGGCTGTGCCATGCCCTGTATATGTTGCCAGTGGCAGGGGGACATGAACACACATGGGCGGATCACATGGCACCCGGGGAGGGGACCTGTGTGCGGGTTGCGGCACAGATATGGTGGGGAAGGGTGGGATGTGTATGACAAGGCTGTGTTCCAGGGGGAGCCTGGGGGGCAGACACAGTGGAGGGTGTGGGGGCAGACATGGCCATTCCGGGTGATGGCCATGTGTGCAGGGGTGGCAGGGGGGCAGGAGAGGCCCGGGTTGTGACCAGCAGGGATTGGTAGGGGAGGGGGCACCCTGAGCAGGGAAGTGCGAGAGACATGTGCCCAGGGCAGCCACATGTGTGACAGGGGGATATGGGCCATTCAGCTGACGGCATGGACAAGTGGCCACAAGTTACACCTGTGATGATGTTATTTATTGTGCACATGGAACCCCCCACCTACACCCCCTGTGTCCTCTTCCATGTCTGCCACGTCCCCGAGCACCAAGTAGGGTGGGTGCTGCTTCTGCCACTAGCAGTGCTGCGACCGGCTGGCTCATGTGTGCCAACATGGCCTTGTGCACCACCACCATACTGGCCATGCTGGCTGCCATTGACCCTGCCGTGTCATTCAGTGTCCACACCTCATGGAGGTGGCCGCCTAGCAACAGTTGTTGGCATTGCACCTCACGCCGCAGGCGGTCCTGTCCCGCTGCCATTTCGTGCAATGCCATCTGTATGCCTGTGGGTGAGACATGGTGGAAGCCGTGAGACATGGGTTGCACATTCCACCTGTACACATGAAATGGCTGGCCAGACGGATCGGCCACTCACCCTCTGCATCCTCATGCGCTGCCTCTGAGTGGGAACGCATCTCCCCAATGACTTTGTGGATGGCTGCCTGTGCGGGCTGTGGTGCTGTACCTGGGGAGGGTGGTCCAGCTGTGCCACCAGCTGCAGCCCCTGCTGTTACATTGCTGTCACCTGCCTCATCTTCCGCTGCACCGTCCTCTGAGAGGTGGTGTACTGCTGCATCCCCCTGTGCCTCCAGCACTGCCTCATCCTCCTCTACATCCATGCCCACCTCGGTTGGGAGACACGGTCCAGGCCCAGGGGGCTCCACCTCTGCAGCCGCCTCCATGGCATGTATGTCACCTGTGGGGGGCGAGGGTACACAGCTCAGTTGTGCTGTGCCTGGCCAGCCACTTATATGTACCTGTCCCATCGTGGCCTGCCAGGCGGGGTGGGCTGTGGGATACATGGGGCAATCGGGGCCATCCCCAGCTGTGTATATGTGGCCAGGGACTGTTCTGGGGCAGGGGCGTGTGGTGCACCATCAGTTGTATGTGTCCCCAGTGTCAGCAGCGCCTCACTGGTGGATGTGTATGCGTGCTACTGGATACGGGCCAAGTACACTCCTGGGACTGCTGGAGTACTGCTTGGGTTGGTGGGCCACCATTGCCTAGGACAGGTATGCCCTGTGGTGGCAGGGATCTGTGCGCATGGGGCCGTGTCGGCGCAACTGGCATTCCACATTGGGTGACTGTGCAGTGTGGGTGCATGGATGCGTGTGTGCCACATGAGTCTGGCCTTTCCGCACCGGCCACCCTATCCATGCCACCCCCTGAATGGTGGCCTGCCCCGTGTCCAGCATCTGGGGCTGCCCTCGTATCCTCCTTTCCCCCCGCCCTACCCACCTCGGGACACCCACTCCATTGTTTGCCATTGCACATCGCAGCCGTACCACTACCACCACCCACCACACATGTGGGTGCAAGGGGACACCGTCACCAACACACCCTGCATCACCGGGTGCTATGCTGCCCCCCCCCCGCTCCCTCCAGTGTGGCTCTATTGCACATAGGTGGTCAACAATCCCTGCCTCTGCCTGTCCCCCTCTGCGCCTGCTGCCTCACGCCCATCCACCCTCACCCATGTGCACCATCATCACATCACCCTCCCATGGCCCCCTGGTTCCAGTGTGGCCCAGCCTGTGCCAGCCACCCTCAGCTGCTGTATTGCTGTCACAGGTCTCCAGTGAGATGTCTATGACATGCCACATGGGCCTTCACTGCTGCCATTACCCATGGTCACTCTGCTGCACCTGTCACTGGTGGCCACATTATCCCTCTTGGTACCCTGTCCATGCATGGTCCTATGGCTGTGACCTGTGCCCAGTCTCCCCCAACCCCTGTGTGTTGGCACACCCTAGAACAAATTCCTATGTCCCACCTGCACGTAGGTCCACTGTATCCAGCTCAGGTGGCAGGCCATGGAGGTAGATGGGTCCCAGTCTGTTGGCCAGTTGCTGTTCCAGCAGCGACAGTGTGGCTCCGTGTGGTGCATCCCCTCCTGTTGCATGGGCATGGCACCTCTCAGCGATGGCACGAGCCCGGACTGAGCGCTTGATGTCACGGAAGCATTTCCTAATACTTTCGGTATCGCGGGTGGGTCCCCCTGCTGTGGCCACTGCTGTCGTGACCTCCTCCCATCCTTCATTTCTCTGACTAATGGTGGTGGTGGTGCTGAGCCGCCCAAATATCACTTCGTAGCGCTCCAGGATGGCTGTCAGGAGGAGCTCATTCTCCTCTTGGTTGTAGCAGGCTGCCTTCCTCCTGGCATCATCCGGCACTGGCCTGCGACAGTGCCTGCCACCTGCCACACCTCCATGCTGTTGATGCATCCCCTGGCTGTGGCTGGATGGGCCTGCCTCACCCCCCTCAGGCTCCTCCTCTGTAGGGTACACCGCTGCCTGGTGGCTGCTCAGGTTGCTCTCGGTCTCTGTGCCATCTGTGCCATCTCGGTCTCTGTGCCACTCTGTGCCATCGTGTGCTGCCATTGCTGACCTGCTGTGCCCCTTTTAAATATGCGGTGTGTGGTTCATATGACGTGCAGTCTGCGCAACGCACGTTCCTATGCGCATTCCCATGTCTACAGGGGGTGGCATAGGTCACATCTCGCGCATGTGTTATGGCATGCTGTATGGGCCATGCCCCCCTTCGGCATTGCTCTATGGTATGCAAGCACGCAACGTGCATGTTGAGCGTAATGTGCCTTCGTACACGCTCTATGCCATTACGCACCTGTGTGCTTTACATTCTGTACGATTGGACCTCTTCATTGTCTGCCCCTACATCCACGAGTGCTGTGTGCTCTTCCGTATTCGGTGCCAAACATCTTTCGTTTCTGGTATGTAGTTTTACTCAGTGTGCTATGCCGTCGCTACAGCACGCTCCGCCGCGTGTAGGTACCCCACACTTTGCATCTACACTTATGTTGTGCACGCGCACGCACGTGCGAACACGCCACATGCCCCTCCCCTTTCTACGCGCGCTCCGCTCTTCCTACGCGCGCTCCGCATGATCCAATCACGAGGTGCGCTTGTGTGTTGTGGTACATGCGCTAGTGCACTCGCTACGACGTTCTGCTTCCATGCATACTGTGCAGTTTGCAAGCCTGTTGCTTGTGTATGTTATGCTGGTTCTGATTAGTTGCCATGCCCTACAATGTATTTAGCTCCCCACATCGCTCAAGGCCTCTGTCCATGATGGCTCACACTGACCATGCGGGTTGTGCAGTGGTGGCGTTGCTGGGAGTCGAACAGCTGTGATTGCCTGATGAGGGAGATGGTGTCCTTGGGGCTGTGTTACTGGGCATGGGTGCAGTCCCGCTGCAACACCGACCTGCCACGGGACCACATATAAGTGACAGGCCGAGGTATGTCCAGCACGGCACCATAGGCGTGCTGAGGCATGGCCTCGTCTCTACAGGCCCAGGCCCCTGCTCCAGGACATTTGTGAGGACCAGGTCATCTCCCTCTACCATCTGAGCACAGGGGCTTTTAGGAAGCTCTATGAGGATCTGAGACCTGACCTCGAGCCCCGGACTGCCCGGTCATATGCCATACCGGGATTGGCCAGGCTCCTGTTTGCCCTACATTTCTTTGCCTCTGGCTGCTTCCAATCCTCGGTGGCTGCAGTGGGGGGATGAGCAGGCCCATCTTCTCGCTCTGTCTCCATCAGGTACTGCGGGCCATGGTCAGCCGGGTTAGGAATTACATTACAATTCCTAACAGTGGGCAACAGTGGGGGGCCCTGGGCCAGGTATTCCAGCGGATTGCAGGGATACCACACATGATGGGAGCTATTGATTGAACACATGTTGCCCTGGTCCCGCCCAGAGACAGGGAGGTGGTGTTCCGCAACCGCAAACACTACCATTCCCTGAATGTTCAGGTTGTTTGTGATGCAACTATGTGTATTCTGAATGTGGTTTCCCAGTTTCCAGGGTCCACCCATGACTCCCATATCCTGCAACACTCGGCACTATTCAGGCAATTTGAGGCCGGACAATATGGGGACTGTGTCCTGCTGGGTGGGTATTAGCCATCTCTAACATGCTCATGTTGTCTCTGTGTCCTGTGGGGACTTCACCTCACACACATGGGACAGGATCACTTTCAGGGTTCCACTCTGGCCTTCTGACTGCATATTCCCTTCGACGCACATGACATGGCATGCTGCACCTCAGACGTTTTTGAAGAACACATTACAGACACAGTCCGTCACGCTGTGGCATATCACTGCCCATCCGATGTCTCTTATACGTGGTCCCATTGCTGACTATGACCCCTGCATGCCTCTACCTGCACTGTGGTTGTGCATCACTGACATTGTGTGGGGCGGTGTCTTCCAGCATGCCATGTGACTGTCACAGGGGACATGGACACATATGTTTGTGTGTTTCCAGATGTAACTATGTCGGCCATATTTGCGTCACTGCTCATTTGTGTGTCCCGGTACATGTGCAGGTTATAATGTTTCCAGGTGCTGCTGCTGTATTGCACCTGTCTTTTGGTGTTATCCTCCATGTTGGTGTGACACACAGATTGTTTGCCATCACCTTCTGTGCACAGCCTGGACTCACACATATATGCCAATGTACATGTGTCAGTCTGGGTTGTGTGTTCCTAGTTGACTCTGTCTGCAAGGTGTGTGTGTGTGCTACCGGACGGGGGGGGGGGCCTGGGTGGGCTCACATATTCGTTTTCATGCTGTGCTGTGTGTTGGGGGGCCAATCCCTGTTTAACTCATCTGTAGCATCATGTGGCTGGCATTGTGGTGCGACATTGCGTCCCACATGTCTGCTCTGTGTTGGGCAGCATTGGTGTGTAGTTTCACCCGTCTTGGCTACACCCCTACTGTATATGTTACTGTGCCAGCATGTGTGTGTGCACTGTACCATGGCTGTCACATTATTGCACGCTTGCTGGTCTCTGTCCCATTCCTGGGGCACTGCCATGTATCCGCCTGCTGCGTTCAGGGATGCTACTCGTGGGTGTGGGTTGCCAGTGGTTGGTGATGTGATTGGTCTGGTTACTGTTGATGTGTGCTGCCCTCATTGCCCCACCCCCATGTCGTGTATTTCACACCCCCAAATGCTGGTGCACAGCTGACGTGTGCCATTATGAGATATCATCTGTATGTGTCGTCGTGTATCTGTTGACCTTTCACACGTAGATGCTTGTGCGCACTTGTGTGACCACCAGTTCATGATTGAACTTACCACATTTCTGTCTGCAGGTGATGTGGGATATGGCTGTCGTGCCTGGCTGCTGACCCCTGTGCGTCTTCCACAGACACATGCAGAGAGGAGGTACAATGAGGCCCATGCCTCCAGCCACTCAGTAATCGAGCGCACCTTTGGCATTTTGAAGAGTCGCTTCAGGTGTCTTGATAGGACTGGTGGGGCCTTACAATACAAACCCATGACTGTGGCACAGATCATACTGGCCTGTTGCATCCTGGAACAACATTGCACTCAGGCACAATATCTGGGTCAAAATTATTGAGGATCTTGAGGAGGATCCACTGTGCCCTCCTACAGGTGGCCATGATGACACACGTGCGGGGACGGCAGTCAGGCAATGTCTGATCGAGGAGCTGTTTTATATCATAATGATAGAGCTGATAAAATTGGTGGAGGGGTTACTCTCTATGTTAGAGAGGGCATTGAGTCAGAAAGGATTAAAGTTTTGCGGGAAACAAAATCTGCTGTAGAATCTATATGGATTGAAATTCCATGTAAAAGGGGGAAGGCAATGGCAGTGGGGGTGTACTATCGAGCGCCTTGCCAGAATGACCAAATGGATGATGAAATGCTCAAAGAAATCAAGGAAGCTAACAAAAGTTACAGTGCAGTAATAATAATGGGTGATTTCAACTACCCCGGTATCGACTGGGTCAGTGTGATGTCAGGACATGCTAGGGAGATAAAGTTCCTAGATGAAATAAATGACTGCTTCTTGGAGCAGCTGGTTCATGAACCGACCAGAGGGGAAGCCATATTAGACATAGACCTTAGTGGAACACCAGATCTAGTGCAAGAGATAAGGTTGATGGGGCCACTTGGCAATAGTGATCATAGCATGATCGCCTTTGATTTAATTAGTGGAGGAGGGATAGTAAGGAAATCCACAGTACTACCTTTTAACTTTCGAAAGGGAAACTATGATAAAATGAGGAAAACAGTTAAGAAAAAACTAAAAGGAGAAGTTGCAAAGGTTAAAGACGTACATCAGGCTTGGCTGTTGTTGAAAAATACTATCTTGGAAGCCCAGACCAGCTGTATTCCACGCTTTAAGAAAAGTGGAAGGAAGTCCAAAAAACTGCCAGCATGGTTTAAAGGTGAGGTCAGAGAGGCTGTTGTTGCCAAAAAAGCATCTTTCAGGAAATGGAAAAAAGAGCAAAACGACGAAACCTGGAAACAGCACAAGCACTGGCAAGTCAAATGCAAGGCATTGATAAGGCAGGCAAAAGGAGAATTTGAGAAGAAGCTTGCTGCAGAAGCAAAAACGCAAAGTAAAGACCTTTTCAAGTACATTCATAGCACAAAACCTGTGAGAGAGTCAGTTGGTCCATTAGATGATAAAGGGGTTAAAGGAGCACTAAGAGGCGACAAGGCAATAGCAGAGAGATTGAATGAATTCTTTGCTTCAGTCTTTACTGAGGAAGATGTAGGGATATTACCCATGACTGAAGTGGTATTTAAAGGTGCGGAAGAATTGAAGGAAATATCGATACATTAGGAAGATGTATTACAACTATTAGATAAGCTGAAGAGTAGCAAATCACCTGGGCCAGATGGTATACATCCAAGGGTGTTGAAAGAACTGAAATATGAGATTGCAGACCTGCTATTAGTAATCTGTGAACTATCATTAAAATCATCTCTAATACCTGACGATTGGAGGATCGCCAATGTAACACCAATTTTTAAAAAGGGTTCCAGGGGTGACCCGGGAAACTACAGATCGGTGAGACTGACATCAGTACCGGGAAAAATGGTAGAAACCATCATAAAGAATAAAATTACTCAGCATGTAGATAGTCATGACCTAATGGGAGACAGCCAACATGGCTTTAGACAAGGAAGATCTTGTCTTACTAATCTGTTATGTTTTTTTGAAGGAGTGAATAATCAGGTGGACAAAGGTGAGTCGGTTGATATTGTGTATCTGGACTTTCAGAAAGCCTTTGACAAGGTCTCTCATCAGAGACTTTTGGCAAAACTAAAGAATCATGGGATAGGAGGCAGTGTACTATTGTGGATCAGGAACTGGTTAAAAGATAGAAAGCAGAGGGTAGGGCTAAATGGCCAATTTTCCCAATGGAGAAAGGTGAATAGTGGTGTACCCCAGGGATATGTGCTGGGTCCGCTGCTTTTTGACATATTCATAAATGACCTGGAAAGTGGAATAACGAGTGAGGTTATCAAATTTGCAGATGACACAAAACTATTTAAAGTTGTTAAAACCCAAGAGGATTGTGGAAAATTGCAAGAGGATCTTGATAAATTGGAAGACTGGGCATCAAAATGGCAGATGAAATTTAATGTGGACAAGTGCAAGGTTATGCACCTAGGGAAGAACAACCCAAACTATGGTTACACGATGCAAGGCCAAAAGAGCAAATAGAATGCTATGTATGATAAGGAAAGGAGTGGAAAATAAAACAAAAGATATTATAATGCCTCTGTATCGTTCCATGGTGAGACCACACCTTGAATATTGTGTGCAATTCTGGTCGCCGTATCTTAAAAAGGATATAGCGATTTTAGAAAAGGTTCAGAGAAGAGCCACCAAAATGGTAAAGGGGATGGAAGGATACTCCTATGAAGAAAGGCTAAAAAGGTTGGGGCTCTTTAACCTGGAAAAGAGATGGCTGAGGGGAGATATGATAGAAGTCTATAAATTAATGAACAGAGTGGAATGGGTAAACGTAGATCGATTGTTTACCTTATCAGAATATAGAAAGACTAGGGGGGATGTTTACTAAAGTGCGTTAAACGTGACTAACGCGCGTTATATGACGTTAACGACCGTAAGTGCCGTATAACACACGTACCGACGCGCTAACGACCGTTAACGTCATACTACGCGCGTTAACCGTAGTTAACGATCGTAAACCTCCGCGGCGCGTTAAAACAGCACAGAAGGTGGAGAGTGGGCGGAGAGAAGGGGTCAATGGGCAGAGAGTTGGCGGGGAGAGGCTCCCCTCATTCTAACGCGCTGTATTTCAGAGCTCAATTCCAACGCGAATGAAAACCTGTCGTTAAAGGCATTTAAAGGGAAGAGAAACCATTTACGTCAGCAATGTACAGAAAAACCGGGGAAACCCACTAACGTGAGCAGTGTGATACATGTGCACAGAACAAAATTTCACATAAAATGTTAAAAATGACCACGAGAAACATTTTAAAAAGCAGAATTCAGCTGGGCAACAGTGATATCAATGGGCAACAAGGAACAACACTCCCTGGAAAGCACCAAAATAAAAGGAAATGATGTGTGGAAGGGTCTACGCTCCGCAGACCCTGTCAAAGAGCATTACATTGTAATGGAGCTGTCCTGGGCGTGTGGTGTAATATTTCCCAATGATATCATTGTTGCCCAGCTTGGTTATGGGTGTGTGCCCCTTTTGTGAGTTCTTTTCTGAGGTTTATGCGCACCTTTGTCTGCATACAAGGTAAATGAGGCCACAGTAAACCTGTTGCAGAGCAGGGTTTCTGACTCGTCAGGACGGTTTAACTAACTCCAGGGACTGCACTGTCTCTGTGGTCACAGTGTGGTGCAACAGATACAGCCAGTGCCTGTAAGACCAAAGGGTCACAGGTTCAAATCCCAGCTGGGGCTCCTGCCAACCCAGTCCCCATAGTTTTACCCACCACTAAACAGTGATAGTAAAGACACTCCTTTAGTGCAGAGAACATACGCATGGCCTATATTTTACCACACCAAACACAGACACCAGAAACAGGCACATTACCTAAAGCAGAGTCCCGCAAATGCAGTCCTGGAGGGCCCCACACCATTCCGGTGTCATGCTGCCTCTAAGAAAGATGCCTGTGCTGCATAGCTATGCACCACCCCCATGGTATGCAGATGTAGCTCATGCATATTTATGAGGGACAGCATGAAAACCCGAACAGTGTTTGGAACACCAGGACTGGAGTTGGGGAACTCTGCCGTAAAGCAGCAGCCAACAGGGCCACACCCACACCCACAGGCCCAATTGGCCAATGCCAGCTGGAGAGGCAAGACATTGGGCCCTGCCTGTATCTGCCAATACTAGCAGTTGCATACCTTAGCAATGCCACCCTACACCTGGGTATATGGTACACAGCTATCAAACGTTTCCTCTGATAACTGGCAGATATCAATTCCTACGTTAAGCACATTTTGCTCATTGAGCTCCACCATAACAATCATTCTGATGTCTGCGGTGTGTGCTGCAGGTCTGGTCTCTGACAGTGTTCACCACCCTGGGGAGTGACCCCCCAACAGTCTTGTGTACCATATCCATGCCTGTACTATGCCCAGGACTGGTGTGGTGGGTATGGCTGCTGACCACCTCTATAGTAGCACAATGCTGGCATAGGTGTGGGGGTGGCTGTCTGTCTATCCAGTGTGTGGTGGCTGCAAACACCTTCAACAGCCCACACTGCCAGCACTGTTGCCAGTATTGGGCTGCCAATGTGCATAATGAGGAGCAAGGTACCATGGGTATAGGCCGGACAGGGTGGCCTGGCCAGGGTGCATCTGCACAGGGCATAGGGCAGTGACAGGCACATTGTAGTGCCCGGCCACCACCTACACAGACAGGGTGACCTCAGTATATCCTGCTGAGAGATCACTCTCACCCTGACTGTGCAGTGACCACAGCATGGCTAGGCACTCCCATAGTGCTATCTAGTATTTCTCTCATGTGGTAAATATGGGTTTTGTTTTGGAGCCCAGTCACTGATGTATCTGCTTGCTGTGTATGCTGACATCCCAGTTCTGGGTGCAGGCATCTCCACTGGGCACTAGCAGACTGTTTGCAGCTGGTAGGTGTTGTGATGGAGTGGCTTGCAGGGTGCAGTGGCTGATGGCTTGCACCAGGGGAATATCAAATAGTGGTGGGGTACAGTATACCATATCCAGGCCTAATGTCTGTCTGCTATTGTGTTATGGCTGTGTACAGAGCTGCATTGACTGCCCTGTGGGGTGTCTGTTCCCCAGCAGGACTAGGGTTCATGTTCCCCTCTACTGCCACCATTGCAGGGAGGTAGACTGTGGATCTTTTGATAGGAGACCCTGTTTGCCACCCCTCAGCCCTGGGAGAGGGGTGTGGTGGTGCATGGGGGCTACACCTGACTGAAACAGACAGAAATGTCCAAGGTGTTCCTGCAAAAACTATCTATCTCACACAGTAACACTGCTTTGGACCTGTGCCATGGTCTCTTTCAGCTGTGGACCTAGTGCTGGGCACCTCACTGCACCCTCAGGGTGAGCACAGTACCCGCACAATGTGACGGTGTGTAGCTACTCTGTGCCAGTACAACACACGGTCGGTACCCCCTATCAGGCCGAGGTGCTGTGGGGGTGCATTCCCCATGGTGTGTATCTGTGGACAGCTGATTTGCATGTGCAGTGCATCATGGGTGTGACTGGCCCAATCCAACCCTGTGAAACACCAGCACCTGCTCACAGGCTCTGCTAAACCATAGGCCAGTGTTTCCCAACCCAGTCCTACGGGGCACACCGGCCAGTCAGGTTTTCGGGATATCCCTAATGACTATGCATGAGATATATATGCATTAGAGATATCCTGCCAACCTGACTGGTTTGTGGCCCTCCAGGGCTGGATTTGGAGACCCCTGCCTTACACCTCTGTCATTTAAGATTGTGAGTGGGCAAGGTGCAGATGTCCTAGACATCGAAAGGGTATATAGAATGTGACACATTCCTCCTCGATTCTCACACCCACCAAAATATTGTCTATTAGACAACTTTTTGGTGGTGGTGAGAATCGAGGAGGAATGTGTCACATTCTATATACCCTTTCGATGTCTAGGACATCTGCACCTTGCCCACTCACAATCTTAAATGACAGAGGTGTAAGGCAGGGGTCTCCAAATCCAGCCCTGGAGGGCCACAAACCAGTCAGGTTGGCAGGATATCTCTAATGCATATATATCTCATGCATAGTCATTAGGGATATCCTGAAAACCTGACTGGCCGGTGTGCCCCGTAGGACTGGGTTGGGAAACACTGCCATAGGCCATCACACGTACATCTGTTAGCATAATGCATAGGTGCAGGACACCCTACAACAGGGGTGTCCAAACCTGTCCTGGAGGGCCGGAATCCTGGCAGGTTTTTGGGATAGCCCTAATGAATATGCATGAGATATATATGCATTAGAGATATCCTGCCAACCTGACTGGTTTGTGGCCCTCCAGGGCTGGATTTGGAGACCCCTGCCTTACACCTCTGTCATTTAAGATCGTGAGTGGGCAAGGTACAGATGTCCTAGACATCGAAAGGGTATATAGAATGTGTCACATTCCTCCTCGATTCTCACCACCACCAAAAAGGTGGCTAATAGACATTTTTTAGGTGGTGGTGAGAAGTGAGGAGGACTGTGACAAATTCTATCTAACCTTTTTGATGTCTTGGACATCTGCACCTTGTCCACTCACGATCTTAAATGACAGAGGTGTAAGGCAGGGGTCTCCAAATCCAGCCCTGGAGGGCCACAAACCAGTCAGGTTGGCAGGATATCTCTAATGCATATATATCTCATGCATATTCATTAGGGCTATCCCAAAAACCTGCCAGGATTCCGGCCCTCCAGGACAGGTTTGGACACCCCTGCCCTACAAAGTCTGTAATATAAGATGCCCACACTGGTAAAAACACACGTACCCACGCATGTAGAAACACACGTACCCACGCACGAATGTACGCACGTGGCTACGCACGTACCAATGCACGCACCAATGTACGTGGCTAGGCACACTCCGAGGGTGTTTTTCTGACACCAATACTCAGCGTAACGAAAAACATGCCTCCTCTTTCCTTCTGTAATGTACAGGATGATGCCTGAGACAGCCTTTTGCATTAGGCACACTGGGGGCTCGAACCCATGCTGCCTGTAACAGCGGTCAGTACCGTAACCATTGTGCTACAGCTCTGTTTCAGTGCTTTGTGTCTGTACGTCTTCTTACGATTAACGTGCAGTAATGCGGCACGGCGCCCGGTAACGCTCGTTAATTTTTCTAACGCGCGGTAGTGGTAACGATGTACCGCCCATGTCCTTATTTGGGGTTTCTTTCACTACCGCGGCTCCTAACGCGAATTGCACTAACGCAGTTTAGTAAACATACCCCTAGGGGACATGCAATGAAGCTACGGGGTAAACTATTTAAGACTAATAAAAGAAAATATTTTTTCACTCAACGTGTAATCAAACTCTGGAATTTGTTACCGGAGGATTTAGTAAAGGCTGTTAGTGTAGCTGGGTTTAAAAAAGGTTTGGACAAGTTCCTGGAGGAAAGGTCCATAAACCATTATTAAGAAGGGACCCAGGATATCAATGCTTGAACCAATACAAGCATTGTGGAACCTGTGTCCCTTGGGGAAACTGCTAGGTACGTATAACCTAGATTGGCCACTGTTGGAAACAGAATACTGGGCTTGATGGACCTTGGTCTGACCCAGTATGGCATATCTTATGTTCTTATGTTCTTATAACCTGCTCTACCGTGAGAGCTTAGACCCACGGACAGGTAATATACGAAAGCAGTTAGTGATACCTAACCCTTTCAGAAACATAATTCTAAGGTTAGCACACGATCATCCAGTGGGGGGGGGGGGCACAAGGGAATACAGGGCACATTGGATCAAATCCTTGCCCGATTCTATTGGCCAGGTGTTTTCTGGGAGACCTATCGTTTTTGTGCATCCTGTCCTTCCTGCCAGCGGGTTACTCCAAACCACCCTCCGGAGGTACCCATGGTGCCAATACCAGTCATATCAGAGCCGGTACATAGACTGGCTATTGATATAGTTGGACCTCTGTGTAAGACACCACGAGGTTACCAGTATATACTAGTAATGATCGACCAAGCTACTAGGTTTCCCTGGGCAGTCCCGCTGCGAAATACGTCAGCACGTGTAATAGCAGTAGAATTGATAAAATTGTTCTGTGAAGTGGGCTTCCCTTGGGAAGTTTTGACAGATAGGGGGAGCAACTTCACGTCTCGATACCTGGCCCAAGTATGGGATGCCTTTGGTATCCATCATGTCCAAACGGCGGCATATCACCCTCAAACCAATGGCCTGGTAGAGAGACTTAACCAGACCTTGAAAAACATGTTACGGAGGAGTCTTGAGGGTAACATGGGTGAATGGGACACAATGCTCCCATTCGTATTATACGCCTGTAGGGAAAGGAAGCAGACCTCTACCGGCACGTCCCCATATGAGCTTATGTATGGACGTGCTCACCGGGGTATCCTGGATATATTGAGGGAGCAGTGGATAGCACCCCCTGTGGGGAAACAAGAGGTACCCAAATTTCTAACAGATTTGAAGGGTCACCTACAGCGTATGGCCCAAGTGGCAGAGGGGAACTTGAGAGCTAGCCAGGCCCGTCAAAAACGTACTATGACCGATGTGCGAAACCACGTTTCCTAAAGGTCGGTGAGAAGGTGGTTGTGATGGTCGCAGGTGCTAGTTCAAAATTTGAAAATACTTGGAAAGGGCCCTATAAAGTTATAAAACAAGTAGGTCCCGTATCATATTCACTAGAGACTGGAAGGGGGAGGCAGCAGGTGTATCATGTAACGTGCTACGGCCATGGCATGAGCAGACAGTGAGGGCTCAATTGGCCGTGAGAGAAAACAGCAACCCAAACATCCTGTCAAGGATTACGGGCTGTGCGCAGGTTGGGGCGCCAGCCCGTAATAGCTTAAGGGGGGGGGGGATGTGTGGTGATGAGGCTGCAGTTCAGCCCTGGAAAACAGATAAAAAATAAACTTTTTCTTATGTGTGGTGGAAGGGCTCAGCTAGACACACGTTTCAAAATGCAGGTAGTGGAAAAACCCACACTTCCAGAGCTACTAGGCTCAGACCACACCCAGACTCCATGGCAACCCAGAGGAGGGATAGGAGACACCTGTGGGAGGAGCCAGGAGAGGGAGGACGCTTGCATACATTTAAGCCCACAGAAACACACAGGAACAGGTTCGGGAACAGGCTCGGGAACAGGTTGGAGAACAAGTCCAAGTTGGGACATGGGAACAGGTTCAGCAGCAGCAGCTGGGACAGAGCCAGGAGCAGGGCTAATCCCACTCCTTCCAAGAGAGAGGAACTGAGGAAGCTAGCTGTAAGCAAGCTGGAAAGAGAATCCTTAAGCCAAACTGAAGAGGACCAAAGCTTCAGTGGTGGAGAGCAGAGAGAGTCTAGGAACAGACACCAGAGTGATTCCCAGAGCAGCTCTGATTCTGAGGACGCTACTTCAAAGAAGAGCCCCTGCTGTGAGAGATTTTCAGCCAGGCTTGGAGATAGGAGGGAAAGACCTGGGGGAGCTGAAGAATACAGCCAAGATACAGAAATAGCCCTACAGGATTCTGAGGCAGAAGTTTTATCTTTTAAGAAGCCTGTCAGGAAGAATGTTCTCAGAAGTAAAAGGAAACAGACAGAACCGTTAAGTGTTTTATTAAAGGGTAAAAGGTCCGGTAGCTATACTGAAAACCCAGAGGGGAGACGAAAAGCTCATTGGGAAAAGGTGTTCAAGCTTTTAAAAGAAATTAGGCCTGAATATTCTGAGCCAGTCTCAAGCCCAAAGATATGTGATTCTGAGTACGAAGATATGGAGATGGAATCCTGTGAAGTGGAACAGGACTCCATTGATTCCTTAATGGAATGCTCCTTGTGCATAGCTTCAGACTGAGGGGAGGCCAACGGTTTAAGCTAAAGAGGAACCAGAAGCCAGTTAACCTGATACGCTAAGTGCTGGGAGCCTGAGATAGAGAAGGAATTATTCAAGGTTGAAAATTACCACAAATGTTTATGCTGGAGTAAAATGTTTTAAAGCAGCAGTTTTCTGTTGGCAATGCTGATAAGCAGAAGAAGCCTTACTTTTAAAACCATACGCAGTTGAAAGAAGCTGAGGCCTTTACTGGACTTTGATAACAGCAATAAGTTACAACTGTGGCTTGTTGGGGAAAAGAAGTTATCTTCTGTTAAAGAGCTGAAGGAAGCAACCTCATTTATAGCATTGTTGGAGCATGGTTTATGTGACAGTTTTTGTTGGAAAAATTATCCTCTATTCTGTTATTCTGTTCAGGAACTTCCATAACAGTTTTGTTTGCAAAGTGTTGACTACAAAAAAAAAATAATTAATAAATTTTTCCTGTGTTGCCTCTAAAACCACTTGGTTGGCATTTTTGCACACAACTACAACTCCAGAGGCCTTGGCCCTGGAATCTCTGCAAAATACAAGACATTAGATGGCACGCTGTTTCCACTAGGCGACCGCCTAGCTGGGGTGCAGTGCCACAATATGGTCTACACAGTTGAGGGCTGGTGCTGGGACATTGAGACATGACATTTTGTTAATTTTTCTGCATTTGCCTGTGCACTGCAGATCTACATTGCTGTTTGGCAGCATGGCATTACATCTAGGTATCCTCTGTTCCAACCCTATCGCCTTCTGGTTATGTGGGCAGCTTCGTGCACCTGCCTGGACCATGCCCCCTGCTAGTTGTGTGTTCCTATGCTATTCCCATGATGCTGCCAACAGTGTATGTCAGTGCCATCTGGTTCACTCACATCACTGTCGCCAGTCGACCTTTCAGGTCGTTGCCCAATGTGTGTGTTCTATCATACACAACATGTGTGTAGTGTATTAGACGTTCTGCTGCTGCATTCCTACGCACAGATGGTTTCACTGATGGCCACATACATATTCCATTTTAACACATGTACATTCATCGCTCCCATGTGCCTGTACAGTTGGATGTCATCTGTTTTGGAGCATTGTGGCTTCTTGTGGGTGGGCATCTCTACTACTTGGGCACATGCATGCCCAGGCTGCTGCCTCTACATCCCCGCCTGGGATGTGTGTGTCGGACATAGCTGGCATTGGCTCTCGTTGGCACTGGTGCTGGCAGTGACTGCGGGACTGATTGGATATGCGCCTGCCTCCTTGTCTACACATCATCCACTGCAGAGATGTTGATGTGTTGGTGTGGCACTATGGTTCTCGAACTGGTCTGCATACCTGGGGACCAGGATTCAATTCCCCATGTAGCATTTGTCAGGCCACATTTCCTGCATTACTCTGACGGGGTCCAGTTAATCATTGTCACCGTTTGATGTACATTATGAGGGTTATGTTGCCATGTACACTGTTTTGCTTGATATCATGGCCAGGCTCTGACACCCATTACATATATCTGTGTGTAAGCTAGCAGACATCTAGCTGTACATGCTTATCCTGGCTTGTGTGTCCTGTATTGCCAGACACGTATGCCTTTGTGGACATTTCATGACTCCTGTGTGTTTGGTCCTCCACATGCAGCACCCACTGTGTACATGTGCACAGCATGCATCTCCTGGACATGATCTGTCCTGCTCCTCATCTGACATGTTTTACAGACATTTGTCTCTGCTGCTGCATCACTACACTGACCATCCTGGACCACTGGCAGTTGCCTGTGTGCCAGCCGTGTGCCAGCCGTCTGCCGCTTAACATGGCACTATGACTTTGCATACACACATGCCATTTAGTGGCACATATTAGCATTTCCGTTGCTGTGGTTGTTTGGCATAGTGGTTAGAGGCATGCATTGGGCCACCATAGGTTGTGGGTTTGATCCCAGCATGTTCCATTCCTCTTCTTTTCTTGTGTTCTGCTAACCTTACCATGCAATGGCTGAAACTTCGTCACCTCTCTGCACACCCTCCCTTCTCTTCACTGTGCACCACAGTGTGCCCTCTATGCAGCCTATCTTTCACATATTAGCTGTTACATATGATTCTATTCATTATGCTATCCAAGTGAGCAGTTGGCTTGGGGGATTGGTGATGCTGTTGTTGGACACGTTGTTGTGTAGGTTCAATTCTCATGTGCTCCTTTTTGGTTCTATTCCCTGTTTTGCCCTGGTCCAATGACCATGCACACAGCTGTTCCCTCTGCAGGCCCCTGCCACCCTATTTTGGATATTCGCTCCTTGGCATGCTTTGTTCAGGGCATTCCATTTCATGGTGTGTGTGCATATGTTTATCTGTGTCTCTTGTCCCACTTACAGACTGCGATATCAGCCGTGGACGTCTGTTCTGCATTTGTGTTGCATCATGGGTACTGGTGGGGTTGCTCTATCCTGGCACACAACAGGCATTTTGTATGGTGTCCTGCAGTGTTCTTGTATGCAGACATTGCTATGGAACCCAACATGGTGGTGTAGCCTGCTGGTTTGTTCACTGACTTTCTGCCCACTGGTCGTGGGTTTGATTTCTGTTTGTTCCCATCTTTTATGCCTGTCCTATACAACTACTTGTCATTCCTTTGGACAGTCATATCTCTGCAGATCTGTCCTGCCAGCCCATAGTACCCTCACCACAGTTGCCAACAATCCTTATAAGGCGTTATAGGGCACCTTATTAGGCACAGTATGAGGCACGTTACAGGGCATCTTATTAGGCACAGTACAAGGCACGTTATAAGGCGTATTATAAGGCACATTACACGGCACCTTATTACGTGCCTTGTACTGTGCCTAATGAGCTGCCTTGTAACGTGCCTTTTAAAGCAACTTATAACACGCGTTACCTGACATGCTTGCCATAATGCTGCCCTGCCCATTATATGGGCATCTGTACCTTTACCGCGGAACCTAACGCGAATGACATTACCACAGTTTAGTAAACATACCTCTATGTAATAAAAATGTAAATTGTACCATCACAGTATAAAAATTGGTGAAGCATTACATTGTATCAGAGAACATAATGAGGGTAATTCTATGAACTTGAACACAGTTAACACGTGTCACCACGCTTGTATGTGAGTCTTATTCTATAAAGTCCACGCATATTTTATAGAATAGGTACACACTGACATGCCTTAGGTGTAAATGCCTGTAACTAGATGTGGAGAAAACATGCATAATTTATATTATTCTATAAAATTACAAGTGAAAATTTAGCCACCATCTGTGATCCATCCTGTGTACACCTTAATCAAAAGTATGTGCAATGGTACTGTCATGACAGTGTCCCCTAGTGGCCAATGGCGGTAAGGGGCTGCTGCACATCACATTTATTTTTTAAGGAGCGTAGGGCATGTAAGGCCAAGTGCAGATTGGTCTTATGGATTTTAGCTCCTTGTGAGCACACAATAATTAAGCCACGAGTGTAGGGAAACAAGGCTTTTATTTCCCCTCTGTGCAAGGGTTCAATAAGACAATGGAAATCAAAGAATGTCCTTTTATCAAGGTCCCAGTAATAAACAGGCAAACCAACTGTTGATATCTTCACAATTAGGTGCAAAGGATAAATGGAGGAATTCAATTCATTCCAGGGTAAAACAACTAAACAAGGCTTCTTCTTATTTACAATGTCGCTATGGATTCTAGGGTAGTAGCCATACACAAACTGCAATCCATAACCTCTTCCTGAGGAATGGGAATAGTATCTGCACGTTCTATCTCCATAGATTCTGCTTCACTAATTTCCCCCTCAGAGCAAACGCTGTCCCTGGATGTTACAAGTTTACATGGACTGTCTCTGGTATCTCGGCTCCAATAAGACTGTGCTCTAAAGTCTTTTGGTATTTCTTTAAACCGCTCTGGTTTCTTTCCTCTTCTTACAAACTGTGGTTCAATTTTAGCAGTGCTTTTAGGAGTTAAGCTTTCTCTAACAGGAATAAAGCCACCATACCTTGAGTTCCTGTAGCTTGAAGCTCTGGAGCCCTCTCTCTCAAGAATGTCTCTCTGACAACAGGTTTTCTGTCAGTAGCTTCTGGGGAGTGCTGGACTTCCTGAAAGCTTAGAAAAATCTGGTGAGGATTCACCAGCCCTATACTTCAGTGAAAAAGTAGCTTTGCTAGAAACTCCTTTCTTTCTGGTACCTGGTGAAGCTTGTTTAGCATACTCCAATGACTTCAGGCTTTCCCCCAAGTCTGGCTCTCTTGCTCTCTGTATAGTGGACTCAGGAACGTTGTTTAAGCAGAGAGTGGCACACCCTCCAGCCTGACTGCTTTCCTTAGCAGACTCCCTCTGAACAGTGGCTCCCGTAGCATGGCCCCTCTGAACTCTACCTCTGTGAATTCTGTCCTTTTTGGCTTGCTCAGGAAGGATTCCTTCCTTCAGGACTCTTCTTCCTTCTTCAGCCGTGCTTGCTGTTCATTCTCTTCCAGCTGCTGCTTCTCCCGCTGCTCCAGCTTCTCTCGCTGTTCTTCCTCCTTCTCTGGCATTAAGCTTCCATTTATAAAGGGATTTTTCCTTTGAATCTTCCGGGCTTAGCTCTCCTACCCTCATTAGCTTCTGTATGATCACTCCTGTCCCCTCTAGCTGTGCTTTGAGGTAATTGCCCATCTAGAGCTCTGTGAGAAACAGGGTTTCTTTTCAACTCTGCATCTTTATTAGCACCAGCCTCATGACACATCCCCCCTCTTAAAATATTACGGGCTGAATGTTCATCATTACTACAGCACGTAATTCTAGACATTGCGTCGGCGTTGTAATGCAGCTTTCCTGCTCTGTGCTCTATTTTGAATTCATATGGTTGCAACGCCATGTACCATCGGGTTAAGCGGCTATTATTGTTTCTCATCTGACTCAACCATTTGAGTGGGGCATGATCGGTGATGAGAATAAATTTCCTTTCTGTTAAGTAGAATTTTAAAGATTCCACTGCCCATTTTATTGCTAAGCACTCCCTCTCGATTGTTGAGTACTTTTTTTCAGCTTGAGACAGCTTCCTACTCAGGAACATGATGGGGTGTTCAGCACCCTCCTGCATCTGGGAAAGGACGGCACCTAAGCTGTCTTCCGAGGTATCTGTTTGAAGCAAAAATTGTTGGTGAAAATCCACCCCTCTTAGTATAGGAGCTCTACATAGCTTCTCTTTTAACTTCTTGAAAGCCTCCTCTGCATCCAATGTCCAAGGTAGCATATTCGGGCCATTTTTCCGCAACATTTCAGTGAACAGTGTGCTTTCCTCTGCGAAGTGTGGAATGAAGCGCCTATAGTACCCAATGAGCCCCAAAAAGCTTCGCAGTTGCTTTTTGTTCTGGGGAACGGGAAAATTTTTCACGCTTTCCACTTTATTCAACAAGGGACGGACCGTACCTCGGCCTAAAATATGTCCTAAATACTTGACTTCGCAGGCAGCAAACATGCATTTTTCCGGGTTTAAAGTTAAACTGGCCTGTCGCATTGCAGTTAAACGGCTCTTATTTGGATCAAGTGTTGGTTCCAAGTGGCGCTATGAATGACTATATCGTCCATATAAGCCGTGGTATAGTTTTGGTGAGGACGTAGGACTATGTCCATTAACCTCTGGCAGGTCGCGGCGGCTCCGTGTAAACCAAAAGGCATGCGCCTAAACTGAAATAGCCCAACTGGCGTGCTAAAGGCTGTTTTAGGTCGCGCTTCTCTGGTCAGGGGCACCTGCCAATATCCTTTGGTCATGTCCAAGGTCGTGAGATACTTGGCTTGACCTAGCCGGTCCAGCAACTCTTCTATTCGAGGCATAGGATACGCTTCAAAAGATCGCATGGTACCGTCCGGTTTGGGCACCAGAACAATCGGACTACACCATGGACTTCGTGACTCTTCTATAACACCCATGTGCATCATCTCTTGCACTTGTGTTATGACTTCCTGTCTTTTTGCCTCTGGCAAACGATATGGTCTTTGCCTGATGATTCTCCCCGGAGGTGTAATGATTTCGTGTGCAACCAAATTTGTTTCGCCTGGAATAGGTGTCAATACAAACTTGAACTTTTTCAACATGTTGGTCAATTGTTCCCTCTGCACTATAGAGAGTTCCTCACCAACACGCAGCTCAGGATTGGATCTACAGTCAGACAAAAGTGGGCCCAGATCTTCATCCGCTGGCTTTTCACCTACCGCCATGAAACTTTTCATTTCACCCCACCCAGTGGAGCCGAATCCTCCGCTCCCTCGGCTTGTGGGACTTATCATAGGGACTTCCTCCAGGAGCGGGAAGCCAACCCGTTCACATATCAGCTGGGCTATGCGATCTCCAGTCTTCACTTCAAAATCCTCTTCCGCAAAATTAAACAGGAGGTCTTTGATGACACCCCTGTAGTCCGGGTCCACCACCCCAGCGCCTACACTGAAAGTGCTTGAAAGCTAAGCCCGAGCGGGGCGCAATCCGACCGTAACATCCCGGTGGTAGCTCCACTTGAATGTCTGTGTTGATCAAGGCTCTGCCGCGTTTAGGGACAATATGACTTTCCGCACTATACAAGTCATACCCTGTGGCCTGGGCCGAGGCTTGACAGAGAATTCGAGCTTGCCGTGAGGTCTTACAAACTTTTAAGACAAATCTCTTTATCGGCTCCTCCTGTGCCTTGTGTTTGGGTTTTTTAACTTTCCCTAAGAGGGGATAAGGAACTACCATTCCCTTGCAAGGGGCGAGACTGGATATGAGAACCTCTCGAGGGTTTAGACCCTCCCCCAGGCTTCTTTCAAATTGTGGCCAGTCCCTACCTAAGACCAACTCTTTAGGTAATCGGGGCACTACAGCTATCAACATTCTTTTTTCTATTCCCAAACCTCTTACAAGCAAGTTATATACAGGATAAAAGGTGGCAGCGCCATGCACACATTTTATCTTAACCTTGCCCTCTGGTTGATCTGGGGCGGACTCAGCTCGCTCTTTGATTAGAGACCAGAGTTTGCGGGAAATCATCGTCTGGTCCGCGCCAGAGTCAAGAAGAGCTATGGCAACAACCCCTTGTACAGTCACATCAAGTACAAATCCTTCAGACAACATTTTTCTGTTCTCCCCCATGAGAGCAGTATGTGCCTGGCACTCACTCATAACATGTCCCATTTTTCCACAGGCAAAACATCTTTTAGAGTGACTTTTCACTACATCCTTAACATTTTTCACATTTTGAGTTTTGAACTGTGAGAGACTTCCTGATGACTGCTTGAATGTCGCTACTGCCATCTTTGAAACTTCCCCAGTCTGCTGGGTGGCTAATTCGGCCTCAAAATATCTTTCAGTTAAGAAAATGGCCTCTGCGGTAGTGCGACAATTCTGTAGGATAAGGAAGCTCTGTATACTACTGGGAACTGCAGACATGAATTGCTCAAGGATTATCATATCCATCAACATTTCAATTGTTTTCTCACTAGGCCTTAGCCATTTTTCAGCTAAGCTTTTCAGCCTGTGACCTAACACTTTTGGCGTCTCACCTATTTCAAGGTGTGCCGCGTGCAGCTTACGATTATAGATGAGAGGAGTCAGACCCAGGCAATCCCTGATGGCCTTCGTTACCTCACTATAACTGTTTGCTAACGAAGCGGGCATTGCCCTATAGGCTGACAGTGCCTCTCCTGTGAGGGAAACTGCCAATCTAATAGGCCACTACTCCTTTGGCCAGCCTACCGAAAGTGCTATTCTCTCGAAAGAGTCTAGGAAGTCATCTATATCATCAGTTACCCCTAACTTCCCCAAAGTTAGAGAGTCGTAGGAACATAGTCCTACCGGACAGTTGCCCAGTCCCGAGGTCTGTTCAGGATGGCTTGCAGCCACCTCCTGTGCCTTCTGTTGATGTGCTAGCCAAGCTTCTAGCATCTGCAAGACTGGCTTTTGCTGTTCTTGCATGGCCAGGATTGCATGCTGCTGTGTTTGTGCAGCCAGCTCTCCTTGCTTGCTGAACTGCATAGCCATCCAGGCGAACATTTCTCATTGATCCATGGCGAAGAGATTTCCTAGGAAACAAAGAGAAAAAAAAAAAAACAAGTGCGGCTGTACCACAATCAGCCCCACACTCTTTTCTCTTTTTTTTTTTTCAATTTCACTCTTAAAACTTTAACCTCGCATCTAAATCAGGTCATGCCCCTCTACCTTTTACCTGGTAGAAGTGTTGACTCCAACTTTCAGAAAGGATGGTGCTGCTCTCCGTTGTAGCACTCTGCCACCGTTGTCAGCAATCTCACCTTCCCTTCCGGATTTTCTTCCAGTCCGGTCCAAGTTTTTTTTTCTCCGGTCCGGTTTTTTTTTTTTTCTTCTTTTCTCAGCTTAATACTGGTAATTTTCTTCTCTTTCTATTAAGTCTTAGGGTGATACCCACATCCAAACAACTACGCCATTATGTCATGACAGCGTCCCCTGGTGGCCAATGGCGGTAAGGGGCTGCTGCACATCACACTTATTTTTCAAGGAGTGTGGGGTATGTAAGGCCAAGTGCAGATTGGTCTTATGAATTTTAGCTCCTTGTGAGCACACAATAATTAAGCCATGAGTGTAGGGAAACAAGGCTTTTATTTCCCCTCTGTGCAAGGGTTCAATAAGACAATGGAAATCAAAGAATGTCCTTTTATCAAGGTCCCAGTAATAAACAGGCAAACCAACTGTTGCTATCTTCACAATTAGGTGCAAAGGATAAATGGAGGAATTCAATTCATTCCAGGGTAAAACAACTAAACAAGGCTTCTTCTTATTTACAATGTCGCTATGGATTCCAGGGTAGTAGCCATACACAAACTGCAATCCATAACCTCTTTTTGAGGAATGGGAATAGTATCTGCATCTTCTATCTCCATAGATTCTGCTTCACTAATTTCCCCCTCAGAGCAAACGCTGTCCCTGGATGTTACAAGTTTACATGGACTGTCTCTGGTATCTCGGCTCCAATAAGACTGTGCTCTAAAGTCTTTTGGTATTTCTTTAAACCGCTCTGGTTTCTTTCCTCTTCTTACAAACTGTGGTTCAATTTTAGCAGTGCTTTTAGGAGTTAAGCTTTCTCTAACAGGAATAAAGCCACCATACCTTGAGTTCCTGTAGCTTGAAGCTCTGGAGCCCTCTCTCTCAAGAATGTCTCTCTGACAACAGGTTTTCTGTCGGTAGCTTCTGGGGAGTGCTGGACTTTCTGAAAGCTTAGAAAAACCTGGTGAGGCTTCACCAGCCCTATACTTCAGTGAAAAAGTAGCTTTGCTAGAAACTCCTTTCTTTCTGGTACCTGGTGAAGCTTGTTCAGCATATTCCAATGACTGCAGGCTTTCCCCCAAGCCTGGCTCTCTGGCTCTCTGTATAGTGGACTCAGGAACGTTGCTTAAGAAGGGAGTGGCACACCCTCCAGCCCGACTGCTTTCCTTAGCAGACTCCCTCTGAACAGTGGCTCCCGTAGCATGGCCCCTCTGAATTCTACCTCTGTGAATTCTGTCCTTTTGGGCTTGCTCAGGAAGGATTCCTTCCTTCAGGACTCTCCTTCCTTCTTCAGCCGTGCTTTCTGTTCCTTCTCTTCCAGCTGCTGCTTCTCCCGCTGCTCCAGCTTCTCTCGCTGTTCTTCCTCCTTTTCTGGCATTAAGCTTCCGTTTATAAAGGGATTTTTCCTTTGAATCTCCCGGGCTTACTTCCAGGTGCAACTGGTTAGCTCTCCTACCCTCATTAGCTTCTGTATGATCACTCCTGTCCCCTCTAGCTGTGCTTTGAGGTAATTGCACATCTAGAGCTCTGTGAGAAACAGGGTTTCTTTTCAACTCTGCATCTTTATTAGCACCAGCCTCATGACACTACTTACACATGACTTACAGAATAGCAGTCACCTAAAGCATTCATGTGCATGCCCATTCACACACATACGTCCTTTAGAATAGGGACAAAAGTGCAAAAATATTGTATAATTTTCCAAATGCCCTTTATAAAATCACCCTCAAAATGATCTGGGGATCTATAAATGACAGCTACTCAGAAAAGTAATGAGGTGAAAATGGTGGATGAAATGGGCCATAAGAAAAAGGGTTGAAATCTTTAGGAGAAGGAGAGAAGGAAACAAGCCTCACCATCATCAGAATGAGAGATAGGAGTAAAAAGATAACCTCCATGACAAAGAATAGCAGATGAGGCATAGTCCTCAAGAGAAAGTCAATAGAGATGTGCATGGCCAACAACGTTTTGGTTGGTTTTGGGATTTTTCCAAAATGTTCCCAACTCTTTGGGTGTTTCTTCTATTTGTTTCATGCATTTATTTTTAATGTGCACATTCTATGCTGCTATAACCTTTCTACATGTGCAAATTGATTACACGTGCGCTAATTTGTAGGTATATGATAAAGATTATTCCCCGGCAAAAATAGTTAAAGATAAGGTTCAATATCTGTGAGTTATTTTAGACTTTCAGTTTTCATTTTGTGCCTATGTTGCCAGGGTGGTGCCTTGAATATCCCTCTCACTGTCATTCATCTGGTTAGCAGGTGCTTTTAACATGCCTCTGAATATAGGGACCAATATATATATATAAAACAGACAAATATAAGGCACAACTAAAAACAGTAGGGTTTACAGATTTATAAAAATAATTAAAAGACAGCAGGGAAGGAAACTCAGAAAAAAAGCAGAGAAAAAAGATTTGATTATCACCTCAGCAGAGCCTCTCAACCGAATGACTTCACAAACAGCCAAGTCTTTAAGCCCTGAGTCTATGAGCAGAGCCCAGCTGTGAAGATACTGTTGGGAGCTTGGTTATGGGGAGGATGAGTTCTGGAGAGGTGGGGCTGGCAGCAAAGGTGGGACAGCCAACAGTTTCAGTCAGCTGAAGGCTCTTACCGAGTACAAAGCCATGCAGTTATCACGTCTACTAGCACCCTTTTACCCCATAAGTCGTGCCAGGACCCTTCCTCCTTTTCCCTGGGATCCATTTAGTTAGCCTATATTTTTCTCCTCAATTATTCCTTCTCCAATTTCCCTCTTCAACTTCCATAATATAGTTTCTTTCCCCATTCATGGTACCATGACACCCTCTAGTCAATAATTCTATAGTGAATTTTAAAGTACAAATAAAGGGTGAGCCCGTCAAACCTGCATTTTTGAAAAGGGCGGGAGAGCCGTGAAAGTGGGCGGAGCGAGTTAGCAAGGTTACCATTGTGTCCCCCACAACTAAGCATTTCAGTCGCCATGGAGCAGTGGTCTAAACAACAACGTTCATTCGCTGTGAAAGCGTTTTACCAAAGTGGTAGTTATGCAGCCGCTCAGCGTCGTTTCCGGACGAATTTTCAAATTAATCGAAATAAGCCAGTGCCGTCTGTTAATTCAATCAAATTGTGGGTGACAAACTTTGAAGCAATTGGTGAAACGAGAAGCAGAAGGGGTGGCAGTGCAAGATCAGTGCGAACTCCCGCGAATATTGACCGCGTGAGAGTTGCTGTGGAAAGAAGCCCTCGGAGATCGCACGTCGACAGAGTGCTGCGCTTGGCATGGCAAACACGAGCGTCCGAAGAATCTTGAGGTTAGATTTACACCATCACCCGTACAAAATTCAGGTTGTTCAGGCTATGAATGAAAACGATTTTGCAGCTCGACGGCGTTTTTGTCAAACGTTGTTGGACATGTTTGATGAAAACGAGGACCTTGTTCACAACCTGTGGATGAGTGATGAGGCACATTTCCATCTCTCCGGTTTTGTGAATAAACAAAATTTCCGATATTGGAGTGATGAAAACCCTCAACAACTCCATCAAAAACCACTCCATTCAAGCAAGGTAACAGTTTGGTGCGCAATGTCCTCATTGGGAATCATAGGCCCGTATGTTTTTGAAAATGACAGGGAGCAAGCAGTTACTGTGAATGCACAACGCTATTCGGAAATGTTGCATTCATTCTTCATTCCTCAGCTTCGTCAACATGGAATGAACAATGAAACCTTATTCCAGCAAGACGGTGCCACAAGTCATACAGCCCGTGTGAGCATGAATGTTCTCAACAATGTTTTTCCAAATCGGGTGATATCCCGAAATGGAGCAATTTCTTGGCCTCCCCGATCGCCCGACCTCACAGTGTGCGATTTTTTTTCTTGTGGGGGTACCTGAAGAGTAAAGTCTTTGAACAACGACCTCCAACGCTTGGGGAACTCAAGAGGAGAATCCGGTTGGAAATCGAGAGAATTCCTCAGCGTATGCTCCGTGATGTGATGGGCAGTTTCAGAAATCGCCTACAAGAATGTCTCAATCGGGAAGGACACCATCTTACTGGCGTTATTTTTAAACAGTGAATGTTGTTTCTTAAATGCTTTTTAATGTACATTAAGATAGTAACAATAAAATTTTGAAATATCCATCCGTTTATTTTTTACAGTCATTTCAAAAATGCAGGTTTGACTGGCTCACCCTGTATAAGCAAAGAGGCTAGTTCATTAAAGCAAAGAAAGCATGTCATTTGTACTAGAAGATTAGGGCCTTCTGCTTGGAAGTACTTCCCCTACATGCATAACTCTTACCTTAAAGAAAGGCAAGTAGATAAGGGGGCATGGATAGGTCTCTAGCCATTTGTAAACAGCTAGGAGAAGACTCTCATAGGTTCCAAATAATCCCTGTCAACTGAATGTCTATATGAACAAAAAAAACATACTTTGAAATGCCTTTATACAAATGCTAAGAGTCTAAAAATAAGAAGGGAGAGTTAGAGTATATAGAACTGAATGAAGAGATAGATACAAAGGGGAATCTTAGAAAGGATGTGAAGAGAGGAATTCACACATCCATCACAAATATAGGGAGATATCTATGCCAGAAATGATATTTAAAGGTAATGAATTAGAGGAATTGAAACAAATCCCAGTGAACCTAGAAGATGCAATAGGGTAATCTGACAAACTAAAGAGTAGAAAATCACCTGGACAAAATGGTATACATCCCAGGGCACTTGAAAGACGTAAAAATTGAAATTGCAGACATAGTACTTGAACATAGTAACACCAATGCCAAAAATGGTGTCCAGGGGTGAGCCAGGAAACTGTAAACTAGTGAGCCTGATGCCACTGCCATGCAAAATGATAGAAAGCATTCTAAAAAACCAAATTACTGAATATAGTCATGATTTAATGGGACAAAGTCAACATGGATTTAGCCAAGGGAAGTACTGCCTCACCAAACTGCTACATTTTTTTAAAAGTGTGAATAAACAAGTAGATAAAGGTGAGCTGGTGGACATAGGATATCTGGATTTTCAGAAAGCCTTTGACAAGAGACTCTTTATTTATTTGATTTATTTATTTATTTAACACTCATTTATATACCGCATCTTCCAGAGATCAGTTACGGTTTACAATAAACAACAATCAACAAAGCAGGGTTTGTTTTACATGGAACATCTTATAACAACAAACAATGTATTAACTAAACAGTTTATGTAAATACAGAACAGATTAAACTATATACAGGTACAAGTATGTGGGCATTAGAGATTGGATCATCATATATTTTCAGCTATGTATATTATTTGTTTAAGTGAGAAGGATTTTATTTGACACAGTCAGGTATCTAGTTAGCCTTTATCTAAATCGAGTGAAGGGTTATCTATGTTGTTGTAATGCTTGGCAAATAGATAGGTTTTTAATTTTTTACGGAATTCCATGATCTCGGTTAGTGTTCGTAGATCCTCTGGGAGGGAATTCCAAATGGTTGGGGCTGCATGTGAAAAGGCTCTATTATTTGTTAATTTATTTGCTTTTATGAAATCTTTTGGAGTCTTTAGTTTGTTTAATTGTCCTTTTCTGTGAGTGGACTTAGAAGATTCTTTACAGATTAGTTTACATAGTGTGTTTGGAGCCATATCATTTAAAGCTTTGAATGAGGTTATTATTGTTTTATATATTATCCTGCTTTGTATTGGTAACCAGTGAAGGGATGCCAGTATTGGTGTTATGTTATGTTATGTTATGTTATGTTGAGGAAATATAAAACTCAAGGCTGGGAGGCAGTACCCCTATCGATTGGGAAATGGTTAACAGATACAGAAAGTTAGGCTATGGTCAATTTACTCAATGAGGAAAGGTAAATTGTGGAGTACCCCAGGGATCTGTGCTGGACCCACTACATTTTTAGCATATTTATAAATGCCCTGGAAATAGGAATATGAGTGAGGTGATCAAATTTGCAGACAACACAAAAGTATTCAAAGTTGTTAAATCACAAGAGGATTGTGAAAAATTGCAAAAGGATCTTGAAAAACTGGAGAATGGACATCCAAATGACAGATGTGATTTACTGTGAACAAGTGCAAAGTTATGTACTTAGGAAAGAACAATCCAAAATGGGGGTTATTCCAGAAATCAAATAAGGGTCTGTATGTGCACTGGGGATGTTTATGCCAAAAATGTCTATGGGCATATTCTGGTATATTGTGCCCATGCACATTTATCTTGCTTGTATAGGGATGTCAGAACATGCCCAGGAGGGGTGGAACGGGGGCATGGTTTGCCACAGAGACGTGTATAATGTATTCCGTGAAGGCTCGTGTACGTTTTTTAACTTTCCCACAGATGTGCCTGTTATTCCTGCCGGAGATGTGGAATAAGGCCAGTAGTTGGAAAGTTTTCTGCTGTGTTCTAAAATTTGTCCTTGCAAGTGAGAGTGTGTATGTGTAGCTTGAGGGTTACATAAGTAGATCTGGTGCATTGATCTGCAATTCAGGGGGACATGGATGCCTGACCAGTACCTGGATCTTACAGATGACCACAGTGACACCAGGTGCCCCTGTGACAGGGCATTCATAGAGCAGCTGTGCCAGGCACTGGGAGACCTGACAGCTGTTGTGTCAATATTCTCCAGATTGTGCCATGTGGCCAGATCCTTACCCAGTTCTATAAAAGCTGCAAGAATAGTGATATATCTGGAGGCTGGCTACTTGGTATGATGGCAGAGGGATCTCCCCTTCCATGCTCACACAGGCCTGACCAGGGGAGCAGTTCTACAAAGCAGATTGTGGGAAGGCAGGCAGGGTTGCCCCACAGATAGCAGACCAACATAAGCCAGGACATAGAAGATATTGTATGCGACAGGTGTAGCCATATGTAGGGAGCTGCTGTGAGAAATGCCAGTACCCAGCTATGTGAGAAACAGATGTCAAAGCCAGATAACCATAGGCATTATAAGAGCATAGTTATGTTGCCCAGCAATACAATGTATTCTTTAGGGAATTGCAAAGTTAATTTAGGATTGTATGAGGTTGGTAAGGGTTTATACTTAGCATTTTAAAGAGTGTTTTTAGAGATGACCAGTGCAAGAATAGATGAAGAGTTGTTATACTGCCATGTACGTTTTGATGTGTTAATATCTGCTTGATCTTATTATATCTGAGAGTGCACTGAGATTACTTTGGAGTGTTCTGGGCATGAAACAGACTAGTATATATAGTCTAGTTTGCATCAGCATTTATGTATCATCAGTATTTATGTCTAGCACAAGACTGTCAGTGAGAAGAGCAGCTTAAGAGATGCATGTTTTAACTGAGAAGGTGTGGTTGTCAGAGGGTCCAAGGGTATATCACAGAGATGGGCAGGTTCAGAAACGTGAAGCTTTCCAGAATACAGTGAGTGTGGGGACATCCAAAATGATTGCAGTGTTTACCTGTGTCCCGTACTATTACCCAGGATGGATTTCTTTACTTCACTCTATGGCCCATGCCTGCACCTGAGTGCATGCCTCATGCTGAACACATGCTTGGGCTGGCTGAACAGCATGTTGGACATGCTGCGCCGGACTTATCTACGTGCTGATTCCATAAATGCAGGTGTGTCTATACCCAGAGATCTGGAATTGGCATGGAATTGGGTCCATTTCTGATTTAAACATGTCCGTGGGCCAGACGTGGATTTTGTGGAATCTGCCTCAGTATGTGGAGAGAGGAATTCCCCTTCATGATGCAAGGTTCAACATTAGGTACACCATCCAAGAAAAAGATCTAGATGTCATTGTGGATAATACCTTATAATCCTCTTCTCAATGTATAGTGGCAGCCAAAAAAGCTAATAAAATGCTAGGAATTATAAGGTAAAATAAGGGAGAATAGAACAAAGGATATCATAATACCTCTGCATTGTTCCATGATCCAAGCATACCATGGTCACCATATCTTTAAAAAAAATGATATAGTGGAGCTAGAAAAAGTGCAGAGAAGGGTGACCAAAATGATACTCGATGTTACCTGTACACATTGCAGTATATTTTGTTCGATGTACACCGCGCTGATTTTAATAGCGCGGTATATAAGAGATGTTAAATAAATAAATAAATAAATAAATATGGTCGAGGTCTATAAAGCAATGCGTGGAATAGAATGAGTAAATGTGAATCTGATGTTTACTCCTTCAAAATATATAAAAAACTAGGAGACATGCAAAGATGCTACAGTCTATTTAAGACTAAGGGGTATGTTTACTAAACCGTCTTAATGCTACCGGTGCTAGTTGCAGCGTTAATGTGAAGAATGCCATATAAGGTAGTGGGTGTTCCGGCGGCAAGGTAGCAAGAATCTGTATCGCGCGATAGTGGGCGCTGTGGCACGTTAATTCACGTTAACACTAAGTTCATGCCAGTGCAGTGTTGTTGTTGTTGTTGTTAAGTGCCGTCGAGTTGGAGTCGACGCATGGCGACCCTCTGGATAGCTATCCTAAATTGTGTTCGGTCTTCAGTCAGGCGGCTCATTGTTGACAGACTGGTACCCATAGCTGCTGTTATTGTATCGATCCATCTCATTGCTGGTCTTCCTCTTTTGCGTTGACCTTCTATCTTGCCAAGCATGATGTCTTTCTCTAATGATCTCTCTCTTCGCATGATGTGTCCAAAGTATGAAAGTCGAAGTCTTGTCTTCTGAGCTTCTAAAGAAAGCTTAGGTTTGATCTCCTCTAGTACTGATTGGTTTGTTCTTCGGGCAGTCCATGGTATACACAGTATTCGCCGCCAGCACCATAATTCAAAGACATCAATTTTCTTCCTGTCTGTCTTTTTCACTGTCCAGCTTTCACATCCATATGATGTTATTGAAAATACCATGGCTTGAACAAGTCGAATCTTTGTATGGAGAGAGACATCTCTGTTCTTGAGACTTTTATCTAGGTCTTTCATAGCCATTCTGCCAAGAGCAATGCGTCGTCTGATTTCTTGACTGCTTGTTGCTTCTTTATTGATAGTTGATCCAAGTAGGTTAAAGTTGTTCACGATTTCAATTTCTTCTCTTTCAACGATGAACCTGTTGATTATGCCAGTTGTCATGATCTTTGTCTTCTTTACATTAAGGTGCAGGCCCATTTTGAGACTATGTTCTTTGATTGTGAGAAGCAAATGTTTCAGATCATCTTCACTTTCAGCCAGTAATGTGGTATCATCAGCATAGCGAAGGTTGTTGATGAGTCTTCCACCAATCTTCACACCTCTGTTATCTTCATACAATCCTGCTTCTCTGATGATTTGTTCTGCATATAAATTAAACAGGTAGGGGGAAAGTATGCAGCCTTGTCTTACACCTTTGGTTATTTTAAACCATTCTGTTTCTCCTTGTTCCGTTCAAACTGTTGCTTCTTGATCAATGTACAGATTTCGCTAGAGAACGATCAGGTGTTCAGATATACCCATGCTTCTTAACGTGGCCCAGAGTTTCTCATGGTTTACACAGTCAAAAGCCTTGCTATAGTCGATAAAGCACAAATAGATATCCTTTTGGTATTCTTTAGTCTTTTCAAGGATCCATCTCACATCCGCAATGATGTCTCTCGTTCCTCGCCCTTTCCTGAACCCTGCTTGCACGTCAGGTAGTTCTTGTTCCAGGTATGGTTGTAGTCTCTTTTGAATAATCTTCAGTAGAATCTTGCTGGCATGTGGGATCAGAGCGATTGTGCGATAATTTCCACAGTCAGTTGGATCACCTTTCTTTAGTATTGGTATAAACACAGATCTTTTCCAGTCAGTTGGCCATGATGTTGTCTTCCATATTTCTTGGCAGAGCCTTGTAAGTACGGTAACAGCTACATCAGATTGCTGCAATACTTCTATGGGAATGCTATCAATGCCTGGTGCTTTGTTCTTTGATAAGGCTTTCAATGCTGCTTCAACGTCTTCTTTCATCACCAATGGTTCCCGATCATAAGGTACAGGTTGAAACGGCTGTTGGTCCACTTGATCTTTATCATATAAAAACTCTGTATATTCCTTCCACCTTTTCTTGATCTTCTCAGCATCATTCAACATAGAACCTTGAGCATCTTGTAACATTCCAATTCGGGGATGGAACCTTTTCTTTAACACTCGTAGCTTTAGGAAAGCCAATCTTGTTCTTCCTCTAATAGTTTCTGCTTCTATTTCCTTGCAAGTGTCATTGTAGTACTTTTCCTTGTCCTGTCTTGCTGCACGTTGGAAATCTCTGTTGAGTTCTGCAATTGTCTTTCTTTCTCCTCTGGCTTTAGCTTCTCTGCGTTTCTGGGCAATTTTCAGAGTTTCTTCCGTCATCCATTTTGGCAGTTTTTGCTTTTTCACCTTTTGTAGAGACTTCTCGCTTTCTTCCAACACAACCTTCTTGATGTCAATCCATAACTCTTCCGGAGCTCTGTTATTTGTATCTAAAGCAGCAAATCGATTTTGCAGACAGTCTTTAAATTCCAGTGGAATATTCTCAAGGTCATATTTTGCTGCATTCATGAGTGGTTTGCTCTTTTTCAACTTTAGCTTGAGTTTGCATACTAGTAGTTGATGATCTGTACCACAGTCAGCTCCAGGTTTGTCTTTGTTGATGTTACAGAGCTTTTCCATCGTTGACTTCCACAGATGTAGTCAATTTGATTTTTTTTATTATTTTTTTTATTTATGCAATTTTCAAATTTACAAGCGAGAGAAAAAACTTGTACAGAAAAGGGCCTTTAACAGCCCACAAGTCCACTAAAACAACAAACAAGATGGGTCACAAAACAAAAGAAAATTGTTTCCAAACAATACAATCAGGATAAAACAAACGCAATGAGAAATGCTAAACATTCTAACCGTTTAATGGACCCCTAGTCCAGGGGCCCAGGAGGGGGAAAAGGGGAAGAAACAGCCACTGCAGTTACCCGTTTTTGTGAATTTACAAAAGTGGCTAATTGAGAGGGCTCAAAAAAATATATATCTGTTACCAGATAATTTTACAAGACATTTACATGGAAAACGTAAGAAAAATAAACCCCCCAATTGAATAACCCCAGCACGATACATAAGAAACTGCTTCCTTCTTTTCTGGGTCACTCTTGAGACATCTGGAAACATTCTAATCTGCGACGGTAACGGACGCACGCCAGTGAGCCTCCGAGTCCTCCTGTTTGTACTTTATTTCCTTACCCTTTTTTCCTGCTGAAACGTTCGATGCCGCATAAGGGCAGGAAACGTAAAGCAAAGGCGATGGCGGAGGATTCGGGTGCGGGGAAATCGGCGGTTTGCGGTCCCATGGATTTGTTTGTGGAGACGGCTCCGAGAAGTGCTTCAGCTCCCGCGCACTCGCTAGGCATTCTGGGGTCAGAAGGAAGGTCCCCGGATGCCGTGAGGTTGGAGGCATCGTTGAGCCCGGAGCTCCGTATCCCACCATTGCAGCCCGATGCCGAGAATAAGCAGGGGGACCCTGTTGCAGTGGAAAGAGGGTTGGTCTGCTCTTCTGAGGATTTTCAGCAACAGTCTACCGGTGTGGAAGGTATTTCAGCCGGGAAGCTCTTTAAGGATCGGGCTATTGGTGTGGTGGGGGCTGTGGAGGATAATGCCTTGCGTGTCCCGGCTTCTTCTCTGGATTTATCTCTGATTGACCAAGTTTTTTCCTCTCAAGTGTCTGCTGGTGCCCAGGGACTCCCTCTGGAAAAGCCCAAGGTAGTTTCCTTTGATTCACTATGGGAAGCCTTTTTGATTATGCATTCTAATGTAACATCTCAGCTCCAGTCTATTTCTCAACAATTTCAACTTTTTGGGCAACAATTGCAAGTGTTTGAGTCATTTAGTACTGAAATTAATGCTAAAGTGACCTCCTTTGAGGGGTCCTTAGCGCAGGTTAAGGATGTTTCCCAATCTCTTGTGAAGGACTTTTCGATTGTGCATAGGAGGTTGGAGTTTCTTGAGAATACTGCTAAGTCTCGTAATCTTCGAGTGTTGAATTTTCCAAAAGTTCCGTCGGTTTCTCCTTTGGAACTTTTTAAGCAGTTTCTTGTGACTGTTCTGAAAGTCTCACTCGATGCTATTCCTTCAATATCCAAAGCCTTCTATTTGCCAACTACTAAGATTGGAGCAAAGGGTGAAGGAGAAAACCTGTTGATGTCTTCGGACAGTTTGGACCTTACTACCTTTTTGGAATGGTCCCCTACAGCTGTGGGGATGACCGCCACGCTTTTGGTGACCTTCGCCCTTGAAGCAGATCGAGATTGGCTCCTGAAAGTATTTTTTAGGTCTTCCAGTAAAAAGTTCCTGGATTCGCAGATTAGAATGTCAATTTGATTTTTATACAATCCATTGGGTGAGGTCCATGTGTACAGTCGCCACTTGTGTTGTTGGAAGAAGGTGTTTGAGATGAATAGATCATTGGTCTTGCAGAATTCTATCAGTCTTTCTCCAGCTTCATTTCTGTTGCCAAGTCCATATTTTCCAACTACTTTGCCTTCTTCTTTGTTGTGAACTTTTGCATTCCAGTCACCCATGACTATCAGGATATCCTGTTTGCATGTTCTGTGAATTTCAACTTGTACTTGTTCATAGAACTCTTCAATTTCATTCTCTTCTGCAGCTGTTGTTGGGGCATATACTTGAATTATAGTTGTGTTGATAGGCAATCCTCGTAGACGAATAGAGATTAAGCGTTCGCTGACTGCATTGTATTTCATTACAGTTCTTGCAAGTTTCTTCTTTATTATAAATTGTGATAAGGAAGCTTATCATAGCTCAGGAAGGAGCTATAGGAAAGGTGAAGTGACTCTGAACAAGCAACCTGTCAGTTCTGGTAGAAATAAGAAAACAGAATTTTCCCATAAAAGACTACCAGTCCCAGAATGCACCAGGTTTCCAGCATCCATTAGAGGAGCTGAAGTGGAGAAACGTGTGTTCAATAAGGAGGGCTATGAGGTAATCCCTAAGCACTCATCTCAAAGGGCAGGGCCTGATTCAGCACAGCTGCGCTGTGTTAGGGAGGAGCACTCATCTAAGCAGAATAAAGGTAGAGTTTATTCTACAGAGAATTATCCTGAGGATCATCATCATCTTCATGATCACCTTGGATATCCAGAGAATTATCCTCAGTTTCATCTGAAGGATTATCAGAAGCAGAAGCCAAACCGGATGGACAGAGAGGGCAAGAAACCCTTTGGAAGAAAGAAGAGAAAAGCCTTTGAGAGGTCTAGAAGAGTCCAGAGCATTACGTATACTGGGAGGCATTCCAAGGGCCAGCATACACCATTGGACTGGGGAAAGCCAGAGGAATGGTGCTGCAGAGCTAGGAATCTCCACACGGTACCTGTGAGGGAGACGGCTGCACGTGGAAGGGACCCTAAGACCCGTGCCAGAAGGAATGTGAAGAGAGATCCAGTGTCCAGGGATCTGGATTGGAAGGCTGGACATAAGAACTGGACTACATACTGGCCAGGCTATTTAGAGAGGAACTCTAACAGCAATGGAAGCTCAGGTATGAACACTGATCTATGCCCTAGCTATAACCTTGAAAGATAGGAGGGGAACAAGTATTCTCCTGAAAGTGCTCCATTGGGAGATTCATCTGTGCCAATTCATGATATTGAACCCATGCTTGTTGAAGAAGAGGGGGTGATAGCAGATGAAGAATGTGTTTACATGGACTGCTCTCTGTCTAAACTCCTTTGGTGATTTTCTGTTACAAAGTACAGCAACCATCACAAAGAAATACAAACTTGTTCTTTAATCTACTCAGAAAAGCTCCTGAATAGGATTTCTAGCCACGCAGTAGAAAGCAAGCCAGCTAAGGGGTTTCAGCTGGGAAACTGCTAGCAATTGAGCCTTACCTAATTGCTTGTGAGCTCTGAGAGAATCACTTCTGAATCTATGTGGGAAGATATAAGAAGTTAACCTGAAAAGAACAGTTTTTCCTTTCTTTGTGGCTTTTGGTTTGTTGTTTGATATATGCTAAGAGAATATCAGCTAAAGCCTACAGAAAAGACCAGTTTGTTGCCAACCAGGTCTTATTTCTTTTGCTTTGATTGCCTGACAAGTTCAAATGTTGTTTTCTGATTTTGTTTTTCCAAGTTTAACACTGAAAGCAAGTAACCTGATTTATGTGCTACCAAGCATATCTGTGTTGGGAGAAATAACCCCATAAATAAATATCTTATTGGTCTTACACTTGAGCACAACTAAATTATTGTGAGCAGCTGTGTTGGGTGTGAATGGACTGCATTGCCCACAATCCCTTGCAAATCATATTGACATATGCACTTGCCAAGACTGTGAACATTCTCACCCAGGCAGCCGTCTGACAAATGGCGTAGTTTTTCGGATTGCTTTTGCACGAAGGGATTTACTTGCTGAGGATTACAACTAAAGTTCAAGTTTAAAGCTGGAAAAAAAAAGGTTTTCCCTCAACTGCACTTTGGAGGAGAAGTGGATGTTCCAGGAAGCTGTCCCAGGAGGAAAAGACCCTATGCAGAGCTGGATTCATCACTGGCATTAGGTAACAAGTACCTGGGCATGTCTAGTGGTGGATGGGAGTAAGGCACAGGGGTAATTGAAAAAGAAAAGTAGAAAATAACACACCTGTTTGGAAGGTGGTGCACTTTGTTTTTTTCTTTGTTTCTTGCAGGGATCAAGATGGATCCAAGGGAACTAGCTGATTGGATGGCAGCCCAGTTTAGCAGGCAACAGGAGCTAGCACAGCAGGCTCAGGACACTGCTATGAAAGCCTTAATGGACCAGCAGAGGCCAGTGCTTGATCTGGTGCAAGCCCTAGTTAAGTTGCAGAACCAAAGTGGACCAGATGCAAGACCAGCAGTAAATACTGGTACACCACATGTGGACAGTGTGGGACTCAATCAAGGGATTGGGTCATTTAGATTTGGGAAGCTAACTCCAGATGATAATGTTGATGATTTTCTAGAGTCTTTTGAAAGAGTGGCACAAGCATTAGCATGCCCAGAGACCCAGTGGGCAGTAAGGTGGCAGCCTCATTAACTGGAGAGGCGCTTGCAGCTTATAGAGCAATGCCAGCAGCCCAGGCTTTGAATTATAAGGATGTAAAGGCTGCTATTAGAGATCGCCTAGGGTTGTCTATTTCAGAGTATAGGCGAATGTTTAGAGCTACTACATTGAGAGTGGGTGAAACACCCAGGGCTCTGAGTCAGAGAATCAGAGGTTTAGCTGTAAAATGGTTGGAGCCTGAGCAAAAGACGGTAGAAATGTTATTAGACATTATAATGCTTGAACAATTTATTGTGAGCAGCTGTGTTGGGTGTGAATGGACTGCATTGCCCACAATCCCTTGCAAATCATATTGACATATGCACTTGCCAAAGACTGTGAACATTCTCACCCAGGCAGCCATCTGACAAAATGCAACACCATTTCTTCTTTGTCTTTCATTTCCAGCATAGTAGACCATGTGATCATCTGATGCAAAGTGCCCGATGCCAGTCCATTTCAACTTGCTGACACCCAACAGATCAAGTTATACACGTTCCATTTCATTCTTGACCACCTCCAACTTTCCTTGGTTCATGCTTTGTACATTCCATGTTCCAATGTGTAAGACATCTTTACAGCTTCTGACTCTCATTTCATGCGCAGCTACATCAGCAGTCAGACTTCCCGAGGACTTTGATCCAACCACATCATAAATGCTGGCTTTTCTCTGAAAAGTCTTCAGCTCTTCCCCAGTAGCTAGTTGAGTGCCTTCCGACCTGGGAGTCTCATCTTCCAGCACCATAGCACAATTTGTTTTGTTGTAACTATCCATTGGGTTTTCATGGCAAGATACAGAAGTAGATTGCCGGGCCTTTCTTCCGCGCAGTTTAAGTTTGGTGTTGTTGCCGTTCTCACAGAAATGTGATCCTCCGCCGTCAACACTATCCCATTCTGCAATGACTGTGGAAGCAGAGGTTATGGATTTGATTCTGCAGTGGTGTTATGTAAGAAGGCTGTCTGAGGCAGTTCCTTTTTTAAAATTTAAATCAGTACTGTCCGAGGCATTTCCTTTTTTAATCCAAATCAGTGCTGCCAGCAAAAACACCCTCACAGTGCCATAACCTAAGGTGCCACATAAGGCGCCCTATAAGGTGCCACATAAGGCGCCCTATAAGGCACTCCATAGGGCATATTATAAAGTGCCCTGTCCGCCAAGGCACCTTATAATGTGCCCTATAGGGTGCTTTATAGGGCACCCTATGAGGCACCTTAGGCTACGGCACTGTGAGGGTGTTTCTGCTGGCAGCACTGAGTTAAATTAAAAGGAAAAGCCTCAGACAGCCTTATTAAATAACACCACTGTGGGATCAAACCCATGACCTCTGCCTCCATAGGCACTGAAACAACCAGTGGGCTACATATCTACAGAGTGCAACACACTGCTGGCTGGCTACAGAAAGACTGCAGGTCACCACACAAACTGTCTTCTGTGGTTACCAGGATAGGGTAAACCCACCCGTACCCATGATGCACTGCACATGCAGATCAGCAGCCTACATCTGATCATAAGATGGGGTATGCACCTCTATAGCACCCGGGCCTGGTAGGGGGAACTGACCGTGTGTCTTACTGGCACAGAGTAGCTACAGACCGTGACATTGTGTGGTTCCTGTGCTCACCCTGAGGGTGAGGTGGGGCGCCCAACATCAGGTCTGCAGCACCTGGCTTGGCTGAGATAGGCTGTGCTGCAGGTCCCCATCCATGCCAGTGTGTGATAGGTAGCCCTTGCAGACACATCTAGGAAACACCTGTGTCCATCTGTATTTCCCAGTCACGTCTTGCCCTTGTGGACTATGATGCACCCAGAATAGTGCATAACCTGTGTGGTTGCCATGGTCACATGTTATAAAAGAAGGGTGGTGCTTGGACTCACATGCGGATTATGTAGCACCGCCCTCTGTGGGTTAGGGTCTGGGACAGGATCTCCCACCAACAGATCCACATTCTACATCTCTGCAATGGTGGCAGTAGAGGGGACCATCAACCCCACTCCTGCTTGGGAAAAGGCACCCTACAGGGCAGTCAATGCAGATCGGTACGCATCACATAGGGCACTGGCAGATAGGCAGTAGACCTGGAAAAGCTCAGCTGCCCCCCACCACTATCTGACATTCACCAGCAGAAGGCACAGTCAGTCTCCACCCACTGCACAGTGTTCCAGCCACACACATGCTAACTGCAGACAGTCTGCTAGCTAGTACATAGTGCATGTTCCTAGAGGAACTATGTGCACCCAAAAATGGGATGTGAGTACACACACCAAGCAGGTATGTCAGTGATTGGGCCCCAGAAAAAGAAACTCATAGACATCACTTGAGAAAAATACTGTATAGCACTATGGGGGAACCTAGCCATGCCATGGTCACTGCTCAGTCAGGGTGAGAGTGAACCCCCCCCCCCTACCCTGTCCATGCAGGTGGTGGATGGGCACTACAATGTCCCAGCCATTGTCATATGCCCTGTGCAGATGCATCCTGCCCAGGCTGCCCTGTCCAGGCCAACCCACAGTACCTTGCTCCTCATTATGCACATTGGCAGGCTAACACTGGAAACAGTGCAAGCATTGTGGGTTCAGTAAGGTGTAGGCAGCCACAAAACACTGGATAGACATACACACACTCCCACATCTATTTCAGCATTGTGCAAAGAGAGAGGTGGTTGGCAGCCCTGGCCTCCACACAAATCCTGGGCACAGTGCAGGCATTGCTATGGTACACAATACTGTTAGGGTCACTCCCAGTGGTGGGAAACACTGTTAGAAACAAAAACTGAAACACACTCCACAGATATCAGAAAGGTTGCTATGATGAATCTCTGTCAACAAATTGTGTTTAACTTAGGATTTGTTATCTGACATTAATCATAGCAACCTTTTGATATCTGTGGAACGTGTTTACAAGTTTAAGACGGCATTGCTAAGGTATGAAGGTGCTAGTATTGGTAGATGCTGCTCCGCGCAGGGCCCAACAGCCTGACCATCCATGAGCCATTGGATAGTGGAGCCTGTGGGTTTGGGTGTTTGTGCCCCTGTTGGCCTCTGCTCTAGGGCAGAGGTTCCCAACTCCTGTCCTGGAGGGCCAAACACAGTTCAGGTTTTCATGCTGTCCCAAATGAATATGCATGAGATACATTTGCATACAATGGGGGCAGTGCATGCAAATGCATCTCAAGCTTATTTCTTAGGGACAGCATGAAACCTGAATGGTGTTTGGCCCTCCAGGACTGCAGTTGGGAACCTCTGCTCTAGGGACTGCACATGTCTATGGTGTATGTGCTCTGTAGGGTAAAATATAGGCATTTATGGCATGTTTATTTTATCTGCAATAAAGGTTCCTTCTTTATTACCATGGTTTAGTACTGGGTAAAATATAGGGACATGGTCTACAGGAGCCACAGCTGGGACTTGAACCTGTGACCTTCTGCCCCTGAACACACTGGCTGTGTGTACTGCATCAAACTGTTGCCACAGAGGGAGGTCATTCCCTGGAGATACCATTACTGTTCATCAGACAGACCTTGTCTTTTGCTGTGCACTGCACCCACCTAAACAGGGCTTGGCCTTGGTCTGCTGTGGGCAGATGCCACTGCCCCCTCCACCACCAGCACCCCGCCACCACCATGCTGACATGCCCTTATGCTGGTGATGCTGGTGGTGCGCAGTCCCAGGCCATCCATTGTTCCAGTAGGTGGCTGCCTATGGTGCGTGATATGGGGTAGGGGTGCTGACATGGACATCAGCACTTCCCCCTGGCACCGCCTGCCAATGTTCTGTGCCCTTGGGGGTACCTGCTGGGTACTGTCCCCTGGGACACTGTGGGATGCACACTTGTGGCCATGTTGGACCCTGGTCAGTTGCTGTCTTGCTGATTTTCAGTTTCTGCATTCCTATGTGCCAGGTAAGCATCTGCCTAGTCTACACTGTGCCCCAGCTGGCCCACTGCATGTGCTGCCTGTACCCCATTTACACCATCACCATAGTGCCCTTTCCTACGTGGCCACTCTGCTGTTGCTGTACATGTGAAAGCCACATAAGCAAGCTGCCCAAGATACACCACAGCAAACCCTCATCATCACTATCAATGTTGGAACTTTGTAGGTGGAATCAGAATTGGCCCTTCCAAAAGTGACATCTTCTTTTTTATTCTTTATGGGTAGTGTTGATTACCGTTTATCCTTGTTTTTTTCTATTGGCCAGCTCGGTGTTTTGTATTTCTGTTTTGGTTCTGGTCATTATCTCTCTGGTTTTTGCATGTTTTGTTACTGCACATGTATCACTACTATCACTTATCTGGGTCTACCTGCCTTTGCTGTACATTGCTGACTGAACTGGTTTCTCTCTCCTGCAAATGTACCTCTAATACAAGGTTTTCAGTGGCGTTAATTCTCAGACCCTGATTTCACAGCGTTAGTGTGCCTGGGGCCTCTCCCCGCCCACTCTCTGCCCATTGACCCCTTATCTCCAGCCTCTGGGGAGCCTTACTCCACCCTCTGCACACCCTAACGCTGCCGGAGACGTTATCGCGTGATACGTGACATTATCACACGGTAATGCACCATTATCACATGATAACATCACTTATTGTGCAATAATGTTGCCACTGTGACATTAGCGCTGTTTAGTAAACATACCCCTAAGTCAAGAAAAGATTTTTTTCATTCAACGCATAACTAAGCTCTAGAATTTGTTGCCTGAGGATGGAGTACAGCAAAAGTAGCTAGTGTAGCTGGATTTTAATATGTTTTGGACAGGTTTCTGGAGAAGAGTCCATAAACCATTATTAAAATCGACTGGGATAAGCAGTATGGAATCTCTCTGCCTTTTGGGACCCTTCCATGTATTTGTGACCTGGTTGGCCCCTGTTGGAAACAAGATACTGGGGAAGACCAGTGGTCTTCCCCAGTATGGCAAATCATATGTTCTTATGTTTCTATATGCAAATACAACATGTTATCCTTTTGGCTCTCACACTCCCGTCTTCTAGTCACAACAGAATGAACAAAAATGATATTGTCAGAAAATATAAATGAGTCATGAAATGCAATGTGATGATAGCACAAAGGAGGCATATGGGGGAGGCAGGGGAGTGATGTATTAGGGTGATCAGAAGGTGATGGGCAAATTTGTGTGTGTTAAGAAATTCAGGTCTTTGTTGAGTCCTTTCTTGTCGGTTCTGAAGTATCTGATAATTTAGCTTCAAAAGTTACACATTCCTGGATTGTTTTGAATGTTTCTTTACGTATCCTGATCCTAAGGTCATTGATGCAGTAGTCTGATCCTGAACAGGACTCTGCCATTGAAGTGTCACTTTTCTCTTTCCTTCATGTTGCCATGATGATTTCCCTAGCATGTTGTCATAAATGCAACGATCAGAGTAGACGTTTTTCTGCCTGATTAGATGGGTAGGTCAGCTTTAGTCTTTGTAAAGTAGAAGAGGTTTCTCGGGGCTCTTTCTGTCTACTTCTAATCTATGTCATTTGTGGCACCTGCCTTCTTCGTTGGATGCCTATATTATTCCAAATAATTGCATTGCTATGATATATATATAATGCCTGGCTTCTAAGCAAAAAGTTCTGCACTGATGGTAGACTGTAAAGTGGTACAGTTCACTTTTAAAAGGTCACTTTTTTCAGTAGATTAACATTTTATCTTTTAATGGTGTTAAGAAAAGGTCAAAGATTCTAATGGGTGGAATATGGAAAGCTTCCATTGTAGGAGATCAATGTGTTAAACATCACTCTTACAGCAGCATCACTGGCATTTATAACTAACTGGTTATCCTTTTCTTTGTTCTTTCTTTTTTCTTTTAGTTTAAATGGTTATACATTTTATGAGACCAAAGTTAATTCTTACCTGAAAAGAAAGATTGCTTGCTACTAAATGTGGAAATATTTACACATAATACTGAGCATTTGAAATATATGAGCAAAAATTACTATTTTTTCCATTTTATTCTATGCTTTTATGACAATGCTACTTGGATTGACACTGAGGCCTGAATAGACACTGAGGCCTGAATACACTGAGCATACGCAAAGAGTAGAATGCAGTTAACAAAGAGTTTAGCATGCACACTATGGGGGTCCTTTACTAAGGGCATTAGTTGACAACGCATGTTCTGGAGCAAGCTGAATGAGTGCTGGGACAGACAATGTCAGCTAGTGAAGGGCCATGACAGGTAGTGCAGGATGATTCCTGAACTAACTGTGTAACCCACGTTAGGGTTGCAAGTGGGCAAGGTAGGGGCAGAGAGTGAACATGGTGTGCTCCATGCAGTTTGCGCCTGGTTCACACTTGCACTAACTGCATTAGCACGGGATCATCTAACACCACCTCAATAGGTGAAGTTCAGTGCACCAGCACTAATGTAGCATGCTCTAAGGGACAGGGCTCTGCATTAACTGCTGGGGAAATGCTCTCCACACCCCCGACAGTTAATGCAGTGGTGTTCCACCTAATGCACCATAGTTTTAGCATGTTAAGTGCACCGCCCTAGTGCCTGTTAGTAAAAGGGCACCTAAACTTCTCTAATAATTCTAGAGGTTATGCACTAATATCAATTGGGTCAATATTTAAAGATATTTATCTGGTTAGCAGCAGCTGCATTCGAATACAGAGCGGACTAGGGGATGTCCATAATTAAGCTGTGGAATTTGTTGCCAGAGAATGTGCAGTAGTAAAAGCTGTTTGTGTAGCTGGGTTTTAAAAAGGTTTGGACAAGTTGCTGGAGATAAGTCCATAAACAATTCACAGGTCTGCGACTAAAAAGCTGTTTGATTATTTTCATCTAATTTCCATGTATTTTGGTGTGCTGAAAACAAATAAAATATTGAAAAAACTCCTAGACGTCATGATTTGCCACAACATGCAAAATTGTCTACAAAATTTATCAAATTTTTTCAAATTACTACTAATTAATTCAAATTACTATTAATTAATTCACATAAGTGCATTTAAGATATAAAATGCTAAAAAAACCTTAAAGGGGTTGTCCGAGTTATGTAAAAAGAAATATAGCACTGTAAATCTGATGGTCAGCAATATATACATAAGCTAAGCAAGTTTTAAGTCCGTGCTTCTAATGGTAGAAGGGGTTAATCTTTCCTGAAGAATCCAGTGGGAGGGAGACACAGGGCAGATAGCAGCAGCTCCGGTCAGTGCAGGGGGGCGTGGCCAGCACTGTGACATCTCGTGTACAGACACAGAGCTGTACTCTCCTGCATGCCACACTTGTGCACGAATCATCATCAGGTTCTTGGTTCTAGACTGTTCACACTTTTTCATCACAATTCGTGTTAGCTCGTCATTCTTCAACCGTTATGTTAAGGCTCCGCAAAAGTGTATTAATTTGCCAGACAGTTTCTGTTTCATCTGTGGTGAATATACAGTGTTGAAGCAACAGCAGAATACTACAGACTTTGTGAAAAAAGTATACTTTGCATACTTTGGACTAAAAATTGGAGATCAAGATAAAGTCTGGGCGCCTCATAAAGTGTGCAAACGGTGTGTTGAGGACCTCCGAAACTGGTTCAAGGGTAAGAAAAAATTGTTCCGTTTGTTCATGCGATGTGAAAGGGTTTAATTCCAAATGGAAGCATTCCATTTCATACCCCAATCTTCACTCGGCAATTCGGCCCATCACCCATGGCACAGATATACCAGTACCCAAGCTCCCTGCTACCTTGGAAGAGATACCTAGCTCCGATGAAGGTGAAGTCATACCTGAACCAGATGACGAATCATGTTCTGACTTTGAAGATGATACAAGACCAAAATTGTTTTCTCAGGAGGAGATGAATGATTTGGTAAGAGACTTGAATCTTCCCAAAGATGCCGCTGAGTTACTCGGATCAAGGCTGAAAAGCAGGAATTTATTGTTGCCAGGAGTGTTATCTTCATGGTTCAGACATCGTGAAAAGGAGTTCGTTCCTTACTTCGCCCAGGAAGACAAGTTGGTTTATTGCATCGATGTTGAAGGTCTGATGGGTCAATTTAAAATCCAATATGATTCAGAGCAATAGCGTCTTTTTATAGATTCTTCAAAAAGAAGTCTCAAAGCAGTTTTACTCCACAACGGTTTTTACGCTTCCATACCTGTAGGTCATTCCATACACTTGAAGGAAACCTACGAGAACTTGGAATTGGTTCTTCGTAAACTTAAATATGAAGACCATGGTTGGCAAGTGTGTGGGGACTTGAAGGTCTTGTGCATGCTGCTCAGGCAACAAGCTGGGTATACCAAATATCCTTGTTTTCTGTGTCTATGGGACATTCGAGACCGACAAAATCACTGGACCAAGAAGAGTTGGCAGCCGAGGGTGCTAAGAGTCGGTGAAAAAAATGTCCTCCGAGAAACTTTGGTACCTTCCCATAAAGTTCTTCTACCACCTCTCCACATAAAATTGGGATTGATGAAGCAATTTGTAAAATCACTTCCAAGAGATGGAGAATGCTTCAAATACTTGGTCACCAAGTTTCCAGGCCTGTCGGAGGCAAAATTGAAGGAAGGTGTGTTCGTCGGACCAGACATTAGAAGGCTTATAGTTGATCAAGAGTTTGTCAATACCATGACAGATCCTCAAAAAGAAGGGTGGATTGCATTTAAAGAAGTTGTACAGAAATTTTTAGGCAATAACAAAGATCCTCACTACAAAAAGATCGTCGGACGAATGCTGAAAGCATTTCAAGCTTTAGGTTGCCTGATGAGTTTGAAAGTGCATTACCTCCAGTCCCGCCTTGACTACTTTCCTGAAAATTTGGGAGCTGTGAGTGAGGAACAAGGTGAATGATTCCACCAAGACATTAAAGAGATGGAAAGGAGATACCAGGGAAAATGGAGCATTACAATGATGGCAGACTACTGTTGGATGCTTCAGAAAGACATTCCAGATGCTACTCACAAGCGTAAATGCACCAGCCTCACAAGGAAGAAGAATCGAGTTTAGTGTGTGTAGGTGAGCTCATTTCTTCATTCATTATGTTCCAAGTAATGTAATTTAAGTTGTTATGGTTTAAAGTTGTTCCATGTAATGTAATATAAGTTGTTTTAAGTTGTTCTCTGTATTAACAGACATTGACCTGTTATAATGTTGTTCCATGTAAACCGCACCTGATCTCTGGAAGGTGCGGTATATAAGAAACTGTTAATTAAATTAAAATAATTCAAACAGAACACAAGGATAAGACACAGCTTCAAAAACATAGAAGCATACTAGCGGAGTTACATCATCAGACTAACTTCCCATATTCCCACAACAAAGAGCAGCTCCAAATTGAACAAGAAAAGTCTTATCCTTGTGTTCTGTTTGAATAAAAAAGATTTATACATAAATTAAAATTAAAATTTCAGTTCAAAAAAGGATTTTCATGAAAATATTGTAATAAAACTTTAATTTTATAAGTCTATTTCAATTTATTTTGAGGTATTGCCTTATTTATTTATTTATTTATTTATTTATTTATTTACATCTCTTATATACCGCACTATTTGCGATCAGCGCGGTTTTAACATAGTTACCTAAATTGTCAGGAAATGTGATGTCCTATGACAAAATGGAGGTCATTTTTGGATTCAGCGCACCAAAAAACATAAAGATTACGTGGAATAACCAAAACAACTTTTGAAAAAAAAAAGTTTGCAGACCTGTGAAAGATGACTGGAGGATATCCACTGCTTATCTCTGGGATAAGCAGTATGGAATCTGTCTGCCATCTGGGCAGGAGCAGAATTTGACAATGTTGGCGTAGGAGGATCGCATTTCTATGACAATGGCAACAAGGTTAGAATTACCTGCATGGAAGAAAGTCCTGGCAATCTACTTCCATATCTTACCACGAAAACTCAGTGGATAGCCACAATAAAACAAATTGGACTATAGTGCTGAAAGATGAGACCCCCAGGTCGGAAGGCACTCCACTCACTATTGGGGATGAGCTGGAGACTTTTCAGAGTTAAGCCAACATTTATGATGTGGTTGGATCAAAGCTCTTGGGACATCTGACTGCTGATGTAGCTGCACATGAAATGAGAGAAGCTGTAACCAAGGGAAGTTGGAGGTGTTCAAGAATGAAATGGAACATGTACAACTCCATTTGTTGGATGTCAGCTAACTGAAATAGACTGGCATCGGGCACTTTGCATCTGATGATCACGTGGTCTATTACACTAGAAATGAAAGACAAATAATGAATGGTGTTGCATGTATAATTAAGAAGAAACTTGCAAGATCTGTAATGAAATACATTGCAATCAGTGAATGCTTAATTTCTATTTGTCAATGAGGAATGCCCATAAACACAACTATAATTCATGTATATGCCCCAACAATAGCTGCAGAAAAGGAAGAAGTTGATGAGTTCAATGAACAAGTACAAGCTGAAATTGACAGAACATGCAAACAGGATATCCTGATAGTCATGGGTGAATGGAACGCAAAAGTTGGCAACAAAGAAGGCATTGGAATATATGGACTTGGCAACAGAAATGAAGCTGGAAAAAGACTGATAGAATTCTGCAAGACCAATGAACTATTCATCTCAAACACTTTCTTCCAGCAACAAGCACCAATTGTACACATGGACTTCACCCAATGGATTGTACAAAAATCAAATTGACTACATCTGTGGAAATCAATGATGGAAAAGCTCTGCAGCATCAACAAAAGCAAAAACTGGAGCTGACTATGGTACAGATCAGCAACTACTAGTATCAGCAAACTAGTATCAGCAAACTCAAGCTAAAGTTGAAAAAGAGCAAGCCACTGATGAATGTAGCAAAATATGACCTTGAGAATATACCACCAGAATTTAAAGACTGCCTGCAAAATTAGTTTGCTGCTTTAGATACAAATGACAGACTTTCAGAAGAGTTATGAGATGACATGAAGAAGGTTGTGTTGGAAGAAAGCGTGAAATCTCTACAAAAGGTGAAAAAGCAAAAATGGATGGCTGAAGAAACTCAGAAAATTGCCCAGAAACTCAGAAAGCTAAAGTCAAAGGAGATATAGAGGTAATCGCATAACTCTACAGAGATTTCCAACATGCAGCAAGACAAGACACGGAGAAGTATTACAATGATGAATACAAGGAAATAGAATCAGAAACTATTACAGGAAGAACAAGATCAACTTTCCTAAAGCTAGGAGACTGAAAGAAATAATTCCAGCTTCAAACTGGAAAGTTCAAGATGCTCAAGGAGCCATGTTGAATGATGCTGAGAAGGTGGAAGGAGTCATTATACCATAAAGATCAACTGGACTAACCGTCGTTTCAACCTGTACCTTATGATCAGGAACCATTAGTGATGAGCGAAGAAGTCAAAGCAGCATTGAAAGCTTTATTAAAGAACAAAACACCGGGCATTTGATGGCATTCCTATTGAAATATTACAGCAACTGCAGCTGTTATCATACTTATATGGCTCTGCCAGGAAATTTGGAAGACAAATTCATGGCAAACTGACTGGAAAAGATCTCTGTTTATAATAATACTGAAGAAAGGTGATCCAACTCACTGTGGAAATTATTGTAGAATTGCTCTGATCCCAAATGCCAGTAAGATTCTACTCAAGATCATTCAGCAGAGACTACAACCATACCTGTAATGAGAACTTCCTTACATGCAAGCAGGGTTCAAGAAAGGACGAGGAATGAAAGACATCATTGCGGATATAAGATGGATTCTTGAAAGGATGAAAGAATACCAAAAGAATATCTATATGTATTGTATTGACTACAGCAAGACTTTTGACTATGTAAATTATGAGAAACTCTGGGCCACATTAATTAACATAGGTATACCAGAACACGTGATAGTTCTCTTGCGCAACCTTTACATTGATCAAGAAGCAGCAGTTCAAATGGAACAAGGAGAAACAGAATGGTTTAAAATCAGTAAAGGTGTTCGACAAGGCTGCATACTTTCCCTCTACCTGTTTAATTTATATGCATAACATATATCAGCTGAGAAGAAAGACTATATGAAAACAACCAAGGTGTGAAGATTGGTAGAAGACTAATCAACACTGAAGATACCCCATTACTGGCTGAAAATGAAGACAAACTGAAATATTTGCTTCTCAAGATCAAAGAACATAGTCTTAAAATGGGCCTGCACTTAATGTAAAGAAGACAAAAATCCTGACAACTTGCAAAAACAGTAAGTACATCATTAATGGAGCAGACACTGCAAAAGAGGAAGACCAGCAATGAGATGGATCGATACAATAACAGCAACTATAAGTGCTACTCTATCAACAATGAGCTGCCTGACTGAAGACCAAACACAGTTTAGATCAAATATCCAGAGGGTTGCCATGAGTCAACACCGACATGAAGGCATTTAACAACAACAATCTCTAGGATAAGCAGCATGGAATCCCTTACATCCAGAACACCTCTGAAATGACTGTGAGACTACTAAGAGATCATGGCATTACAATAGCCCATAAACCAACCGTGACCCTGAGAAGAATCCTGTCAAAACCAAAAGACAACCAGAGAAAGATCAAAGGACAAACATCGTTTACAAAATTCAATGCAGTGACTGTGCAAGAACTATGTTGACCAAACAGGAAAAAAGCTATCCACCAGACTACATGAACAACAACTAGCCAGCAAAAGACATGATCAACTTTCCCTGGTCTCAATCCATAAAGATTCAGAAGAACACAAATTTAAATGGAATACAACCAAAATCATAGTACGAGCATAAATGAAAAGATAAAGAGAATTTCTGGAAGCCTGGATTTCCACCACAAAATCGATAAACAGACAAATTGATATAGATCCGATCTACCAATCCCTACGGACCAAAGAGCTGAGGCACCACCAACACCCAGGTACAACATCCACACCCCAACAACAGTCAGAGAAACCAGCCAACCAATCCCTGTGGACCAACGAACTGAATCATCACCAACAAGGCTCAGAAACAACAACCATATCCCAGCAACACTCAGGGAAACTAACCAACTAATCCTTGTGGACCAAAGAGCTGAGTTATCACCAACAAGGCTCAGAAACAACAACCACAGCCCAGCAACCCTCAGGGAGGCCAACCAATTAATCCCTGCGAACCAAAGTGCTGAATCACCACCAACCCAATATAAGTACAAACACAAGCATTCAAGCACATTACCATCTGGAAACCTGCACTGATGATGTCCCCGTGAATGGTGATGAAATGTCTGCAATCAAACCATCAAGCTCGGAGAACAATCCCAACATCATAATCGGTCTACCTTTTGGGATTTTTGCAAGAATTTGTGACCTGGATTGGTAACTCTTGGAAAAAGGATACTGGGCTTGCTGGACCTTTGGTCTGACCCTATATAGCTAATTTTATGTTATTATAGTCTGATGATTTTGAAGTAAATTAAGAAAAGAGGGTATTATAGCTGGGTATTCTATCATAGGTACTTACTAGTGCCAGCTGATGGAGTGTCAAAGGAAAAAGTGGCATCTTTGGTGCTGTTGGGGCCGTAACTTTGGCAGCATTGAAGGATCACATTGGGGCAAATGGAGAATTAGGGCTTCATGCATGTTATGGCATCCATAAGAGAGCAGAGAAAGCCAGGACTGCAGGGCTTCAGAATGCTTAGGGAGCTGTTGTGATTATGGTGAGGTTAGTGGAATTCTCCATCACACCTCCTAACCGGCTAAGGAGATCGAATGCTGCAAACACCCTCATTCTACCTAAGGCAAGTACTAAGTGCTCTCAAGCTACCAGATCTAGAGCCTTTGCCTTTTTTGCACCATCTTGCTGGAACGCACTCCCGGCGCCTATCAGAACCATCAGCGATCTCTCCCAATTCAAGAAGGAACTGAAGCATCACCTTTTTCTCCTTTACTACAATGCCGCAGCCCCCCCTCCACAGTCACCTACTTCCACACCTCATGGTAGCTCCTCAAGCCCATACATCATACACTCCTAGTCTGAATACCTGCAACCACACCTTAACCGCCTCCATAATTAACTTACTCTGAGAAGCTCGTGCTGTGCACGTAACCATGTATATAGTTATTGTTCTCCCTGTTAAGAAACTTGTTCATTGTACATCCGAGTTATTTTTACCTGTTTATTGTAAGCACAAATCACTAAACTGAGATGTGTAGATTCAATGTTTTATTGTAAACCGCACTGATCTTAAATAGCGCGGTATAAAAGAAAATGTAATAAATAAATAAAATAAATAAATAAATAAAAATACTGTGTTTAGAAGCATCAGTATATAGGAGGAACATTCAATAGCAGGAATAAGAGGTCACTGAGGAGCAAGAATAAATGGTACCTAAAAGGCTGTGTCATCATTTGATGCAGGCCTAGCAGGAGTGCGGGTAGGGCCATGAAAATGAAACCCATCAGGATCTGATGGGTAATGGAAGACCCTATTCTTTAACTAGAATAAATCTTACACAAAGATATGATTTACCAACTCCTGCAATACAGCCATTAGTAGGTGATGAGATATCTTCTGTTCTCAGACTAGGAGAATATGCATTAGAGAGACACATACAAATTACTGATTTTCAGTGATAGGTAAAATTACATATCACTATTATTAAACATATAAAAAATTGCATAGTATTAAGACTAAGAAAGAAGAGAGAGAGAGATGTTGGGATATATATTGGGTAGAATGAGAAGGCAACAGGAAGGGTAGGAGTGAAACCTTAGGTCAGCTGGACTTCATGCTGCAATAAAAGGCTAATGTAGGAGAGAGCTTGCACATATTTTCTCTCCATCTTCCTTCCTTCAAGCTGTTGGGAGTTTGGCTAGCTAGAATCACAGAGAGCTGAAGTCAACAAGAGCTACAACTACCGAGCCATTGGCATATCAGGAATGCAACCCCTGTTAATGGAAATCTCTGCCAACATGGAAGCTCTGCAATATGTTGAGCTGCTGCTGAGAGGAAACAGCTGATAGCCCAAGGCACAGTAGAGTCCAGCAGCAGAGCAGTAAACCACCCAGGAAGTGAGAGGTCCAGCAGCTGAGACAGCCAATGGCCCCTGACAAATCAGATTTAGTGGGGGTCCAGTAATTACGGGAGCAGAACAACAATCATTTAAGGTATGAAGCATAACCAGACAGCAAAGCAATGGATACAGACCTAGTTAGGCCTACCACATCTTCTCGAAGCTTTCAGAAGCCATTGGTCCACTTGAGCTGCATATAGTGGAAGTTGGGAAGAAAAATGGAGAAAGGATTTTCCTATTTAGCTGGTAACACTTTATGGAACTTATCTAAATGGTTCCCTTGCTTGGTTTCTGGCTTGTCATGCTGTGAGGGTTTGCGTGCATCAGTGATGCTGAAAGTGAATCTATTGGTAGTTTAACTACTGGCAGGGTCTCCCACAATGGACTGGTCTCAACTGAGGTGCCAGACTAAGACAAACTACCCATCTGGGCAGTAGTAGACTGGGACAGTGTTGATCGTGGAGTATCACATTTCTGTGACAATGGCACAACACTAGCATTACTTGTGCAGAAGGCGGCCTAGCAAGCTACTTCTGTATCTTGCCACAAAAACATAATGGATAGTTACAACAAAAAAAAATTGCAATATAATGCTGGAAGATGAGACTCTCAGGGTCTACTGGGGATGAACTGAAGATTTTCAGAGTAAAGCCAGCATTTATGATGTGGTTGGAACAAAGCCCTTGGGAAATCTGACTACTGATGTAGCAGTGCATGAAATGAGTTTCAGAAGCTGTAACGATGTCTTACAGATTGAGATATGGACTGTACAAAGCATGAACAAAAGGAAGTTGGAGGTAGTCAAGAAAGAAATGGAATGTGTACAACTCGATCCATTGGGTGTCTGTGAACTAAAATGTACTGGCATCCAGCACTTTGAATCTGTTGATTATATGGTATACTATGTCTAAAATGAAAGATAAAATAGAAATGGTGTTGCATTTATCATTAAGAAGAAACTTGCAAGAACTTCAATGAAACACAATGCAATCAGTGATCACTTAATTTCTATTAATCTATGAGGAATACCCATCAACACAACTATTATTCAGGTATATGTGCCAACAACAGTTGCAGAAGAGGAAGTAGTACAAGCTGAAATTGACAGAACATGCAATAAGGTATTCTGATTGTCATGGGCAATTAGAACGCAAATGTTGGCAACAAAGAAGATGACATATTGGCAAGAACAGCTACAATGTGAGACTTTGCCAGGAGGGAACAGCCACTGGACCTGGAGAGGAGATAGTGCAACAAGCCAGCAAAAAAAGTATGCTTGCTGAATGGTCCTTCTCCGTGAGGGCTTGGAAGTGGAAGCCCCCTCCGCCCCACACTTGGTACGCCATTGGCTGGACATTGCCCATACAGTGATAATATTTAGAGTGGCTGTGCAGATGACTATCCCGATAAGTTAGGACAGCAAACATGCTGCCTTAAGGCTATCTAGGTAGTGTCTTTCTATAGCAGTGCTAATAAATACTGACATTATATGGATAGTGGTGGCACTTGCAGCAGGATCCAGATATTCAGCACAGACCTCTTTCTGAATACCAGTACTAAATATCCGGAATAATTTTAGACACAGCAGCCAGCATTTAAAAAAGCAAACACTGACTTCCATGGCTTAATATTGGCCTGTATACCTTTACCAGAGGCAGATACTGTTAGACAAATCTGACCAATTGCTTTGATTGTGTGATCAGAGGTTTATTTCAGAAAGGAGTATTAGATGTAGAATACTTACAGTAGATTTTGAAAGGCCACACAGACAGCATTTTAAATAAAGTGAGCGTTCATTGCGTGAGCCTTAAAGTGACCGAGTGGGCTAGAAGTTGGTTGAGTGGGAGGTGACAAAGGGTCTTGGTAAATGGAGTTTGCTCCAAAGAAAAACAACATTGCAAATGGTGTAGATATGTGTCGTTTGAGCTTGTTTGGGCACCTAAAAAATAAAAATGCATGTAGATTTCTTATGCACACATATACCTACGAATGCACATGTGTATGATCAGTTTGCATATGGAAAAAACCCATAATGTTCATAGTAGGTATGCAATCAAGACGAATACATGCAAAAAAAAAAAGAAAAATACCTAAAAAATACCTTTGTTTTAAATGAAAAGAACTCTATTTTTTTTCTGATCTGCACATGCCTAAAATGGTGTGTCACAGGGATCAATCCTTTCTCCTATTTTTTTTTTTTACATTTTTGCAAAGGTATAGAAATTTAGTGAAGCTAGAAAAATAGTTTAGAGATTGGCAACTTTTGTTTTCTAAAGCTTTATTTAACTTTTCTTACAATACAACAAACAAAACAAATGTAAAACAGCCCTTCCCCCTCTTCCCCCAGGACCAGGCAGCACACAGGAGATAACATTATTTGTATAGGATAATACAGTTTCATGACACCAAGAAAATCAATAAATTTGCTCATATATTCAATGTGACAGAGTCTCATTAGGGCATGATTGAGACCATCATTGTCTTTATGGAAAAAACTTCTCTCTCTATTCTAAAAATTATGATATCTTCACATCTATTATATTTAAGAGTGCTTTTTACTATTGATTAGAGATAGTTGTCTAACCATTGCCATTTCAGCTGGTGGGATATATTACTTAATGTAGTAATGCTGTGAATCCTCTCGTAAGAACGATAGAGGCACAACAGATTCCACTACTGATTATAATCTAGAGGCACCGAAGATTTCCAATGGATTAGAATCAGTTTTAAAGCAATGCCCATCATGAAATCAAAAAGAAAATATTGAGGTTTTTGCAATGATGGTATTCCTGACAGGGATCGATATACTACAATCTTCCAAGTTAAGGGAGTGGAGATTTGCAGAATCTTTTGCATATAGTTCCACACTGGTGACCAACATTTATCACTTTGTTCAGGTTTCCATTTTGATAACAACACAGGAGTTACAAAGGCCAGAAAAGAGAGCCTGCATCAGGGCTGCAGAATGGGAAATCCACATTAATGATCCCCAGAACTTGGCCCAATACTCGGGTAAGAGCAGTGGTCCAGCATGTAGCTCCCAGGGTTTTTCCACACTTAAACTTATCCTAGTAGTACTATCCCTAAAAGGGGCATACATTTTGGATACAATTTTTGGAGAATTCATGGCATTTTCAATAAATTTAAGAAAGCTCCAATCAGATGATAATGAGTGTAAGGAGACTCTCGATTTTCATATACAATGTTTTAACTGTAGCCATTGAAAATAATAGGTTCAGGGTAGTCTGAATTCTGCCTGAAGGGAAGTAAAATCTTTAAATACTCCTTCATTCAGTAAATCTTTCAGTTGCCAGATTCTTTTATGTTGCCATGTTGTCCAGGGAACAACGGCATGACCTATTTTAAAAAGAGGGTTATGCCAGATGGGTAGTTGTACAGATGGGTATTCATTTGGGGGTATTTAACTATTAATGATTTAAAGACATGTTGGGTATCCGTGAGCACTGGTGAAGGGCAAGATGGTGCTTGATGTAACATGGCAGGAAGAAGGTGTATTGAGATAGGTAGCATCATCACATTCTCTAATTGCATCCATACTGGGGCATCTGCCAGATTGGAAGCTATGAGCCAACAAGTAGCCTAGTGGTTGGGGCAAGGTACTTCAGGCCGGAAGGTTGGGGATTCAAATCCCACTAGAGGACAGCAACCTTGGGCTGGAAGGACTGGGGTTTCTAGTCCCACAGGTGCTCCTTGTGGTCTTGGGCAAGCCACTTAACCCTCCATAGCCCATGTTCCCTGTAAAATAGTTATCTCCAAGTTATAATGCCCTGTTCAATGTAATTTCAGTTTGTTCAATGTAAACCGCACTGATGCAGAATAGCGCGGTATATAAGAGAATATAAATAAATAAATAACAAGAGCTCTGTTTGAGTAAGAATGCTTGATGGTACCAAAGAAAATCTGGAAATAGAATGCCTCCCATTGATTTGGACAATATCAACTTCCTTGTAGCTAAGTAGGGGGGTTTTCCTTTCCACAGAAATGTTATAAGAACAAATTCTAATTTACGAATGAAGTCTCTGGGAAATTGTATTGGAAGCATCTCTAAGATAAAATGATGATAGTCCCCAAAGTAAATTATAATAGAGTCAAGACGACCCTACCACGACAAATGGAGAGGAGACTAACACATTGTTAAAGACTGTAGGAGTTGGAGGATGTGGGTTGAATGCTATTGCAAGGTATCTTCTAATGCTGTAGCATATTGGACTCCTAGATATTTAATGGCGACCATTTCACATTGAAAAGGGTAGGGAGATAGGTCTCTTTTATTTACTAGCTTGTTTAGGGGCAGAACCATAGACTTTGTCCAGTTAATTTTGTAACCTGACAATGCAGAGTATCTACCTACTTGATTTAGGACTTGGGGAACTGAAGTGGGAGCGACAAACAATAAATGGTTATCAGCATATGATAATACTTTAATTATTTGGTTCCAATACTGAAAGCCTTTGATATCTGGGCTTTGCCTAATGAGAAGAAGTAGCAGCTCGAGGACCAAGATAAATAAAAGAGGAGACAGAGGGCAGCCCTGTCGGGTGCATCTCTGATTACAGAAGGATTTAGAGAGTTGTGAAATAGCTAAAATAGCCACTGTGGGGTTGAAGTACAAAACTTTTATCATTGTTAGAAAATCCTTACCAATATCGAACCACTGATGTGCCACATACAAGAAGGACCACTCTAAATGGTCAAATGCCTTTTCGGTGTAGAGTGAAAGCCTAACTAATGGGGGTCTTTGAATCTTGGGTTAAGGCTAGAATATGGCATAATAAACTTGCATTATCCACGGTGAACCTTCCTGAAACAAACCCGCATTGAACAGGGTGAATTTAGGTCAAAAGTACTGTTGATAGATGAGAAGCCCGGACTCGAGAGTAGATTTTTAATCAGCATTTAACAGTGATATAAGACGATAATTCCCAACTTTGCATTTAACAATGATATAGGACGATAATTCCCAACTTTGCATGGATCTTGTCCTATCTTTTTATGTACAACTATGGTTGCAGACGAAAAAGAACCAGGGATGGATGGTTGTTGTATTAACTTTGTGAAGTAAGTCAATAAGTGTGGGGCTAATTCTTTAATGAATTTCTGATAAAACTCTATCGGCAGGCCATCTTGGCACAAGGCCTTCCCCTGTGGCATGGTGTTTATAGCCTGTAGGATTTTGTCAACATAGAATTTCAAGGGAAGCTTTTTGTGTCACTGATAATTGGGGGTGGTCTAAATTCTTCTGCTAACTTTTCAAAATTTTCCGCTGTGGCTTCTACTTCAGATGAATAAAGCTGCTGGTAAAATTGTTGAAATTGATCCCCAATTTCTCTGTCTTTGGTTATTAACTTTCCCTCTGGTGTCTCTATGACTGCTATTCTGGTAGCCGCTTGCCACTGTTTTAGTGTGTTTGCTAGCAGCTTGCCTGCCCTATTGTTTCCAGCATAATATCTGGTCTGCTTTGCCTTATGTAATAGGGATGCCTCTTCACTTAAGAGATAATTATACTAATACCGTAATTTTTGCAACCTTAGGAGAATAGTTGGTTCCTTTCTTTAAAGGAGAATACATTCTCCAGTTTGAATTAGGCTGATCTAAATATGTTAATTCACTATTACGTTTACATGCAACCCCTGTACTAAAGTCATGATGAGGCTCAGATTGAGGCCTTCAATGCCTCCCACCATACCCAGCCTGGGGTAGAATCAAGGGAGATATAATGCATACAGTCTGTAATAGCGGAGTGAATGTTAGCTACAAACTCATCATCCATAAGTAAGTGCTTACTAAAGCACCAAACTGGAGGGGTAGTGTCAGTAGGATCTCCTCCAAAAGAGAGATACTCGCGTGGTCTGAAATATGTGTGCTGTGGATTTCGGTATGGATAATTTGAGGGAGAAGAGACTTAGAGATTAAAAATAAGTCAATTCGTGAATGGGATTGATGGGATAGAGAGAAAAAGGTAAAATCTTTGGTTGAGGGGTGCTACAAATGCCATAGATCAATTTGTCCACAATCTGTCATCGTTTGTGTCAAGACTTTATGAGTTTTTGTGGAGCTATGTATAGGTATTGGTTGCTTATCTAAAAGAAGGTCTAGAGTAGGATTAAAGTCCCCACCTAATATAATAGGGTTCGGATAGGAGTTTGTAATCTCTGCATGTATCATATGAAACAGTCCTGGGGAATCGGCATTAGGAGCATATACCATTAACAAAGTAAACGTTTGTTGATTGATTTGTACCACTTCCTTAACCCCATCTTCCTTCTAAGTCTGCCCTGATTTACACAATAATGGGAGAGCAGGTTTTTACGGATTAAGATGGCTACTCCATTTCTTTTTTGGGTTACTGGAGTGCATACTGCTAAAGAGTAACTTCCCATACCTAACTTATTTGATTCTACCCTGTTAAGGTATGTTTCTTGGAGATAAATGACATCTGCGGCCTCTTTTTGACAGTATAATAATTTTTTCCTTTTAATGGGAATATTAAACCCTTTAAGGAAAACCAAGAGCGGAACCCAAGGACCAGGCCTACACGTAGGTGTAAATATGCAAACAAAGTTTATTGAAGTTTATTTACACCTACATGTAGGCATGGTCCTTGGGTTCTGCTCTTGGTTTTCCTTTACCCTGCCTCTGCGGATACCTCACTCTTCCTTGTTGTTGTTTTTTTTTTTTTTTTAAATGCTTTATTTTCGTTTTACAACAACAAAGGAAAGGAAGACATACAGCTAAAAGACAAATACATACATGGAATGTGATACATACACCAAAGTAAACCCCTGCCACCCCCCTCCCCCCTGCTTCTTCTCTAGAAAACTAAATCATTCTCGAAGCGGGCGTGTACTGACATTATTGTGTTACAAAACCTAACGGCGATCTGAAACATGATGAGTGTACATTAAACAGACATGTCGAAGCAATGAGCAGATTGTACATGATCATTGAGCATCTGCCATTTAGACAAGCGAGAATGAATTTGGGTATGGAAAATAGCTCTCCGAGATATCTGCTCATATTTACTATATAAGCAGACAAGGTTCCACTATTCATTGACAGTAAGTCGAGAGCTATCCTTCCAAGTCCTCGTGATTAAACATATGGCTATACCCAGCATGAAATCAGGAGAAAGCGACCCTTCTTAGGAAGAGAGGGGACCTCCGCCACTAAGCGGAGTCCCACAGTCTTCCAAGAAAGAGGCTCGTGAAGGTGTAAGATAAATGGAATACAGCCCCAAGCCCGCCCCCAGTAAACCTGTAGTTAAGGACATTCATAAAGAACATGAGCGAGGGTTCCCACATCAGTATAGCAAGACCTACACTGGTCCCTGGCAGTTGTGTTCCATTTGACTATTTTCCTGGAATATAAGAACATCTATGTGCAAAAAAGACGAGAGTTGAGTTTGGGTAACTGAGGCAGAGCGGGGAACCCGCACTATTTTGCTCCAGAAAACGCTCCAATGCACAGGGGTTAAAGTGGTTTGCAGTTAGCGATCCCAGGCTTGTTGGACTCTACAAGTGGCAGTATCTGTACCCTGACATAATAGTGTATAAAAGTTAGAGGCTACCCCATGTGTACTACTAATAGAGTGAATTAGTTCTAATAGCCCATCCTTAGTAAGGACAGAGGGCGGCATGATTGGAGCACTTTTGAGGCAGCATGAAGCTGCATCAATTAAAAGTAATGTTTCGCTAGTAACGCAAATTCCCTGTATAAATCAGAAAAGGTTTTCCAACGAGCTGCTGAGAAGAGCTGTTGGGGTGTCCAGATCCCCCTGGAGTACCAGGGTCTGGAAGTAATCATGTATGGCTGCTCGAATTTCGAACCGGAACTCTGGCTGAGTTAATAGGGCTCTATCAAAGAACCAGGCCCCCGGATTCCTTTGAAGTGCAGTAGTGTGGTATTGAAAAGAAATAGCAGCATGATCTGAAATATGCTGGGAGTGAATCTTTGCAGCGTCCACCTGAGGAACTAACAGTGTTGATATTAGAAAAAAATCTATGCGAAACTGGGATTTGTGAGGGGAAGAGAAGAAGGTAAAGTCAAGCTCATTGGGGTACAGTAACCTCCATAGATCGACTAGAACAATATCTTTGATCGCAGAGGTGAGCGCGATGTGACTCTTGGGGGGACCACTTATCCTAGGCGGCAATTTGTCAATCAGGGGATCAAGAACTAAATTGAAATCCCCCCCAATATCAATGAAGTATTAGCAGAGGCCTGCGCAACCTGAGCAATAGTAGCAAAAGGGCAGGGTCATCCACATTAGGAGCATAAAGGCATATACATGTAACTTTAAAGTCACCTATCTTGAGGTGAACTCTGGACCATTTACCCGCTGTATCTGAGCAAGTCGCAACAATAGTAGCATGCAGAGATTTCCTATCCAACATGGCAACCCCACATTTCCTAGAAGCGGCTGGGGAATAGACGGCCACCATGTAAGGTTTAATATTGAGTTTGAGAGTTTCCTTCGAGTTGAAATGTGTTTCTTGGAGGAAAATCAGGTCCGCAGCTTCATGACTTAGATAGCTTAGGAGTTTCCTCCGTTTTATCGGATTATTAATTCCTTGTACATTCAATGAGAAATCTTACATGGTGCCATCAATCGATAATAGACATTTTAGGTAAGGGCGCTTGAAAACTTACAACATAATCAGAATCTGTACAATAATGACATAAGCACCAAGTATGCTGGCCAATACACCCATATTGAAAAGTATGTACCAAAGTAACTTAGAGAAGAAGCAAAATCCCCAATGAATATGGCGACCAGATGTCTGCGGGAGGAGGCCCTAGAGAGGAAGATAGAGACATAATAAAAGAAAAGAAACACCAGAGTCCATAAGTAACACTGTCTCTGATACTCGTCGAGGCTACTATGGGTAGATGGAATCGGGTCCCAGATATCTTCAAAATAAGGCAGCAAACCGCCCTCGACAGACTCTTCGCTGAGCCGCGGTAAATCCAATATGGCAGGTACAGCGGATGTGAGAGTACTGGCAGGAATATTCTGGAAGTCAGCGCATCAAGTCGGCTTCTTTAGAGTCCAAAACTCCGCTAGTAGATCAGGGTCCTCAAATGTTCTTGTCTGATTGTGAAGCGTGACTCGGAGCTTGGCCGGGTACATCAGGCCATAGCGTGCTTGTAGTTGTTGAAGCCTCGGCCGAAATTCCAGAAAGCGCTTTCGGCGGTCGACCGTGGGTTTAGCCAAGTCAGGATAGAAGGAGACCTTGTGGCTCTCAAACTCCATATGGCCCTTTGCCCGGGAGGCACTGAGAATTTGTTCCACATGTTGATATCTCAAAAGTCGAAAGATGATAGGCCGCGGGGTCTTCCTGTTGAGCGTTATGTTTGTGGGTACACGATGAGCGCGATCGATCTCCAATTCTTTGGTAAAGGTGATTTGAAGCAGGGAAGGGAGGATTTTACTTAAAAACTCCTTCATGTCTCCCAATTCCGCTCCCTCCGGTATGCCCACGAGTCGTAGGTTGTTGCGGCGCGCTCTATTATTGCCATCTTCCACTTCTTTCTGCAAGGCCCGCACCTGACGTTCAACTTTGTCGAGTTTAGACAGCCGGACCGCATGGGAGTCTAATATACTCTCCATTTTGTCCTGACGCGAAGAGAGCCCCTCTAGCCTGCCTTGCAGTACACCAAGATCTTCCCTCAGCGCTCGAAGTGCTTCACCGTTTGACTGCACGAGGTCCTTAACCCCTCTAATTTCTGCGAGGATTTCCTGCTGCATTTCGGGGCCCTCGCGCAAAGCCAGCCCCTTCTGCGGGGACGGGGGTTCAGTTTTGGAGCGTTTACCGTGAGAAGCCACTGGAGATCCAAATTCCAGGCGCGTGGGTTTGGTCCCCGTCATCTCACCAATGTGCCCCGGCAAGATCAGAGCAGAAATTCAAGTTTGTCCGGTGTTAATTCAGGATTCTGAGTAGGCCTCTCGGGAGCCTCAGCGATATGCGACCATCCCGCTGGACATCGGGCTCCGCCCCCTTCCTTGTTGTTTTATTACTAATATTAATCCCTTTAACATTCTGGGATAATACCTTTAGTGAAATAGCCATAAGAACATAAGAACATAAGATATGCCATACTGGGTCAGACCAAGGTCCATCAAGCCCAGTATCCAACAGTGGCCAATCTAGGTCATACGTACCTAGCAGTTTTTTTTAATATTCTTTGGATTGATGAAGTTTCTTTCCTCTTGATGTGTTTTTTTATGATGAGTGTTAATTTGTTTTCTTGAATAATGTATTGCCCAATATGTATTTTTCTTTATTATGTTGTGGAAAAAAAAAAAAAAGACACAGGTTCCACAATGCTTGTACTGGGTCAAGCATTGGTATCCTGGGACCCTTCTTAATAATGGTTTATTGGCCTTTCCTCCAGGAACTTGTCCAAACCTTTTTTAAACCCAGCTACACTAACAGCCTTTACTACATCCTTTGGTAACAAATTCCAGAGTTTGATTACACGTTGAGTGAAAAAATATTTTCTTTTATTAGTCTTAATAGTTTACCCTGTAGCTTCATTGCATGTCCCCTAGTCTTTCTATATTCTGATAACGTAAACAATCGATCCAAGTTTACCCGTTCCGCTCCGTTCATTAATTTATAGACTTCTATCATATCTCCCCTCAGCCGTCTCTTTTCCAGGTTAAAGAGCCCTAACCTTTTTAGCCTTTCTTCATAGGAGTATACGTCCATCCCCTTTACCATTTTGCAAGCAATGTGAGGATTTGGTTTGATATACGAGTGCTGACTTCAGTTTTACGAGTGAAGACGCGGGCAGCATCGTTTAGACACATGAGAATGGTGGTTATAACAGATCTCCTGATGAAACTTTGGTAGTGAAACGCCTGAATGGCGCCCAGAGATGTATTACAAAAGTTGTTCATTTGAAAATGGGAGGGCTTGGAGGCATTTCAGGGGGGAGGGGCTACATTTTCACTGTTTTCTGCTTATCTTATCTTTGCATAAATAACTGTCCTAACTTAAATTGATAACTTAGGGTCCCTTTTAATAAAGGTTTGCACGTATTATGCAATTGTGCGCTAGTTGTCGGAGGCATGCCCAAAAGGTTTCCAGCAATTAGCATGCAGATGCAAAGTTAATATGCAACAAGATTATCACAGGTGCACCTAACATTTACAGAAGTATCGTTATGTGCATCATGCTTATTGCCACATTGTTTCTGAGCAGCAATTACTCTCGAAGTCCAGACTCTGCTCCTAACCCCACCCACTTGCCTCCCTAGCAGATGACAGCCAATTACCGTGCATTTCAATAGCTAGCAATCCCACACATTAGCAATGTCAGCAGCCAGTTTCTGCATGCTGAAATGTACTGTGATAAGGCGGAAGCCACTGAAAGCAGAAACTTAGAAAAAAAAAGCTGTTTCTTACAAAACAAATAACTTGCAGAAGATGCAGTTCCTTTGCAAAGCAGCTAGAGGGAGCAGGCATGAACCTACAGAGGCTGAGCTAACACACCCGGGGACTGATTGTGCAGGAGCTAATCAGCTCCACCTGAAGAGTAGCTTGAGGAACTCAGAAGTAAAACGGCTTTATAAGCAGAGAGGCAGCTCAGAAGAAGAGAGCCTGGCCTGGAGGGAGGAAGGAACCTCAGAGGAGAGCCCGGCCTGGAGGGAGGGAGGAACCTCAGAGGAGAGCCCGGCCTGGAGGGAGGAAGGAACCTCGAAAGGGAGCTCAGAGGAGAGCTCAGAAGGAGAAAGAGAAAGATACAGACCAAGAAGTGCTGGAGTGAGACCTGGGAGAGCCATACTGGAAAGAGACCCGGTAAGGAGAAATCCCAGAGGCAGTGAGCTCAGAAAGAGAGAGCCTAGCCTGGAGAGAGGTCTATGCTCACCAGAAGGATCTGTAACAAGATTTAAAAGTACTGGAAGAGAAAGTCCTGATAGGAGGATTACTTGTGCTAGAAAGCCAAGAAGCCTGGAGGCTTTATCTGGTCTTCCCAAACTGCAGAGAAGACAAGCACTATCCAGGAGGATTCCAGAGGGAGTCTACAAAAGAGACCATGTCCAGAGAGAGGTGCCTGGTTGGGCAAGTACCGGTCACACGGACTTTACAAAGCCAAGGTACAGTGACTCTTTTTGTCTAAAGAGAAACCCAGTTCATAGAGCGTCTGTGAGAGCAGATAAGCAGTTTGAGAGAAAAGAAAGCAGGCAGGAGTTTTACAAGCCATTGCCTAGAGGTGTGGGGACAAGCCCTGCTGTTTACTTGAAAGCCCAGCTGGAGGCTAGGGAGAAGGAATATTAACTTTCAAACCACTGTAGCCAGGGAAAGGTCAATTGCTGAGGGAAGCACAAATGACCCAGAGCCCATGCAGGTGGAATATGGGGATTCAGTTATATCGTCCCAGGAAGATTTAATGGATTGCTCTATGTGTATGGCAGGAAGCCTTGAATCACTCCCTGAGCTGTAATTGTATATGGACAAGCTCTAACATTGTTTTGTTTGTGCTGAGCGAAAGAGAAAAGCTCACCAAGTTATTTTTGCTCCAAAGTTGGAAAGCCTGTGTTGTTCTTACAAAGAAGCTGTGAAAGTTTGTAACAGTTTATTTGTTCACCTTATGCTTTGGTGGAAGAACCTGACAAGAAGGAAATACTTTCATTTCTCTGTTACCTAGCAAACCTCAGTGCATAAAAGGGAAATAAAAGCCTTATTTACCCTCCATTTTGGCTCACACAACTCATTCTTATAAGGAGGAGGACTACAATACCCAGGATGCATCTGGCTTAAATAGTCTTTTACCTCCATCAATAATAAAATGCTCAACCTGCCCTTGCAGCCACAGGCCACCAGGGGGGGTTGATGACAGCACATTAACTACTTTCATGAAAGGGCCACTTAACCTGTTAGCCTTCCTGACCCCCCCCCCACTTAACCTGTTAGCCTTCCTGATCCCCCCCCCCATTTATATAAATAAGTCACCTACTTGGTTAATATGGTATTTAGGTGTTTCCTGTAGTTTAGCATTGAAATAAACTTACTCCAGAGCACTGTTCTTATAGTGTAGGTAACTTCCCTCTCCGAGCTGCTATGTAATAGCTGTGGTTTAGAACAAAGTGCCACAGGTTCCTTTGCTAGAGATAGCAAAATTGAACTTGAAAGAAAGATGATGCATTCAGGTTCCTGGGCAGCAACCTCTTTCCACCTCAAACTTCTCACAGGTTCAAACTCATTCACTAATTTTATGAAAATGTTTGGAGGACGCCCTTTTTAAAATGTCATGTTTTGTAAGTAATGAACTCATTTGCACAAAGAAAATATAGTTTAATTTCTTGATGAATGTTGGCCAATTGAACACCCAGTAGAAGCACATTATTCGGTGCTGTTCACAGACTAATTACATTAATGTGGGTACTAATCCTACCTGACTTCTGCAAGGATCCATACAGTACAGAGTGCACTTGAGAAATTAGATAAGAAATGAGTTTTTAGAGTACATCAATGCAAATAAATATTGACAGATGTTAAGAGCTCAAAATTTCATCTGATTTTCTTTCTACCTTCCCTAGTTGCTAGGGCTGTATAACAAGAGTCCCATAAAGGGAAGCCTAGCTGTCTAACTGAACTAAATATCATAAGATATTTATTAACATATTAGAGAACATGTTATTTTTCTGCCTATTAATCAAAAGTAAAAAAAAAAACCTTTGATGAATCATATTGCTAATATAACAGATCTTTAACACTAGAATCCCCAAAATGAATTTTACCTAGAAACCCCAAAGTGCGTCAATTGACGCATTATCACAACTGCGTTTAGCATGAAATGCAGATGTGAATTAATGTGAAGTTACTTATTTGTTAAATACGTGTAGTATGTTACGTCATTACATGACGTCATCGTGTGTTTATTGTTTGTAATTTTGGAGTAAAACTGTAAACAGTGATTGAGATGCGCCACCTAGCGGGAACATGAATTTATACCTAGAAGCCCCAAAGTATGTCAATTGACGCATCCAAGACAATTGAGTGCATCAATTGACATACTTTGGGGCTTCTAGGTATAAATTCATTTTCCTGCTAGGTGGTGCATCTGTCATTAATTTTCGATGCACATATTTGAACATCTTGACCTTGCTAACAAAGTCATGCAACATGACTGACATGGTTCCAGCAGTGGCGCTGGTATACAACTTCGAAGATTCATTTGCGTCAATTGACGTACTTTGGGGCTTCTAGTGTTAAGGGGTCTGTTTACTAAAGCAAGATAGACTTTTGCAGCTATTGTGGCAAAAAAGTGCAGATAGTGTGGCGTTAGCTGCAGAAGCCATGTGTTATCTGTTGGGGGGGGGTGTGCATGGTGTTTCTACAGCAGATAACACACCAAAGTTGCAGAGGTCACAGTGGAAACTAGATGCAACTAACACCACAAATCAATGGTCACTCTCTACCCTTATCCCATCCACTCATGCAGATAATGCACATTATGCAGATACCACAGTGATTTTCTGCACTATCTGCATTTTATCTATCAATGTGGCCAGATAGCATGCACTATCTCCAAGTTAACAACTAACACAGTTTAGTAAATAGACTCCTAAATATTTTAAATGTTTTATATTCTATTTTCTAAAATCTAATTGACGTAACACCAACATAGAGATGTGCATGGGGGATGTTTAGCAGTATGATCCATTGCCTTCAGGATGTTTACTAATGTTCTACTCCTCTGAGCAGCAGAAACCTCTAGTAGTTCTAAGAGTATATTGTAATTTGATCTGTACCAGGGTCATTCTGAGGCACGAATAGCGGGGATGGACGTCCATCCACGCTATTCGTGCCTCTTCCCAGCCCCGTTTACCTTCCCCGTGTCTTGTACGGGGAAGGTAGACGGAGATGGGAAAGGGGCAGATTGGGGGTGGCATTAGGGCAGGCAGTGGGCGGTCGTCAGTCCTGGACGTACAAGGCCGATTCTAAAGTTGGCCCTGTACATCCGCAGCTGGCAACTTGCTCTGGGAACTTATTCCACCTCTGAGGTGGAATATGTTCCCCTATTCAGCAGGAGATGGCATGCCTGGGGCACGGATGGGGTGGGGGAGGGGGGGCGAGGACATTCTTAGGAGGCCAGATCGGGGGTCGAGCTGCGGGGAATTCACTTCTGGAGTTGGCGGCGGGGGATCATAGCTCCATTGAAGAACCTTGACTGAGTTAGCCGGGGAAGTCCTGTACATTGTAAACGGGGGCGCTGGGTGAGAATGTCCACAGTCTTGGCAAAGGCAAATATTAATATGACTTGCAAAGGATTGTGGGAAATGTAGTCCGTTCATACCAGAATCAGCCGTTCACAAATAAATTAGTTGTGCTTGCTCGAGTGTAAAGCAAAGAAGATATATTTTATTTATGGGGTTATTTCTCCCAACACAGATTTGCTTGGTAGCACAGAAAGGATACTTGCTTTCAATATTATATTTAGAAAAACAAATCAGGAAAAACAACAACTGAACTTCTTAAGCCATCAAATCAAATCATAAAGACCTTGGGTGGAACAGAAAGGTCTTTTCTGTAGGCTCCTGCTAATATCTTTTTAGCAGTGCTTCAAAAACAAACAAAACCCACAAAGTAATGAAGAACTGTTCTTTTTCAAGGCTAACTTCTGGTATTTTCACCCACACCCAGAAGTGTCTCTTCAGAGCTCACAGGCAATTAGGCAAGGCTCAATTGCTAACAATTAACCAGCTGCAAACCTCTTGGCTGGTTTACTTTCTAAACGTGGCTCAAATCCTGCTCAAAAGCTTTTCTGAGTAGATCAAAGAACAAGTTTATATTTCTTTGTGATGGTTGTTGTATTTTGTAAAAGTATATTACCACAGAAGTTTAGACAGAGAGCAATCCATGTATTCACACTGTTCATTTACAATATTTCCTTCTTCTTCAACTATCATAGAATCAATATCATGGATTGGCACAGAGGAATTTCTTAATGGAGCACTCTCAGGACAATACTTGTCTCCCTGCTGTCTTCCAAGTGAAAAGCTAGGGCACAGATCAGTGTTCATACCTGAGCTTCCATTGCTGTTAGGGTTCCTCTCCAAATATCCTGGCCAGTATGTAGTCCAGTTTTTATGTCCAGCCTTCCAATCAAGATCCCTGGACACTGGGTCTCTCTTCACATACCTTCTTGCACTGGTCTTAGGGTCCCTTCCAAATGCAGCCGTCTCCCTCACAGGTGCCGTCCGGGGATTCCTGGCTCTGTAACCCCACTCCTCTGGTTTCCTCCAGTCCAATGGAGTATGCTTGCCTTTGGAATGCCTCCCAGCACACGTACTGCTATGGACTCCTTTAGACCTCCAAGATGCTTTTCTCTTCCTTCTTCCAAGTTGCTTCTTGCTCTCTCTGTCCTTGAGCTCTGGCCTCTGCTGCCTCTGCTCCTCCTGATGATCATGAAGATTCTGAAAATCCTTCTGTGTAGAATAGGCTTTACTTTTAACCTGTTTAGAGGGCTGCTGCACCCTAGCACATCGCAGCTGTGCTGAACCAAGCCCTGCCCTTGGAGTTGAGTGCTTGGGGATTACCTCATAGCTCTCCTGATTGAACACACGTTTCCCCACTTCAGCTCTTCTAGTGGCTGTTGGAAATCTGGTGCATTCTGGGACTGGTAGTCTTTTATGGAAACATTCTGTTTTATTATTTCTACCAGCAAAGACAGGTTGCTTGTTCAGAGCCAATTCACCTCTATTACAGCTCCTTCCTGAACTATGATAAGCTTCCTTATCACATACCCCCCTGCTTAAGTTATTACGGACTGGTGTAACTGGTGAAACTTCTTTCCTACAGTCCGTAATACCTACAAGAGTATTATCTTTTTGATGCTCACCTACTTCTTGGCTAGCTTCAGGGTCATTATTATTTACAGGCCTCTCCTTCCAAGACTTAAGTACATTAATGTGGTAGGTCTGTCTACGTCCTCTTGCATTTTCTACCACATAAGATACTGGGCTCACTTGCCTAACAACCTTCCATGGCCCTTTCCACTGTACTTCAAATTTTGGGGATGTACCTGCTACTTAAACCAAAACCTTTTCACCAATGCTTAATTGGCGGCTTTTGGCCTTCCTATCATACCACCCTTTCTGGCGCACTTGACTGTCCTGCAAGTTCTTCTCAGCAACCTGCGAGGTCCTTTTTAAACATGCTCTCAAGTCACGTAAAAACTGTGGCATCTCCTGACTTCCTGGTTCAGGATCAATCCATTGCTCCCTCAAAATATCCAACAAACCCCGTGGAGCCCTACCATACATCAATTCATATGGAGTTACACCTAGAGACACCTGAATTCTTTCCCTGCAGGCATATAAGGCAAAGGGCAATAACATATCCCATTCTTTTACCTCTCCTGCTAACCCCCTTCTCAACATTTGTTTGAGAGTTTGGTTGAATCTCTCCACCAAACCGTTTGATTGTGGATGGTAGGCTGAGGTTTTCACGTGATGAATGCCAAAGGCATCCCAGACCTGGGCCAAATATTTGGATACAAAATTGGACCCTCGGTCAGTCAACACCTCTCTTGGGAATCCCACTTTGCAAAACAATTTGACTAGCTCTAAAGCTATTGTTTTTGCAGAAACATTCCTCAATGGTATGGCCCAGGGAAACCTTGTTGCCTGATCTACCATAACTAGGATGTATTGGAAACCTCGGGGCGTTTGGACTAATGGGCCTACAATATCCATAGCAATGCGACCAATAGGGTCTGTGATAATTGGCATGGGAATCAAAGGCACCACCGGTGGGTGAGCCGCTGTAACTCGCTGACACGCTGGACATGCAGCACAAAACTGGGCAGTTTCTTTGAAAATACCTGGCCAGTAAAAACGCATAAGTATTTGATCCAGCGTTCCTTGCATCCCTTTATGACCTCCAACCGGATGATCATGTGCTAATCTAAGTACTAGTCATTTGAAAGTTGTGGGTACCACCAATTGTTTACGTATGGTCCCATTTCTGGGGTCCTGACTCTCTCTATATAATATTTCATTATCTAGTCTGAATCTGGGCAACTCCTCCCTGACCTCCTGAGCATACTTAAAAGCTCGGGTGAGAGCTTGATCAGCTCGTTGTTCTTGTGGAAAGTTAGGAAACTTTGCCACTAACTCAGCTGGCACCCAGGGTAAACTTTGACCTGCCAACATGTCAGCCCTACCCTGTGCTCTGCAAAGTCTCTCACGACGCTTTTGTGCTTTCAACTTTCTTACTTTCCCAGATGGCGGCGTTATTAAATCATCATGAGAGGGTAAGTCTCCTAATAACTCTGCCTGCTCCCCCTCCTCCTTCTGGCTCTCTACCTTAGCCTGTGAGCGGGTGGATACAAGGCCCCTCTTATTACCTATTTCCTTCCTTATAGTTTGGCCTTCTGGAAGCTTAACCATCTTTTTAGCTAGGGACTGAGGACTTCCAAACAAAGGCCCGGGAGCTATTTCTATCATTCCTTCTCCCTCCTTCTTTCCTAGTCCTTCCACTAGACCCTGCTTATATCTTGGCCAGTCTCTTCCTAGAACCAAATCAAATGGTAGCCTAGGCACCACTGCTAACAGAACTTCCTCTTGTTCCCCCAGGCACTTAACCATTAGCCTATAGGTGGGATATGATGTTGCAGCACCATGAATGCATCTGATGTGAACTTGGCTTTCAGGGGTTCTAGGCACAAATCCTTCTTGGGCCTCTATCCTCTTCCAAAGCCTCTTTGACAACATACTCTGGTCTACCCCAGAGTCTAACAGAGCATTTGTGGTAATTCCCTGCACATCAACCATCAAAAGAAACCCTTCCTTGGGCTGTTTTAAATCAACACCCATCAAGCTAGTGTGTATCTGGCATCCCCTTTCCAAATGTCCCCATTTTCCACATTTGAAACACTTCTTTTTACTCCACTGAGTATTCTGGGCTGGCACAATACAATTATTTTCAGAAACATTTTTAACCATTTTCTTTTCTGATACAGCACAGCTTGCCTCAGCACCAATCTTCAGAGGGCCACCCATTCTATGGCAGCCTGCGTGGCTTCCAAGAATCTCTCTGCTAGCATGGTTGCCTCTCCAAGATTCTGGCAATTTTGCTGTATAAGGAAAGTGTGCAAATCTTTAGGCACAGCAGACATAAATTGTTCAAGCATAATAATGTCTAATAACATTTCCACAGTCTTTCCTTCAGGCTCCAACCATTTTACAGCCAATCCTCTGATTCTCTGACTCAGAGCCCTGGGTGTTTCACCAACTCTTAATGTAGTAGCTCTAAACATTCGCCTATACTCTGAAATAGACAACCCTAGGCGATCTCTAATAGCAGCCTTTACATCTTTATAATTCAAAGCCTGAGCTGCTGGCATTGCTCTATAAGCTGCAAGCGCCTCTCCAGTTAATGAGGCTGCCAGCCTTACTGCCCACTGGGTCTCTGGCCATGCTAATGCTTGTGCCACTCTCTCAAACGATTCTAGGAAATCATCAACATTATCATCTGGAGTTAGCTTCCCAAAACTAAATGCCCCAATTCCCTGATTGAGTCCCACATTGTCCACATGTGGTATACCAGTCATTACTGCTGGTCTTGCATCCGGTCCACTTTGGTTCTGCAGATTAACTAAGGCTTCCACCAGATCAAGCACTGGTTTTTGCTGGTCCATTAAGGCTTTCATAGCAGTGTCCTGAGCCTGCTGCGCTAGCTCCTGTTGCCTGCTAAACTGGGCTGCCACCCAGCTGTCCATTTCCCTCGGATCCATCTTGATCCCTGCAAGAAAACAAAAGAAAAAAAAAACCACAGTGCAACACCTTCCAAACAGGTGTTTTCTCCTAATTTTTTTTTCCAATTACCCCTGTGCCTTACTCCCATCCACCACTAGACATGCCCAGGTACTTATTACCTTATGCCAGTGATGAATCCAGCTCTACACAGGGTCTTTTCCTCCTGGGACAGCTACCTGGATCAGCCACCTCTTTTCTCCAAAGTGTAGTTAAGGGAAAATCTTTTTTTTCAGCTTTTAACTTGAACTTTCTTTTTTTCTTCAGACTTCAGTTGTAATCCTTAGCATGTAAATCCTTTGCGCAAAAGCAATCCGAAAAACTACGCCAACTGTAAACGGGGGCGCTGGGTGAGAATGTCCACAGTCTTGGCAAAGGCAAATATTAATATGACTTGCAAAGGATTGTGGGAAATGTAGTCCATTCATACCAGAATCAGCCGTTCACAAATAAATTAGTTGTGCTTGCTCGAGTGTAAAGCAAAGAAGATATATTTTATTTATGGGGTTATTTCTCCCAACACAGATTTGCTTGGTAGCACAGAAAGGATACTTGCTTTCAATATTATATTTAGAAAAACAAATCAGGAAAAACAACAACTGAACTTCTTAAGCCATCAAATCAAATCATAAAGACCTTGATGGGAACAGAAAGGTCTTTTCTGTGGGCTCCTGCTAATATCTTTTTAGCAGTGCTTCAAAAACAAACAAAACCCACAAAGTAATGAAGAACTGTTCTTTTTCAAGGCTAACTTCTGGTATTTTCACCCACACCCAGAAGTGTCTCTTCAGAGCTCACAGGCAATTAGGCAAGGCTCAATTGCTAACAATTAACCAGCTGCAAACCTCTTGGCTGGTTTACTTTCTAAACGTGGCTCAAATCCTGCTCAAAAGCTTTTCTGAGTAGATCAAAGAACAAGTTTATATTTCTTTGTGATGGTTGTTGTATTTTGTAAAAGTATATTACCACAGAAGTTTAGACAGAGAGCAATCCATGTATTCACACTGTTCATTTACAATATTTCCTTCTTCTTCAACTATCATAGAATCAATATCATGGATTGGCACAGAGGAATTTCTTAATGGAGCACTCTCAGGACAATACTTGTCTCCCTGCTGTCTTCCAAGTGAAAAGCTAGGGCACAGATCAGTGTTCATACCTGAGCTTCCATTGCTGTTAGGGTTCCTCTCCAAATATCCTGGCCAGTATGTAGTCCAGTTTTTATGTCCAGCCTTCCAATCAAGATCCCTGGACACTGGGTCTCTCTTCACATACCTTCTTGCACTGGTCTTAGGGTCCCTTCCAAATGCAGCCGTCTCCCTCACAGGTGCCGTCCGGGGATTCCTGGCTCTGTAACCCCACTCCTCGGTTTCCTCCAGTCCAATGGAGTATGCTTGCCTCTGGAATGCCTCCCAGCACATGTACTGCTATGGACTCCTTTAGACCTCCAAGATGCTTTTCTCTTCCTTCTTCCAAGTTGCTTCTTGCTCTCTCTGTCCTTGAGCTCTGGCCTCTGCTGCCTCTGCTCCTCCTGATGATCATGAAGATTCTGAAGATCCTGCTGTGTAGAATAGGCTTTACTTTTAACCTGTTTAGAGGGCTGCTGCACCCTAGCACATCGCAGCTGTGCTGAATCAAGCCCTGCCCTTGGAGATGAGTGCTTGGGGATTACCTCATAGCTCTCCTGATTGAACACACGTTTCCCCACTTCAGCTCTTCTAGTGGCTGTTGGAAACCTGGTGCATTCTGGGACTGGTAGTCTTTTATGGAAACATTCTGTTTTATTATTTCTACCAGCAAAGACAGGTTGCTTGTTCAGAGCCAATTCACCTCTATTACAGCTCCTTCCTGAACTATGATAAGCTTCCTTATCACAACATGCAGGCCAGACAGAACTGCGGTCCCGGCCTGCACATACAGGCCTGTTCGTGATTCTGATCCCATGGGGCAAGACGTGCCCCGTGGGATCAGATTTGCGATTCCCTCTGTGCGTCCGGTTCCAGCCGGACACACAGAGGGCCCGGATGTGCAGGATGGAATCGGGCCCTAAGTGTTCTAGAAATTTTCCAAAACAGAGGACATTACTTTTTCTCAGTATCATCATCAGAGGGAGGGGAGGGAGGCAGACTTCTGTCTTTGGCTGTTCTAGCCATCATACTATCAAGATGGATCTACCTGGTTAGGCAAAATATTTGGAGGGAACAGCTGGGTTGGATGATGACCCAGATTGCTGAGGCCTTGCACTCACTATCCACTAGCATCCATCACAAATTCAGATTGTTTCTTTTTGGTCATAGGCAGAAAATAGGACTTAGAGAGCAGTGGAATTAATTCTAGAAGTACTTGTAGTACCTCCACTAAATAACACTTAATTAGGAGGTCTTAAAGGGATCCATGGAAAATTAATTAAACATAATTTACATGACCTTGTAACAATCTTCTTTTAAATTTTTTTTAGTATGCAAAGGTTTCATTATTACATCCAAGAATCAAATCTGAATAAAAGGAATAAAGAAATAAAAATTAAAGTACAGGAACAGAAAAACTTCTTTTAAATTGACCACTATTGAAAAGGAAAAAGCCAAGAAAATAAGAAAAAGATAGAGTTAAAATAACATAAACTTGCAGTTGCTGGAAGTGCCTCACTGTAGCCAGCATTAACAGAGCACTCAACCGTCTCAGACTGCAGGAATCACAAGGACAGGTTCCCCTCTTGCAGAGTTAACATATCTACCTTTTTTGAGAACAAAGAAAATATAGTTCTAGCCAGCTAATGAAATGAAATACTTGCAAGGAAACTTCAAGATCATGGTTCAACCAAGTGCTTGTGCCCTAGGCTTAAGGACTACGAACTCCTGACACCTCCACAGAGTATCTCTTGATATATCAGCAAATATTTATATTTTGAGCCCCAAAAGCATTCAGAAATAAGAATATAAGAAATTCCATACTGGGTCCGACCAAGTGTCCATCAAGCCCAGTATCCTGTTTCCAATAGTGGCCAATGCAGGTCACAAATACCTGGCAGGTTCCAAAAAAGGTACACGGATTCTATGATACTTATCCTAGGGTAAGTAGTGGATTTCCCTCATCCTCCTTAATAATGGTTTATGGACTTTTCCTCCAGGAACCTGTCCAAACCTTTTTTAAACCCAGCTACACTAACAGCTTTTACAATATCCTCCAGTAACAAATTCCAGAGTTTGATTACATGTTGAGTCAAAAATTATTTCTCTTAGGTGTATGTTTACTAAGCAGCAGTAGCTGCTTCCATGCGATATCGGAGGCGCAGCCCCATTGAATTCAATGGGACCACGACTCCGATATCGCACGGAAGCTGCTACCTCTGCTTAGTAAACATACCCCCTAGTCTTAAATGGGTTAATTGTAGCTTCATTGCCAATCCTCTAGACTTCCTACTTTTTGAAGGGGTAAACAACAAATCTACATTTACCTGTTCTACTCTATTCATTATTTTATAGACCTCTATCATATTTCCCCTCAGCCATCTCTTTTATAATTTGAAAAGCCCTAACCTTTTAAGCCTTTTCTTGTAGGGATATCTTTCTATCATCTTTACCATTTTTGTCCCTCTTCTCTGTACCTTTTCCAATTCTGCTATATTCTTTTTAGGATATGGTGACCAGAACTGAACACAAAATTCAAGGTATTTTCACACCAGGGAGCAATACTGAGGCATTATAATATCCTTGGGTTTATTCTCCATTCCTTTCTTTATGATTCCTAACCTTCTGCTCGCTTTCTTGGCCGCGGCTGCACACTGGGCAGAGGGTTTCAACATGATGATGCCATATCCTTTTCCTGGGTGGTGGTTCCTAATGTGGAACCTTACATTGTGCAACTGTAGTTTGCATTATTCTTCCCTAAGTGCCTAACTTTGCACTTGCCCACATTAAATCTGATCTTCCATTTAGATGTTGTTTTACAATTTATCAAGGTCCTCTTGCAATTTTTTACAATCCTCTTGTGTTTTAACAACTTTGAAAAATTTTGTCTCATTTACAAATTTGATCACCTCACTCATTATTCTCATTTCCAGGTCATTTATAAATATGTTAAAAAAATAGCAGGCCCAGAACAGATCCCTGGGGTACTCCACTATTCACCTTTCTCCATTGAGAAATTTGGGCATTTAGCACCGCTCTCTGTTTTTTTATCTTTCAACCAGTTCCTAATCCACAATAGTACAATGCCTCCTATCTCATGGCTTTTACATTTGTCCTAGAATCTTTCATGAGGGACTTTGTCAAAGACTTTCTAAAAATTCAGATACAGTACACTATATCAACCACATCACCTTTATTCGTACCTTCAAAAAAATATAAGAGATTGATGAGACAAGATTTTCCTTGGCAAAATCCATGTTGGCTTTCTACCATTAAACCATGACTATCGGATCTAATAGTATCTCTCCAAACCAGTGATAAAAATGCGCTGTCAGCCCATCTAACCCCAGAGCCTTATCTACTTTTAACTGTTTTATCGCTTTCTGCACTTCGCTACCCGTATGGCCTTATTTAATTCTTGTTGTTCCGTCTCAGTTAATTTTGGCAATTTCACTGAATCAAGATAATTTTGTAACCTCTCCCTCTGTGGTAAATCTCTTGCTTTATATAATCCCATATAATATCCCCTAAAGGCTTCTCTAATCTCTCCATCTTTATATACAACCCCTCCTCCCTGAGTTCGAATTTTCATTATATGGGAACGCAATTTTCTCTGTTTCAGTTTCTGAGCCATGTATCTCCCCGCTTTATTTCCTCCCTCAAAAAATTCCTGTCTCAAAAGTTGCATTTGATATCTTATCTTGGCGGCTTGTATTTCATTTAACTGTGTTCTGACTGCTAATACTTGCCCTCTAAAAGCTCCTGGTTGATGTGCGTCCAATTCTTCTAGTTTCATCAATTTGATTCTCAATTATTTCTCTTTCTCTTCCCTTTCCCTCTTTTTCTGTGCTCCCCATTTAAGTAAGATTCCTCTCACTACTGCCTTGTAACTATCCCATACTCCTCCCCATGCTACCTCCCCATTATCATTCCATTTAAAATATTCCTTAGTTTCTCTCTCTATTACCTCCCTAACCTTCCCATCTTCTAATAAGTGTTCATTAAGTCTCCAAAATTATTTTCCTTTCTCCTTCCCCTCTATAGCCAATAGAACCTGTACTGGTGCATGGTCTGACCATGTAATGGACTCCATTTCCGCTCCCAATATCCGTCCCCCCATCTCCTTTGAAACCCAGATAGCATCTATTCTAGAATATGATCCATGTACAGGGGAAAAATAAGAGAATTGTCTCTTGCCTGGGTGAAGGAATTAGCGGATACTATGGGTTGGACAGGTATAACTATAATACACAAAGAGGGGAAAGACCCACAAGAGTGTTCCTCATATCGACCAATCTCTCTGATCAACCTTGATGCTAAATTACTAGACAAAATATTAACCACACGATTAAATAAATTGATTGGGAAGCTGATTCATTGTGATCAAGCAGGATTTATTCCAGGTAGACAAGTAGCTGATAATATTAGAAAAAATGTAAATATGATTTGGTCTATAGAACAAAATGGTAAAGAAGCATTGTTGTTATCTCTTGATGCAGAAAAAGCTTTTGATCAGGTATCTTGGCCATTCCTATTCACCGTAATGGAAAGAATGGGCTTGGGGGAAGAATTTTTAAGCTGCATAAAGGTGTTATATCGCAACCCGAAAACATGTGTAAGAGTGAATGGTGCTTATTTGGAATTTTTTGGCCAAGAGAGAGGAACGAGACAAGGTTGTCCATTATCCCCGCTACTTTTTGCCATTTCATTAGAACCAGATGATATAAAGAGTGAGGGAAAGGGAGGATATTAAGGGAATAAAAATAGGATGGAGTGAATACAAAATTTCATTATTTGCAGATGATATAATTTTAAGCGTAGGTAAGCCTCGCGTTTCAATCCCACTTTTAATGCGGGAAGTAGAAGAATTTGGCAGACTCTCGGGTTTCACTATTAACTGGACTAAATCAGAAATCTTAAATTTGACTACACAGAGAGACACACAGGACAGGCTACAAAAGAAATATCAGTTTAAATGGGTAAAAGAGAGCATTAGATACATTGGCATTTACATTAGTAAGAAGATGGAAGCATTATATAAACTGAATTATCAGAAACTATTTGGGCAGATAGAGAGCTGGTTGGATGGTTGGGGGCAGGGATATCTGTCATGGTTTGGACAGTGTCATGTAGAAGACCCTTCTGAGGCTATGGAGCTGAGTAAAGCAGAAGAGTTTGCTTCAGAAACTGACAGGCAGGCAGAGCACATGGCCCAGGGTTGCCAGGGGAAACATAAACAAAGTGAGTCACGAGAGGAGCAAACACTCCCAAGCTGCAATGTATCCCCGTGCTCAGGGGTTAAGGGAAAACACCTGGTTGGGGGAGGGGCGCAGTTAAGCCCTAAGAAACAGGGATATAAAAAGTACTCACTAGAATTGAGCCATAGATTCAGAACAGGAATGAGGACAGGAACAGGAACCGGGAGGACGAGAACCGGAGAGGAGGAGACGAGGAAGGGAGAGACAGGACGGGAGACACAGCACAGGAAGCCAGAGCAACAAAGACTCAAAGAGCCCGTGCCCAAAAGCCAGGTGGGAGCAACCCTCGACTGGGGCCCTATCGTGAAGGCAGCCAGAGGGAGAGACTGCCTGAGAGGCTGGTTTGGGAGCACACAGAAACTCCTGAGAGAGAGAGGTGCTGGCCAGAGGACATTTGTATGTCTGAGGAAAAGGAGAAGCTAAAAGGCAGGAAAACACATCCAGTGTTTGGAACCCTTGCTGACCCAGCAGTGCTGAGAAGGTCTTCCTTGCAAAAGCCAAAAGGTAGGCTGCATAAAGTGTATAGAGAGAAAACTAGGTGTGAAAGTTTTCCTTGTAATTGCGAAGATCTGCTGGACTCTCCCTATGCTAACTCCTGTATATACGGTAATTCTCAACCCTGCTCTTTAGAGTGCTGTGAAGAGAGGCCTCGGGGAAATAGAGAGGGAGTGAATGTTGAAATGCCGTATAACTGTATACAAACTTACCCAGCTGAGAGTGATTTGGAGGAAATGCAGACAGGTTCTGTTAGTGAAGATACAACAGATGAGCAAATGGACTGCACGCTATCACTAGCTGATCATATCATTTCACTTTGCTGACCTGGCTGTTAACAAGGCTGTTGGAACAGCAGTAAAGAAGCAAAGTGTTTCCTTTGTATGGAAAAGGGACTGTTGCTTTTGAGTTTGTATTAAGCACTGCATATTTGAAGCTGAAAGCCAAAGAAGCCGTTTTTGTGTTATAAGTTCCTGAAATGTTTTCTTTATGCCAGAAGTATGGCTATTTTGTCCTAAGTTTAATTTGCAATTAATCCGCCCGGAAGGGGAAATAAAAACCTTGTCATTTTTGCCTAAACCACTCGACTACAATTATTCCTGGCTTAGAGAGTAAGAGGGACTACAACTCCCAGAAGGCAGTGCATGACCAACTGCACTACCCTACTTCCTGAGTTAGGATTTCCCAGGCTGACCTACCCTACATGCCCCTGGCTCTGGGGAGGTTACTGGTGACAACAGATTGCTACTATAAAGATGATGCTCTTACCAAGATTCCTATTTCTCTTCCAGACGTTACCAATTAAAATACCACCTAATCAGTTAAAAAGATTACAAAGAATCGTTAACTGTTTTATTTGGCAAAATAGATGAGGGAGAGTAGCTATAGCCATAATGCAAAGCGCTAAAGGAGAGGGAGGGTAAGGGGTGCCTAACTTTAGGAAGTATTATGAGGCAGTACAATTGAGTGGCATCGAGGAACACAGAAACAATGGGTTCAAACGGAGGAAGTTTTTTTAAGGAGAGAAAGTTTAACCAAAGTAGTTTGGAGAGGAAGTCTTAGTTTTGAAACTAACAATCCAAATCCTCTATTAGTGCATAGTTTACAAGTCTGAAAACAAAATAGAAAACAATTAATACAAAATAAAAGGTACACACAGGGAGCCTGTTTTGAATGTGGACAAGGACCAGGGAAGCACATTTTGCATAGATGGGAACAGGCGGGGCTAAAATATATTTCACAAATAGTGAATAAGGAGGGTATTATTGAGTTTGAAAGTATTAAGGATCTATGTAGATTAGGGAATAGAGATTACTATGCATATCTACAAGTGAGCCACTTTTTGAAGCATCCGAAGGTGTGGCATGATCTCTGGGAAAACAGGGGATGGTTTGAAGTGTTGTGTATAGGAAATTTAGGGCAAAAAGGAGTTTTGTCCAGAATTTATAAAGGCTTAATGGAGGGGGGGGGGGTATGCAAATTGGGATACACGATAAAATGGGAAGAAGATTTGGGGGTGAGTTGGTCTGAGGAGGAATGGGACAAGATAATCCAGACGGTGGCAAGTATATCCATTGCCACAAGGGTAAAAGAGAATGCTTATAAAATGTTGTTCAGATGGTACTGGACTCCAGTACGTAAAAAAAGAGCTGGACTTAATGATCAATGTTGGAGGGGATGTCATGAGAGAGGGGATTGGTTGCATATGTGATGGACGTGTAAGTGGATACAAGCCTATTGGATTGAGATTTTGGAGTTGATTTATAACATGACAGGATATCGAATACAAAGAAAACCACAGACTTGCTTATTACATCAATTAGAGGTAGACATTCCAAAGAGGATTAGTGGAGTGATACATCACTGTATAGTAGCTGCCAGAAGTGAAATAGCACAGCACTGGCAGGGGGAGACCATGCCACAACCGGCAGGATTTGTGAGAAGTGTGGCAGAGATGTGTTTGATGCATAGATTGACGGAGATGTGACGGGGGATAGGGGGGAAAAACTGAGGAACAATGGAAGAGTGTGTGTAAGTGGTTGGAAAAAATGGAAGGATGAGAGAGTGGGAGCGATAGAGAAAAAGGCGAGGGACTTTAAATAAAAATTAACAGGTAGGCCTTATGGTGATTGGCTGAAAGGGGAGAGGATAATAATTCAGGAATGAATGAGCGTGGAATGAACGTATAGATGGCGAGTGGAAGATGAGCGGGGGAGGAAGGGGGAGGGGGAGCTGGGAAAGGGGATGATATAAAGAAAATAGATTATATAAATGTTAACATATATGTAAATGTTAAGTGAAGATTGTAGTGATGTGTAATTGATTTCTGTAATACTTAATAAAATGTTCAAATGGAAAAAAAATAACCATGACTATCTACATGTTCAGTAATTTTGTTTTTTATAATGGTTTCTATTATTTTGCCTGGTACTGATGTGAGGTTCACTGGTTTATAGTGTCCTGGATCCTCCCTGGAACTCTTTTTAAAAATTGGAGTTACATTGGCCACTTTCCAGTCCTCATGTACTACAGATGATTTTAAGGATAGATCACATATTACTAAAAGTAGTTCTACAATCTCATATTTCAGTTCTTTCAATCCCCTGGGATGTATGCCATCTGGTCCAAATGATTTGCTGCTGTTAGTTTATCAACTAACTGTATTACATCTTCCTGATTTATCAAGATTTATTTCAATTTATGTGATACATCACCTTTAAATATCATTTCTGGCATGGGTAAGTTTCCTACATCTTCTTCAGTAAAGACTGAATCAAAAAATTCATTAAATTTCTCTCTGCTATGGCCTTGTCCTCTGCCAGTGCACCTTTTACCCTTCTATCATCTAATGGTCAAACTATCTTCCTCACAAGTATTTTGCTAAGAATATACTTGAAAAAGTTTTTATTATATACTTTTTCTTCCATGACAAGCTTCTATTCAAATTTTCTCTTTGCCTGCCTTTTCAATACCTTGTATTTAATTTGCCAGTATTTGTGTTGTTTCTTATTTTCATCATTTTGTTTTTTCCATTTTCTGAAAGATTCTCTCATAGTTTTAACAGCCTCTCTGAACTCACTTTTAAGCTATACTGGCTGTCATTTTGCCTTATCTCCACCTTTTTTTAAGCATGGTATACATCTGATCTGGGCTTCCAAGATAGTATTTTTAAATAACGCCCAGTCCTGATATAAACTCTTATCTTTTACAGTTGCTCATTTTATTTTTTTTCTTAACCATTTTCCTCATTTTATTATAGTCTCCTTTTTGAAAGTTAAATGCTAGTGCAGTCCATTTTCTTGCTATCCTCCCTCCATTTATTAAATCAAATATGATCATGTTATGATCGATATTGCCAACTGGCCCTAAATTAATTACTTCTCATACTAGATCCTGCATTCCATTGAGGAGTAGGTCTAAAATAGCATCCCCACGTGTCAGTCCCTGAACCAGCTCTCCCATGAAGCAGTCATTTACTTCATCTAGAAACTTTATCTCCCTAGAATTTCCTAATGTGACATGTTGTTAAGTGCCATCAAGTCAGTGTTGAGTTCTGGCGACCCTCTGGATAGCTAACCTAAACTTTGTTTGGTCTTCAGCCAAGTGGCTCATTGTTCATAGAGTGGTATCCATAGCTGCTGTTATTGTATCAATCCATCTCATTGCCGGCCTTCCTCTTTTACGGTGACCTTCTACCTTTCCAAGCATTATGTCTTTCTGCAATGATCTCTCTCTTCGTATGATATGTTCAAAGTATGAAAGTCAAAGACTTGTCATCTGAGCTTCTAAGGAAAGCTTGGGTTTGATCTCCTCTAGTACTGACTGGTTTGTTCTTTGGGCAGTCCACTGTATACACAGTATTCGTCGCCAGCACCATAATTCAATGTGACATTGACCCAGCAATAATGGGAGATCAATAATCTCCCATTATTGCTGTGTTGTAAACTTTGCTAGCTTACCTAATTTCTGTTAGCATTTCATCATCTATCTGTTCATTCTGTCCAGGCGGATGGTAGTACACCTCCGCTGCCATTCCTGTCCCCTTTTTACATGGAATTTCTATCCATAGAGATTCTATAGTGTATTTTTTTCCCTACAAAAACTTTATCCTGTTTGAATCGATGCCCTCCTTAACATATAGAGTCACCCCTCCACCAATATGATCTATCCTATTATTACAATATAGTTTGTAGCCTTGTATCACAGTGTTCCATTGGTTATCCTCCTTCCACCAAGTCTCTTAAATTCCAATTATACTTCATCTTTCATTCATTGCTATATATTCTAACTATGCCATCTTATTTTTTGGACTTCTAGAATTTGTATACAGGCATTTTAAAGTTTGTTTTATGCTAATATTAACAGTCTTTCTATTTGATGACCGGGTAATTTGGAATATTTCAATTCAGTCTGATTTTTACATAAAGGCAACTTGGTTACTTTTACCTTTATTGGAACCTCTCTATTAGGCTGCCTTGACTTCCCTGTTTTGCTAGTAGCCTTCAAGGATACATCCTTCCAAACCATGCTCTCTTGGGTGACTGTCGGCTTTCCCCTATTATCTAGTTTAAAAGCTGCTCTATCTCCTTTTTAAAGGTTATTGCCAGCAGCCTTGTTCCATCCTGGTTAAGTTGGAGCTCATCCTTTCTGAACCCCCCCCCCCCTTGCCCAGAACATTGCTCAGTTCCTAACAAATCTAAAACCCTCTTCCTAGCACCATCATCTCATCCATGCATTGAGACTTCAGAGTTCTGCTTGTCTCTTGAGTCCTGCACATTGAATGGGAAGCATTTCTGAGAATGCTACTCTCGATGTTCTAGATTTCAACTTTCTACCTAAACACCTAAATTTAGCTTCCAGAACCTTCCTTCCACATTTTCCTATGTCATTGGTATAAACATGTTCTAAGATAACAGGCTCTTCCCCAGCACTATCTAAAACCTTGTCTAGGTGATGCATGAGGTCCACTACCTTCGCACCAAGCAGGCATGTTACCAGACGATCCTCACATCCACCAGCCACCCAGCTATCTACATGCCTAATAATCAAATTGCCAACTATAACAGCCATTCTAACCCTTACCTCATGGGAACATGACCCTGGAGACATATCCTTGCTGAAAGAGGGTATTACATCACCTAGAAGACTAGTCCTAGCTACCGGATCACTTCCTGCCATACCAAGGTGATGCTGTCCTTTCACATGACTCCTCTCCTCCATGGCAGCAGAGAGGCTGCCAGACTGGAGGTGGGTCTTCTCTATTTCATCCCTGTAGATCTCATCAATATACCTCTCTGTCTGTCTCAGCTCCTCCTAGTGTGCTACACAAGCCTCCGAAGATTCCCTGAAAGTAAAGAACTCTTTGCACTTAGTGAACACATAAGACCTCTCACCAACTGGAAGAAAATTATACATATAACATTCAGTGCAAAAGACTGGACAGCCCCCATCTCTCTGCTGGACTGCTGTCTCCATCTAAGATTTAAAGATTTCTTTTAGCTATTTAAAGTTGTTAAGTTTTGTAAAGTTACTAGGGGAATAGGGATACTTGAACCAATACAATTATACTTAATAAGTATAAAGGAATTTTAATGTTCATATCAAGGTGAACTGTAAGGACTTAAATCTACTCCTAAGGTCTAATAACCTACTCCTTGCTGGTCTCCCTCTGAATCATCTCTCTCCCCTTCAATCTGGTCTACACTCTGCTGCGCGGCTAATCTTTTGCCAGCCTCATCATACTCATAATACCCCTATTCTCAAGTCACTTCATTGACTCCCTATCCATTTCCACATCCAGTTCAAATTTCTCCTGATGACCTATAAGTGAATTCACTCTGCAGTTCCTCACTACCTTTTCTCTTTTATCTCTCCCTACGCCCTCCTCGGGAACTCCGCTCTTCTGGCAAATCACTTCTACTGTATCTGTGTCCTTCTCTTCTGTTGCTAATTCCAGACTTTGCTTCTTTCACCTTGCTGCTCCTTATACCTGGAACAAACTACCTGAGTCTGTACATCATGCACCTTCTCTGACTCTTTTCAAATCCAGGCTAAAAACTCACTTCTTCACTGCCGCTTTTGAATCTTGATTCACCTGATCTCCTCGTGTTTCCTTACCATTCCCCCTAGATATATCCTATGTCTCACCTACTGCATTGTCTGTCTTGGCTAGACTGTAAGCACTAATGAGAAGGAACCATCTTTTATATGTGTCTGTGCAGTGCTGTGTACATCTTGTAGCCTATACAAATGTTCAGTAGTAGTAGTCATAGCGGTGATGAAGATAATCAGTTAAACCTGAAATCGAGTAAGCTCACCTCCTTCCCCTTAACTGGTTTAGGAAGCTATAAAGCAAGGATTAAGCCTAGGGTGGGTGGGAGGGCTGACTTATTTTCATCTGTGCTTCTAAGACAATCTCTTAATTTCCTGGATGATTCACATTGCCTTTGGATTGATGGAGCCTTTCAAGTTGCTCCTTTGATATGTCACTTGATTTTAACATCTATTTAAAACAAGTCCACAGTTCTCTTGTCTCCTAACTGGAAGGCCTATTTGTAAAAGGTCTCTAGAAAATAATTTTGCTCTTTATAATCAAAGAATATTTATCCTATTCAGTTTTTTCTGTTACGACATACCTTGACAGGTTGTAATTTCACTGAAAGCTGGCTTGTAATACTAAGTCCTAACTAGTTTTAATTTAACTGAAAGCTGGTTTATTATACTAAGCCCCAGCTGGCTGTAATTTCACAGAAATGTTCCAGAAATACAGGTGAAGCACCACACTCCTGTCAAATTCGAATGCAAAGCAGGCAAATAGAGTAGATCTTGTTGTAATAGCATTGATAGAATTTTCTAGGAAGTCAGTTAGATTCAGATCAGCTTGATCCAAAGCCTGGTCCCCACTGTCCAACCAGTGGAAATCCCTTAGAACCCATATAATGAATCCATACATACGTAGATGTGAATCCTGAGGCATTCTCAAAACTTCAATAAAATATTTATGTAGCATTTCAGAAGGAGATAACACAGGGCATTTAGGAAAGTTCATGAATCACAAATTATTCTTCCTGAGGCAATTTTCAAGAAAATCAACCTTATGAAAAAGGTAAGTCTCTGTTCGTAATGTAAACATTACTCATAGTCTGTTATTCTGCCATGGCTGCCTCCAGGGATTCCATTTTAGCCACCTTCTGCTGTAACTTTTGATCCAACTCAGTCTGTCTTTCCTATCAAATTATAAAGTGAGGTGTTTATCCTCTGGATTGTATCCCAGAGCACTTCAAATGTGATGACCGTTGCTTTAGTTACTGGGGCAGGCTTCACTAAAGAGATGGGAACTCCTCATATTCTTACTGGGGAGAAACTTGCCTCGAGGTAGCCCTCCATGCCAAGCACTGGGGCTTCTCACACTTCCTCCAACATAACTTGACTCTAATGGAAGCTAACTCTGCCTCCAGGCCTCTATGATGCTGTCTGGTTATCGGGGCTCTAAATAACCCTGTCAGTATTGCTCCCAGAGCCTCCACCTTGTAACATTCTCAAGGTTCTCAATTTTTACCTGCAATGTCTAATTATCTCCAGTGTCTGAATAAGTTTTATCTTTTCTTCACAATCTTCCAAACTGTCCTTTGTCATCCCAATTACTGTTTTACAAATCTTAACCTTCTCCACACAATCCTGACCTTTCATAGCTGGACCATTTATTTGAGGAACCAAAATTTTTCACAGCTCCATAATGGCCTGCTAAATGGATCTCTGGGCATTGCAAAGAGAACTGTAATGTTAAATGCAAATATTCAGACCAACCCGAGACAGTAGATTGTTCTTGATCTGCTGCTTGATTGCAAACTGAAACCTGTCCTGTGTCACTCCGCAGTGCTTTGACTTCCAGGTTTACTTCTGGTGTTGCTCCCCAACACCAAAACCCTTTGCAATATCACCTCAGTTAGAGGACCCAATCTGTTTTCATCACTTTGAAAAAAAGTTAAAACAACAGCTCAGAAAACTGGAAACCAAATGGAGAATCACAAGGGCAGTTGCCAACAATCTGCTCTACATGCCCACTCTCAAAGCATATAAAGAAGCCATTTACAAAAGAAAGAATACAAAAGCCCTCAACAGTCCTAGAGAGCTGTTCTCAATTGTCAAATCCTTAACTAAATCCCCCAATTATATCACTGAACTTCCCCCTATAGAACCCCCAACCCTGGCAAGTTTCCTTATGGAAAAACTCAACCCCTTAAGCAACAGTAACACTCACACTAATACTCATCTCAACAACTTTTCAAACAATTCCAGCTTGACCAAACCTCACAACCAAAATACCTGGTCATCATTTTACCACATAAAACTCAAACAACTAAAAAATACTATCTTGAACATCGACACAACTTCCGCATCAGATCCCTGCCCAGTCAACTGGCTCAAGGCAACAAAAGAAGAGTTTCCATCCATTATCTTCTAAATAGTCAATCGGTCACTTCATTCAGGGAAAACGCCTTCTGCCCTAAAACAAACAACTATATGTACCATCCTAAAATCCAACATAACTGACTCAAACCCTCCCAAACTCATACTGGCCCATCACCAGACTACCATTTCTGGCAAAAATTATTGAAAAAAACAGTGCAAATCCAATTAAAAGACTTCATTGATTTGAATGCTCGACAATCAATAGCACGGCTTTAAACCTTTTCACAGTGTGGAAACCTTAATAATCACCCTTATGGACAAACTCCACCATGGACTAAATAACACCAAACAAGCATTCTTACTCATCTTTCTCGACATAGCAGCCGCCTTTGACAGCATCAGGCACAACATATTGATCACAAGACTACAACAACTTGGCCTTCAAGGCTCAGTCCTAGAATGGTTTAAATCAGGGGTGTCAAACACCAGTCCTGGAGGGCCACAAACCAGTCTGGTTTTCAAGATGCCCCTAATTCATTAGATATGTTTTCATATAATGGGACAGTGTATGCAAATATATCTCATGCATATTCATTAGGGATACTCTGAAAACCTGACTGGTTTGTGGCCCTCCAGGACTGGAGTTTGACACCCCTGGTTTAAATTATATCTTACCGACCATACCCTACAGGTCCAAATAGGCACAGCATCCTCCTCAACTTTCAAACAGGGTCAAGGTGATCCCAAGGCTCCTCCCTTTCCTCACTTCTGTTCAACCTTTACATGTAACCACTATGCCATATTTTCAAAAAACACTACACTATCACCTCTACGTGGATGATATCATGTTGTATCATCCAGTAGACATCAACAACCCCATCTGCCCACACATCCAAGACTGCCTCACTGACATATCCAACTGGCTCAACACACACAACTGAAAAATTAATATGAAAACAGATGTGTTATTCATCACCCGGAATCAAAATTTCAACCCCCCCTCCCCTCAAAACTCTGTCTATGCAACTCAGAGCTGGAAGTTAAAAAAGAAATAAAATATTTAGGAACCATCCTGGATCAATCCCTTTCCATGGTCCCCCACATTAAAGCTACCGCAAAGACCATATGCCTTAAACTAAAAATGCTACAGTATCTCCGACCCTTACTGGATAGCCAAGATTTTAGATCAGTCCTTCAAGCATTGATAACACTCCACCTTAACTACTGCAACAGCATTCTGTACGGCCTACCCAAAAACACCATCCATCAACTCCAACTAGCTCAAAACCTAACCACTCGCATTATACACAAGGCTCTCTACTCGGACTACATCACGCCACTCCTTCACTCCCTCCACTGTCTGCTCATTGCTACAAGGGCTAAATTTAAATACCTTGTAATTACCTTCAAACTGTATAATAAAATTGTTCCTTCATTCCTCAACTCCCTCCTTAGCCCACCCAACAACTTAAGAACCAGGAGAGTCTGCTCCCAAAATACACTAACAATTCCAACCCACATCCATAATGCCAACAAAACTATCAGTAATAGAGCTTTTACTTATGTGCACCTTCCATTTGGAATGCATTACCAGACAACTTAAGAGCCATCAAAGACCTCTAAACATTCTAGAAAGAGCTCAAAACTCACCTATTTGTTGAGTACTATGGCTCCTCCACCAACAACAACGAGTCCCTTGACAGCCCCTATCCCCTCAGCCGTCCTGGAAAAGAGACGGCTGAGGGGAGATATGATAGAAGTCTATAAATTAATGAACGGAGTAGAATGGGTAAACGTAGATCGATTGTTTACCTTATCAGAATATAGAAAGACTAGGGGACATGCAATGAAGCTACAGGGTAAACTATTTAAGACTAATAAAAGAAAATATTTTTTCACTCAACGTGTAATCAAACTCTGGAATTTGTTACCGGAGGATGTAGTAAAGGCTGTTAGTGTAGCTGGGTTTAAAAAAGTTTGGACAAGTTCCTGGAAGAAAGGTCCATAAACCATTATTAAGAAGTGACCAAAGATATCAATGCTTGACCCAGTACAAGCATTGTGGAACTTGTGTCTCTTGGGGAAACTGCTAGGTACATATGACCTAGATTGGCCACTGTTGGAAACAGAATACTGGGCTTGATGGACCTTGGTCTGACCCAGTATGGCATATCTTATGTTCTTATGTTCCCCCCCTCTTATGCACCAACACATATTCACTAGAGTATCTGTTTATTGTACATAGTTATGTTAATCATTAATTTGTATAATCACGTTTTGCCCTGTAAATAAGATTTCTGATGCTATAATATAAAGTTCCAGTTTTGTTCTCTGTAAACTGGCACTGATCTTTGGAAGTGGCGGTATATAAGTTCTAATAAATAGATTAAATAAATAAATATAGAGGCAGTCCTTAGAGTCGGGGTCTCAAACACGCGGCCCACGACAGAGGGAAACAAAAAAAAAAACCCTGGCTTCTGCTGCTGCTGCTGCCGCTGCCGCCGTGGCAGCGGCAGAATCAACTGTCAATTTTAAAAAAAAACTGGCTTCTGCTACTGCTGCTGCAGCCGTGGCAGCAGCAGAATCAGCTGTCCCGCGGCCCCTTCCCCTCTGTCCAGAAGGGCCCTGAGTCTGCTCCTTTAGCGGCGGGCTTTTCAAGCCGCGAAGAGAGTATTTCCCTCTCGCGCGGCTTGAAAAGTGAATAGGCTTAAGCCGCGCGAGAGGGAAATACTCTCTTCGCGGCTTGAAAAGCCCGCCGCTGATGGAGCAGACTCAGGGCTCTTTCAGGCAGAGGGGAAGGGGCCGCGGGACAGCTGATTCTGCCGCTGCCACGGCTGCAGCAGCAGAAGCCAGGTTTTTTTAAAATTGACAGTTGATTCTGCCGCTGCCACGGTGGCAGCGGCAGCAGCAGAAGCCAGGATTTTTTATTTTATTTTATTACTTGGGCTGATGGGGGGGGGGGTAGGACTCGAAATGGGCTGATGGGGGTTAGGAAGGACTGGAGGGGGGCTGATGGTGGCGAGTTAGGACTGGTAATGAGCTACGGAGGGGCTAAGACTGAAATGGGGTAATGGGGGGTTAGGACTGGAAGTGGGCTAATGTCAGGGGGGGGGTTAGGACTGGTAATGGGCTATGGTGGGGGCTAGGACTGGAAATGGGCAGATGGGGGTTAGGGCTGGAGGTGGGCTGATTGGTGGGTTAGGACTGGTAATGGGCTATTGTGGGGCTAAGAATGAAAATGGGGTGATGGGAGGGTTAGGACTGGTGATGGGAGGGTTAGGAAGTGGGCTGTTGGGGGGCTTAGGACTGGTAATGGGCTATTGGGGGGGCTAGAAATGGTAATGGACTGGGCGGGGTTGCTAGGACTGGAAATGGGCTTAGTGGGGGGGGAGCTAGGAAAGGAAATGGGCTGATGGTGGGGCTAGGATAGGATTGGAAATGGGCTAATGTGGGGATAGGACTGGAAATGGGCTGATGCGGGGACTAGAAGGGAGCGGATGCTGGGTGGGGCTGGAACTAGAAGGGAGCTGATGTTGGGGGAGGATTAGAATGGGATGGGGCTGGGAGAGTGAAATGGAGAGGGGAAAATATTTTGTGTGGGAGGGAAGACAAATCTACAATTGGCAGGGTATTGGGAGAGTAAGTGGTGATTGAGGATGGAGGGGTAAAATTTCAGTGGATGAAATAGGAATGAGGAAGGAGCAAAAGGAGAAAGATTAGTATGTTAAAGCAGATGTAGAGAGAGAATGGAAAAAAAAACTAGAAGAGAGACAAAAGGACAAATGGACAGCAGACGATGGAGAGTTAGCAGAAGACACGAAGAAACCAGAAGAAAGTGGCTGGAACAATTGCAACTGAAAAAAATGCACAAAAGGTAGAAAAATATCTATTTTGAATTTATTAACTGGAATATGTCAGCTCTGGGAAATGTGCAACATTAACTCTGCGCTTTGTATGGTAACATTATGCAAATATTTATGCAAATGAGGCCCCGCGTCTTATGCGGCCCGCGGGTTACTTCACAAGTCCTCATTTGGCCCTCAAAGCAATTTGAGTTTGAGACCCCTGCCTTAGAGTAACTGGTAAACCTTAAAAGTGAGTCAGCTCGGGTTTTCCTACAGCTGAAATGCCCGGAATGAACTGGCTTTGTCACTCTGGACCTCACCCAGGGTGGCAAGACTCACCCCGGCTCAGCCTTCACCCTAAAGGGACTTCTTTCTGCTGTTCATAATATTTACATTAGTTCATCAATACTTCAGACCATTCTACAGTTTTAAACTATGGTTGCAAACCTGAGCAAGCTCAGCACAAAGTCACCAGAAAGTAATTCAAAGTTCTCACATGCTTAAGGATCCAGCTTCCTGGTAGTCCATATTCTCCCAAAGACAATCCCATGGTTGTGCTTGTTCCAGCTCCATAGGTTCTGGCATCTCAAGAATTGCAGTGAGCTCACATGGAGGCTATCCCCAGCAGTACTGGCCCATCCATTGTGCAGGAATGTTGCCCGCCCATGCCTCACCAGCTGCAGAGGAAGCTGGGGAGGCCTGAAGCTCCAGCTGAACCCTGAACAGCCGCAGGAGTAAAGAGCGGCATTTGCCTTCTTTCCCACGGGTGTGATAAAAAGAAGCCCACTGGCGAGCTGAGTGCCAAGAGATTAAATGGGCCAACCACAATACAAAAAAATCCCTCTAAGCCATAAGGGAAAGACTCAAGCCCATCAATAATCCAAAAATAAAAAAAAGCCAAGCCCTAAATAGAGTAACTCCAACCTAGAAACTTTTTCTTTCCAGGCAATGTCAATGTGAGGAGTTAAGCCTTACAAGAGACTACATCCATTTTAATCAAATTTTGCAGTAAAATCAACAAGCAACATGGCATTTTTGAAAAATTGATGAAAAAAACATTTATCTGAAGTTATTTAAATGAGCGATCTCCAAAACAGTAAAGATGTTATCAAATGGGGTCATCCACGACACAATCTTTGGAATGTTAAATAGACCTGAAACGCAGTGCTGTGTCGTGGATGACCCTGTTTGATAACATCTTTGCTGTTTTGGAGATCGTTCATTTAAATAACTTCAGATAAGTGCTTTTTTAAATTGATTTTTCTAAAAAGCCAAGTTGTTTGTTGATTTTACTGCAAAATTTGATTAAAATGGGCGTAGTCTCTTATAGAGGTTAACGCCTCACATTGATGTTATCTGACAAAAAACGTTTCTAGGATGGAGCTATTCTATTCAGGATTTGGTGTTTTTTTATTTTTGGAAGGTTAAATGAGGGCTCGGGGGGACTGGGGGATAGAAGGAGAACAGGAACAGGGGACTAGAATGGAACGAGGGAGGGGGGGACTAGGGGCTAGAATGGGAACAGGAGGGAGGACAGGACTGGAAATTCAGACAACCCCAGGGAAAGTGGTGAGGTTGAGGCCCTACCATTTGCTGAAGGCCAAGAGATCAGAAGTTATAAGCCAGGTAGAGGAGATGGAAGAGATGGAGGCAAAGGCAGATGGGACGCTCTGATTTTGCATTGACGTCCATCAAGTCAATGCCATTTCAGAGTTCCAGTTCTAGAAAAAAACAGAGAATTAAGTGATTAGTCTTAGACCACAAAGGCCCACAGTGGGATTTGAACCCTGGCTAGTTTTCTCTTAAACTATTACTCTAACCGTTATGCTTTTAAATGTCCTATTATTCTAACTGTTATGTATTAAATGTCTTGGTTCTGAAGTGCTGTTCTGGGGACATCTATATAGACGTTTGATAGAACTCCATATCTGGCACATTCAAAATCATGCCTGAACTTGCACATGCCTTCTCTTTTTTCAGCCGTTCTGGCTTTGACATCCCAGATTCCAAATGGACATCCCATTGTGAAATGTGCCTCACAGTCACTTAGCCTTTGAGCTAGAGCCTTTCACTGTTCTCCTGCTTCATTCAGGCAGAGCATAATGCCCATTGATAGTGCTCTGTGGTCAGGCCCATCGTATCCTTAATGATAGCCTTTACTATGTCATAAGTAGCCACTTGTTTAGGTGTCAGAGCCCGATAGGTGGCTAAAGCCTCTCCTGATAAACAGGGGACCAGTCTAAATGCCCATTGAGTTTGGGGCCACCCACTGCTTGGGCCACCCTCCCAAACGTTAGCAAAAAGTCATTGGATCGTCCTCTCCCATTTTATTTACAAACACGGGTCCAAAACCCTGTGGTCCCTCACCCAAATCATTTGGGCCCACAGGCACAGAAGACACTGTCCTTGCCTGCTGTTGCTCCAATAGGTTTCCAATGTTTTCGACTTGCTCACACAAAAGGTCCAACAGTGGCTGTTGTTGTTGTCTGCTGGCTCCCACAGCTTCCTGGAGCTGCTCTCAGGTGTCTGCATGCTGCTGCTGCAGGTGTTGGGTCACCCATTCCATGAGTTGCTGGGGCTCCATCTCCATTGGGCTCTGGAATAAAAGAAAGAAACAAAACCCAAGTGTGGCATTTCCTACACAAAGCGACCCCTACTTATCTTTCTGCACTCCCATTCCCAGACCTTGCTCCATTAGCTGAAGAAATCCATACTTGCCCTCCCCAGATACTCTTACCTGAAACAGAGCAGTATCAAGTTTTGCTAAGGGTTTTGGGTCCCTCTATGTAGCTGGTGGGTGACATCTGCACTGAATCCCACCTCTGACACCAGCAATGACACACGTCTATACCTGGCGTGCAGTTCAGGGGAAGTGAAGATATCTGTGCTCCAAGGTCCTGTGTGCCTGCTGAGATAGAGAGTCCGCATTGCCATCAGCTGGAGGGTTTAGGTTGCATTCCCATTATGTCACCCCAGTAAATCTCCAGAAGAAGCAAATCAGTCCAGTAACCAAAAGAAAACAAAAGAAACTCAGCTGGTATAAATGCAGGCCTTGGAGGACTGCTAAAGCTTTGAAGTGAGCTGGTCCGGGTTTTCTCCAGGACTAAGCAGGAAGTCAGTCCACACATATGGGTGACATCGACGTCGATGGAGCCCCTGCGGAACATTTCCCCAGCTTTCTATGAAAGCCTTTGGGAATACTGTACGCATGCGCGGTCCCCTTCCCGCCTAAAGGTGCCATCTTGCCCAGTCTCTCTTTTTCCGTGGAGCCCATCGGATGTTTGTCCTAGTTCACCCGGGAAACAGTTAGATTTTTTCTTCGAATACCTGCAATTTTTTTGCGGCTTTTTCTCTGGTTCGACGCCTGTTCCCCTTCTCACCGGGTTCGGTACACCGGTATCGAGCCCGATCTTATTTTTTCGGTTTTTGCCCTTCGTGGCTGGCGTTCGCGCCCTTTTTTCTTTTTCCCTGGAAGGCCGGTCCTTTGACCTCGCGGGGGCTCTTTTTTCCCCGATGGCTTCCAGTGGTTTTAAGAAGTGTGATCGGTGGAAGAAACTAATGTCTCTCACCGACAAACACGACTACTGCGTTCGGTGCCTCGGTCCTGATCATGATCCTAAGATCTGTGGACCGTGTGGGAAAATGTCCACTAAGGCACTGTGAAGTCGTCAGCACCAAAGGGAAAGGCTTTTCTCTGATTCGGCCTCTGGCCGGGCCCGGACCTCGTCTGAGGCCTCGACGTCTCAGGAGTTTGACCCCGAGCATCGTCGGGGTTCCTCGGACAAGGGGTCTCCCGAGCGGGAGTGAAAGAGGAAGAAGCGGCTCGCGAGAGTGGCGTCAGAGGAGGTCCCTGGCTCCTCGAGGGCTAGGTCTCAGACCCCTGACCGCCGTCCTGGGCCCGTGGAACAGGAGAAGCCATCAAAAGTACCTCGTGTGGAGCCGGAGTCTGCTGGACACGTAAGTCCTGTTGTCCTCGAGGACTCTCCTCCCAGGGAGCCAACGTCGGGCCCGGCGCTGCCGGGGCCTGAGTCAGTGGCTGCTGAGTCTCCTGAGCTGGGTCTCAAGCTGACAGCCTTGGAGTGCAGACTGTCTGCCTTCATGGATCAGCAGCGGGTGCTGATGGCCAGCCTCGCTGGTGCATCTGCCCCGACCACCGGGACATCGACGTCGAAGTCGACCCCGGAGACCGAGCTGATACTCGAGACCATGAAGGCTCGAGGTCGTCCTCCGTCGCGGTCACCCTCGACCTCCCGGTCGGGACCGAGGGCGTCGACACCGGTGCTTTCGGCGTCGGGGCGGCTGCTGCCGGGCCCCGCGCGGTCAGAGCCCGACTCCTCTTCGGATGAGCCCGCCTGGGAGACGGAGGACGAGGAGTCCCCCGATACCTTCAAGACTCGGTGCGTCCCGTCGGACTCACCACAGTCTGAGCCCCGGAGTAGATCCCCTCCGGAGGATACCCGGTTCTTGGAGTTTGTTCGGGATATGGCCACTGCTTTGGCGATCCCGGCAGACCCCAAGGAGGAGCCTAGAGCCGAAGAGCTCGAGGCCCTCCAGTATGACTCTCCTCCAAAGGAGGCCTTTACTGTGCCGGTTCCTCCGATGCTGGAACGGCTCCTCTTCCGGATGTGGGAGGCACTGGCCTCAGCGCCGGTTCTAAGCAAGCGGGTCGATTCCATTTATCGACTCCGTAAGAGCCCTGGTTTTCAGAAAGCGCAGCTACCACACCATTCCATGGTGGTGGAATCGGCCATGCATCGTCTGAAAAATCAGAAGATGCACTCCGCGGTGCCCCCTGGCAGGGAGGCCCGGAACCTGGATGCGTTTGGTAGAAAGTGCTTCCAGGGCTCGATGCTTACTTGCCGTGTCCAGTCTTACCAGCTGTACATGGGCATGTACTTGCAGGACCTGCAAAGGAGCTGGCCGCGTTCTCTGCTGGTCTCTCCGGGGAACCTTTGCAGAGGTTCAAGTCCTTGTCGTCGGGGATCTGGGAATGCTCTAAGTTCATGTCCCATGCAGCCTACAATGGCTTCGAGGCCTCGGCCCGTGTTGCGGCAGCCAGCATTGCTGCTCGACGCCAGGCATGGCTGCAATCATCGGATCTCAAGCCATGGGTTCAAGACAAGTTGATCGATGTCCCTTGCCGAGGTGAGAACCTTTTTGGCAAGCCCATGGCCGAGAAGGCTGCACAGCTCGAGACCGAGCACCTCACGAGGACGAGGCTGTCTAGAAAGACTTCTGCCCCTTCTCTTAAAACGAAGGGCTCGGGTAAGAAGTCCTTTTACCCGAGGAAGGTAACTGCCTACAAACAGTTCCCAACTTACCAGGCCTCTCCAGCTCCCCCACAGGGTCAGCAGGCCAAGGGGCAGGGACATGGGCCCCGTAGGCAGAAGGCCCCAAGCCTCAGGCCCCTGCTCCCACTCAGCAGGGTGGGGGTTTTTGACTCCCAAGGCATAGCCTCTCCATCTCTGCTGTCCCATCCCTGCACAGGAGGTTGACTAACCCTGTTTGCCCACAGGTGGCCAACCAATACAGGAGACAATTGGGTCTTAAGCATAGTCCGCAAGGGCTATATGCTTCATTTCCATCAGTTGCCTCCTCTCCACACAGACCTCCTCCTTCAAGAGCTTCAGGGTCTGTTGCGAGACAAGGCGGTGGAGCCTATGCCTCCCCACCTCCAAGGTCACGGGTTCTACTCCAGGTACTTCCAAGTACCAAAGAGAACCGGCGGCCTCAGGCCTATTCTCGACCTCAGAAACCTCAACAAGTTCCTAGAGAAAGAAACGTTCAAGATGCTTACTCTTGGAACACTTCTGCCCTACTTCCAGCAGGGAGATTGGCTATGCTCCTTAGATCTAAAGGATGCGTACACTCACATCCTCATTCATCCAGACCATAGAAAGTACCTCAGTACAGAATGCTGCCTTTCGGCCTCACCTCCGCCCCCAGGGTCATTACCAAATGTCTGGCAGTGGTGGCAGCCTACCTGAGTAATCAGGGTATCTTTGTCTTCCCCTACCTGGACGACTGGCTCATCAGGGGTCAGACGTGCCAGGAGGCCAGGCAAGCCACCCTCTGCACTATTTCTCTACTTCAACACTTGGGGTTTGTCATAAACTTTGCAAAGTCCACTTTGCTCCCCTCCCAAAACTTGGAGTTCATAGGGGCAAGGCTGGACTCTCTGCAGGCAAAGGCTTTCTTGCCAGAGGACAGAGCCCAAAGACTGATAGACTTGGAAAACCAGTTTCTAAGCAAGTCACTGGTTTCTGCCAGGCTCTGGCTGAGGCTTCTCGGCCACATGGCTTCGACAGTACATGTGACTCCCAATGCCCGGCTCCATATGAGGCCTGCACAGTGGTGCCTCAGAACTCAGTGGACGCAGGCCACAGGGAGCCTCAGAGACAGAGTAAGGGTGTCCAGACCATTCCTGAACTCCCTACGCTGGTGGCTGCACCCCCCCCCCAACTTACTGCAAGGAGTGCCTTTTCAGATACCTGGATTCACAGTGGTGTTGACCACCGATGCCTCCCTGCAGGGCTGGGGAGCACATTGTCTGGGCAAGTGCACCCAGGGCCTGTGGTCTCCCTGGGAGGCCATGCAACAGATCAACCTGCTGGAACTCCGGGCTATTCACTTAGCCCTCAAGACTTTCTCTCACAACCTGGCTCACCAGTCCGTCTTAGTACAAACAGAAAACCAAGTAGCCATGTTTCATGTGAACAAGCAGGGTGGCACTGGGTCCAGGCTCCTTTGTCAGGAGGCACAGGACCTTTGCTTGTTTGCGCTCAAACACAACATATTTCTCAAAGCTGTTTACCTCCCTGGCCAGGAGAACTGCCTGGCAGACCGGTTGAGCAGAGTTCTGCAGCCCCACGAATGGCAACTCCACCCTTTAGTGGTTCAGAAAATTTTCATGAAATGGGGACTTCCATCCATAGATCTCTTTGCCAGTCCCCTCAACAAGCAACTGCCCAAGTTCTGCTCCAGGCACCGGCATCCCATGAGGTGGGCAGCGGATGCTTTTCTGATTTCCTGGTCTCAGGGCCTCCTATATGCGTTTCCTCCCACGCCTCTGGTGGCCCGAACCCTGTTCAAGGTTCTCAAGGACAAGGCCTCAGTGCTACTAGTAGCTCCCAGGTGGCCGAGGCAACCTTGGTTTCCACTTCTGCTTCAACTGGCAGTGGACCCCCCACTGCCTTTAGGGTTGCAGCCCAACCTTCTCTCTCAGGATCAAGGTTCTCTTCTGCACCCCAATCTCAAATCTCTCAATTTGATGGCCTGGAGGCTGCAAGGGTAGTTTTGGCTCCTTGGGGCCTACCTCCAGAAGTTGAAGAGGTCGTCCTGGCCTCTAGGAAGCAGTCCACTAGGAAAACCTATGCCCTGAAATGGAAAAGATTTTCTGTGTGGTGTCAGCTGCGTACAGAAGATCCTTTCTCCTGTGCTGTACCGGTAGTGCTTCAGTACCTGCTGCACTTATCCAATCAGGGGCTTAAATCCAATTCTGTTCGGGTCTACCTCTCAGCTCTAGCAGCTCACCATTCACTGGTGGAAGGACACTCTCTGTCGGTTCACCCCTTGCTGTCCCGGTTCCTCAGAGGTTTTCTCTTGCTCAAGCCTCCTGTCCGGCCTCCAGCCCCTGAGTGGGAGTTGAATGTGGTCTTGCAGCAACTGACTCGCCCACCTTTTGATGGCTACTTGTCCTCTCCACTTCCTGTCCTGGAAGGCACTCTTCCTGGTAGCCCTAACCTCGGCCAGGCGAGTGAGTGAGCTTCAGGTCCTGGTCTGTGACAGGCCTTACACTCGCTTCTATAGGAACAGGGTAGTCCTTAGGACTCATCCAAAGTTCCTCCCAAAGGTTGTCTCCTCTTTCCACCTCAACCAGGAGGTGGTTCTTCCAACATTCTTCCCTAGGCCTCATGCAAGCCAGGCTGAAGCGGTCCTGCACACCCTGGACTGTAGAAGGGCCTTGTCCTTCTACCTTGACCGTACGCAGGGGCATAGAAGGGCTACTCAGCTATTCATATCTTTTGACCCTAATAATTTGGGGTTAGCTGTGTCCAAGCATACCTTGTCCATCTGGGTGGCTGACTGTATCACCTGGGCTTACAGGGCAGCTGACCTTCCCTTGCAGGGTCGGGTCACGGCCCACCGTGTCAGGGCAATGGCTGCCTCAGTAGCTCATCTCCGCTCTGTACTGTTGGCAGACATCTGCAGGGCTGCAACTTGGTCCTCAAGCCAGACTTTTGCGGCCCATTACTGCCTGGAGAGGGAGTCCCATAGGGACAGTGCTTTTGGCCAGGCAGTACTCCGGAATCTCTTTGAGGTTTAGGCAACTCCTGCCCTCCAGCCCTCCGTTGGGCTGCCGGTGGAGGTTCGTTTAGTGAAAAGCCTTTCTTTGACGCTGGGACTAGAGGGAGTTCTCTTGTTCAGCCTGGGTTCCTGGTAGCCCAGAGCTAGTGAGTCACCCATATGTGAGGACTGACTTCCTGCTTGGTCCTGGAGAAAGAGTAGTTACTCACCTGTAACAGGTGTTCTCCAGGAGCAGCAGGAATCAGTCCTCACAACCCTCCCTCCTCCCCTGGGAGTTGCAGTTGTACATAGTTTATTTTACATTTTTGTGTGCTGTTTTTTAGCTATGTCATCAGACTGAGCAAGATGGCACCTTTAGGCGGGAAGGGGACAGCGCATGCGTGCAGTATTCCCAAAGGCTTTCATAGAAAGCTGGGGAAATGCTCTGCAGGGGCTCCATCGACGTTGATGTCACCCATATGTGAGGACTGATTCCTGCTGCTCCTGGAGAACACCTGTTACAGGTGAGTAACTACTCTTTCCTCCAGCTGGAATGCCTAGAATGAAGCAGTTACGCCATCCTGGACATCACCCAGGACTGCAAGACTCTCCCCGGCTTGGCCCTCGTCTTAAGGTTTCTTACTGCTGTTCCTGCAGCTAATAACAGTTCATAATATTCACATAAGTTCATCAACAGTCCAGTCCATTCCATGGTTTTAAACAAATGTTGCAAACCGGGGTAAATCCTTACTCCTCAATAAGCTGGAGTACATTTGGGGAAGACTTCTGCACACTTCCCCTAGGCATTCTTTAACCCAGTCCAAGGTCACCCGAAAATAATTCAAAGGACTTACATGCTTGAGGATCCAGCTTCCTGTTAGTCCATGTCCTCTGAAAGACAATCCCATGGTTGGGTTTGTTCCAACTCTATAGGTTCGGGCATCTCAGGAATTGCAGTGAGCTCATGCGGGGGCTGTCCCCAGGCAGGAGGAGTCTCTTGGTACTTGGGGATCTGCCTTATGTCCTTCTCGCTCTGCCAGGGAGGAATATCAGCTCCTTCTACTTAACCCGACCCCCGGGAAACCATCTAGTCCCTGGCTCCACCCCTCTGACCTCGATCTCTCCAGGGTGCAGGGAAATCCCAAATCCCAGGCTGGATTCAGTCCAGCTCCTTCTCCTTTGGCTAACCCTAGGCTCTTCCTCTTCCTCCCTGCATGGGTGGCCCTGTCTCTGGGGAATTCTTGGGGCTGGATAAGGTTTCTTCCCTCTGTACTTGGAGGCAGGCCGTCTCTGCCACACTTGCTACTGATTCTTCACATGCACCATCTTGGATCCCCCCACAGTGATTGTATATTTTTCTAATCTCTGCCAATACCAAATTTTGTTATTATTAACAGTGACTGTTGAATAATTTAAAATAAATCCTTTGATTTGGAGCACCAAATTTCTGGCCTGGACTCAATTACTGAAAGAAAGGGGATTGGAGTTAGTGGAGTGTAGATGCCAAAGGTCTCCCAGTATTTACTGGTCCCATATTAGGAATTCTAATCATCCCCAAGAGTTGAGAATGAAAGGACAGTATTTGCTCTTGAGAATTATGTCCCAGCCTGCCAACCAGTGTGCTTAGCCACAGAAAGGGATTCCACACTGGCAGGGGTTATACAAATAACATGACATATAAAGCAGAAATTTACACTACAACCTGCTTAAAGTATTTAAAACTATGCCTTCATAACATTCAGGTTTATAAATGATGATAAGTCTACTTGGGAACAAAAAGCTTAACATGGCTGCATCAATCTTTATACAGGTGCTAACATGGCCACATTAGGATAAGAGCACACATAATGGCCACTAACATTGTTATGTGCTAGTAAATGGTATGCAAATGCTAGCTAGGCTAATGAAATGCAGATGAGGGCACAGAGGTGGCTGATAGGAAACTACATTTACAGTAAAGGTGATAGTGTTTGTCAATAAAGACAGTTTTGTCACAAGAATATTACCTATATCTCTGGGTAACAGATGTTTAGTGGATTGGGAATAATTTCTTGGAAGTTTATAAGCACACTATATAACATGGATGCGACTGTTGTAATCCTATCCAGTCCACAACTCCTCCAGACTTCATCATGAATGAATCCAAAGATCTCACTTTTTCCCTATATCAAGATGCTTCCCATGGAAGGCTGATGGCTCTAAAACAGTGGTTCTCAACTGGTGCATCAGCAGGTGCATTGTGGGGCCCACAAGGGCAGGACAGCACTTCCAGGGAGGCAACAGCAGTGAGAAACGCAGCAGCACAAAACCCAGTGGCAGGAGATGTGGCCGTAGAAGCTGTGGGATTCTTCTTCACTTTATTCAAAGCTGATATCCTTGCTAGGGCATGAGGCACTTATTATGATTTCAATTCCAGTGTATTCTGCACAAAGAAAGTGAAAACATATTACGTGCTGCTTGTCACTGTGACACTGGTGAGGATCACAGCTGCTACAGCCGCATCTTCTGCTGCCTAAGAACTGCAGATGCTGTTCTTGGGAAGGGGGAGGGGTGGAAGGGAGAAGGCAGCTACTGAACTATTTGGGTGGCAAAGAAGAGGTGGAAGGCAACTACTGAACTATTCAGATAGCAGGGGAGAGAGAAGGGGTGGAAGGAGAAGATAGCTATACCTCAGCCTTGGTTGTCTTCAATAACCCGTTATCTACACTCCTGTGCTCGCTCAGCTGAGCGCATTTGGCTCAATTCCCGCTCCCTTTAAGTCTTTCTTCACTTTAAATTCATGCTTACCTCCTTCCAGTCAGCCTTAGCACTTACCAAGCAAAATTACTATGTCCATTCGACTAACTCTTTTGTCACTAACCCTCACCATCTCTTCTCAACTCTCTCCTCAAGGCGTCTTCCCCCTCCAATCCCTCCTCTTTCTGCCCAAACCCTAGCAACTATTTCCATGACAAAATCCACAAGATTACATTCCAATTCCCTACTAGATCAGCTTTATCCCCTCTTCCCCCTCCTCAATACTAGCTTTTCCCCTCAATCTCTGTTACCCTTTCATCCTTTTCTAAGATCTCTAATGAGGAAACCTCTCATCTTCTTTCCTCCTCTAAACTTACTACTTGCTCTTCTGATCCTATCCCCATCCATCTCCATAACTCCATTAGCTCCTCTGTCATCCTTTCCATCTCACATATTCTGAACCTCTCGCTCTCCACTGCTACTGTCCCTGCAGCCTTCAAGTGTGCTGTGGTCTCACCTCTCCTCAAGAAACCTTCACTTGACCCTATTTATCCTACCAATTATCGACCCATCTCTCTTCTTCCCTTCATTTCCAAACTTCTAGAGCATGCAGTCCTCTGCCATTGTCTTGAATTTCTTTCCAATCAAGCCCTGCTGGATCCACTTCAATCTGACTTTCATCTCTTACATTCTACTGAAATGACATTTTCCAAATTCTTCAGTGACTTATTCCTGGCTAAACCCTAGAGCCTTTACTATATCCTCATCCTTCTTGATCTTTCTGCTGCTTTTGAAACTGTTGATCACCACCTTCTCCTTGACACATTGTCCTCATTTGCTTTTAGGAGCCTTGCACTGTCCTGGTTCTCCTCTCATCTTTCCCATTGCTCTTTCAGTGTTTATTCTGGTGATTCCTCCTCTACTGTTATCCCACTCTCAGTTGGTGTACCCCAATGGTCTGTACTGGGCCCTCTCCTTTTTTTCTTTCTACACCCAATCCCTTGGTGCTCTCACCTCCTCTCATGGATTTCAGTATCATTTTTATGCCGATGATACACAGATCTACCTTTCTTCACTGATATTTCACCGACACTCCATAGCATCTCTGCCAGTCTGTCTGACATCGCCATCTGGATATCTCACCGCTGTCTGAAATTAAAAATGGCCAAAACCAAACTTCTTATTTTTCCCCTTAAACCTTCCTCCCCTCTTCCTCTTTTCTCTATCTCTGTATATACATAAGAACATAAGATATGCCATACTGGGTCAGACCAAGGTCCATCAAGCCCAGTATCCTGTTTCCAACAGTGGCCAATCTAGGTCATAAGTAACTAGCAGTTTCCTCAAAAGATACAAGTTCCACAATGCTTGTATTGGGTCAAGCAGTGATATCCTGGGTCCCTTTTAATAATGGTTTATGGACCTATCCTCCAGGAACTTGCCTAAACCTTTTTTAAACTCAGCTACATTAACAGCTTTTACTATATCCTCCGGTAACAAATTCCAAAGTTTGATTACACGCTGAGTGAAAAAAAATTTCTCTTATTAGTCTTAAATAGTTTACCCTGTAACTTCATTGCATGTCCCCTAGTCTTTCTATATTCTGATGATGTAAGCAATTGATCTACATTTACCCGTTACTCTCCATTCATTGATTTATAGACCTCCATTATATCTCCCCTCAGCTGTCTCTTTTCCAGGTTGAAGGGCCCTAACCTTTTTAGCCTCTCTTCATAGGAGTATTCTTCCATCCCCTTTACCATTTTGGTGGCTCTTCTCTATACCTTTTCTAATAACGCTATATCCTTTTTATGATACGGTGACCAGAATTGCACACAATATTCAATGTGCGGTCGCATCATGGAACAATACATAGGCATTATAATATCCTTTGTTTTATTTTCCATTCCTTTCCTTATAATACCCAGCATTCTATTTATTTATTTATTAATTTAACAGTATTTCTATACCGCCTTATCCTAGAATCAAAGCAGTGTCACAGCAATACAATCAAAAGTAGTGGATGTGTATTTCATGCAGTGAAAGAAATGACATGATTTGCGTGTAAGAAGTTATTGTGTTAGATTAGGTTGAGCTATGTACATAGTGTGCTATGGTACAGCATGAGCTATAATACAATGTTCTATACAATTAGGGTTAAGATATATCATGTGCCGTTGAACAATTTCTTAACAGGGTTGGGAGGGGTAAGTTGGTGGTTCCTGTTAGTATGATTAAGTGACATGTCCATAGTGTTCTATGAAGAGCATTGTCTTCAGCTGTTTGTGAAAGTCTTTGAGGTCCGTTGTCGATCTCAGTTCGTCTGGGAGGGAGTTCCATATTGTTGGGGCAGCCAGGGAGAGGGCTCTCTCAGTGGTGTCCTTGCGTGTTTTTCTGAAGTCACTCGGGGTGTTGACTCTGTTGGAGGTTCCTTTTCTTCTTGGGCGAGTGCTGGTGTCTGGTTGTATGAGGGTGTGCAGGCTGTTGGCTGAAGTGTGGTGTTTGATCTTGAATATGTTTATGATTGTTTTGTATTTGATGCATGAACTGATTTGGAGCCAGTGTAGGTCTTTCAGAACAGGAGTAATGTGTTCATGTCTTGTTGAACCAGATATTATGCGGGCTGCAGTGTTTTGTGCTAGTTGTAGTGGTTTGAGTGTTTTTTTTGCTAGCCCAAGGTAGATGGGGTTGCAGAAGTCCAGTAAGGGAGTAATTAGAGCTTGGCATACGGTGCGGAAGTGTTCTGTGGCAAGGAGGGGTTTAAGTCTTCTGATGATTCTCATCCTGTAGTATGCATTTTTGATTGTTTTGCTTACGTGTGTCTTGAGATTCAGTTCGTTGTCCAGGGTCACTCCGAGGTATTTTACTTCCGATTTCATTGGTATGGTTGTGTTTTGTACTCTGATGTCCGGTGGGTGGATGAAGTCTGGGTTGTGAGTGATTATTACTGCCTCTGTCTTGCTGTAGTTGATTGCGAGGTTGTTGTCTTTACACCATCTTGTCATTTGTGTGAGGCAGTCAGTTATTTTAGAGTAGTCTGGGTTGTCAATTGAGATAGGCGTGTATATCATAATATCATCTGCATAGATTGTGTATTGAATGCTGTTCGCTTTCAGGATGTCGCATATTGGCTGGATGTATATGTTGAACAGAAGTGCCGAGAGGGCGGACCCTTGAGGCACTCCTTGGAGGACTTTTATGGGTTGGGAGGTGTTGTGGCCTACCTTGACCTGTATCTGCCTGTCGGTTAGGTATGATTGGAACCATTTTAATATGGTACCATGAAGCCCAATTTTCTTTAGTCTTTCCAGGAGAGTTTGGTGGTCAACTGTGTCGAATGCTGAAGAGATGTCAATGAAGATCATTAGGATACCTTTTTTGGTGTTGTCTATGATTCGGAGGATGTTGTCGAAGAGGTAGATCAGCAGTGTTTAGACTCCATGGTTGGGGCGAAAGCCGTGTTGGTTGTCATCTAGAGGAGCATGGTTGTCGATGTCTTCCTGTAATTGTTGTTGTACTGATTTTTCTATGATTTTTGTTAGAAAGGGTATGCTGGATATTGGTCGGTATGCTGCTGGGTTGCTCTTGTCGAGGGTTGTTTTCTTTGGTATTGGTCGTACTGTAGCTAGCTTTAGTTGATCTGGCATGAGTCCTTGGGTGAGGGAGTTGTGCACCATGTTGTGTATGAAGTGGATGAAGCTTGACACTGGGCAAGGGTCCGTAGGAGCGGTGCTTGTTTTGATTGCTGAGATGATGTGGGAGAGCTGTTCTGTTGAGGGTGAGCAGAATATGTCCCAGGTCTTAGGGTGCGAGTCGGGCTGAGTTGATGTGCTAGGCGTTGTTGGTTCTGCGGCGTGAAATTTTTCCTTGATATGATCAGCAAATTTTTGTGGGTCTATTTGTACTTCCTCCTCTGTCCTTTGCTCCTTTGTGAGGATTTTCACTATTTCGAATAGCTCTCTGGGTTTGTTTATGGAGGTATTTATGATGTTTGTATGGTATTCTTTCTTTGATTGGTTGATGTGTTCATTGTATTGTTTTTGCTTTGTTAGGTATAGCTGCTGGTTTTCAGCAGCCTTGGATTTTCTCCATCTCCATTCAATCTTTCTGAGTTCTCTTTTTTCTTGTCATATGGTTGTGGAGTACCAAGGCTTGTGTTGTCTCTTGTTGTGACGGTGTTTCTTTGGTCTGGCAACTGTTGCTGTGGCGGCGTTGGATAGTGTGTTGTTCCAGTTGGTGATTTTAGTCTCCAGGTCGTCTGTTTCCGTGGTCAGTTGTTGTATCGTGTCCTGTAGGAAAGCATCTCTGTCGAAGTTCTTGAATCGTCTTTGTGTGGGTGTGTAGTCCGTTTGTTCGTTGAGATTGCCCTTTTGTAGTTGCAACTTTATCTTGATTATGTAGTGGTCTGACCATGGAACTGGGGTGATGGTAGGTGTTGATATTAGACCTCTTGATGTTAGGTAGTTGGTTGCGAAGATGAGGTCTGGGGTAGAGCCGTGTCTGTGCGTTGGGGCGTCGATGATTTGGGTAAATTGAAGTGAGGTCATTGCTTGGAGGAAAGCTTCTGCATCTTTGTTGTTGGTGGACTTGAGGTTGAAGTCTCCAAGCAGTAGCGTGGGCTTGTTAGTTGCGGAGATGGCGCATACTGCTTCGAGCGTAGAGGCTAGTTCATCGGGAGAGGCTCTGGGTGCTCTGTAGGTTAGGCAGAGTGCCATGTGTTTGTTCACGATGCTGAGTGTGTTACCTTGTGGTGTGTCAGTGGAGCTCTGAGTTTTGAACTTTAGGTTCTTCTTTGCAATTATCAGGACTCCTCCTCCACGTTTGTGGGTGCGTGGGCAGTTGTGTGCTGTGTATGTGTCTGGTACCAATTGATTGAGTAGAACATTGTCGGTGGGATTGAGCCAAGACTCTGTTATGCAAAGTATGTCTGGCTGGTGGTCTTCTATGTGGTCTGCTATAGTGTGTATCTTGTTGCATATGGATCTTACGTTTATGAGCTCTATGGTTGTGGGCTTTGTTGTTTCGTGTGTTTCCTTTGAATGTAGTGTGTGGGAGTGTGATTTGTGTGTGTTTTTTCTTTTTGTCATTGCTGTGCTGTGTGTGGCAGAATGAGTGCACTGTGGTTCTATGTATGACCAAGTGGTTGGTGGAAGCCATGGTGAGTTAGGGTGTGGGTAGTGGACATGAGAGTTTGGTGGTAGGAAATGTGTGAGGAGGAGGCTGATTGGTAGAAATAATGTTGTGATCATGTTGGTTTGTTGTGATGTTCTGTGAGAGTACTACTTGCGGTTCTGATGTCCTTCGCCTCGGTCTGCTCCTTATTGGGTTCTGCTTTGATGCTGTCGGCGCTGCTGTTTCCCTTGGTTGTTTCCTTCTGCTTGCCTTCGTGCCGTGCCTAAGGGCCACACCCAAGGGCCCTCTGGCGAGGCCCTCAGGCGCGGGCCCGCAAGGCACGGGCCCGCAAGGCGCGGGCGTGCCCTGCAGGGACGCCACTTTTATCTCCTGCCGGCTGCTGCTGGTCGCGCTCCCACTGCCCCAATTGGGCAGGAGCTGAGGAGGGAGGTGGAGTGTCCGGGCAGCGGCGTTTCTGCAAGCAGGGACGCCGCTTTTATCTCCTACCGGCTGCTGCTGGTCGCGCTCCCACTGCCCCGATTGGGCAGGAGCTGAAGAGGGAGGTGGAGTGTCTGGGCAGTGGCGTCTCTGCAAGCAGGGATGCCGCTTTTATCTCCTGCCGGCTGCTGCTGGTCGCGCTCCCACTGCCCCGATTGGGCAGGAGCTGAGGAGGGAGATGGAGTGTCCGGGCAGCGGCGTCTCTGCAAGCAGGGACGCCGCTTTTATCTCCTGCCGGCTGCTGCTGGTCGCGCTCCCACTGCCCCGATTGGGAAGGAGCTGAGGAGGGAGGTGGAGTGTCCGGGCAGCGGCGTCTCTGCAAGCAGGGACGCCGCTTTTATCTCCTGCCGGCTGCTGCTGGTCGCGCTCCCACTGCCCCGATTGGGCAGGAGCTGAGGAGGGAGGTGGAGTGTCCGGGCAGTGCTCTCTTGCTCTCTTGGCCGCCACTGCACACTGGGCAGAGGGTTTCAACATGTTATCCATGATGACGCCTAAATCTTTTTCCTGGGTGGTGGTTCCTAATGTGGAACCTTGTATCGTGTAACCATAGTTTGGATTGTTCTTTCCTAGGTGCATATCTTTGCACTTGTCCACATTAAATTTCATCTGCCATTTTGATGCCCAGTCTTCCAATGTATCATGATCATCTTGCAATTTTCCACAATCCTCATGGGTTTTAACAACTTTAAATAGTTTTGTGTCATCGGCAAATTTGATAACCTCACTTATTATTCCCTTTTCCAGGTCATTTATGAATATTTCAAAAAGCAGAGGACCCAGCACAGATCCCTGGGGTACTCCACTATTCACCATTCTCCATTGGGAAAATTGGTCATTTAGTCTTTCCCTCTGCTTTCTATCTTTTAACCAGTTCCTGATCCCCAATAGTACACTGCCTCCTATCCCATGACTTTTTAGTTTTGCCAAAAGTCTCTGATGAGGGATCTTGTCAAAGGCTTTCTGAAAGTCCAGATACACTATATCAACTGACTCACCTTTGTCTACCTGTTTATTCACACCTTCCAAAAAAACATAACAGATTATTAAGACAAGATCAGTTTTTGGAATTTACATGTTCTGTCTTTATATTTTACACACTACAGGAGCATATGCATCTCTTTCTATTTCCCTGGTGTTGTACTGCATGCAGGGGTGTAGCCAATAATGGGCTGGGGTGGGCCATGGCCCTCTACTGTGGCATCAGGCCCACCCAGTCAGCAGCAGCAAAATAGCAAGAACCATGCACAGTTTAAAACGCCAAAATAAAATTAATTATAATAATTTTATTTTGATGTTATAAACTGTGCCGTGGTTCTCGCTTTCTAATTTTTCTCTTTGGTATGTGATCACCTTGCATCTCCTTTGTCTTTGGCAGAATATATATTTACATTAAAAACTATGTGGATCCAGTGTGCAGTGTCAGGATTCAATATGTTTTATGTTAGATTCCCAGGGTTGATAATTAAACTGCTACAATGTTTGCTGCACGTAAATATCATTGCAAAGCTTTTTAACAAATTAATTATATAGTCTGGGAATATATCACTTTCTTCGTCCTTGGGACAACCACCTGACTGACGTCTTAAGTGGGGGGGCCCCCTGTTCCCTGACTAGAGATATGAGAAGGCTCTCCATTTTGGATGCTGGGGGGGGGGGGGAGCACCAGCTCATCTCTCACCTCAGGCAGCAGATTGCCTTGAGCTTCCCCTACCCATTGAGGTGAAATTAAGTGCACCTGTGTTAACAATCATGGTTAGCATGGGCTAATCACACCTGCGCTAACCACGATGTGACGTCAGTGCCTATGTTCTGTCTTCAACTTAGCTTGTCTTTAGAATGAGCCCTGTGCTTTTAATGCAGTGCACTTACCGTGCATTGAACCCAGCACTAGTGGCTAGTGCTATTTAGTAAACATGCCCTTTAATGTGGCAACTTGCCATTTAGTGCATACTTATTCTTATTTTAACTGCATAGCGGGGAATGAGGTGGAGAATTAGTTTGCACTCCACCTTGCAGCGAACACATGGTAACTTATCATGTGTTAACTGTAACCTGGGTACCTGGATATCCAGCCTATCTGAGCAACACCTCCTTTTTTAACCATCCCCCCACCTACTTCACTACTTCCCCACTCATTACCCACAAACAACACCACAATCGTATCTGGTGAGCAATATACATATTCCATCAAAATCCCCCTTTCTGGACGAAGCCCCCCATCAGCCATGTTATTAGCAAAGTGGTGCATCATTCTCTCTCTCACACCCCTCACCACCAACCTCGCCATATTATTAGCAACGGTCAGCCCCTCACCTCCCTGATCAGGGCAAAGCTCTCCTCTGAGATCTCCGGCCCTCCTCCTTCTAGGAGCTAAGCTCCCTTAGTCCCTCAGACCGGCCATTAGGCCCTGTTGTCACAGCGTCCTTTGGCTCAGGATCTCGCCACCGTTGCAAGGTAGCGTTACTATCCTTGCGCCATCCCCCTAACGAAGTTAGCTGTGACGAACACCGACCCACCGTCTTCTCCGCTGTCAGCAGGACACCGAATTCCTTAGCCATTTCTGAAAAGGTCATCAACAATGTTGCGCAAGTGTCTGCCTGCTCAGGTTCCATGAATAGAAAGACATCCAGATAATGCCCCAAGCTGGTCAACCCTGTCTTCCACACCAGCACCCAATTCAAAAAACTATTAAAGGATTCAAAACAGGCACATGAATTGGAGCTACCCATTGGCATACATTTGTTGAAATAATAACACAGGTACACTAAAAAAAAATTTTTTAAACTGCCTCTAATGTTTCGATTGATTTTTACGTTTTTTGGTGCGCTGAATCCAAATCTGGTAACCAATTTGCTCCATCACGTACAGATTTTTTGCTACATTGGGTTAGCAGTTTGAGGTGAACGTTTCAGATTGAGTGCGATCGAGATAAAAGTTTCTTGGATGAATTCTTTATACTAATTGTTTAGTAGTTATTCAAATAAGAATAAAGAAAATTGTAACAAGGCAGCACATAAGAATAGAGTAATGTCAACAAAACACACTGTGATGGTAGCAAAATTGTCTGCACTTAAAACAGCCACATACATGTGCACAAACATTGAGCATATAAGAGCGAGGTTAGACACAAAGCAAAGCAAAGAAATGTGCAAAAAATGTTGTACAGGTATGTATGTAAGAATAGAAAACGCAAACCGCACCATTGCAATACATGAAGACAAACACCCGATGGTGTGAAAATAAAATTCTAATAAATGAGATCCGACACTGTGGTAATAACTAGCAAATTTTTATTTCAAAGTTTAGTAAAAACATGATATTTGTCAGCACAGTTTAGATTTTAAAGTCATTCTTGGGTCAATCAATCTCCTGGTGGGCCCGTTTCTTCTTCCCCCGAATGCTTCTCTTGGTGCGCTGCTTGGTGTATTTTTCATCTGGGGTTTCCCGCAGCAGCAACCAGCAGAAATCAGCCATCATAGTGGTGTTCCATCTTCCTTGGTACCTTCTCTCTGCGTCCTTGATGTCCTGGTGAAACCTTTCACCTTGTTCTTCACTGTACGCCCCCAAGTTTTCGGGAAAGTAGTTCACATGGGAGTGCAAGAAATGGACTTTCAGGCTCATGTTACAGCCTTGTTCTTTGAAGGCATTGAGCATCCTGGCAACAATATCCTTATAGTTCTCATCCCGCCTGTTCCCCAAGAATTTGAGAACAACATCCTTGAAGGAATCCCAGGCTTCGTTTTCCTTCTCAGACATCGTTTCAGCAAATGCTCCATCTGAAATGAGTTTCCTTATATCAGGGCCAACAAACACTCCTTCCTTTAGCTTTGCTTCAGAAAGTCGGGGGAACTTTGAGCAAAGGTACCGAAAGCACTCACCATCTTTTGGAAGGGACTTGATGAATTGCTTAATGAGACCCAACTTAATGTGGAGAGGTGGTAATAGAATTTTATCACGAGGTACCAAGCTCTCATGAAGAACATTTTTCTCACCGGGTCTCAAATACTCCCGAATTGGCCAGTCTTTTTTCCCCCAGTGTAGGTCGCGGGCCCGGCTATCCCACAAGCAAAGGAAGCAGGGATATTTGGTGAAACCGGATTGCTGCCCTAATAGCATGGATAGAATTTTAAAGTCTCCACAAATCATCCACTTATGCTCATCATAACGAATCTTCTGAAGAATCAGGGCCAAATTCTCGTATTTTTCTTGGAGAATAACAGAGTGAGCAATAGGAACTGAAGCGAATGTGTTGCCATTATGAAGAAGAACACCTTTTATGCTGTCTTTTGACGAATCAATGAACAGCCGCCATTCAGCAGGATCATACTTGAGTTTAAACTTTTCCATCACTCCGTATATATTGTTGCAAAATACCAAATCTTCCTCTTTGCTGAAATACTTCAAAAATTGTGTCTCGCGGTTGCGGTACCAATAAAAAGTTGTTCCTGGTGACAATAGATTTTTCTGTTTAAGCCGAGAAACTAGCAGTTGGGCAGCATCTTTTGGGAGTCCTAAATCCCGGACTAAATCATTCAATTCATCTTGAGAGAAAAGTTCAGGTTTCGGATCTGGTTCAGTTTCAAACTCGGAAGTACTGGACTCATCGGGAAAAGCCATCTGATGAGTCTCATCATGATCAGAACCGTCCACACAAATATGATCCAAAGATTTTGGTGGTTCAGGCACAGGTACTTCGTTGCTATGAGGCATAGGCCTAATTGCTGAGGGAAGGTTGGGGTAACTTATTACGTTCTTATTTTTTAAGTTGTATCCCTTCACAATGCAAGAGCAAAAATAGCAGTCACTGCTGTGGTCTCTTTGTTCACGCCACATCATAGGTATTCCGAAACGAAATGCTTGTTTTTTTCCTTTCATCCATAAGCGTAGATCTTCCTCACATGTCTTGCACACTTTGTGAGGAGCCCACGGTTTGTCTTGATCGCCTAACTTCAAACCGAAATAGGCGAAATATACTTTTTTAATAAATGCAGAAATGTTCCTCTGCCGCTTTTTCACGGTATATTCCCCACAAATAAAACAAAAACTGTCCGGAGAGTTGACGCAACCTCTGGCTCTGTGAGCCATCACAAATACACAGCACTGCAAACTACAACTGTAGTGAACCACTTCGGAATAAAGCTGGATTACGACTGAGCAAACAAAAGGTAATAATGAACTTGCAAGAAACTGAAATTTGACAGGAACGTTCATGTCGCAACCACCGTGTTTGAGCGAGCGCGAACGAGGCGAGGCGAACAGGAAAGAACATGCGCCAGCGCGAGTACTGGATTTAGCCCCCCGCCTCCCAATTGTCCTGTTAATGTATAAAATGAATACAAAACACTCTAAAATATCATGAAGGAGTGTTTCTAGTTAGTTAACCATTACAACCTCTATTTTGGGCCAAGAAAATAAACTGCAGTCGGCTAAAAAGAAATTATGTGAACATTCCTTATATGGGTAAGAAATCTAATTTTGCAAGAAAACGTGACGTGATGGAACATTTTGGCTATTTTTCCTGGATTCAGCACCCCAAAATCTATAGGAATCAGTTGCAAAACTGGAGGCAGTTTTTTGGTAGTGTACCTGTGTAATCATTCTCAAACTGAAAGTCAAATAACAGAAAAGCTGAGGGATGCACTAGGAGGAGCCAAAAAGAAGATTCAATATCCATCTTAGCCATGAGCGCTCTGGCCCCACATTGTCATACTAGGGAAACTGCTAAATCTTAGGAAGGGTAGCGAACAGTACAAAGTTCGTGCTGTATATGATCATTCACTGAATACCCAGCTGAGAATGATAAATTGTGTATGAGTCTGAACTTTCCGGGTTCCTTTTTGGGAATGACCCCCAACAGGGAAATGGCAAAGGGTCGAAAACAGAGTTCCACAAAAGGCTCCACATTTCTGCCAACTGCACACTCATCCACTAATATTTTCTGGACTACCTCCAAGAGGTACCGCACTGACACCGCATTCTTTGCTGTTGTGTCCCAGATGCCGCCTTGGAAAGGTATTCACTCTGCATTTCCTCACTACCTTTCCTAACTATAACCTCCCTACACCCAACCCTGGAAACTTCGCTCTTCTAACAAATTGCTTCTATCTGTGCCCTTCTGTTCTATTCCTAAGTGCAAACTTCACTCCTTTCGCCTTGCTACTCCTTATGTCTGGAACAATCTACCTGAGTCTGTACATCAGAAGCCTTTTCTGGCCCTTTTCAAATCCAGGCTGAAAACGCACCTCTTCGCTGCCGCTTTTGGATCTTGACTCACCTGATCTCCTTTTTGTTTCCTTACCATTCCTCCTAGATATATTCCTGTCTACACCTGCTGTGTTGTCTGGCTTGACTAGATTGTAAGCTCTGATGAGCAGGGACTGTCTCTTACATGTCTGGGCAGCACTGCATACATCTTGTCGCTCTATACAAATGCTCAGTAGAAGTAGCAATAATAGTAGAAAGATGATAAACCCTTGCTCAAAGCCCTTCAACAAATATTCCCCCTCCATCCCCGCTACCCGTAACTACGGAACCAGGGTTGCAAGGCCTCCACTCTGACTGAGGTCAGGGCCAACTGCTCTAACTTTACCTCACTTGCTGGTGGGCGGAGCCCTGCCACACCTTTTCTGCTTCATTTAGTTGCAGCGTGGCCACCCCCACAGAGAGAACAGGCGTGCCGGAACTTGCAGTCCGGGAATGGACATGATGACTTATTGAAATACCAGCAAAGGTCCCCATTCCCCGTCCCTGCTTTGGGGGTACTGAGACTCACCGCTGTGTTCTGAAAGGACCGATAGCCCACTGGAGTTGCCTGGGCTCCACCCCTGGATCCAGCTGCCCCTACACTCACCACACCGTGCTTGGCCAACATCTGTGTGAGCCAGAGGTTAATGTCCTTCGTCCCCCAGGACAGGAAAACATTCTCCTCCATCATATCCCTAAAGTCCTTTTTGTAATTTAACCAAGCACACCATTTATGAGCCTGAGAAATAGTGAGTATGGCATCTGCATACGCCAATAACACTGACAGGCAGATACAAGTCAAGGTAGGCCACAACACCTCTCAACCCATAAAAATCCTCCAAGGAGTGCCTCAAGGATCCGCCTTCTCGGCACTTCTGTTCAACATATACATCCAGCCAATATGCGACATCCTGAAAGCGAACAACATTCAATACACCATCTATGCAGACGATATTATGATATACACACCTATCTCAACTGACAACCCAGACTACAATAAAATAACCGACTGCCTAACACAAATGACAAGCTGGTGTAAGAACAGCAACCTCTCAATCAACTACAGCAAGACCGAGGCACTAATAATCACTCGCAACCCAGACTTCATCCGCCCACCGGACATCAAAGTAGCAGACACAACCATACCAATGAAATCGGAAGTAAAATACCTTGGAGTAACCCTGGACAACAAACTGAATCTCAAGACACACGTAAACAAAACAATCAAGAACGCATACCACAGAATGAGAATCATCAGAAGACTTAAACCCCTCCTCGCCACAGAACACTTCCGTACCGTATGCCAAGCACTCATCACTCCATTACTGGACTTCTGCAACCCCATCTACCTTGGCCTACCAAAACAAACTCTCAAACCTCTTCAACTAGCCCAAAACACTGCAGCCCGCATTATATCTGGCTCAACAAGACATGAACACATTACTCCGGTACTCAAAGACCTACACTGGCTCCCAATCAGCTCACGCATCAAATACAAAACAATAATAAACATATTCAAAATCAAACACCACATTTCAGCCAACAGCCTGCACACCCTCATTCATCCAGACACCAGCATTCGCCCAAGAAGAAAAGGAACCTCCAACAGAGTCAACACCCCGAGAGACTTCAGAAAAACACGAAAGGATTCCACAGAGAGAGCACTCTCCCTGGCTGCCCCAACAACTTGGAACTCCCTCCCAGACGAACTCAGATCGACAATGGACCTCAAAGACTTCCGCAAACAGCTGAAGACAATACTGTTCATAGAACACTATGGACATGTCACTTAATCAACAAGAACCACGTACCCACCCCTTACAACCCTGACAAGAAATTGTATAACGTCACAGGATATATCTTAAGCCCTAATTGTATTATAGCCCATGCTGTACCATAGCGCACACTGTACATAGCTCAACCTAATCTAATACACTTTCCCACACACGCAAATTATAACATTTCTTTCACTGCATGAATTACACCTCCACTACTTTTGATTGTATTGTTGTGACACCGCCTTGATTTTACTATAAGACGGTATAGAAATACTGTTAAATAAATAAATAAAATAAAATAACAACCCATATTGTCCTAGGAAATAATGCCCCCATATATTTGCCAGTCTTAAAAAGGTCTGCATCCAGTTAAGGGTATTTCGGGAAACCTTGTGCACCCTACCCACTTTCTTGTAGCCCTTCCACCTCTTATGGCTCTCACCGGAGCAATTCCACCCTTTGAGGAGCTGAAAAATGTCAATATATTGCCTCTTCCTAATCCTATGTTGTAACTTCCGTGGGACCCCTTCCCAAAGCTCTGGATATGCAAACAATGTAGGTGTGCTGCCCCCTTTCCCTGCACGAGCCACCTCCGTAGACATTATCAATGCAGTGCCCGAAGAGGTAGAGGACGACGATGATGTAGAGTCGTGCTGACACCAGTGCATCTGCCTGCACTTGGCCCTGGACTTGCTTCCCTCCCTGAAGCCACAGCAGAAGCTGGCTCTCCCTAGACCTGTGCATGTTCCTGACGGTATGCTCACCTGATGACAAAGTTGTCCTCCTGACCTCCATAGGGTACTGGATGTTCTGAGCCAACATCTCTGACAGTTGTTGCTGTGCCCTGGATGCCTCTGACTCCATGTGTGTCCCCTCCACCGCAACCACTCTGGTAACCTATGCCGCTGTCGCCTGGGGAAAGTAATGCAGAAAAACTGACAGGCACTGCACCAGAAGAACGACCTCTGACCGAATCACTCTCACCCCCAAAATTCATGAACAATGGCCCCTGTTCCCTTGCAGCCCACGCAGCAGCTCCCCCATAGGTAGCACTCTCATAACCCCCAGCACCAGAGGGCAGCCAATCTCTGGTGCCAGTGCCCTATCCCCCAGATCCCCCAGGTGCCCATAGTCCCAGCCCTGGGGGTGAGGAAGCCACCAGCCCAGGTGAGTAAGCAGGGAGGAATCTGCCCCATGGCCACCGTGTCCCACTCACACCTACTGGCCCAGCCAAACCCACCCCCACCCAACCCCCCAACATATCCCCAAAAGTGCTCCAATCCCCTCCCACTGCCCATCCATCCCAGTAGCCCAGGCTGACTCTTGTCGCATGCTCCCCCCCCCCCCCCACACTTGGGCGGATCCGCGCTCCTCCTTTATTCCCTGGATCCTCCCCTGCTCCATTCTGGTCTACCTCTTTCTCCCCACTACCAGCCTCAGCTCTAGACCCCCCTTGCAAACCCAAACTGACACCCGCAGCTCTCCTCCTCAAATTTCCTCCCAAGCACCCAGTGCGACTTCACCCCTCCTACCCCAATTACCTCTCAGTCCCTATCCCCTGTTCCCCCTCAGCTCGCCCTCTTGATTACCCACATGTGCCTAAAGTTATCCCCTATAGACTAATAAAAACCCTTAACTATCTCCCACACATATATTCAATAAAACAGGGAAAGAAAGACAAACATATAATTTTTATCGGAACGTTCACCGTGAAGAAACAATTCCTCTCGAGGTGTAATGTTCCTTTTTTATCTTTTTAAGTGAAATTAACACAAAAGGCCCTGAAAGAATTTTCTCTCAACACTATATTATAAATATCAATTACTGAGAGAAAGATCACTTAGCTGAATCAAAGTATGCGGGTCCAGTCCTCATAACATCCAAACTTTAAACACTCGTGTGCAATCTTCAAGCACCAAGCTACAAGGCGGTATGAAAAACGCTGCAATTTCAGCTCAGCTTTTGTTTCGATCCAAATTGTGGCAACATCACCGAGATAACCCCATCTCAGTCCAGTAACCCAACATTGTGTTTCTGGCCAAAGGCATTCCTGGCCCTTCCTCAAACTATGTCAAGTTATCCCCTAGCAACGGCCCCCCATCCAACCCCCATTGATCTGTGACCTCTCTGCTGCTCCCCCTACCCCACGGCACTGAAACTGATTGTCCCCGCCATGCATGTGTACTCTGCCCCCGCTCACACATGCCCCTGTCATGTCCCCCTCCAACTCCATGCCTCTTTCAGCCCCACGGCACGACCCCTATGCCCGAGAATCATCTCTGTGTCCTTTCATGCTCTCCCACATCTGCCCTCAGTGAAGGAAACTGCTCACCAAAGCTGCAGTTGTAGCACAAGCTGCGGGGCTCCTGACACTGCCCACCTCGCACAGTCACCAGATTCCTGAGCCACCCACTGCCGCTGCTCTGCACTCCTCTGCAAGCAAGACCTCTAGGTGAATAAAGTGAGAATAAGGCCCCGGTCCGTCACCTGTCTGTCCGCTGGAACAGGAAAGACTGAGCCGGCAGACATGTGAAACCAGCCCCCCGCTAGCGTGCCTCTCCTCCACCAATGAAATTGACTTACATTGAGAAGCAGGACAATTTCAAATCCCATGGCCTGCCCACTGGGCAGCAACCCTTCCCCCCCTCTTTTGCCACCTCCCATGCTCTCCAGACCAGAAGGAGCCAGGGCACCCAGTTACTGCTCAGCCCCAGGACCCTGGACCTGTGGTCTGCTACATTTTTCACACCAGATAATTCCGATCTCTTGGCACCACCTCAATAGGTGTATTATCTCTCTGCTAACCATATGGAAAGATGCTGGGTACACCCTCAATAGTTACTACAGAGACTTTGCAGTTATCGCATGTTAATTTTTACAACTAATGCATGGTAAGTGAATATTATTACCATACTTCAGTAAAAGGCTTTGCACTTAACAAACAAAACAAATACATGTTAAGTGCAAAGTCTCTAACATGTGATGGGCTAACCTAATGTGCACTTCAGTAAAGTGGGTTCACATAATGACTCCCATATAAGTGTCATTAGATGAAGCTGCATTAAGGGGTATGTTTACTAAACTGCGTTAGTGTGATTCGCGTTAGGATCCGCGGTACAGGCAGAAATCCCAAATAAGGACATGGGCAGTACATTGTTACAGATAACGCGCGTTACTAGGCGCCATAGCCTAACGAGCGTTAAAAAAACATCGTGTAGAGCGCCACGCAAGGCGCCCTGTACGGCGCCCATAAGGCGTTTGATAAGGTGCCTAGCAAGGTGTCTAGAGCTGTAGCACAATGGTTAATACACTGACTAATGGTGCAGGGGTTGTGAGTTCAAACCCCCTGTGGGTCTAATGAGTAAAGCTGGCAGAGACATCACCTTTTACTGTAAATCAGTGCTGTCTGAAGCATTTTGTTTGTTAATTTTAATTAGTGCTGCCAGCAAACACACCCTCACAGGGCCGTAACCTAAGGTGCCGCATAAGGCACCCTATAAGGTACCCCAGAGGACACATTATAAAGTGCACTGTCCGCCAAGGCACCCTAGAACGTCCCCTATGGGGCACCCTATAGGACGCAGTATAGGGTGCCTCATAGGGCACTGTATAGGGTGCCTGATGAGGCACCGTAAGGAGAAAGCACTGTGAGGGTTTGTTGCTGGCAGCACCAATTTAAATTTTAAAAAAAGAAAATGCCTCAGACAGCCCTACCAAATAACCCCACTGTGGGATCAAACCTATGACCCCTGGCTCCACAGGCAGTGAAGTAACTAGTGGGCCACATCGCTAGTGCTACTAACAAATCCCTGGCTGGCTGCTGAAGGATGTCAGGTCACCACACAAACTGTCTGCTGTGGTGGCCAGGATTTGGGTTAACGCACCCATACCCATGGCACACTGCACATGCAGATCTGCAGTCTATAGATGAACACAAGATGGGGTATGCACCCCCACAGCCCCTTGGCCTGGTAGGGGGAACTGGCCGTGTGTGTCACTGGCACAGAGTAGCTACAGACAGTAGCCCAACAGGGTGCCCGATAAGGCGCATGAAAAGGTGCCTAGTAAGGCATCCAGAGCTACAGCACAATGGTTAATACACTGACCGATAGCGCAGAGTTCATGAGTTCAATCCCCCTGTGTGTCTAATGAGTAAAGCTGGCTGAGACATTACCCTGTACCGTAAATCAGTGCTGTCCAAGGCATATTGTTCCATAATTTTAATTAGTGCTGCCAGCAAACACACCCTCACAGGGTCGTAACCTAAGATGCCACATAAGGCACTCCAGAGGGCACATTATAAAGTGCACTGTCTGCCAAGGCACCCCATAATGTCCCCTATGGGGCGCCTGGTAGGGTGCCTCATAGGGCACATTATAGGGCGCCTGAGGAGGCACCGTAAGGAGACAGCACCGTCGCCAACACACATACAAGCCATGTTGTGAGGCCACCTACCTGGTGCTGCCCATGGACCCCAACCACCCTGCCTCCCACACCACCGTTGTCTCACCAACCCCTGGCCCCCATTCCGTCACCCATCCCAACCAGACTTTAAGATGTGATGAGGAGGGTGCCAGCACGACACGTCCCCACAGCACCCACCCCCACGGTATGCACATCAGCCACCATCCCCAACACCCTAAAGACCCAGGTTGAAGCATGCAAAGTCAACAGGGACCATGCAAAGTCACCAGTGATGTGTCAATGTTTCACAACAATGCAAAGGTGATCCCCCCCAGCTGCAATCAACGAAACACCCAGACAATTCATGGCAGCGATGGTGTGTCAGTTCCCCCAGTGACAGTCAAAATAGCAGGCCAACAATGAGGTCCAAAAAAGGCCTGTGTCCAACTCGCAGAGGTCCATCTCCCAGTGGCAACAATACCCAGGGACAGTTTCACAGAGGTGCTGTGTCCAAACAAATGTGGCTGATGGGGTCTCCAGATGCAGTGTAGTAGATGTGCCATGTATGTTGTCTGTGTCCTGTGTGAAAAGGGGTAGAAATAAGGTAAGGGAATGGCACACCCACACCCACCATCAGTTCACAAAGGACACAGTGACATCACAATATGTGCATCATGAATGCTTAAATATTACAACATGACACGACCACAACACACAGCATAGTGCACATGGACCACAGCAGGAAATGGCCCTGCAGACCAGGACACCATCCCAACATGGTCATGTAAATGCCCATGTCACACAGGCATCCCAGAGGTCCACAGCATGTCCAGCAGTGGTGGTGCACAGAGATACCACAGAAAGGCACGTTGTTACTAACAGGCCAAATGCAGCATCTGCATGTGGCGTATGTCCAAGAAGATGGAAGTTGAAACCTACCTGAAAGGTATAGCATTGGTCTGATGGGGAAAGCCCGAGTCAGGCAAGGGCACAAGGGGCCCCAGTAGAGGCTGCAGACGTCAATGAACTGCATCCATCACCACGTCCTCACGGTCAGCTGTCAGTGGAGCATGTCCGAGGAATGCTGTGGTGCGTGGAAACAAAATGGTGACGTGCAGTGTCCTGCCAGCAAACATGAGACACGTCAGGGAACAATATATGACACATGCACACAATGTACAGAAGGGCATAAGCAGACGGGCATAGAGAGACGGGTGAACATCACTGGACAGGTGGCCAGACACACCCCTGAGACAGACAAAGGCAGAGGGGAGCAGAAGGTACCATCAGGTAGACATGTCCCAAAGACACAGAGACATGCATCGTGAGACAAGATAAGCATGCCGCAAGCTGTAGTTGGCTGGACTGTCGACAATCAGGGACAAGTGGAGACATGGGTGCACCGAGGTTGTCTAATGCCACAATGGCAGTGAGGTCTGTACATGTGCCCAAACAGTGCAATGCCCTGTGTCCGGAGACACACACAGCCTGGTAACATGTGCACTAGGTACAGTATGTAGACCCCCAAGATGTGCACAGGCAATGGTCACATGTGTGTCAAATGGGGCATATGGTGGATGGAGTGGTAGGCCAAAGACATGTGCAACACCAGAGGAGCAGTGGAGAGGGAAACACATATATGTGTCATGTGGCGCTGCCACCACAGCACACCTACCTGTATGTCCACCCACCCCAGTCACCTGCATGTTGCATTGACGTACACACAGTCCCTACATGCACCACAGCATTGGGCAGTATTGGCAGCCTATCCCTGGGAGCCAAGAACACAGCAGCCTATCCTGGGGAGGCAAAAACACAAGAGACATATAGAGACATGTCATGACAGTGCCGTGAAACACACAGATCAGCTCACACATGGCGACCCAGAAGCACATCCCCACACATGCAGAACTTACAGGAGAAGAACTCCTCGATCAGATGTTGCCTGGCCACCATCCCCTCACGTGTGTCACCACAGCCATGTGCAGGAGGGCACACAGGATCCTCCCTGAGATCCTCATTAATATTGACTGGGACATTGTGCCTGAGAGCAATGTTGTGGAGGATGCAACAGGCCAGAATGATCTTTGCCACAGTCAGGGGTCCGTACTGGAAGGCACCGCTGGTCCTATCCAGACACCTGAAACAACTCTTTAGAATGCCAAAGGTGCGTTCAATGACTGAGCGGCTGGAGGCATGGGCCTCATTGTACCACATCTCTGCACCTGGCCAAGGGAGATGCACAGGGGTCAGCAACCAGGCACGACACCCATATCCTGCATCACCTGCAGACAGAAATGTCGTAAAGTCCCACGTGAGATGATGGACCCATGGAATCACTGACGTAGCAAAGTCCAACTGGACAGCAGAGAAGCATGGACACACACATATGACGTCACATCAGTGCATACAATGTCAGTGCACCAGAGTCTGATGCTGGGAGACTGAGAACCTCAGGGAAGGCCAATGGTGGCAATGCACACCTACGGTACCATGCCCAAAGACACATCGCAAACCTGTGCCCAGACAGCAGCATTGGCTGCTGTGAGGGCATCTGTCCACCAGTGGCATGGCATACTCGGAGGGGCAGAGATGCACAGTTGTGCAAGTCTGTGACCATTATGATACAGCGCACACAGAGCAGAGGCCAATGGAACACATCCCCGAGGGGGCCAGGTGGGAGTGGCAGTGGAGACAGGATAAAGTGGACAGACATGCAGCATACATGTGTGATAGCAGGTGCACCTATAGCTCAAGACACGTGTCTCCCCCTACATGGCGAAAGAGAGGAGGCCCCACACACACTGTACACCATGTGGATGGTTCTGTGCCCCCAATCCTCCCCCCCCCGGATGGCACATGCACAAACCTGTGGCACATGGGGTGGGAGAGGGACACACCCCACAGGCAGACATATGTACAACTGCCCTTGCAGTATGCCTGAGGCCAGGTGCAGGAGCCATGGGCAAGCCAGAGGTGTCACACGCAGCCATGGAGGGGACACAACATATGTGGCCAGAGTGCCCATGGACACGGGAGCTGGGTAATTGAACAGCAGAGGCAGGGAACAGCCCACACCACATGTGTGCCGGGACATCCAGATGAGCACTAACACACACATGGTAGGCAGAGAGATGTGTGGCAGTGCACAGAGGTATGTGACCCCATCCCTGGTGACAGGGTATGATGTAGTGTGAGGCCCACAATAGGCTGCACCCAGAAATACCACCACAATGTAAGTCATGCAGAGGACACAGGTGACAATGGGGCCCCGTCAACCATATACGGTAGGCGCACTTTAGATATGGTGAATACCCACCCAGCAGGATGTAGTCCTCATATTGTCCGGCCTCAAACTAGCCAAACAGTGCCAAGTGCTGCAGGATATAGGAGTCATGGGCTAACCCTGGGAACCGTGGAACCACATTCAGAATATGCATACTTGCATCACAAACAACCTGCACATTCAGGGAATGGAAGTGTTTGCGGTTGCAGTACACAACCTCCCTGTCGTGTGGCGGGACCAGGGCAACATGTGTGCAATCTATAGCCCCCATCACATGTGGTATCCCTGCAATCCGCTGGAATGCCTGTCCCAGGGCCACCCAATGTTGCCTACCGTTGGGAATTGCAATGTAATTCCCAACCCGGCTGACCATAGCCCGCAGTACCTGGTGGAGACAGTGAGAGAATGTTGGCCTACTCATCCCACCCACTGCGGCCACTGAGGATTGGAAACAGCCAGAGGCAAAGAAATGTAGGGCAGCCAGGAGCTTGGCCAATCCCGGTATAGCACATGACCGGGCAGTCTGGGGCTCAAGGTCAGGTCTGAGATCCTCGTAGAGCTCCCTAATAGCCCCTGTGTCCAGCCAGTAGAGGGAGATTACCTAGTCCTCTCTCATGTCCTGGAGCATGGGCCTGGGCCTGTAGAGGCGTTGCAGGCGGGGCCGTGCCTCAGCACGCCTACGGCGCCGTTGTTCTCCCACACCCGCCTATGGACCCCCCACAGCTGCAGGCCTAAGTTGCAGCAGAATAGCACCCATGCCCAGTGCCGCAGCCCCAGGTATATCATCTCCCTCCTCCGGAAAGCGCAGCCCAGCCAGCTCGAGCAATGCAACCACCGCACAACCTGCATGCACAGTCTGAGCCATGATAGACACAGGATGGAGGACAGGTGGCTGGGAAATAGGGTGCGGGGCGGGGACGTAAATCACAGTAACGATACACACCTGGTGAGCCTGGAAGGTCCATCAAGAACCGCATGGGTCAACACCCTGTACAAATCGACAAAGCACATGCAGGAGCACGCGTTCCCACAATGCATCTGCCGAAAGGCATGTACATGCCTGGGTACATGGGATGAGAGTGGGGGGAGGAAGTGGCGTGTCCCTGTGATGCAGCAGGGTGTAAATATACTGCATAGTACACCCCGTACCACACCCAGACTCCAAGGTGCGACTGGCACGCAAGACGCATTCCCACGCGTGTACACGTAGCATGCAACGTACATCTGACATACTGTGCATGACACACATTTCACGATCCCCATACGCGCGTGGTAACGTGCCGACAAACCCCACACAATGAGATCCTGTAGAGCATGTGAGTAAGCAGCAGCAACCAAGATGGTGGTAGGAGGGCGCATGTATGGTGTGGTGCACACCACTAGTGCCAATACTGAAGGATACTAGGACGGTGAGTGTAAAACGCTGCCATCTGTCCATAGTAACACACTCAGGATACGTCAACACGACACGTACATGTGTGCGCAAGGGGAACACGTGCAGCACGGCACGTGTGCATGGTAACGTGCGCCACACAGTGCATGCTCAAGGCGCGTAGAGCCACACCCAAGGTACCCCTATAAGTATAGCAAGCTCAAAATGGCAAACACCTCAGCACACATAACCGCAAAAGTATGGATTGCAGCGACAGAGGGACCCAGGAGGCTGGAGCGGAGCACACACCACACCCACCAATGCCCAACCCTGACGGCGATGGAGACAGTGAGAGGCCAGGCCCATCTGGGGGCCCCACAAAACCCCAGTGAACAGGCCATGGGTGCACCAGGGCAGAGGCGCTGCAGGACCCCAGTGCCAGAGGAGGTCCAGAAGAGGGCGGTGCGCTTCAGCCAGGAGGAGAATGATCTCCTCCTGGCCAGCATCCTCAAGCACTATGAGCTGCTCTTCGGACGCCTCAGCTCCACCACGACCATTGCCACGCGCACCAGGGCATGGGCTGAGGTGCAGGCAGTGGTGGCATCAGCAGAGGGACCCCATCGGAATGTCGAGAGCCTAAGGAAGCACTACTGTGATATTAAGTGCAACATTTGGACCGAGCTTGCCAGGGAGAGGTGTGGGGCACAGGGCACTGGAGGGGGCCCAGTGCAGGTGGCCAACCTAACTGAGCTTGAGCGACGCCTGGCGGAATGACTTGGGCCGATGTACATCCATGGCCTGCCCCCTGCGTTGGACACAGCGCACCCACATGCCGGTATGTCTGGGTGAGCTGCACCTGTGGGAGACACTACACGCACATGTGCGGGGGCAGACCAGGGGTGGGGTGAGGGGCATTATGTGGCTGATCGGGAACCAGGGGGTGACACTGGCATAGAGGTAGGGTTGGGCCAGCACAGGGGCAGCTGCTGGTGCATGACCCATGGGGGGGACGTGTAGATGGTGGGCAGGGGGTGGCACAGCACAGTGGATGGGTGTGGGGACTAGGGGGACAGGCCCACAGTAGCAGCAGAGGCTGACAATGTGTTGCAGGGGATATGGTGCGGGGCTGGCGGGGGCAGCAGGGCCACACAGGTAGTGACGTGGGTGACAGGGAGGCACACTGCACCTGTGCCTACCATGGTCAGTGGTTGCAGGGATGAAGGCGGTGATGGGGTTGCATGGGGCACGTGGAAGCGTGCAAGGGGGGGGCCCTGGTAGTGCAGGGCACAGAGACCATCAGCATGGATAGAGCACTACCATTGAGGGGGGGGCACAGGGGCCCTGGCCCAGACCCATGCAGCTCACCCACACGCATGCACCTGTAGGGGGGTGCGACGGGGTGGACAGGCAGTCACGCCCCATCTGACCTATGTAACATTGTGCCCTACAGGTGACATTTGCTCCATTGACGCGACAGAGGAGACGCCAGACGACATGGACCCCGGGCCGTGCTGCCAGGTGGACCCTGTGGCAGAGGTGCTGCCAATGGCGGGTACAGCGGTGGCCCATGTGGGAGAGGGTGGTCCAGCCCCACCCCCGGGGGAGGACAGCAGGCAGGGCCCACGGCCTGCACCAGACAGTGCATTACCCACCACTGCAGCCACGGGGGAGGTGCCTGTGGATGACATCCAGCGGACCAGGCAGGATGTGCTGTCTGCAGTAGCAGGGGTGATTGGTGAGATGCGGGCGCACTCAGCGGCGGCACAGAGGGATGCAGAGGGTGAGTGTCCAACTGTGTTAGGGTGGCGATGCCTCTATACAGGTGGCAGATGGCTCCCTGTCTCACAGCGCACCAACTGCTTTCCCCACAGGTGTATGGCAGGTACTGTGGGCGGTGGTCAGAGAACAGTGACGCCAACGCCGTGCGGCACGCCGCATGCAGCGCACCATGTTTGGGATCCTGGAAGGGGTGCAGGACCTGGCCACATCGGCACAGAGCATGGCTGCCAGCCTGGAGCTGCTGGCGGCAGCCAGAGGACCACCCACTGGACAGCAGTAGCCACCGCCAACACCACCACCACCACCGCCACCAGTGGCTGCAGCAGCGGCAGCAGCATCAGCGATGGCAGGCGTGTCACCTGCACCACGGGGTGGGAGTGGCCACACAAGGCGTGGCAGGGGGAGGGGAAAATAAATGGCTGCACAAGCGGCCGTAGCTGATGCCATGTGTCCTGTGTTGCTTGTGTGGGGCCACTATACGCACAGCCCCCCCCCATGTCCGCCTCAGGGAATGACCCCATGCCACTGGGGCAACTGGCCTGTGTCCCCCCCTTCCCCAGCTGTGGCCACCATGGACATCAGATCCTGTACCTTGTCACGCCGGCACCCCTCACCCCTGGCTAAGAGGGGCGTGGGTCCCCATAGGGCTGCTCTGCGGTCTGCGTATCACCAGTCTCTCTCACCTATCAGTAGTCATTGCTTGGCGGTATGTGTGCATCTCACAGGGGACATGTAGTCAGGCTCCAAGGGGTGAGGCACATGACAGATATGTATGTTACACAATGGTGTGGTGTCACCACCTACAGGATAGATGTCCAGGTTTCAGGGACACAGAGCATTCCCCGGAAACACACAAACACTTAGCAATGTGTGTTTCTGGGGCCACCATAGTGCGGGATACACTGGTCCGTAGCAGCGGGGATAGGTTGTCCCCTTCTAGCCTTGCTGCCAGTGGCAGGTAACCACAGGTACCGTAATTGCCCACGATTGCATAGCCCCACACCAGCAACAGGTACCTGTGACATATGAATACGATGCGGGGTAGGTTACAGCTCTGTTACAGAGGCTACGTTCATACCCCGGTGCCCTCTTCCCTGCAGCAGGTGCTTAGTAGCCTCATCTCCATTTCCATCTGTGAATCCGTAGTCACGATGACTGTCCCCCCAACGACAGGGGCTAATCAGGGCTACCCAGCCTGGGAACTATGGGTACCCCTCCCTGGTGCACCCCCTCAAAGGACTGGCATGTTTCATCCATGTTCCGCAGGCTCTGGAGCATCACACAGAGCATAGTCCATGATAGTTCCCTCCACTATTAGGTGTCCCGCAGGCTCCCCCAGCTGCATAGGCCCCAATTCTTTGTCCTTCGCACTGTCCCCAGCTACCAGCCTCCCAGGTGAGCGTGGTATCCCTCCTGTGCGTGGCAGCCAACCCTCCTGTGGACGTGCTAGATCCCACTTAGCGGTCCCCGCTCCTGGGGGCTCCATGCCCTTGCTCTGCTCATCACCGGTCCGACCCCTCCAGCCTGTGGCTGTGCTCCAGCCTGTGGCATTCTGGCACCCTCCTCCCCTTCCCCTCTGCTGCTGCCTCTGTCCTCGGCCCGGTTCCCGCCTTGGCTCTCCCTATCATATTATGGCCTCGGCTGCTGTTTCCAGGGCTCTGGCTTTGGCCCCACCCAGGTGATGACAATCGGCCTGCCCTCCCGCACCTGCATACATGCAGCATGCCCTGCCTATGGTGCTCCGTGCTCTGTGCACCTCCCCCATCCATCCAACACAGGGACCCTGCGGTGTTGGCCCGGTGGAGGCCATCGTCTTCCAGGAGGTGTATGTGTCATTCCCACCCAGCTGCATGTACGAGGGGACCCTGTACAAGGGTGACCCCCCTGTCACCTGGCCCCCCCTCATACTGCTGATAGGCCTCCTTGCCACAATGTCTGTTGACCTGTGCATGCTGTCTGACCTGTCCCCACGCCCAATCCTGGTAGCACACTGGTAGCGCACTGCTGGTACATTGTACACCTCGGTGCATGGGTTATTGTGCTGTGTGCCATGGAGGCGCCCTGACCCCGTAGGCCAATCCCCTGGGACGCTCGGACACTCCTGATGTATATGGGCCAGGATAGGTGCACTGTGTGTCCTGCATGGGTATCCACATGGCACGCTGCCACCACACTGAACTGAACCAAACTGTTAACTGCACATGTCACAACCTTCGGTTCACCAAGTGGCCCGATCCCCTCCCCCATCACATCCCCACCACCAACCGCCCACTATGGGCCCCCGGCGACTCCTTGGTACTCCCCCCCTCCACAGGTTGCCGCCCCTTCCTGCCCCCCACACCACCCTGTACACCCGTGGCCACACCATCCTCCTACCCCTCTATGCCCCCCTTTAAGCCCCCCTGGTACCATAGTAAGCCCTGTAGGGTATATCCACCACCCCACCTGGCAACAGTCACACCATCCACACTCCACGCCCCCGGCATCCTTAGGCACTCCCAATAACCCCCAATAACTCCCTCCACCCACTATCCCCCCTCCCCTCCCTCTGACAGGCCAAACCCCTCTAATCCCCAACCCTTCCTTCCCAAAATGGGTACTACTCCAAACCCCCGTCCCCCCTCCCCTCTCTTTGTGTATCCCCCTACTTCGCCATCCAAAGCTGGCCACCCCCTCCCTCCAGTTTGCATCCCCCCCAGGTATCCTCATGTTGTACCATCTTAGCTCGCCCACATGCACCCACATTACTGATCTCCCACAGAAACACCAACCTTCCAATACTTTTCCTCATCCTCGGTACGTCCGCACTCTTCCATTTTTGTAAAATGGCCGGTCTAGCCGCTCACACACAATAGTTACGAGAAGGAGCAACTCCCCAAGTCCCATCCCCCTCCCCCTTCAGCAATTCCACGTGGGCTGGGCCCACTTCCATCCATATCCCTGTAGTCCCTCTATAAAACCTTCTAGCTCCCTCCACAAGGGTTGCACCTTATGGAATCCCCACACTATATGCAAAAGGTCACCCCTCTCCCCACACCCCCTCCAACAGGTATCCGCTCGCTCCAGATAAATACGGTGCAGCCTAGCTGGGGTCCAGAGCAACCTGAGCCTAAATTTAAGAGAGCTCTCTACCGGAGCCATCCCCTATGCAAGCCTCTGTTCCCCTACAGAGATGGGCTTCCACCGCTCCACCTCCCAGGAACCCCCCAATTCCCCCTCCCACTGTTCCTGCCATCGGGCCTTACCCTCTGCCCTTGCATTCAGTAAGCGCTACAGTTCGGACACCAGACCCCTCACTGAACCTTGCTGGTCCATCAGTTCCTCATACTCTGTTAGCCAGCCCTGTAGATCCCTCTGAACCCCCTGCTTTTGCAGATAGTATCAGAGCTGCATATACGCATAAAGGTCGGTATCCCTCACCTCAAACTCTTTTTGGAGCTCTGCATAAGGATGTAACCCCACTATCGCATCCACCACCTGCCCCACCCTCTCCAACCCCTTCTCGGTCCAACGTTGTAAACTCCCCCCCCCCCCCACCTCCCCTGGGCGAAGGCACCCATGTTCTGTACGTATGTGGCCCGGGGCAGGCTCTTCCCTTGCAGTAAATAGCCCTTCCATTTTCCCCATATTTGCGAAGTTAACCTCCGGTACAGGTTCACGTTACCCTAACCGACCCTTTCCCCTCCCCACCCCATACCACTGCCTCCAAACACACTCCCTCTGCCTACTCCATTGCGGGGTTTCCCCCCTCTCTCTCCATACAAACAATGCCCTAAGCTGTGCGTCGTCGTAATAGTTGTCCAAATTGGGAACTCCCAGCCCCCCTTCCTCCTGCAGTCGAAACATGGCAAGCCTATCTACCCTCACCCTCTTGCCCTCCCAAATACACCTCATTATCAGGTCTTGCATCCCCTTAAGGCACTTCCTCGGCACGTTAGACGGTGGGGCCATAAAGACAAACAAACTCCGTGGTAGCACATTCATCCTTATTGTAGCTATTCTCCCCATCCACGTCAGGTGGAGCCCCTCCATCTTTCTACATCCTTACCTATTGCCACCTTCAGGGGTTTATAATTCCACTCCTGTACACAGTCTAGAGCTGCTCCCAACTGTATCCCCACATACCGAAAACCACCACGCATCCATTTAAATGGAAATGTGCCCCTCAACCTCTCCTCCAACCCCTTATCCAAATTATCCAATATTTCCATCTTATTTATGTTCAACTGATAGCCCGACACTTCACCATACTGCCCTACTGCCTTTAGCAAATTTGGCAGGCTAACCAAAGGGTGCCCCAAAGTAGGAATAACATCATCCGCAAAAGGTGCTACTTTACTGAGCTGCCCCTGCACTTCAATTCCACCAATATCTACCTGACCTCGGACGTATGCTGCCAATGGTCCGATAACCAAGAGATACAATAGTGGCGACGAAGGGCACCCCTGCCTTGTTCCTCTGCCCAGCCCAATGCTCTCAGGGTATCCCCCGTTCACCCGTATTCGCGCCTGTGGACAAGCATACAGCGCTTTCACCCTCCTTAAGGATGAATCTCCCACCCCTACCTTGTCCAACACCTGCAACATAACTCCCCACTCTGCCCTGTCATAATACCTTTCATTGTCAACCGACAGATATACTGCCTCCCTTCCTGTTGTTTGCAAAGGCCAGATAACATCTAACAGCTTCCGAATTTTATCGCCCCCATGCCTCCCTGTAATGAGCCCGTCTGGTCCCTATGCACAGGTTTTGGCAGTACTTTCTGCAACCTACCCGCCATAATCTTAGCCAACACCTTAGCATCCACATTAATAAGCCAGATGGGTCGGTACGCTCCACAGACAGTATGATCCTTCCCCTCCTTAGGAAGAATCGTTATACCCGCCTCCTCCATAGACTGGGGTGGTCCCGACCCTTGCAGCACTCCATTGAGGACCTCCATGGACAACCCCCCTATCTCACCCTGCATGAGGGAAGGGTTAGGACAGCCGTTATAGTTGGTGATTCGATCATTAGGCATGTAGATAGCTGGGTGGCTGGTGGACGTGAGGATCGCCTGGTAACATGCCTGCCTGGTGCGAAGGTAGCGGACCTCACGCGCCACCTAGATAAGCTCCTAGATAGTGCTGGGGAGGAGTCTGCTGTCTTGGTACATGTCGGTACCAATGACATAGGAAAATGTGGTAGGGAGGTTCTGGAGGCAAAATTTAGGCTTTTAGGTAGGAAGTTGAAATCCAGAACTTCCATGGTAGCATTCTCGGAAATGCTTCCTGTTCCACGTGCAGGACCCAAAAGGCAGGCAGAGCTCCGGAGTCTCAATGCGTGGATGAGACAATGGTGCAGAGATGAGGGTTTTGGATTTGTTAGGAACTGGGGAACATTCTAGGGAAAGGAGGGGCTCTTCCGAAGGGATGGGCTTCACCTTAACCGGGATGGAACCAGGCTGCTGGCATTAACCTTTAAAAAGGAGATAGAGCAGCTTTTAAACTAGATATTAGGGGAAAGCCGACAGTCGCCCAAGAGCGGATGGTTCGGAAGAATGTATCCTTGAAGGATACTAACAAAAGCAGAGAGGTTCCACAAAAGTAAAGTAGCCCAAATGCCCTCGAGTATGGAGCAGACAGAGCTTTTTTTTTTTTTTTTTTTTTGTATTACTGATTGACCTTTACTTATTTGGTTATTGTAATTAACTAAAATTTCAATAATAAAAAAAAAAAGATCCCAATTTACCCATGTCTAACAATAGCCAAATTAACATGAATAAAATACATTCTCTAAAATGCTTGTATGCAAATGCTAGAAGTCTAAAGAATAAGATGGGAGAGTTAGAATATATAGCACTAAATGAAAGGTTAGATATGATTGGAATATCAGAGACATGGTGGAAGGAGGACAACCAATGGGACACTGTGATACCTGGGTACAAACTATATCGTAATGATAGAGCTGATCAAATTGGTGGAGGGGTTGCGCTCTATGTTAGAGAGGGCATTGACTCAGAAAGGATTAAAGTTTTGCAGGAAACAAAATCTGCTCTAGAATCTATATGGATTGAAATTCCATATAAAAGGGGGAAGGCAATGGCAGTGGGGGTGTACTATCGAGCACCTGGCCAGAATGACCAAATGGATGATGAAATGCTCAAAGAAATCAAGGAAGCTAACAAAAGTTACAGCGCAGTAATAATAATGGGTGATTTCAATTACCCCGGTATCGACTAGGTCAGTGTAACGTCAGGACATGCTAGGGAGATAAAGTTCCTAGATGAAATAAATGACTGCTTCTTGGAGCAGCTGGTTCATGAACCGACCAGAGGGGAAGCCATATTAGACCTAGTCCTTAGTGGAACACCAGATCTAGTGCAAGAGATAAGGGTGTTGGGGCCACTTGGCAATAGTGATCATAGCTTGATCGCCTTTGATTTAATTAGTGGAGGAGGGATAGTAAGGAAATCCACAGTACTACCTTTTAACTTTCGAAAGGGAGACTATGATAAAATGAGGAAAACCGTTAAGAAAAAACTAAAAGGAGCAGTTGCAAAGGTTAAAGACGTACATCAAGCTTGGGTGTTGTTGAAAAATACTATCTTGGAAGCCCAGACCAGCTGTATTCCACGCTTTAAGAAAAGTGGAAGGAAGTCCAAAAAACTGCCAGCATGGTGAGGTCAGAGAGGCTGTTGTTGCCAAAAAAGCATCTTTCAGGAAATAGAAAAAAGAGCCAAACGACGAAACCTGGAAACAGCACAAGCACTGGCAAATCAAATGCAAGGCATTGATAAGGCAGGCAAAGAGAGAATTTGAGAAGAAGCTTGCTGCGGAAGCAAAAACGTGAAATAAAGACCTTTGCAAGTACATTCGTAGCAAAAAACCTGTGAGAGAGTCAGTTGGTCCATTAGATGATAAAGGGGTTAAAGGAGCACTAAGAGGCGACAAGGCGATAGCGGAGAGACTGAATGAATTCTTTGCTTCGGTCTTTACTGAGGAAGATGTAGGGATGTTACCCATGACTGAAGTGGTATTTAAAGGTGCGGAAGAATTGAAGTAAATATAGATACATCGGGAAGATGTCTTACAACTATTAGATAAACTGAAGAGTAGCAAATCACCTGGGCCGGATGGTATACATCCAAGGGTGTTGAAAGAACTGAAATATGAGATTGCAGACCTGCTATCAGTAATCTGTGAACTATCATTAAAATCATCTCTAATACCTGAAGATTGGAGGATCGCCAATGTAACACCAATTTTTAAAAAGGGTTCCAGGGGTGATCCGGGAAACTAGAGACCGGTGAGCTTGACGTCAGTACCAAGAAAAATGGTAGAAACCATCATAAAGAATAAAATTACTCAGCATGTAGATAATCACAACCTAATGGGAGACAGCCAACATGGCTTAAGACAAGGAAGATCTTGTCTTACTAATCTGTTATGTTTTTTTGAAGGAGTGAATAAACAGGTGGACAAAGGTGAGTCGGTTGATATTGTGTATCTGGACTTTCAGAAAGCCTTTGACAAGGTCCCTCATCAGAGACTTTTGGCAAAATTAAAGAGTCATGGGATAGGAGGCAGTGTACTATTTTGGATCAGGAACTGGTTAAAAGATAGAAAGCAGAGGGTAGGGCTAAATGGCCAATTTTCCCAATGGAGAAAGGTGAATAGTGGTGTACCCCAGGGATCTGTGCTGGGTCCGCTGCTTTTTGACATATTCATAAATGACCTGGAAAGTGGGATAATGAGTGAGGTTATCAAATTTGCAGATGACACCAAACTATTTAATGTTGTTAAAACCCAAGAGGATTGTGAAAAATTGCAAGAGGATCTTGATAAATTGGAAGACTGGGCATCAAATGGCAGATGAAATTTAATGTGGACAAGTGCAAGGTTATGCACCTAGGGAAGAACAACCCAAACTATGGTTACACGATGCAAGGTTCCACATTAGGAACCACCACCCAGGAAAAAGATTTAGGCGTCATTGTGGATACCATGTTAAAACCCTCGGCCCAGTGTGCAGCGGCAGCCAAGAGAACAAATAGAATGCTAGGTATGATAAGGAAAGGAATGGAAAATAAAACAAAAGATATTATAATGGCTCTATATCGTTCCGTGGTGAGACCGCACCTTGAATATTGTGTGCAATTCTGGTCGCCGTATCTTCAAAAGGATATAGCGATTTTTGAAAAGGTTCAGAGAAGAGGATACTCCTATGAAGAAAGGCTAAAAAGGTTAGGGCTCTTTAACCTGGAAAAGAGACGGCTGAGGGGAGATATGATAGAAGTCTATAAATTAATGAACGGAGTGGAACGGGTAAACGTAGATCGATTGTTTACCTTATCAGAATATAGAAAGACTAGGGGACATGCAATGAAGCTACAGGGTAAACTATTTAAGACTAATAAAAGAAAATATTTTTTCACTCAACGTGTAATCAAACTCTGGAATTTGTTATCGGAGGATGTAGTAAAGGCTGTTAGTGTAGCTGGGTTTAAAAAAGGTTTGGACAAGTTCCTGGAGGAAAGGTCCATAAACCATTATTAAGAAGTGACCGAAGATATCAATGCTTGACCCAGTACAAGCATTGTGGAACTTGTGTCTCTTGGGGATACTGCTAGGTACATATGACCTAGATTGGCCACTGTTGGAAACAGAATACTGGGCTTGATGGACCCTGGTCTGACACAGTATGGCATATCTTATGTTCTTAGTTTGCCATGTAGCCATCCAGGCCCAGAGTCTTCCCGTCCTTAAAGGTCTTCACCGCTCCCTTTACCTCCTCATAGGTCACCGGCTTCCCCAATTCTTCCGCCGCACCCTCCGTGAGCTTACTCAGACTACACCTCGCCACAAACTCCTCCCCCGTCTTCCCTTCCCCTCGCACCTCACCACTGTGGAGTTTTGTACGATACACCACAAAGGCCTTCCTAATGTCCTCCACCGTATACACCATTGTCCCCTCTGGGTTACGCACCCCTCCTATCGTGGATCGCTGTCGTCGCGCTTTCAGCCTGCAGGCCATTTTCCCCCCTGCTTGGTTCCCCCCTTCATTCCACCCCTGCTGCAATTTAGTCTCCACCACCCTTAACTGGTCCAATTCCACTCTCACTTTTTGTAGTGCACACAGAAACACATGTCACTCGCACAACACTGACACATAGCAATGAGGGACATCTGGCCATCGTAGGTATGTGGAACCTGTTTACAACTTTATTCACAGAGGTTAACTATATACATAGCTGGGGGGCCCTGTCTGGTAGGGGCCCTGCCTTCCCTGTCCCTGGTGGGCATAGCAGGCTGTGGCACGGGACGGCACAGCGTGGGTGTGCCATGCGTACCCTCGCACTACACACCCTGGGGACCCCCATGATGTGGTGGCTGGCCGGTTGCGCCCCCTGCACAGTGCTTCTCCAGCCTGTGCAGCCGGTCAGCCACCACGGTCAGGGTTGTCAGGACCTGCCCCATGATGACAGCGTGCTGCCTCTGGGCGTGCGCCTGGGCATGCACAGCCACAGCCAGGCGCAGCCCACACATGCAGCCGCACAGACACACATCTTCCCGTGTCTATGTGGCTGCATGCACGGTGCGCCTGTCAGCGGCTATGTGTGGCAGACACATGTCCAGGAGGTGTGCTTCACCGGCATCATGGGGCAGGTCGCTGGTGCCCCCGTTGCCCTGTGGTGGCCCGTGCCACTGGGCACTGGTCACAGCCCCTGCCCCCACCCCATCCCCTGCCTTCCCTCCCCCCTCCCCAGCCCCACTACCCCCCTCTACTGCCCCACCCACAGCCTCCCCTGCCCCCCCACCCCCCACCTGCCCCACCCCCACCTCGCCACCTAATCCCCCTCTGGCCCCTGGAGCCCCACCACAACACCCCCTCCCCCTCCACCCCCACCCCCTCCTCCCCCACCCCTCTGCCCCCTCCCCGCTTCATCTCCTCCCGCCCTCCCCTCCTCCTCCCCATCCCCCTCCTCCCCCTTGCTGTGTCTGGCGGCGCTATCCTCCTGGCCACCCCCGCCGTTGTCATCTTCCATTGGCTCAGGGGCGTCGGCCTCCTCCAGCCCCACTGCGCCATCCACCACCTCCGGCCCTGCTGCCGCCACATAAGCACGTGCATCTGCTGTGGGAGAGGGGAACACGAATCATCTCCATGGACACATATCAGCCACAACAGTCACATGCATCCCATGGATATGCCAGCTATTGCCCCACAGGGCCATGTCACGTCACTCACCGTCCCGTTGTGCCATCTGGTCGCGCTGTACCCATGCAATGAAGTGCGGGTACCTCGCCCGCAGTTCACGGGCCTTCTTCCGCAGGTCCTCCACCTGTTGGGTAGACAACATGCATGGGCATTAGCAGACACACACCCTTTAGAGGCCTCGGACGCACCACATATACAGTCAAACCTCGGTTTTCATGATTAATCCGTTCGAAAAAGTCTGACTAAAACCGAAACGTATGAAAACTGAAGCAATATTTCCCATAAGAAATAATGTAAATCCAATTAATCCGTTCCAGACACCCAAAAATATTCACAAAAAATACATTTTATAGAGAATAACTATATTTTTACATACAGAAAACAATGAGAAATAAATATAAATGACTAATGAAATGGATAAATGAACATTTAACATCACTGAAAGCAAGCTAAGTACAGTACTGTACAGTACAGTATGTTAACATCTGGCCTTAGCCACCCCTGACAAGCTGCTGTGCCCAGCTCTCTTCGGAATCACATTGAATTCAGTCCATTAAAATACCTTTACATTATCTGCTCAATGCTTCAGAATGGCAGAAAATCTTAATGATATAGCTTCAGACGTACCCTGCAAGAGAAAGAACTACCTCCCACATTCATGCAACATCTCCTGCTTACGTTGACAGCTTTTCTTCCCTGCTACCGGGACAAAATCTCAGTCAAAAGACGTTGAAAACCGAAGCAATGCATGAAAACCGGGACAAAATCTCAGTCAGAAAAGACGTTGAAAACCGAAGCGTATGAAAACCGGGGCAAATGAAAACCGAGGTTTGACTGTATATCTCTGTGTGCAACAGGTGCCTGCCCCTATTGTGTGGGACGCTCATGCCCCATGCTTTTTCCAGGGCCACTCCCATGTGTGCACTGCGCACGCGCATGTCTGGCGTGGACCCTATCTGCCCTGTGTGCAGGCCCCTCCAATCCAGACACAGCGCACATGTGTGGGCCATCTCCACACATCTGCCAGTGCCCATCAGCTACTGCCGGGATGGGAGGTGGGCCTCTGCAGTGCTTCCTGCTGCATCCTGGAGATATAGTTGAGCTTGGTACCCCTACACAGGGGCAGCTACCATAGCACCAGGATGGGGGATGGACCCCTGAAGTGAGGCCTGCTGCATCCTGGGGATATAGTTGAGCCTTGTACTCCTACACAGGGGCAGATACCATAGCACCAGGATGGGGGATGGACCCCTGAAGTGAGGCCTGCTGCATTCTGGGGATATAGTTGAGCCTTGTACTCCTACACAGGGGCAGATACCATAGCACCAGGACGGGGGATGGACCCCTGATATGAGGCCTGCTGCATCCTGGGGACATAGTTGAGCCTTGTGATCACAAACAGGGGCAGATGCCATAGCACCAGGATGGGGGATGGACCCCTGAGGTGAGGCCTGCTGCATTCTGGGGATATAGTTGGGCTTTGTGATCGCTGACAGGGGCAGGTGACATACCCCTGTGTGTCTATTGGCCTCTGTGATGGACTTGTGGTGTCGTGTGGATAGGGCACATCACTGAGGCTGCAAAAGCACCACATACCATAACATTGTACTGGTTACTCCATCTCTGTGATGGTCACAGCTACCCCCTGGGGCAGGGCGGTTCTGTTGTTGGGGGGTGGGGGAAGACGTTACTCCCAGCTGGACACACCAACACATGACATTCCCTGGCAGTGCATGGCTGATAGGTGGTTTGGTTCCAGGGTGTTCTCCTTCACATAATAGGTTGGGGTGCCTGTCCCCATGCACTTACCTCACGCGGGTAGTCAGAGCTTCTATTGTACCTCCTGGTGAGGCGCTCCCAGGCCCTCCTGACTCTGGCCAGATTCTGCCTCTGGGATGAGCCAGGGAAGAGGCGATCCTGGCGGAGGCAGAAGAGTTCGGTCAGCAGATATAGATCTGCCATGGTGAAGGCAGGCTTCCTTGACATGGCAGCCATCTCCTCGTGAATTGTTTGTGCTGCGTAGCCACGTGCGTGGGTACGTGCGTAGCCGCGTGCGTGGGTACGTGCGTAGCCGCGTGCGTGGGTACGTGCGTAGCCTCGTGCGTGGACACTTGAGATTATAGGACCATGAGATTGTCTTGCAGTTTTAATTGATGCTACCAACTAAACGTGTGATAGGCTATGGCCTATAAGAGCATGTAAGTTAGGCCTGGATTTTAAACCCCCTACCTTTTAGTAGTGCTGCTAAGAATCAGGATTGCAAGATAAAGATGTCTGCTTATTGCAGAGTCTGCATGCTGTCTTTCAACACTGTTTGCTTCAAACATTTCTCATTAAGATACTTTCACATTCCTTTGGCTAGAGATGTCCTCGAAGTGGAGATGTATCTAACACTTTTAATTTGCCTTTTGTTCAGCTGAATTGAGAAGGGGAAATAGAGAAAGAGGCCCAGAGAGAGTCCCTGATTGGATAAATGTAGGGGGGGCATTGGGACCAATAGAGAGCTTGTGTGTATTAGACTGTTAGCAAATGTATATAATTAATTTGCTCCTGTTCAAGCTTGCTCAGTCACTTTTGGACTTGTTCCTGTCTGGACCTTGTGCACAATAACTTGGCTTGGATTCTGTAGGTGACTCCTGGTATTAATTGGTTGCATACACTCCGCTGCTACAAAAGGAAATGCCTCAGACAGCCCTACCACATTAGGTCCAAATCCATAACCTCTGTCTCCACAGCCAGTGCAGTTGCCAGTGGCCTACATCTCTATAGCTCCTGCTACATGCCTGGCTGGCTACAGAGGAACTGCAGGTCACCACACAGACCGTCTGCTGTGGTTGCCAGGGTTGGATTGGACCAGCCACACCCATGATGCACTGCACATGCAAATCAGCAGTCTACAGATGGTCACATGTTGCGGTATGCACCCCCCCAGCACCTCGGCCTGGTGGAGGGTCCTGACCATGTGCAACCCCACAGCACCTCAGCCTGGTTGGGGTACTGACCGTGTGTGTTACTGCCACAGAGTGGCTACAGTCCATCACAGTGGACGGGTCCTGTGCTCACCCTGAGGGTGAGGTGGGGTGCCCAGCACCATTTCTGCAGCACCTGGCTTTGCTGCGATGGGCTATGCTACAGGTCCCCATCGGTGCCACTGTGTGATAGGTGGTCCCTGCAGATACCCTTAGCATTTGCCTGTGTCCATCTGTATATCATGTCTTGCCCGTGTGGACTATGATGCACCCAGAATAGTGCATACACTGTGTGGGTGCCATGGTCATATGATTTCAGGTCGGGGGGGGGGTTGGGCCCATAGGCGGTTTATGTACCAGCACCCAACCCACCCTCTGTGGCTCAGGGTGGGAAACAGAATTTCCAAACAACAGATCAACATTTTACCCCCCTAAACTGGTGACAGTAGAGGGAACCATTCACCCCAGTCCTGCCAGGGAATGGACACCCCTACAGGGCAGTCTATGCAGATCTGTATGCCTCTATTTATTTATTTATTTATTTACATTTTCTTATATACCGCGTTATTCTGCATCAGTGCGGTTTACATTGAACAAACTGAAATTACATTGAACAGGGCATTATAAACTTGGAGATAACTATTTTACCGGTAACATGGCCTATGGAGGGTTAAGTGGCTTGCCCAAGACCACAAGGAGCACCTGTGGGACTAGAAACCCCAGTCTTTCCGGCCCAAGGTTGCTGTCCTCTAGTGGGATTTGAACCCCCGACCTTCCGGCCTGAAGTACCTTGCCTCAACCACTAGGCCACTCCTCCACTCCAAACATACATTGGGCAGTGACAGACAGTAGACCTGGTACTGCGCAGCTGCCCCACACCACTATCTGACATCCTCCAGCAGCAAGCAAAGTGAGTCACCAGCCGCTGCACCCTGCAAGGTGTCCCAACCACACACATACTAACTGCAGACAGTCTGCTTGCTAGTCCATAGTGTATGTTCCTGGAGGTGACGTGTGCACCCACACCTGGGATGTGCACACACCCACCAAGCAGATGGGTCAGTGATTGGGCTCCAGAGGACAGAGCCCATATATCTCACTTCAGAGGGACACTATGTAGCACTATGGGTGTACCCAGCCATGCCGTGGTCACTGCACAGTCAGGGTGAGCATGACCTCCCAGCAGGACATGCCGTGGCCACCCTGTCCGTGTAGGTGGTGGGCAGGCACTACAATGTCCCAGCCATTGCCCTGGGCCCTGTCCGTGTAGGTGGTGGGCAGGCACTACTATGTCCCAGCCATTGCCCTGGGCCCTGTGCAGGTGCATCCTGCCCAGGCCTCCCTGTCCAGCTATACCCACAGTACCTTGCTCCTCATTATGCACATTGGCAGGCCAATACTGGCAACAGTGCTAGCAGTGTGGGCTGCAGAGGGTGTTGGCAAACACCACACACTGGATAGACTGACACACACCCCCACACCTATGCCAGCATTGTGCACCTATATAGACTTTTGGAAGCCTAGGACACCGCACCAGTCCTGGGCACAGTGCAGGCATGGCTATGGTATGCCGTACTGTTGGGGTCTCTCCCCAAGGTGGTGGACACTGTCAGGTACCAGACGTGACACACACTCCACAGACATCACAGAGGTTGGTGTGCTACAGCCCACTGGGCAGCTTGTGCTAACCTTAGGGATTGCTATGTGCCAGTTATCATAGCAACCTTTTGCTATCTGTGTACCGTATTCCCAGGTTTTGGGTGGCATTGCTAGGGTATGCAAGTGCTAGTATTGGGAGATGCACACAGGGCCCAACATCCTACCTCTCCAGGAAGCTGTGGCTAATGGGGCCTGTGGGTGCAGGTGTTTCCGCCCCTGTGGGTCACTGCTCTTGGACAAGGGTTCCCAACTCCAGTCCTGGTGGGCCGCACCATATTCGGGTTTTCATGCTGTCCCTGATGAATATGCATGAGATACATCTGCATACCATGGGGGCGGCGCATCGACATACAGCACAGGCATCTTTATTGCAGACAGCTTGGAACCTGAATGTTGTTTGGACCTCCGGGACTGCTTTTGGGAGACTCTGCTCTCGGTAATGCGCCTGTTTGTGGTGTCTGTGCTCTGTAGGGTAAAAGGTAGGTGTTCCAGGCACGTTTATTCTATCAGCAATGAAAGGTTCCATCTTTCTTACCACAGTTTATTACTGGTAATAAGTATGGGGACAGAGTTGGCAGGGACCACAGCTAGGGTTTGAACCTGTGACCTTATGCTCCTGAGCGCACTGGCTGTGCTTACTGTGCCACACTGATGCCACAGGGACAGATTATTCCCTGGAGGTACCATGACTGTTTGTCATACGCAGCCTGTCTGTTGCAGTGCACGGCACCCACCTAGACCGGGCTAGGCCATGGTCTGCTGCAGCCAGGTGCCACTGCCCCCTCCACCACCTGTACGCCCTCCACCACCATGCTAATATGTCCTTCTATTGGAGGCAGCATCACACCTGCATGATTTGTTGCCCTCCCGGGCTGCATTTGGCAGACTCTGCTCTAGGTAATGCCTGTTTGTGTTGTCTGTGCTCTGTAGAGTAAAATGTAGGTGTTCCAGGCATGTTTATTCTATCAGCAATAAAAGGTTCCATCTTTCTTACCACGGTTTATTACTGGTGATAAGTATGGGGACAGAGTTGGCAGGGACCACAGCTAGGGTTTGAACCTGTGACCTTATGCTCCTGAGCGCACTGGCTGTGCTTACTGTGCCACACTGATGCCACAGGGACAGACCATTCCCTGGAGGTACCATGACTGTTTGTCATACGGAGCCTGTCTGTTGCAGTGCACGGCACCCACCTAGACCGGGCTAGGCCTTGGTCTGCTGCAGCCAGGTGCCACTGCCCCCTCCACCACCTGTACGCCCTCCACCACCATGCTAATATGTCCTTCTATTGGAGGCAGCATCACACCTGCATGATTTGTTGCCCTCCCGGGCTGCATTTGGCAGACTCTGCTCTAGGTAATGCCTGTTTGTGGTGTCTGTGCTCTGTAGAGTAAAATGTAGGTGTTCCAGGCATGTTTATTCTATCAGCAATAAAAGGTTCCATCTTTCTTACCATGGTTTATTACTGGTGATAAGTATGGGGACAGAGTTGGCAGGGACCACAGCTAGGGTTTGAACCTGTGACCTTATGCTCCTGAGCGCACTGGCTGTGCTTACTGTGCCACACTGATGCCAAAGGGACAGACCATTCCCTGGAGGTACCATGACTGTTTGTCATACGAAGTCTGTCTGTTGCAGTGCACAGCACCCACCTACATGGGTCTGGGCCGTGGCCTGCTATGGTCAGATGTCACTGCCCCCTCCGCCACCCATGCTGCCATGCCCTTCTGCTGGTGGTGCTGGTGATACACAGTCTTGGGCCATCCAGTGTGCGGGTAGGCAGCTGCCTATGGTGTGGGTGATGGGGTAGGGGTGCCTGGATGGACGTCCACGCTTCCCCCCAGCACCGCCTGCCACTGTTCTGTGCCCTTAGGGGTAGCTGCTGGGTACTGTCCCCTGTGACACTGCGGGGGACACACTCGTGCCCATGTTGGGCCCTCATCAGTTGCAGTCTGGCTCTACTGTTTATGCATTCCTATGGGCCAACTGAGCATCACCCTAGTCCCCACTGTGGCCCAGCTGCACCACAGCATGTGCCGCCTGCGGCCCTCTGTATCCCATTTTCCAGCATCTGCCCAGTTGCCCGTTCCAACATGCCCACCCTGCTGTTGCGGAACATGTGCACGCCATGGGGAACCTGTCCACTAACAAGGGGAAGCCCTGATCTGCGCTATTTCATGGTGGCATCATTCACCTTATATAGGGACAGAGCATACACCCTTCCACAGTTAATATCTTTTTCTGAGGCTTTCTCAGTGGTATTTATTGCTGTTTCCCATTGATATCACTATTGGCTAGCTTGGTTATGATTTTTCCTCGTTTCTTCTGGTCATTTTCACTGCTTATTTGCCCTTCTGTTCCGTGCACATGTATCACACTTATCACGTTTTGTGGGTTTCCCTGCCTATGCTGTACATTGCTGACACTTAAATGGTTTCTCTCTCCTGCAAATGTGCATCTAACGGCAGGTTTTCATTCGTGGTAGGATTCAGCCCTTGAGTTCAGCACGTTGGTGTGCCTGGAGCCTCTCCACGCCCACTCTCCGCCCATTGACCCCTTCTCTCCGCCCTCTCTCCACCTTCTGCGGTGTTTTACCGCGCCGCGGGGCTTTCCGATCGTTACGTGTGGTTAACGCGCGTTCTGAGACGTTAACGATCGTTGACGTCTCCGAACGCACGTTAATGTCACGTAACGATCGTTAACGTTACATAACGCGCATTATGTAACGTTAACGCAGTTTAGTAAACATGCCCCTAAGAGTTGCATTGCTGCTGAGTGTGTGTCAATTGCCTTGGCACTAGCGGTAATATACTCTCCATGACCACACTTCACCCGCTTCCCCACCCCATCCTGTGATGGCCAATTATCATGCATTATAATATGCAGCGGCTAGCATGCTTGTACATTAGTGTTCCTAGATGCCAGTTGCCATGCATTAAAATGCATGTTAACTGACTCCCAGGCTTTGGTAAAAGGGGCCTTTAGTTTAATCATGCACTAATAAATATTGAGCTATGTTGCGTGTTTTACATTGCAGCAACTCTTTAGCTAGCAATTTGAATAAAATGTCCTTATGTTGAAAGCTGTGTTTGAAATGTATTCAATATGAATGCAAAATACATTTTGTAGCCTAAAATTAAACAATTATATGCTTTCACACATAGCATATACTGTTTTGGCTTTTAGCACATGTAGAATCATTTGTGAAAAATTCCGCTTGTTAATGCATCAGTCTCTTTGTGTTGTTTGATCCATTGGTTCTGATTATTAGGATAATTTACGAAAGTATCTTTGGGAGGCAGCATGGGGTATAGAAGTGAGATTCCATCTCCAAATTATTTGCTTTTAATTCTTCAAATTATTGATCATATATTGAGGTAAAATATTATTAGATCTTAAATTAAAACAAAATAAATTCAATTGATTGATTAATGGAAAATCAGATAGGAAAAGCCAAACCTCTAACATTCTTTTTTAAAATACTGTCAAAATCATTTGACAGAGACAAATGAGGTTATAACTTTGGAGCTTCTTCTCATGACAGCTGCATTGACTGTAAGGTTTACCAGCAGCTATGCTGAATCCAGCTCCGGCTGTCAAAAAGGCTATTGGTTTTTGGGGACAACATTTTACCCATTTGTTGTTAACATGAAAGTATCTATTGATACTGCTTTTGAAAACAGGCACATGAATTCATGCAAATTGTCAGTCTTCTCTTTTTATCTGAAACTTTTTTTTCAAAGAGCATATTCTAAATGAGTCTATTTAATCGTGGTTATATCCAGGAAGTACATGGTAGCCTTTTTTTCTGGACAGATGCAAGAGTATCTCTGAACTTCTGCCAGTGATCAAAGGAACTGATGATGTAGAACAGATTCATGGGCCATGTCCTATCAGCCTATTCTTTACCCATCATCCATCATCCCAACTCTAAGCCTTTTTCTGAGTGATGATTGCACCCTAAACACATAAAATTAATCACCGCTCCACTCTAGCCAGGTGTCTTGCCTCCAGAAATTATCTCATAACAGTCAAAGCACTGCTAGAATCTGATAACTGTACTGCCATTTCATTCACCTAGTACTGCAATCATATGTGAGCTATGTATATAGAATGAAAGTTTCTTGCTTCACAGAGCAACCAAAAAAGGTGCCAGGATAATAAAATTAAGGGGAAATGTCATGATCTGAGAGTGAAATTCATTTTTAAAAAACGTTGTTTAACATTCTAGTCAAATTTTCCAGTAATTTATATTTTCCACTATTTTATTTCTCAAATGGCGACATAAACTTAGAAAAATAATATAAAATTAACCAACCACAAACTGTTCTTTAAAATGTGCCATTATTATTTTGACTCCTAAATATATGAAAATACTTCCATAGCATTTTTCTTCTGGTGTTTAACATTGAATGTAATTTATAGGCATGGTTGTGAAATACTGTAAATTTATTTATTTATTTTTATTTTCTTATATACCATGCTATTCTGCATCAGTGTGGTTTACATTGAACAAGGCATTATAACTTGGAGATCACTATTTTACAGGGAACATGGGCCATGGAGGGTTAAGTGGCTTGCCCAAGACCACAAGGAGCACCTGTGGGACTAGAAACCCCAGTCCTTCCGGCCCAAGGTTGCTGTCCTCTAGTGGGATTTGAACCCCTGACCTTCGGTACCTTGCCCCAACCACTAGGCCACTCCATAAGATGATTGTTATGAACAATTCTGAAGACTCTACCTTTGTAAGACATTCAGAGCATGAAAGCACTTAAGAAATGAACAACTAAAATGATACATAAATTATAGACCAAAAGATTTAAGACACTCAAAATATACTTGATGGAGGAAAAACTGGAGAGGGAATATAATGGAAACTAGGGAGTGTATTTTAGAAGCTCTAGTTTTGAGTTGGACATCTGAAAATGAGCACATAGAGATATCTCAAGAGCCATTTTAGAAAGCTGAGTGTACAGACGTCCCTGATGCAAAAATGTCCATGTAGCATGGGGACGTGGCGGAGGCGTGCCCTGGGAGGAGGAAGGGGATGCACACCAAGTTGTGGATTCAGAATGGTGCAAGCACTTCTGATCCTGGTTGCTGAGACATCCCTGACTATACCTGCTTGTGACCACAAATAAGTTGCAAAAACGTGCTTGTTTCATGGCTACAATGCTTCCAGGTAGAAGAGCAAAATGCTCTTACACTGCTGTGGTAAATATTTCCTGGCTGAAGAAACCTGCACATAAATACATACTCCAAAAATGGCTGGCCCACCCCTGCATATATGAGTAACTGAAATGACAGGGCAGGATGTGCTAGTCCCATAACATAAACACCTCATTTCTGAACCACCCAGGATGGGGCGTCCAAGTATCCCATTCTGCAGGTATGCAATTCAGGAGCATCTACATTTGTGACATGGCTTACACCCATGCACAAATCTGGCCTTGCTATTAGTATGGGGCCCATCACCAGAACCTTTCACTGGGATGTTCATTTTTGGGGGTGGAGATAGAGAGGCCACTTCCAATCGGGGCATGCCCGGGCAGTCCGGACGTTGTGATAAGGAAGCTTATCATAGCTCAGGTAGGAGCTATAGAAAAGATGATATGACTCTGAACAAGCAACCTGTCAGTTTTGGTAGAAGTAAGAAAACAGAGTTTTCACATAAAAGACTACCAGTCCCAGAATGCACCAGGTTTCCAGCAGCCATGAGAGGGGCTGAAGTGAGAAAACGTGTGTGCAATCAAGAGAGCTATGAGGTAATCCCTAAGCACTCATCTCAAAGGGCAGGACCTGATTCAACACAGCTGTGCTGTGTTAGGGAGGAGCACACATTAGAACAGAATAAGAATAGAGCTTATTCTACTGATAATAGCTACAGAAAGAGTTTCAGGAAGAGCTTCAGACACAGATACAGCAACGGCTACAAGCTCAAGCACCAGTATCACCTGGAGAAACAGAAGCCAAGCCAAGCGGATAGAGAAAGAAGGAAACTCTCTGGAAGGAAGAGAAGAAAGCCCATTGGCAGGTCTGGGAGAGTCCAAGGCAGTACCCATACTGGGAGGTATTCCAAATGCCAGCAGAGTCCATTGGACTGGAGTCAGCCAGAGGAATGGAAGGGCAGAGATAGGAATCACCAGTGGCTACCTGGAAGAGAGAAGACTGCACGTGGAAGGGACTTTCAGACCTATGCCAGAAGGTATGTGAGAGAGGATCCAGTGTCCAGGGATCAAGATTGGAAGGCTGGACATCAGAATTGGATTACATACTGGCCAGGCTATACAGAGAGGAATTATGATAGCAGGAGAGGCTCAGGTATGAACACTGATCCAGACCCTATCTATAATAGAGAATGGCAGCAAGGAAATAAGCATTCTCATGATAGTGCCTTAATGAAAGACTCGTCTGTGCCAATGTATGATAGTGACCCTATGCTGATTGATGAAGGGGGAGATACAGCAGATGAAACTATTCATTACATGGACTGTTCTCTATCTAAATGCTATTGCTAGCTTTCTGTGAGCAAACACCTCAGCCATCACAAAGAAACCTAACTTTGTTCTTTATTTCCACTGCAAACAGCTCTTAAAGCAGGATTTGGGTTCACACAGTAGCAGCCAGCCAGCTAAAGGGTTTCAGCTGGTCAATTGATAGTAATTATAGCTGCACCTGATTGTGTGTGTGAGCAAGGGAGAATCACTGCTGGGATCTGCGTGGAAAATAAGCAGAAGTTAACCTAACAAGCAAAGTTTATTCATTTCTTTGTGCCTTTTTTATTTGGTAATTATTTGCTAAGAAAACATTAGCTAATTGCCTGACAAGCTGAAGGTTGTTTTCTGATTTGCTTTGTGACTTTATGTTATCCATTTAAACACTGCAAGCAAGTAACCTCATTTATATTGCTTCCAAGCATACTTGTGCTGGGTGAATTAAACCCCATCAATAAAAGAAGTATTTTATTGGCTTTAACCACTGGTTTCACAACTCAATTATTGTCTTCAGCTGTGTTTGGAGTGAAAGAACTACATTACCCACAATACCTTGCAAGAATCATATGAATATATGCATCGTCAAGATTGTGTAAGTTCTCACCCTAGGCAGCCGTCTGACAACGTCCAAAATATGGATGGCCCATATGTGTACCCAATTCTGCACCTGCGGGAGCAAGATGTTCCTGCAGGTGCAGAATCTGACACTTTGACAGGCCAGACGGGCCTTCTGGAAAGAGAAGTCCTCCTTTGCAAGCTCTGCTGGAAAGGTGAATTCTGCTTGCTTTATATGAGTGAATCTGCTTGCTTTCTGTGAGTCCTGTCTGTCTCTCTCTATGTATTTATTTATTTGTCATTGCTAATGTACTCTCTTACTTCATTGCACCTTTTTTGCACTTTTGTTCAGCTTTTCTCAGCGGAATAACTTATACCACACATTCCCTCCCCTCTACCCACCCACCCCATGACACTGTCTTTTATAGCTATCATTTGCTCATTACCTCTCTTATTGACAGGTGCAACTAATCTCCTGTGGGCTCTCTCCCACCTATTTATTTCTTCTGGCCTCTATTCTCCTCTCCATCCCTCTTCTATAGCTCCTTATCACTTTGTCTTCTTATTTTTCATACTCCCTAATTGTTTCCCCTTCTACCAACACCTTCACTCCTCCCCTCCTTATTGCCCATTTACTATCTTCACTTTCCCCTCCATTCTGTCCACTACCCTGTCATCAGCTTTTGAGCTTCACTACTTCCTCCCTCTCATTCAACCATCTCCTCTCTCTCTAAGACAACCTCACCCTCGTTTCCACCATACTGTCTCCTCTCTGCCCCATACTCTGCTACTCCTTCTACTTCTCTCATCCAGAGATATCAACCCCAACCATGCCCCCCCTAGACTTTTGTCACACTCTGAGAAGAGTTCTTCATGCAACACCTCTAATTTTATTCATATCCCTCTTCTTTCCCCTTCCTCTCTCCCTTTTTCATGTGCCTTGTGGATGCACACTCCATCTCAAATAAACTTGCTTTTACTCATGATCTCTTTATCTCTAATGCTCTCCATCTTCTTGCTTTAATTGAGACCTGGCTCCTCCCAGAATACACGTCATCTGTTACTGCTTTCTTTCATAGTGGTTATCAGTTCTCGCACACGACTTGTCCCACTGGCCGTGGTGGTAGTGTTGGGCTTGTATTTTCTCCTTCCTGCCAATTCCAACCCCTCCTGCTGCCTCAGTCTCACTCCTTTCCCTCCTTTGGAGTCCACGCCATCTGCCTTTTCACTCCACTACCTCTCCGGGTAGCTGTTATTTATCGACCTCCTGACAAGTCTACTTCTACCTGTCTCATTGATTTTGACTCATGGCTTTCCTTCTTTCTATATTTCTCTTCCCCAATTCTTATTCTCGGGGATTTTAACATTCATATTGATAACCCCTTTGATCCTTATGCTTTAAAGCTCCTTTCCCTTACCTCCTCATTCGAACATTTGACTTATGGCTTTCCTTCTTTCTGGATTCCTCTTCCCCCACTCTTATTCTCAAGGATATTAACATTCATGCTGATAACCTCTCTGATCTTTATGCTTTAAAGCTCTTTTCCCTTACCTCCTCATTCGACCTCCAGCTTTGCTCTACTGCCCCCACTCACCAGCATTGTCACTGCCTTGACCATGTATTTTTCTATAATTGCTTACCCTCAAACTTCTGTACCTCAGTTCTGACCATCACCTGCTAATCTTCACTGTTCATCACCTGCTGCCTGAACCTCTTCCTGTCTCCTCCAACCTCCTTAGAAATCTTTATACTATAAACCCTTTGGTTCTCTTCTCCACTGTTTCATCATCTCTTTCCTCCACTATGTCATCTGAGTCTTGTGAGGCCCTGTTACTCACAAGAGACCAATTACTAATTATCACTAATTTCCTGTATAGTCCAGATCCAAAAGTCAGTACAGGTGCAATCAGAATCTCTGTTTATTAGATTACTGATGAACAATACAGGCAGCGGAGAAGAGAGTTTCTGTCAGTCATCAGACACCAGAATTCCTCCTCCCCCTGAGTATAATAGTCATGTTACATATATACATTTTTTGCTTCCATGTATTGCTTCCGTATATGCATACAGTCTCCAAATCCATCCCTCTGTGAGGCCCCCTCTCCTCCCTCCTTCTGTTTCCTGTCATTGACCTTTCTGTCCCCTCTGTTCCTGTTTCAACATTCCCCAGGCCTCTGTCTTGCTTATACTCACCAACTGTCAAAAACCGTCTACTGTCTTCAGGACTAATGGCTCAGCTTATACTTTTTGCATGGTTTCCTGTGTACGTGCCTTCTGCACAAAGTCTCTGCATGGATTCTCCAGTCCATACATACACTCTGCTAAGGCTTATGATATCCTTATGCTGGCCTGGGTTTTTTCCTTTGTCCACAATATAGTAGTTTGGCTGACACACCTCTATTAGAGCAGAATAAAGGCCATTGAGTGATTATGAACCAGGAACATATCCCTAAACCTTATAATCCCTACAATTCTCCCATTTTTTTTTTTATTGTGGAGGAGATAAGACCAAGTCAGAGAATTCAGAAGTGGGGACCACAGCATAGGAAACATTCACATGTGTATGGCATGTTTGAACAGGCATAAGGGAATTGGACACTTTGGTACACTGTTTCTTACAACAGGAGATGACAAGAGAAACAATACAACAAAAGGACAAGGCAAAAATTAAAAAGATGCCAGCAGAAATTAAAAGGCCTTTTAGGCCAGCACCTAGCGAGTGAAACCAGGAGGTAAGGGATGAAAACCAATTACCTACATTCAGTCCTCCCTTAAAGTCATCAATATGTAAATCTGACAGGTGGCGTATTTTATCCATAGCATTAAGCACAAACACTGAATGATTCGCTTTGACCGTACAACAAATAGTGGCATTAATAAAAGATCACAGGCCTCCTTCAGATGCAAGGAGCAAATCTAGTGCCTGTCTATTTTGTAGAGTCATTTGTGTATTTTGCTCTAATGACTCTGACAACTTACTAACAGAATCAATAACAGCTTTCATTTGAACATACAGTAAGCATTGCAGATGGCATATAGCCATACCAAGTTCAGCAGTTATGGCAGGGGTCTGGAAAGGTACCAAGGAAGTCCAGCATCTAACCTACGTTTAATAGCAATGGAGAACACAAGGGTATCAAAACGTTCATCAGAATGTCCCAATAAGAGTTCAGTTCAAGGCAGGGTTGGAGTGAGAACTTCTTTGGAGATGTGGGTTGTATTGTGAACATGCAGAAGTAAAACTAATTGTCCATCAGGATGAAGGAAACAGATGGTGTCCCAAGGAGCAGGTTTGGCAGCAGTCATCTTGGTCAACAACAGTTCATACAGGAAGGAAGTAGATCAAACAGAGCTGACCATTGGAGAAACCTTCAACTGACTGACATGAGTCCAAGTGTCAGTATCATTCAAGTGGGCAGCAAAGGGGGAAGCAACAATGCCAATGGTGAGCTGGATACAGACTGTGTAGCAGCCACCCGATCAGCAATTTCTTGGAACGTGATCCGAAGCCAAGGCTCTGGTCGAACCTCTCTAATGTAATTAGCCAAATCAAATAGACAATGTGGGAATCACTTATTCAAAAGTAGTCTTAAAGAGGTAAGCCTAAAGCATGGCTTAGAAAAAGAGCAGAAATAGAGCCTGATATACTAGCTTCCAGGCATAAAAAGGATTAAGTACAACAGCAGTGAAACCCTGATATTCCTGGATACATGATAGCATTTAAAACATAATGCAGCAGACACTTGCCACTCTCCAGAGAGAGCAGTAGGAGAGAACACACAATACTGTTTATACCATTATACCATTCTATATAAATTGCAAACAAGCTTGAACTAGTTCAAAAGGTCACACAAAAGTCAGCATTATGTAGTTGCAGTAGGGGTCGCTGTTGTCCACAGGTGTGCTGCATCAGATCTGAAATAACTTCTTATCAGAATGTCTTTCACTCACTCCACCAATTCAGTTGACTAAAATTCTACAAGTACAAACAAAAGAATACTATCTCCCTCCCCCCTTCTTCTTCTTGGATTGCGTTCTGGGATTGCTGCTCGCACACATCAGCTAATCCTGCTTCTAAAACAATTGTTAAAAGTCAAACAAATGGGAGGCAGAAAATATAAATTTAGATTCTTAAACAGTGTCCCAGTCCCACTAACTTAATTGGTGTAGTTTTGAATGGATATATGTGCTCATTCTAAACAGCAACTAAAGACAGAACTCCTGGAACTGAAATTTAAAAGACTTTAAAAAAAAAGTACACTTTTGCTCTGGACACTGTCAGACGGCTGCCTAGGGTGAGAACTTACACAATCTTGACGATGCATATATTCATATGATTCTTGCAAGGTATTGTGGGTATTGTAGTTCATTCACTCCCAAACACAGCTGATGACAATAATTTGAGTTGTGAAACCAAGTGGTAAGATCAATAAAATACTTCTTTTATTGATGGGGTTTAATTTACCCAGCACATTTATGCTTGATAGCACTATAAATGAATTTACTTGCTTGCAGTGTTTAAATGGATAACAAAAAGTCACAAAGTAAACCAGAAAACAACCTTCAGCTTGTCAGGCAATTAGCTAATGTTTTCTTAGCAAGTAATTACCAACTACAAAGGCACAAAGTAAAGAATAAACTTTGTTGGTTAGGTTAACTTCTGCTTATTTTCCACGCAGATCTCAGCAGTGATTCTCCCTTGCTCACACACACAATCAGGTGCAGCCCTAATTACTATCAATGGACCAGCTGAAAGCCTTTAGCTGGCTGGCTGCTACTGTGTGAACCCAAATCCTGCTTTAAGAGCTGTTTGCAGTGGAAATAAAGAACAAAGTTAGGTTTCTTTGTGATGGCTGATGTGTTTGCTCATAGAAAGCTAGCAATAGCATTTAGATAGAGAACAGCCCATGTAAACTGTATTTTCATCTGCTGTATCAATCAGCATATGGTCACTATCATACATTGGCACAGACGAGTCTTTCATTAAGGCACTATCATGAGAATGCTTATTCCCTTGCTGCCATTCTCTATTATAGATAGGGTCTGGATCAGTGTTCATACCTGAGCCTCTCCTGCTATCATTATTCCTCTCTGTATAGCCTGGCCAATATGTAATCCAATTCTGATGTCCAGCCTTCCAATCTTGATCCCTGGACACTGGATCTCCTCTCACATACCTTCTGGCCTTGGTCTGAAAGTCCCTTCCACATGCAGTCTTCTCTCTTCCAGGTAGCCACTGGTGATTCCTATCTCTGCCACTCCATTCCTCTGGCTGAATCCAGTCCAATGGACTCTGCTGGCTTTTGGAATACCTCCCAGTATGAGTACTGCCTTGGAATCTCCCAGACCTTCCAATGGCCTTTCTTCTCTTCCTTCCAGAGAGTTTCCTTCTCTCTCTATCTGCTTGGCTTTTGCTGAAGCTGTTCTTCCAACTGTTACTGAAGCTCTTCTTGTAGCTCTCCCTGAAGCTGTTATCTGAAGAATAATCTCTATTCTTATTCTTTCCTAATGTGTGCTGCTCCCTAACACAGCGCAGCTGTCTTGAATCAGGCCCTGCCCTTTGAGATGAGTGCTTAGGGATTACCTCATAGCTCTCTTGATTGCACACACATTTCCTCACTTCAGACCCTCTCATGGCTGCTGGAAACCTGGTGCATTCTGGGACTGGTAGTCTTTTATGTGAAAACTCTGTTTTCTTGCTTCTACCAGAACTGACAGGTTGCTTGTTCAGAGTCACATCATCTTTTCTATAGCTCCTACCTGAGCTATGATAAGCTTCCTTATCACAACACTAACACATAACTTTAAAAACAGGTAAATTTATCCTAAAATCCAATATCGTAGCAAATAAAAACTGGGAAGATGAGTGAACGCCCATGGTGGCACTGGCCTGTTCATCAGTCATCAGTGCAGAGCTTAACAATACACACACAGTAATTTACCTTGAATCTTACAGTTCGGGGAAGCAGACATTTAAAACTGATATAAAATCCTTGTTTAACTTTTAATTTTGCTTAATAGCATAACAATCAGAACAAAATCCAAACATGATTAACTTCTTATTCACTCAGGATTTAAACCATTCTCAAGTTGCAATCTGGCAACCACTGGCCCAGAATACCACATTATCCTGCAGGGCTCTTAACCTCTACTTTGAAGGTCAAAGGAAAAAAGGAAACAGTTTTCCTTTGTTGTATCAGTAGCAAAGAATTCTAAGCAGTTCAATTTCTGAGATCATAAAATCTAATTAAGAAAGCATTGATTGCGTGAGTGTTATACAGAACTAAACCAGGCACTTCCAGAAGGGAAACGGCTGCACTGGTAATTCTGCTTCAACAGCAAAGTAACTTTTGAATCACACTCTGCAGGTATCATAGCTGTTATTGTTCCTCAATTACCAATTTTGTTTCCAGAATATATATTACCACAAAACAATAATCATATATCAAAGCATGGAAGATCTTCCCATTCATTCATAACAATTTATAACTAAAAATACATCACACATAGAATGGAATCAGGTCCCTAAGTTTTCTAAACAGTTTTTTATTTCTCTCAGCGTCATTTCCGTACCTAGAAAGCTAGCAAGCTAATTACAGAGGAAAAAATACTTCACCAAAAGAGTTCTGAACTTCATCTCCTGTTTCGACTGAATAAATCCTTTATTTAAACAAACAAGAAAGACTGCTCAATCGAGAGTTTCCTCTAGGTAATGCGTCCATTCCCAGAAGAAATCCCTTAGCAGCTCTTCTCCCTCTCTCTAGCTGAAACAGGCAACCATCTTATCCTGCTGCAGACAATTAGCTATCTTTCATCAGGTGACATATAGGAGCAATTATTCATTAAACACAGCTAGGCACTGGCCAGGTGACCGGCAATGTTCAAAGAACAAACCTCAAAGTTCAGAACTCCATAATTACAATTGATGTGTATACTGTTATGTAACTAGACTAGTTCTTTTCAATTGATCTAATTGTCACCCTCTCTGGTCTGATCCCAGATAAGGAGATTTCTTCCATTTTTTTTTTGTTTTTGTTTAGAACAATCTTTTATTCTCCTTCACTGTCCCTCAGCCTATAATCAGTAAACCTGGTGCTTTCACTGTGTGGGGGTGAAAATAGATGAAAACCTTCTCTATTTCCTTTCCTAATAAGGGATTATCTCTCATCATCCGTTCGACCGGAGTCACTGGGGAAACTTGATTTACCATTATGTCCTGATTGCCATCTTTCTTTCTCCTAAACAGAGACATGATTCCTACGTGCAACCTTTTATTTAAGGATTTCAATATCCACCCTCTTTATTTACAGAGGAAGGAAGTGCACGAAATGTCCAGGACACCTTTCAAACAAGAATTCGCTTCGTTCAAGCCCAGCCAATCTCCTCACGGAGGTATGGAACCGTGAGCAAGAACACACACACGCTTCATGTCAGACGACACGTACTGTCTCAATCACTTATCATTCAGTCCCAGTTTATAACAGCAAATTATTCTTACACTTTATTCATATAACAAAAACAAAAATTAAACAACACTTACCAAGCTTGGTTAAAAATACTTATTCTCACGATGCTGTCGTCACAGCCGTCGTCATCCTAGGGAATCCGTCACTCACTTCTTCTCCTCCGGTCTCTACTACGCACCGGGAACGTACCTCCCTCTTCTTTCTTGAGGGGAATCCAAATCTTTAAATTTGTATCTTGGTCATAAAGACCCACCCGTACCCCAATCCCGGGTGTTCAGCACAAATTGTGAGGCCCTGTTACTCACAAGAGACCGATTACTAATTATCACTAATTTCCTGTATAGTCCAGATCCAAAAGTCAGTACAGGGTGTCATGATGCGGACACTAATAAAGTTGGTTTTAAGAAAAGAAATCCTGTTTCAGAAGAACTAGATGTGCAGTTACCTCCTGGCACAGCTAGAGGGAGCAGGAACAGACACACTGATCCTAAAGAACCTAATCTCACTGATGACCTGCAGCTGACAGAGAACCAGGAAGTCAGCAGCCACGGATCTCTTTATAAACCAGAGCAGAATGCTTCTGGTCAGAAACGGCAGGAGAAGAGGAGATGGCAGCAGTTACAAGGAGAGCAATGGAGGAATAAGCAGTGGAAACAACAGCAGGAGCTGAGGAAGGAAGAGAAAGAGGAAGAAGGAACTGGAGTTAGGGGTGAAACAGCAGTAAAGCCTGGAAGCTATCAAGGACACAAACCTGATTGCTGTAGAAGAAGCCAAGCTGGAAGCTGGAACAGAAATAGACCTTACAAGGTGGGAAGCCATAAAACCCAAACTAAACCTGTTGTGCAAGGGGAGTTTGGTGGAAGTTACTCCAAGGTAAGAGGCCCTGCCACGCCTAGTTCCTATACTCTACCTGTTTGTGATATAGAGAGAAGAAAGCAAAGAACCAGAGAGGGAGGTTCTGGGAGAGGCTTATCTCTAGAAGATCACTACCCAGTTTTACCTACTCGGAGGGAGAAGCAGTTGTACAAACAACTGAAGTTTTTACCCAGGGAGCCAAGGTATGAGACAGTAAAGTTTAACTGTAATGATTGCACTGCTAGAAGCCATCCTAAAAGAAACGTTCCTTTTAAAAGAAGCCAGAGTAAAGACTGGTTCACCAGTTTACCGCCAGCTTTGAGAGCCCCTGCTTATGTGGAGCAAAACTCCCAAGCTAAAGATTGCCATACTGGAATAGACAGGGATAGTGAAAGCACATTGGATCTGTATGGGGCAGATGATTTAATGGAAGTGGATTTTCCAAGCACTATTCCCTTACCTTTACCTGAAGACATGGAGTGTAATTGGTGCACTGCCTGTGCTCAAAACTGTGCATGTTACAAAGAAGAATAAATGCAATATATTTTGATTGTTTAACTATTCTGAATATTACTTTGAAGAAGCCTGCTTTGAACTGTGAAGTAACAGTTGATTAGCCAATGAACTTTGGTACCTTTTGAAACAAAGGACTGTTTCTATTATCAAACTGTCTCTTATTTTGAACCTTGCTTTTGAACGGGGAATAAAAGCCTTTATTACCCTGCACTCGGACTTTTCATTCATTCATAGCGCTACCTAGTGGCGCACCTTCTTTGTGTCCGCGACACCGTTTGACAAGGTGCAATCAGAATCTCTGTTTATTAGATTACTGATGAACAATACAGGCAGTGGGGAAGAGAGTTTCTGTCAGTCATCAGACACCAGAATTCCTCCTCCCCCTGAGTATAATAGTCATGTTACATATATACATTTTTTGCTTCCGTGTATTGCTTCCGTATATGCATACAGTCTCCAAATCCATCCCTCTGTGAGGCCCCCTCTCCTCCCTCCTTCTGTTTCCTGCTTTCTGTCCCCTCTGTTCCTGTTTCAACATTCCCCAGGCCTCTGTCTTGCTTATACTCACCAATGTCAAAAACTGTCTACTGTCTTCAGGACTAATGGCTCAGTTTATACTTTTTGCATGGTTTCCTGTGTACGTGCCTTCTGCACAAAGTCTCCGCATGGATTCTCCAGTCCATACATACACTCTGCTAAGGCTTATGATATCCTTATGCTGGCCTGGGTTTTTTCCTTGTCCACAATATAGTAGTTTGACTGACACACCTCTATTAGAGCAGAATAAAGGCCATTGAGTGATTATGAACCAGGAACATATCCCTAAACCTTATAATCTCTACAGTCTGTTGATGAGGCAGTAGCTTCCTATAGCTCTTTTCTGCTCTGGATGCTCTCTCTGCCCTTGTCACGTCCTGTGACACGTACTGCACCCCAGCCCTGGCTTTCATCCACTACTTGCTATCGACATTCCTATGCCCATTCAGCAGAGTGTGCTTGGCTCAAATTCCGCTCCCTTGCAGACTTTCTACACTTAAAATTCATGCTTGTCTCTTTCCAGTCAACCATAGCAGTTGCCTAACAAGATTATTATGTCCATCTGACTAACTCTCTTGCCTGTGACCCTTGCCATCTCTTTTCTATTCTCAGCTCTCTCCTCAAGGTGCCTCTGCCTCCAACCACTTCCTCCCTTTCTGCTCAAACTCTGGCTGACTATTTCCATAGCAAAATCCACAAGATCATCCTCCAATTCCCCACAAAGTCAGCTACTTCCTCTCCTTCCCCTCTTCCTCCTCTTCACCCCCAACTTTCCCCCTCTACCTCTGCTACCCTCTCTTCCTTTTCTGTGATCTCTGAGGAGGAAATTGCATACCTTCTTTCCTTCTCCAAACTCATTACCTGCTCCTCTGATCCTATTCCCACCCATCTCCTAAGCCCCATCTCCTCCACTGTTGTCCCTTTCATCTCTCATATTCTCAACTTATCGCTCTCCACTGCAACTGTGCCTGCAGCCTTCAAGCATGCTGTAGTTACACCTCTCCTCAAGAAACCCTCACTTGATCCTACCTGTCCTATCGACCCATATTCCTCCTCCCCTTCGTTTCTAAACTACTTGAATGTGTGCTTCACTGCCGTTGCCTTGACTTTCTCACCTCTCAAGCCCTCCTGGATCCTTTACAATCTGGTTTTCATCCTTTACATTCTACTGAAATGGCTGTTGCCCAAGTCTCCGATGATTTCTTGCTGGCAAAATCCAAAGGCCTTTACTCAGTCCTCATCCTTCTTGACCTCTCTGCTGCTTTTGACACTGTTGATCACAACCTTCTCTTTGATACCCAGTTCTCACTTGGTTTTAAGGGCTCTCTACTATCCTGGTTCTCTTCTTATTTCTCCCATTGCTCTTTCAGTGTTTGTTCTGCTGGATCCTCCTCTGCTGTTATCCCGCTCTCAGTTGGTGTACCCCAAGAATCTGTCTTGGGTCCACTCTTTTTCTCTCTCTATACCCAGTCCCTTGGTACGCTCATCTCTTCCCATGTCTTTCAGTACCATCTTTATGCTGATGACTCCCAGATCTACCTCTCCACACCTGATATCTCTTTGGCAATCCAGACCCGGATCTATGCCTGCCTTTCTGACATTGCTGCTTGGATGTCTCAGTACCACTTGAAGATGAAAATGGCCAAAACTGAGCTTCTTATTTTTCCCCCTAAAACCTCCTCTCCTCTTCCTCCTTTCTCAGTCTGTGCATGTCCCTGTGCAGTCTCTACTCCTCCCTGTTTCCTTAGCTCGCAACCTTGGGGTCGTCTTTGACACCTCTCTCTCCTTCTCCAAACACATCCATCTGATAGCTAAGACCTGCCGTTTCTTTCTCTATAACATCAACAAAATCCGCATATTCCTTTCTGAACACACTACTAAGACACTTATACACTCATTAATCACCTCCCATCTTGATTATTGTAACCTACTCCTTGCTGGTCTCCGTTTGAATCATCTCTCTCCCCTTCAATCTGTTCAACACTCTGCTGCATGGCTAATTTTCTGCCAGCCTTGTCATGCTCATTTTACACTTCTTCTCAAGTCACTTCATTGGCTCCCTATATGTTTCCGCATCCAGTTTAATCTTCTCCTGCTGACCTATAAGTGCATTCACTCTGCAGCTCCTCATTATCTTTCCTCTTTTATCTCTCCCTACACACCCCCTCAGGAACTCCACTCTTCTGGCAAATCACTTCTATCTGTGCCCTTCTCTTCTATTGCTAACTCCAGACTTTGCTCCTTTTTACCTTGCTGCACCTTATGCCTGCAACAAATTACCTGAGTCTATACGTCAGATGCTTTCTCTGACCCTTTTTAAATCCAGGCTGAAAACTCACCTCTTCGCTGTTGCTTTCAGATCTTGATTCACCTGATCTCCTTGTGTTTCCCTTGTGTTGTCTGTCTTGACTAGATTGTAAGCTCTGATGAGCAGGGACTGTCTCTTACATGCCTGTGCAGCACTGCATATGTCTTGTAGCACTATATAAATGTTCAGTAGTAATAGTAGTAGTAGCAGTGATTCTGGCTTGCTGAATGTCCATCAACCTCCCTGGCTAGCCCTCCCTATGCTCCTGCTGGAGCCCTGGTGCCGTGGAATATCATTGTCATGGCGTCGGGATGCCATGCATGAGAGCTGAAAGGCCTGACACCATCCTGTTCTTCTTTCTCCACCACCTGGACCTCAGCAGGGGCAGCCAGGGCTGCAATCGGATGGCAGAGACTTACCTCTTGCTGCCCTGGGACCTTTGCGGGCTTGAGGACCCCAATCTCCACTGCACATAGGACCCATTCCACCTCTGATGTGGAATAAGTCTCACGTCCATCCTGTCAGCGCCAGACATACAGGACCATGACCTGAATAGGCCCTGTAGTCTGGGTTGTGTGGCCCACCCCTGCTCCATCCACTTTCTGCCCTGTCGTTGCCTCTTCTCGCCCCCGTCTGGAGCTCCCCACACAAAGGCCCTGTGCATGCGGGGAGCTAGAGGTGCAGATCGGGTCCTTGTGAATAGCACGGGTTGTATGTCCAAAATGAACATACATCCCTGCTATTTGTGATTCAGAATGACCCCCAGAGTAATTTCAGATGGCATATAAATGTGCCTTCCTTCTCTGCTGCCATTCTCCCAGATATTTTTACATTCTGCTCTGAATGTCCCAGATTCTTTCTAGATATCCCTTCTAAAAAATAAAAAAAGGAAATAAAATAAAATAAAATTACAGTGGTGTTTGGTTTTGATCCCAGCCTTCTTCCTTGCCATTTAAAATTGAAAGTCTCCTTCTCCCCTCGATTGAGTTTATTATAATCACCTTCCCACCATTTTATCCCATCCATGGGGTCAAAGGGCCCCTTTTACTACCACTTAGCTTGAACTATCTGCTGCATGTCCCATTTTATCCCTATGGGCTGTGTGGCAAATAACTCAAGCTATGTGTTAGTAAAACTGACTCAAAATAAAGCTGGAGTGATGCCCAGTTGCTCTTACTCTGGTTATTCCAGGAACTGTTTTGGATTACGGCTCTGCCAGGGTGGGAGAAACTAGGGGTTGATCTTTCCTAAAAGATGCCAAAAAGGAGTGGACAACATTCTACTTGCTAGGAACAGCTTCTTGTTCCTAGCAACTGCTTTTTAAAAGCAAGTCTGGGTCCTTGTTGATACAGCTTAGAGATTGCGCATCAAGTTTATTTTTCTTAGATCTTGAACCTTCCTAGGGTTGCGGCCTAATATATTGGTTAGATCAGGCCTTGGCATATGTTTTTTGAATGTAGAGCTACTCTAAAAATTCAGGAATCGAGACCTTTCTCATAATGCCCCCTCCCAACCCCATAAAGTTGCCATGGCTCCTCAAGGGCCTGGTTCATTGTTTTCCCATTATGTTTTTATGGAAAATAAAATTTGATAAATTCCACAACATGGGACCTACCTCAGATAAATTAGGCCATTAATATGCCACTACATAATATTTGTAGAAGCCAGAGATTCCTCTCCACACTCCATCCTCATGACGCCAGCAGCATGCCTGAGATAGTTACATTTTAGTTTCTTGTACCACTATGGCCTAGGTCCATACCTGTTCCTCTCTCATTCCCCTGCACCCTGCTTTCATCCAGTTTCCTGCTCTCCCTCTCTCTCTCTTTCCCTTTCCCTCTTTCACTCCCTCACACCCTGCCTTCTCCCAGTCTTTTTTTTTCCATATTCTGCCCTCATCTAGTCTCTCAGCAGTTCCAGTTCTTACTTCATAACAAGTCAGCCACCCCTCCCCACATCATCACCCCTCCCCACATCATCCCTTCCCACCTCAATGGATACAGAACTTAAATGTAAGAAAAAACGTTTACCATACTTTGATGTGTATTGTATGCCCCTGATCTACTGGAGGTGTTTGCCGAAACATTTTGGACTGATTACTATTACCGGTATTTATTTTCATTGTATGGTTTTATGTATATGTTTGTCTATTAAATGTATTTATTTATTAATTATAGTAACATAGTAAATTATGGCAGATAAAGACCAGTACGGTCCATCTTGTCTGCCCAGCAATATGGCAGGAGTAGGTGCACCCCTTCCCATGTCTTTAGGGAGTAGGTGCACCCCTTCCCATGTCTTTGTTTAGGGGTGCTGGGAGTAGGTGCACCCCTTCTCATGTCTTTGTTTAGGGGTGCACCCACCAGGAGCAGGTGCACCCATCCCCATGTCTTTACCCCTCCCCACTGCTCCCCCATCACTCCATATAGGACACCCCTATTTGTTGAGAAATTAGATGGTTAAGTTTATTTTGATTTAGACTTGTGCTGTAAAGTGATCCATTGTGTCTGTCCCAGGCCACTTCAAATTCCGTCACAGTGTTTGCCCCCACCACCTCCATCGGGAGGGCATTCCAAGCATCCACCACCCTTTCAGTGAAAAATATTTCCTGACATTGCCTTTCAATTTACCACCTTGCAGCTTCATGTCATGCCCTCTAGTTTTACAGCTTCCCCGTCTCTGGAAGAGGTTTGTTTGTTCATTATTTCTCTTTAAGTATTTAAAGGTCTGAATCATATCTCCGCTATCCCTCCTCTCCTCCAAAGTGTACATATTTAGGTCTTCAAGTCTCTTCTCATTAGGCTTCTGTCACAGGCTCCAAATCATTTTGGTCGCCTTCCTCTGAACAGCTTCCATTCTTTTTACATCCTTTGCAAGATACGGTCTCCAAAACTGAACACAGTATTCCAAGTGAGGCCTCACCAGAGACTTATACAGTGGCACTAGTACCCCTTCCTTTCTGCTGGTAATTCCTTTTCAAATGCAGCCCAACATCCTCCTGGCTTTTGCCACTGCCTTGTCGTACTGTTTTGCCACCTTAAGATCTACAAAAATAATCGCACCGTGGTCTTTCTCCTGCTCCATGCACACCAACCTCTCACCCCCTATTGTACATTTCCCTTGGATTTCTGCTACCCAAGTGCATGACACTACATTTCTTCACATTAAATAATTGTCAAGCATTAGACCATTCTTCCAGCTTTTGTAGATCTTTCCTCATGTTAATCACTCCCTCGGGGAGTCCACTCTGTTGCAAACTTTTGTGTCATCTGCAAAAAGACAGACCTTTCCATTCAGTCCTTCAACAATATCACTCACAAATACATTGAACAGTGCCGGGCCCAGGACCGAACCCTGAGGCACCCCGATAATCACCTTCCTTTCATCCGAGTGAGCTCCATTTACCATCATCTTCTTTTGTCTGTCAGTCAACCAATTTCTGATCCAGTTTACCACCTTGGGACCCATCCCCAAACTACTGAGTTTATTGATAAGCCTCCTATGAGAGCCAGTATCAAAGGCTTTGCTGAAATCCAAGTAGATGACATCTATTGCATGTCGTTGATCCAGTTCTCTGGTCATCCAGTCAAAGAACTCAATCAGATTTGTTTGGCAAGATCGTACCTCGGTAAAACCATGTTGCCTTGGATCTTGTAACCTGCTGGTTTTGAGAAAGTTCACTATTCGCTCTTTCAGGAGCCCCTCCATTACTTTTCCCGCCACCGAGGTAAGGCTCACGGGCCTGTAGTTTGGCACTTCTTCCTTGTCATCACTTTTGTGTAGAGGTACGACATCAGCCATTCTCCAGTCCTGAGGAACCTCTCCTGTTTCCAAGGATCTGTTGAAAGCATCCTTTAACGGCTCTGCAAGAACCTCTCTGAGCTCTTTTCAGTATCCCATCTGGTCCCATGGCCTTTTCCACTTTCAGTTTTGCAAGTTGTTCTAACATCCTCATCTTCTCTGAATGATGTGGTATCTACTTCATTCCCATTTTTATATTTGGGAGTCACAGGTGGTCCTTCTCCAGGATTTTCTTTAGTAAAAACAGAGCAGAAGTATTTGTTTAGTAATTTCGCTTTATCAATGTCATTTTCCACGAGTCCATTCCCAGCACTTCTGAGTCCTGCAATTCCACCTCTGATCTTCTTTTCCCAAATATACCTGAAGAAAGTTTTGTCACCGCACTTAACATCTTTAGCCATCTTTTCCTCTGCTTGTGATTTTGCTATCCTTATTTCTCTTTTTGTCTCCTTCAGTTTGATCCTGTATTCATTTCTGTGTTCCTCTGTTTGCAAGCTTTTGAATTTTGCGAAAGCTGTATTTTTTGCCTTTATTTGAGCAGTCACTTCTTTGGAAAACCAAATAGGTTTCCTTCTCCTCTTTTTTTTATTACTTTTCTTACATATTTATCTGTTTCCCCTTTTATTGCCCTTTTTAGTTTAGCCCATTGCAATTCCACTTCCCTTATCCCCTTCCACCCTGTCATCTCCTCCTTTAGGAACTTGGCCATTTTATTGAAGTCAGTGTTTTTGAAGTTTAGGACTTTGAGCTTGCTATAATTGGACTGCACCTTGGCTTTTATCTCAAACCACACTGTGTGATGATCACTGTTGCTCACAGGGGCACTCACCCAGACATTTGACACGCTATCACTGTTGGTGAGCACCAAATCCAGCGTTGAGCTTTCCCTGGTTGGTTCCATCACCATTAATTAATTTATTTAATGTCTCTTCTATACCGTGCTATTTATATCAGTGCAGTGTAAATTTAACAGAACCTTATACAATGCAGTCAGACTGCATTGCATTTATAGTAAACGGGAGCTGAAACTTATTTATTTAGACAGTTTTGTATACCACCTTATCCTTCAATCAAAGCAGTCACAACACAATTGGGGGATACATTTAACACACAGGGATATGAGACACATACACTAATACTTACGGGGAACATGGGCAATGGAGGGTTAAGTGGCTTGCCCAAGACAACAAGGAGCATCTGTGGGATGAGAAACCCCAGTCCTTCTGGCCCAAGGTTGCTGTCCTCTAGTGGGATTTGAACCCCCAACCTTCCAGCCTGAAGTACCTAGCCCCAACCACTAGGCTACTCCTCCACTCCACTCCACTTGGATATAACTGGGGTAACATTCTACAGGTTATTTACATTAATGACTATACATTGCAACTATAGTCTAAGTAACGTATCTTGGATAGCGTCCACAATTCTTTTGCTTCTTTCCAGATTTGCAGAAGGAGTAATCCAATCCACATCGGGTAAATTAAAGTCACCCAATATGATCGCTTCCCCCTTTGTTGCTATCTTGGCAATATCTATAATCAATTTGTTATCTATCTCTTCAATTTGATTCGGAGATCTGTAGACTACAGCAGTATGGATGACAGTGCCGTCTCCTCTTTCCAACACGATCCAGAGCGCTTCTTCTTTTCCCCATGCCCCTGCATTTCAGTAGCTTTAAAATTGCTTTTGACATACAAGGCTACTCCTCCCCATTTTCCATTTTCTCTGTCTCTTCTGAATAGATTATAGCCAGGTATGGCTATATCCCAATCATGTGATTCATTAAACCATGTTTCTGTAATGGCCACAATGTCCAAGTCCTTTTCCACCATTAGGGCTTCCAGGTCCGGAACTTTGTTGGCTAAGCTTCGAGCATTTGTGCTCATTGCTTTCCAGCATTTAACTGGCTTGTGTGTATTTTGCATTGATTTTGTTCTACCCACCTCTTCCCAGTTGCTTTTGATGTGTGGTTGTTTCTGTTGTTATTCTGCTTTTGCAAGGGGTGACATCCAGAACTTGACCTTCCCCATCAGTCACCCCCTTCTTCTAGTTTAAATGCAAATCAACATACTGCCTGAATTTTTCACGTAGGATTCTTTTCCCTGCGACAGAGAGGTGTAGTCCGTCAGCACAGTATAGTCTCTTGTTGGTCCATGTGTTTTCCCAGTCGCCAATAAATCTGAATCCTTCTCATTTGCACCAGGTCTGGAGCCATGCATTGAAGCTGTTAATGTGATTTAGCCATTTTGCCCCCTTACCTAGAACAGGTAGAACTTCTGAGAATGCAACAGTGTTAACAATGGGCTTGAATTTTTCTCCGAGACTGGAAGTCCTTTTGGATCGTAGAGGCACTGTTTCTAGCCAGGTCATTCGTTCCCAAGTGGATGACAACATCAAGTTTGGAGTGTTTGCTTTCCGCGCTAAGTACATCAATAATTTGGTTTATATTCCTGCCAGCTGAGGAGCCTGGGAGGCATTTGACTATCTTCTCTCCTTTGATCTGTTGATTTCTTTATTTTTTATTTTGGAATTGCCCTCGTACTTTTGTTTTTGTCATGATGGGATTATAAAAATTCATAAAGCCTTTGAGTGCTGGAAAATATTCAAATGTTACATTATATTATATTTACTTATTTAAAATATTTTATCATCCACCTATTCATTACAAAGCAATGTCCTAAAGGGCATACAATAAAACACACTTAAAAACAAAGCTTAACTCTAAAAACATACTGTAAAAAGACACTACCTTAAAACAGAATAAAAATAACTGCTGCAATGTCCTTAACAAAAAAGCAGAAATCAGTAAATATCAACAGTTTGCTTGAATGGAAGAGTTTGCAGCCTCTTTGGAAATGTAATGTAATTAGTCTCACTTCTCAAATCAGGAGGTAAGGAATTCCACAACATGGGGCCTATCTCAGATAAAGCAAATTTACAAGATTTTGACAACCAAATTTACTGAAGAAATTATCAGTTTATTAGTTAGAATAAGGGGCCCTTTTACTAAAGTGCATGAAGTGGTTAACATGCCTTTGTGTGCCATGTTTTAAGATACTTTTCTGAACAGTAACTACCAGAAAACATGCTGGCCATGACTACGACAGTTAGCACCTGACTTCTGTACTTACCTACATTAGCTTTTTACGCAAAACACATGATAACTGCAAAAATGTACCATACCTTAGTAAAAGGCCCTCTAACTGCAGAATCAAAATGAAGGCAAAGATCCCTTAAAACTAAACAACCATCATCAATCAATGCATGAAAAGTAAGAGAATATACTTAAACTGTAATTAGTAGTACACATAGACGTACCTTCACTGAAAAGGTTGTTAGATAGAATGATGAAAAGTGAAATAAGTATTATACTAGGCTTCAAAAAATCTATGTAAAGAACCCCACTTTCCTTTCAAACACCACCAAGTAAGTATTTTCCATTTTCTTATCTGGCTAGTTGTTTTCTCAATGCTAGGGGAGTGGAGGAGTGGCCTAGTGGTTGGAGCAAGGTACTTCAGGCCAGAAGGTAATGGGTTCAAATCCCACTAGAGGGCAGCAACCTTGGGCCAGAAGGACTGGGGTTTCTAGTCCCACAGGTGCTCCTTGTGGTCTTGGGCAAGCCACTTAACCCTCCATAGCCCATGTTCCCTGTAAAATAGTTATCTCCAAGTTATAAACCCCTGTTCAATGTAATTTCAGTTTGTTCAATGTAAACCACACTGATGCAGAATGGCATGTTATATAAGAGAATATAAATAATAGAATCACCCAAAATCTCTTTAGCAACTTGGAGCAAAGCAATTAGTGAGCACTCAACATCCATGCTGTAAGAGCTAGTGAATGGATGTTGGTGTGAAAGCTTCCTAAGCCTAAGCCTAAGCTGCAGAACAGAGGGGGCCACAGGGGGCTTTAGCCCCACCATCATTTTTTCCCAATGCAATATCAGCAATTAGAAAACTCGGGGGTAAGGCTGAAGAATGGTTTGTTTGGCTCCTTCAACCCAAATGATGTTCCACTGCCCCTGCTGAGTTATTAGCGATGAAGGTTCCATCAGACAGGATTGACATCCTCATTGATAGGTGACAAAGGGGATGAAATCAAATTTGATAGAGCTTGGCAGGGGCTATGAGGAATACTTTTACCATGTTGGGGGATATTTTCAATAGAGCTTTGGAAATTAGAGGAATGAGTAGATAGGCATAAAGAACTGTTACTCTGCAATATACGCTGAATGCATCCGCAAAAATCTTGCCCTTGCTCAAGCTCGGCCTTCCTAATAAAAGTACTTTTCTGTTCCAGCACTGTGTGATCTGTGCTTGAGTTCTGATCCTATTTCCTTCCCCTTGATACAAGCAATGCTGACAGGTCTAAGGACCAGTGTTCAAAGGGTCTGCTCAAAGTTAGTAGAAAGAGCCAAATGGATGTGGATGGAAAGTGGAAATATCATTTGGCTGGAGGACAGCTACTCCACAGACTGGTTTGCCAAAGGCTAGCCTGAAGATAAGAGTGAGAAAAAAATGACAAGGAGTTATTTAAGGACCATGGCTCCTCAGCACTGCATTTCCTTGGTCAAAATGATGGTGAGTTAAACTTGATCAGTTTTTGTTTGGAAAAGATACCGAGGAGCTAGATGATGGTAGCAATTCAAATAAATGCTGTACTATGTCCATGTCTTATGTGTATTTGAACCTTTCTGTCCAATTAATTTATAACCTTAATATTTCTCTTGTACTTTCACACATATTGCTTGGGCGTTCAGTCTGATTTTAATCCCTGTAGACATTGCAGTATCTGGAGTTCCTTGCTGTTTAATTCTGTTAACATCTACTGTGCTCTATACTTAAACAAAAAACTGTTCAGGTAGTGTTTATTTATTTATTTTATTTATTTTTATTTAACACTCATTTATATACCGCATCTTCCAGCGATCAGTTGCGGTGTACAATTAACAACAATTAACAAAGCGAAGTTTGTTTTACATAGAACATAGAACATTTTAACTTTTTACATAGAACATCTAAACATCTTAACATCTTAAGAACTAAGCAGAGTATTTCAACTAGAACAGTGTGAGTAATAATTTATCTATACAGAATGTAATGTCTGTACAACTAAAGGCAGTACATAACAGTTGCAACTATATACATGTGGAGGTATTAGGGCATATTAGAATGGAGTGTCATTTCGTTTAAGCTATGTATGTTGTCCGTTATAGTAGGAAGTATAAACTTGATGTGGGCAGGTTCCTGTTTAGCCTTTATAGTTACTATAGTGTTTATAGTAACTATCACAATGTTCAAGCAATGTGAAAAGTGAAACTATAACAACTGAGCAAAGGGAGAACATAACGTAAAAACAGATACAAAGAAAAATTTATATTGGTAGATTTAAAATGCAAAATCAGAAAAATATTTTTGATCACTTAGAAGCATTTGTCTAAAGCATATTACTGGACAAGTAAAGTAAAAAAAAACAAAAAAATCCCTCAGTAAATTTATTCTTTCTTAATCCTTTGCAAAAAGATTTTTTTAAAAATCTTACTTGCACAGATCATTAAAATTATTAATCTGATTTGCCAGACAGATACATAAACAAATAGAAAAGGACTTATATGTCTAGATCATTCTAACTTAATAAATGAAGGAATACATCAACATCCTGTCAGTAGATTTAATACCACCTTACTTATAAATGAAGATTATCATGATTGTGGGGTCTATTTACAAAGTGTGGTAAGGTTTTGCAATTATCATGAGATACTTGCCAAACTTCTGGTGTGATAACTGATGGTATCTTCCCATCTGGTGTGATAACTGATGGTATCTTCCGTTATTTTAACTGATAGTATCTTCCCATACAGTTAGCACAGAGGAAATGACTTTACTGCACATTAACTGCAATGCAAATACCATGATACAATTAACTACACATCAGATAGCACTAACTGTGCCCACTCACTGCCCTTTCTCCCCCACCCCATTTTACATTAGGAAGTAAACATGAGAATTAGTGCAACTACTAAGTTGCTGCGCTGTTCACAAGAATCTATGGTAATGCAAACTAATTCTCATATTATCTGCTTAGTCATCTTAGTAAACTGGCCTCTATATCTCTTGTTTTGGAATCAATCATGTAACTTAATCCATTGTTGTTTTTGTTTGGGGTAAATCATGGGGGCTGTGTATTCATGAGCATGCATTCTGTTCATTTTAGTACCTAAAAATTTGGGGCCTGATATTCAAAAATGTTTGTTGTTTGCACGATCTGCAAATAGCATAAATCCTGCTGAACCTGTGTCACTGGATATCCCACAAACCACCTTGGCACAAACAGAGTCACATTAAAAAGTTTAGTCATGATTTAGATGTGCACGTGGATGTCGAAATCACAGATGCAACTCGGTAGCCATTCCATAAATGACATTCACAGACATCTCCAGTGCAGGGATGCCCAAGTAGGCATGGGGGTGTGGTGGAGGTGTGTCTGGGGAGTGTCAATGTACTTACATGTTCCCATTCGATCTCAGAAAGTCAGAGACATTTGCAGGTAGGTTCATGTTTATACCTGCTCCGGGCAGGAATAGACATCTGGAAAGTGCTTGTTTTCACCTTAAAACATCCAGAATGTAGAATTAAGTGATTAGCCTTAGATCACAAAGACCCACACTGGGATTTGAACCCTGACCACTCTGCTTTTAAATAACTTGCTCTAACCATTATGCTATTAGACATCTTTGGTCCAAAATATTGTCCTGGGGATGTCTATATAGATGTTTGATATATGTGCATATCGGGCACGTCCACGCTTCTGAAGTCATACCTGAACTTGCAACATGCTTGCTTTTTTTTTCAGACATTCTGGCTTTGATGTCCCACATTGCAATTGGACATCCCATTGTGAAATGTGCCTCAAAATGGCTGTCTTCCTTTCTCCAGAATAGATCTTTTCAGATTCAGATTCATAATGATATTTCATCTCCACAGGGTTCTTCACTTTCACCTTTATTGTTTAACATCTTTCTTACACCTCTGCTCACTTTGATTCAGTCCATTGGTATATCGGTTTATGCATATGCCAATGATCTGTTTCTCATGCAGGCAACTGATGTGCTTTCTCCGGATCTTACAACCATTAATTCTTGTTTAGCCTCAGTCTCTTCTTGTCTGAAGTTGAAATCCCTGAAACTTAATCCTTCCAAATCCTTTGTGATTTGCTTTTTGGGTTTGTCTTCTCTTCCTCCCATATCTCCTACCTTGGAAGGGATTCCATTATCTCTTTGTTCCTCTGTACGTTGTTTGAGTGTCTTAGACTCAGAATTGTCTTTTTCGCCTTAACTTACCCATATTGCTAAATCTATCTTTTTGGCTCTTCAATGGTTTCTGACAATTCAAATTTTTTTTGGATGCTTCAGCACAAATGACGGTCTTGGTACATACAGTATTGGCCAGGTTAGACTATTGTAATATAATCTACCTGGGTATTCCCCAATACCAAATGAAGTGGCTTTAGACTCCCATGCCCGTCATTTTGATGCTGCCTCGCCTTTGTTCATGAAACATCATTGCTCACCTCACACCCCAGGTTCCGGTAATACCAGAAACATCAATAACAAAGGAATTACCGAACCAACCCCCCCAAACAAAAATATTTGTAAAAACACTTATCTTTTTGTCAGATGAAGCCGAGGGAAGTCAGAACTACACTCTAACCCCTCCAGATGGCCTTATCCATTTTATTAAATAATTATATTTCATTCAGAAAACTTAGCTTAATGTCCACCAAGATCCTTCAAAGAGCAGCACAACACAATCCTCTTCAAGCTTAGCACAACGTGCACGTTTTGGGATCCGTTCCCTGTATCAAGTGCAAGCTCCTTCAAGCTGTGCCAACCGCCAAATGTCGACGAGCTCACTTACTCGGTATATTTTCAGAAAGGAGTATTTTATTGGCTATCAATAGCCGTCATTTAGCAGAACAATCCAATCAGATAGTAGGAGTGCCCCACCACACCAGTGGAACCCCACCACGTCATGGAATACATTACATGAAGTTAGCCCAATTGACTTCTTTATTAAGACCAAAGGGGGACACTGTATTCAATTTAAAAATCCAAGCTTGTTCACGCCGCTGCAATAAAGCCATACGATCACCTCCTCTAGGATCCGGGGGAATTTGATCAATTACAGTCCAATGAAGATCAAAAAACTCATGATTGTGTGACAGACAGTGATCAACTATCGGGGCAGATACCACCCTGTTGCGCACCCAAGATGCATGTTCACTCAAACGGATCCTCATCATCCGAATCGTTCTACCCACATATAGTAAGGGACAAGGGCATTGTAGAAGATACACCACATAAGATGACTCACAGTCCGTGTTCCACTTACGGTAAAACAACTGTCCCGTAATAGGATGAGACCACTCATGGCCCCTTAACGTCGTGGTGCAGTATTCACATGTCCCACAACAACCATGCCCAAAAATCTGTTCAGGTGGCACTGATGGACGATCTATTAATGGGGTAGACCGAACTACCAAATCACTAATATTAGATCCACGAGAGAACGCTATCCTCAAGGGAATCTCCAAGTAGTAGTAGTTTTCTGTTTGGTGAGGTTTTCTTCATATTTGATGCTTTAGCAGAAGATTGGACATTGTCTGACTCATTTAAGGACCCTTCAGTTTCTTTGGGCATCCTCATTAGCCAAGGCAGAGAAGGCATTGTGCAGGGATATCTTTTGATGTGTAGGATGTCTCTGCGTTACAGGTCACAATCCTCCGGAACCCACTGTGATCCATTTGTTCCTGGGGTGTTTGATTCTTTGTGGGAGCGGTGGTGGACTTTGTTCAGCTTGTATCCTAGAAGAGGTGTGCTTCATTGCAGCCACTTCCTCCCTCAGTAGAGTCACTTCTTTATGCATGGCAGCTAGGTCTTTCCTTAGCAGAGTCAGTTCTTCATGCATGGCAGCTGACTTGAGGCACCTAGGACAAGCTCTTAGGCTCCAAATGATTTGTCTTGGAATGAAACTACCGCAGGTATTGCACTGAATAAACGACATGTTGATTAAGCAGTCCCAGAAGAGGAGGAAGAAGAAGAAAAGATGAAGAGGATGTGGGCTTTAACCCAAGTTGGGAAGGATAGATGGCACCTATGTGACCACTATATAGGCAATGCAGCCCCTGGGATGGGTGGAGTGAGGGGTAGGGTGGGCGTGAACCTAAGTGTCTCTGGCCAATAGGCTGTTCCTGAATTGTGAGCACACACAATGGAGTAGGGTAAGGGAACCCACCAATAAGGACAAAGAGATAAATAAATATGGGGATACAAACAGACAGACCAATAGAACTCACAATTTGGCAGCAAATTCATCAAAAATCACCTTTCGTGAGAGCTCTGGGGAGCACTGCTCTTCTCAAGGAACAGAAGGCCATCTGAGCAAGCAGCCCACGTGCAGGAAATGGAGATCTACTGTCACGCACCTACTTACCCCTGAAGGCAAAGGACCTGGGGGGTTTCAATGAGGCCTCTTCTTAGGTAGCAGGGATAAGTATTGCCCCTGGGAGTTGAAGTCCCACTAGCTATTCAATAAAAAGAGTGTAGTCGTGGATGAGTAGCTAGGCTGATAAAGAGGTATTTTATTTCCCTTCCCGGGAGAACTTCTGCAGTCAGGAATCACAAAGGAAAATAAACCATGCTTCTGGTGTAACACAAAAATGGAACTACAAAAATTACAAAGGAATGCTTCTTTTCAGCTTAAGGAGAACAAAAAGTGCAAAACAAGCCTTGTACCTTACAACAGCTGTGAATTGAAATCTGTTCCTTTAAACAGATTTCCCTTCTCACACTTCAGCAGAGAGAGGTCACATTATCTGCAAATACAAGTGTACAATCCATTTGGAAATCCCCTGAGTTTTCCACACAGTAATCACAGTCCATGGCCTCATGAGCTTCCCTAGCAATTCTCTTCTGTGGGATTGGAACTTACACCAGTATTCAAAAATCCCTCCTCTCTCTGGCAAGGGCTTCTCTCTTCCTCACTATTAAAGTGGAATGGAAAGTTAACATGCAGTGTAGACTTTCCCTCTAGAGGGCCATACACTTCAGGACAAGCGTATGTAAAATCCTGCTTTTCAAGTGCCTCTCTACTCCAGGGAATTGGCCTTTCTTCAGGCTGGCCTCTGCCGGAACCTTTGTAGCTGGGAAGCTGAAAATAGCCTTTCTCCCTCAAAAGCTTTTCACTTCCCCTTACCGGACGTGCTTCTTTGAGCCTGGAAATCTCCCTTGGACTAGAGCTTCTATTCCCCAGGTACCTGCTCTCTTGGAAGTTCCCTCTCACAGCCTCTCTCCGTTTGCTGGTAGGAATCCCTCTGTGTCCCCAACGACCAGACTCTGGTTCAGTGCAGCCCAACTCTCTGGCACTAACCTCCGGTATTCCCTCTTGGGCAAACTCCTCTGAGGTGCTGCTGGAATCTCCGTCTGAAATTCTCAGGTATGTGTCCTGGTTAGCTTTTCTGTTAGCTCTCTGAATAGCTCTGTTGTCCGCTCTCCCGTGTGTTCTGTCTCTGCTCAAGACTGACTCTATTTTAAGTGTGTCATTCTTTGAGTTTCTCATAAGCTCAAGTCTCTGCAGCTGTTCCTGATCCTCTAATGAGCTATGAGGTAATGCTTTGCTGGGGCGTTTACCTACACCCGGTGCTAGTGTTTTGGTTGGTTGCCTATAGCAACCCCTAGCCATGTGCTTTGAGCTGCCCATTTTAAAACTGCTCTGCACATTTTCTTCTGTTTCCATAGGCACTATTTGCCTTACGCCATGACACTACACAATACCTCAGCAGGGGGAGGGGTAGTCACTCAGGTAGACTAAGAGGAAAAAGGTTTAAACTCTGCAGCAATGGAGTAGATAAGGGAACCCACCAATAAGGACAAAGAGATAAATAAATATCGGGATACAAACAGACAGACCAATAGAACTCACAATTTGATTTCAATGGGGCCGCAGCTCCGATATTGCACAGAGTCCACTACCACCGTTTAATAAACATACCCCTTAGAGTTTATTTCAGAAGAGTAATACTCAAGGTATAGATCTATTTCCTTGTAGCAGTCCCTTTTGTTAGTCCTTCAAGACTCCAGACTTCGATCCTTTCACCTTGCTACTCCTTATGCCTAGAACAAACTACCTGAGTCTGTATGTCAGGCTTCATCTCTGCCCCTTTTCAAATCCATGCTAAAATCTCAACTCTTTGTAGCTGCTTTTGGCTCCTGAACCCTTGTTCTCCTTTGTGTCTATTTACATTTCCCTAGTTATACCATTGTTCTCAGCTATTATATTGTCAGTCTTGATTAGATTGTAAGTTTGCATGAACAGGGACTGTCTTTTTTATACTCATCTGTGCAGCACTGCGTATACCTTGTAGCACTATATAAATGATTGTTATTAGTAGTAGTAGTAATAGGACCTGAACTTGTAAGTGGTGACCCATATGTAGGTGCTCATTTTGCTACTTACATGTTTAAATGTTGGCACTTTCAAGTGTAGGGGACATGTTTATAAAGCTAGGCTAACAGTTAGATGCGCTGTTTGCAACTAGGTCCCATGTTATTTAATGGAAACTAGTTACAAACACTGCATGCTACTGTTAGCCCAGCTGAATAAACATGCCCCTAAGGGACAGGGGGTGATTCTGCACAGCGTTTAATGGGGATGTATGTCTGGTTTGGATGTACAGCCCCCGCTAATCACTTGGGGCCGATTCTTCCCCATGAGCTCCCTGCAAGTATAGAGGAGATGTGTGGGGAAATCAGGATGGGGGTGAGAGGAGGAGGGCTGAAGGAGGAGAATGGGTGGGGCAGAGGCAAGCCCATGAGCCCGGTTATATATGACCGATTCTTGTTATGGCCTTGTAGTCTGGGAAGGCAGAGTTGGCTGAGAGGTGGAATAAGTCTCCCTGAGGAAGGGGATCGGCACTGGAGGACACCCCCCCCCCCATAGAGGTGAGAAGACTAGGAGGTTCCCTACAGCCACATCCCAGTCCTGGCAGGACCCTTTGGGGGTGAGGTAGCAGGGAACAGCATCTTTTAACTTCTGTGGGGGATCGGGGCTTCTGCATGGCATCCCAGTGTCATGGCAACGGGACGCCACATCACTGGGCTCCATGCAGGAGCATTGGGATAGTTAGACAGGGAGGGAGCCATACGTGCAGCTGGCCAGAATCGGGGTCCATCCGGCCCGTCCAAGTCCTTTGCTCCGATTCCACTCCCGCGGGGTGTAGAAAACTGGTTCAATAAATAAATAAATAGCTCCTGCGGTGCAGAATCAGGTGCAAATCCAGCCCAGCCAGATTTTGGATGTCCAGATGGGCCGACCATCCCCCGAACAGAATTGGCCTCTAGGTGTATTAGAGTGCAGTAGGCTTCTGCAGCTAAAAACAGGTGTTATGTACAAAAGCACCATGGTAGCTGCAAAAGTCACGTGTTATCTGCTACCTGCTAGGGGTGTGCCCAGAATTTCCCCAGCAGATAACATGGTGCAGCTAATGCCACCCTACCACTACTTATCATTGGTATAGTGCTACAAGGTATATGCAGTGAGGCATGCCTATTATTTGCCCTCTCCCTACCCACAGAAAGTTGCTTGTGATAGCTGCATTTGTCCCACGTTAGCTGTTACTGCACTGTGATTTTCTCGCATCAGCACCATGATGACATCTAAAACCCTTTAGTAGACATCACCCTAAGGGTCCAGTTCTGTAAAGTGGATAGCGGGGCTGTACATCCCAGTGGACCCGCATTCAGCAAAGTGATCTCCCCGAATGCACACAGTCTCAGTGTGGGGAGATCTTCATGGGGGTGGCTGGGGGCAGAAAGTGGGTGGAATGGGGGTGAGCCAGGCTCCCAGACATACAAGGCTGATTCCGGTCACGGCCCTATATGTCCACCAGTTGCCTTCAGGACGTGGGGTTTATACCATCTTGGAGGTGGTATAACCCCGGCGGCTGCAGTGGGTGGCTCTCTCAACCCCACCACATGGCCAGCGGAGGTGCAGGTGAGTTTCCACTGCCCGATCTGGGTCCCATCTTCCCCCACCGAGGATCAGGCAGCGGGAAAATGGGGGTCAGCACTGCCGTGGGCTGGCCGTGGAGCAGGGACAACATCTCCCTCGGGACTGCAGGGGCATGCTGGGCCTTCTCAGTGACTGATCCTGCATCTGCGGGAACACTTAGCTCCCGCGGTGCAAAATCAGGTACTAATGGGGCCATCCTGTTCGAGGGTGTCCAGATAGCCCAGATGTGCCCCTTCCTGCATTGGGCTCCATATGTTATATTTTACAAAGCTGCATGTCCAAGTATAGCCAATTAGGTAACATTTATTTTTGGCCATTTGGGCATAGTATTACATACCAACGAGGTAAGCACAATTGGCCTATCAATAAATACTGCAAACCCCAAGTCCAAACGATTCCTTACTTTACATTTATGTTTCCTACAGAGCAAGTGTAAATTGTGTAAATAGTGACATCCAGTTTTTTGTGCATTCCCATTGCAAAACCACATTCTGTCATACCCATAACGTGGCCCCTTCCAAACTATGTGTCCTATAGCTTTTACACATATACATAGCAGTTTTCTAGAATTGTGTTTTACATGTGTTGGCTATTTATGCATGTAAATGTTGCTATTTACAAGTGGAAGAAACCACAAGAAGCTTCCAAAAGACTGCCATTGCTTTGTAATTTATCTTTAAATACCCAGCCATGTTATTTCAATTTCTTGACTACAAATATACATTTAAACCTGCATAAATGATCTTTGGCAAAGACAAGGAAAATATTTCAGCATAAAGCTTCAGAATTTGTCCTGAGCCCAGAACTTAATTCGGAGCTTCTTCCATCCTATTCTTTAGAAAAGGTATTGGCCAATCAGGAGACAACATATTTGCTATTAGGACTTACTGTTGTGTTTGCATTTTTCTCTATAGTCCCCAAACTATACTTTGCCTGCCATAGATAATTCTAATTCATGTAAACTGTGAAAATCCTGCAAAGGTGACATTACATGAAGATTTATGTATGCAGCTTCATAATCTCCATGAAAATCATCTTCTTTAATATAAAAAGGAATAACCTTCAGGAAATAGTTTGACCTCTCTTTGTAATCAGTA